>OY986063.1:2080930-2733460 GCA_963920205.1 Stenodema calcarata
AAAATTTCAGCTCGATCCGATTTGTCTGCTGGGCTGTAGCCCCGTCAATGAACAACAAGAAGAAGAAGACACGAAAAACGTGAAAAATAGTGGTTTTAAAACTGTTATACCCCCGACACCTGATGTTCCCGAGAGCTGAAATTTGGTTTACGTCCTCACGTGCCCCTGGAGAGTTGGTGTACAAAAAATCAGAAATTGGCCTTCTGCCAGCCGTCTGATTTCATAGGCTCGTGCGTCACAGGCTCTGACGTACTAGTTGGCCTCCTGCGTGCCGTCTGACGTAATAGGCTCTGACGTACTAGTTGGCCTCCTGCCAGTCGTCTGACGTCATAGGCTCGTGCGTCATAGGCTCTGACGTATTAGTTGGCCTTCTGCCAGCCGTCTGACGACATAGGCTCGTGCGTCATTGGCTCTGACGTAGTAGCCCGCCGTTCCCTTGTGTTCTGAGGGAAAGGGTGAATCAAGGGAACAAATTTTTCCCGTTGGTGTCTGGACTCAGTCCTGTTTCTTTCGATTATGAGTCGAGTACTTAACCTCGAGACCAGAATTGATTGATTGATTGATAAGATTTTATTGGCATAAAGCATAGGTTCCCGAACTGGGGTACGCGGTACGAACTTTTGTGGTTTCTGGGTTTGGACCAGCCCCACAATGATCCTCGAAACTTTTCATAACCCTAGGTCAAGGGGAAGGGGTTCAAAACGAAATTTAAAATTTCGACGATGTCATATCTCAGAATATTTGACTGAACCGTGTAAGTTTTAGTTAACTTTCGAATGACCTGAAAAATTACGAATCTTTTGAGACCAATTGGATTTTTGTGCGACCAGCCGTTCGTTCACAGTGAGCGTGCAAAGGTTTAAGAAAAACACTAAACTTCGCGTCGAAAACGGCCGTTACGTGGGTCAACGCCCAGAATGAAACTACCTTTTTTCATCTTCCTGGTAAACTACAGTCGAGAAATTTTAACCGTGAGTCGGGGATAGACCACATTGCAATATTCACTCGGTTTCTCATCTGTAAAATTGTTTAAATACTACCTTTTTGTAATAATACAAATTAAATTTTGATGATGAGCTATTGACTTGAAATTTTAAAAACTCTGCAAATTCTTGACACAACGGTTCATTATCTTCTTTGTACAGATCACCCTTCTGTCTAGATCACTAGGTCTAAATGTCTAGATCCTAAATGTTAGATTAATTATTATTATCAGTTATCACTAATTACCGGATACGTAGATACTAAGAACCGGATCACAATGCAATATTCACTCGGTTTCTTGTCTGTAAAATTGTTTAAATAATACCTATTTGTTTAAACATATTAAATTTTGACAATGAGCTAGATACTTGAAATTTTAAATATAGGTCAGAAATGGATGACGTTTCAATATTCACTCGGTTTGTATGACATGGTATGAGTATGGTATGGTATATTATTGTATGTATGATTTGGTATAGTACAGTATGGTATGATAGGAAAGAAATTCGTATGGTATGGTATGAGTACGGTGAGAATATGGTATGGTGCCGATTTGCAACACAGTATGGTATAGCTTGAAGGGTGATCTGCACAAGGAAGATAATAAACCGTTGTGTCAAGAATTTGCAGAGTTTTTGTACACCAATGTAAACCAAATTTCCAAATTTCAGCTCTTGGGAACATCAGGTGTCGGGGGTATAACAGTTTTAAAACCACTATTTTTCACGTTTTTCGTGTTCTTCTTCTTCTTCTTCTCGTTGTTGTTGTTGTTCATTGACTTTTTTTTTTTTTTACGCGATGTGACCCAGATGATCTCGGGATCGGATCCAGGACGCAAAAATACCTCGGAATACCATGGTCCGGTCAAATAGTCCGGACTTTTTTTTTTTGTTGTAAACCTGTGTTATTGGAGATGGTTTGGGGAGAAATGTCCATTTTTAAACAAACACACACACAAGAACCGAGATTGAACAACAAGAGTATAGAGTAACAAAATTCAAATGGCCGCTGACGCCCGTCAAACCCTTAATTCGTCGAGGATCGACCAATTAACTCTAACGGTAGTTGAATGGGTGTCTAGAATGTTATTCAGAAATACGCGTAACATACGCCCTTCTTCTAGACACCCATTCAATTGTTTCTTTTGATTGCAGTTTTTTCGCGAGGGGTTTGTGGAAAATCTATACATGATTTTAAAAATCTGACTGAAGATTTGAAATCAGAACGAAAGAATACATAAGAAACACCAGTTAGATTTCAGAATCGTTCAAACAAAATTAAAATACAGCTTTGTGTTTATTTATATGAATGATAAAGAAAACAATTATATTTGATGAAACATTATTTATAATTAATTTTTATTGGTAAGGTTATGATACTTGGGTTTCTACTTGTACCTATAGGCGTTGGCAATAAATAATCGCAATATCTACCATCAAATATTCGAATTTCCGTAGACAAAAACCGTATCTTAGAACAAGAAACTCGATATCTCAAGACCATGACATAGTTTTGAGATATCGAGTTTCTTGTTCTGAGATACGGTTTTTGTCTACGGAAATTCGAATATTGTGCTGTTTGAGTCAGCTGTTCCCCAGGAAGAGCATTGACCCGACTTGCCGCCCCATGATTCTCGCTCATGTTGATGACATCATTGGCTCAACCTTTGAGCGCTTATTGTGAATGAACGGCTGGTCGTAGAAAGCTCCTGATGGTCTTGAAAAATTCGTCGTGGGGCTGGTACGTACCCGAAACCAGCGCTAAACGATCCTTGACATGTTTCATAACTCTAGGTCAATGGGGAGGGGTTCAAAATGAATTTTGAAATTTTGAAAACGAAATATCTCGAACATTTCAAAAAGTTCTAGTTCACATTTGAATGGAACTTAGTCCTGAGATTTTTACGACCATCCGTTTGTTCACAATGAGGGCTCAAACGCGGAGCAAATTTAAATGTAGTCATCATGAACGGGAACCATTGTAGATTCAAAGTCATCGTGACAACTTGGCTCCAGGCAACATGACCAAATGAGCGAATTTTGAAGTGAACCAACACCCGTCGCCCACCAACCTACAGGTAAATATCCAGAAAGTGAACGGGTTTTTATCTCTACACCTTTGAGCTTTTCGCTGTCGACATTCACAATGCCGGTCTGTATTTGTGTGGTTACCGGGAGTCTTCAACCCTCAGAAGTGAATCTCTGAGTCGTTTCATGACGGTCAAGTTCTTCAATACGACAAACTTCACGCTGAGAAATTGTTATGACCGGAATGTTATGAAACTCAATCGTCGTTTAAGCGATTTGATGTCGTAACCGGATCGCGTTTGTAGTGAATTCCCCGGTGTTTTGTTCGTCGTCGCCCCGTCGAAGGAAAAAAAAAGGAATTGCCTGCTCGTTTGAAGGCTGAAAGGGCTGAAACTTGAAGCTTTTTGGGTGTGAAGTTAAAGGGGCCAAAGGGAAGAGAGACGTGTTAGAGAGGCGGAAACCGCCCCTCAGGACGTAGTACGGCCGCCCAGGCTATAGTAAGACCAGGGCCCTTTCTCAAGTTTTGCTTCCTAGCAGTTTGCGGAGGGAAAGGCTTCTGTTTGAGTCCTTTGCTCATTTCACACTCCTTCCCCAGTCTTTTCCCAACACCCGAACTCTTCTCTCCTTCCTGCATTTTGCCCTTTAATGTTCCGACGAACCTTGGCGAGTGTTTCTTATGGGGGAAAGTATTTCAATGAAAACGTACGGATTCTGGAACGTTCCAAGGTTCTCGACCATTCCGGCAGGGAGACAGTTGTCAACATGCGCGTGAGTCGACTGCGGAAAATCAGGTTAATTTTCATAGTAATTTCCAGAGCTGATTCAAACAACGAGGTTTTGTGATATCGAGTTCTTTTCGTGTCTACGGATAGAAGGTAATTTGAATAACATTTAAATTACCAACAAATTTTGTTGGTAGGTACAAGCAAAATCCCTCAATTATACATTCAAACGAAATTGATTCAACTAAATTATGGAGAAATTATTATTAGGTCGGCCCGGATTTGTTGGAAGAGACCAGCCCTCAGCTAAATACCGACCGAAGTGCTAATGCTTTCAACCAATTCTTTTCAACCATTGGGGCCAAGCTGGTGAGGGAGTTGGGTGATACCGATGACTTACCGATTGGTAGAAATTAGGTTGGACCTTTTTGGCAGGTTTCAGAGGAAATTGTTAGTAAAATAATAGATAGTTTAAAAGGGGGATCTTGTCCAGGCTTCGATGGATTGACGGTTTTCACACTTAAAACTATTAAAAAAGCTATTACTAAACCGTTAACCTATTTGATCAACTTGAGTTTTGAAAAGGGCATTTTTCCTCATATCTACAAAAGAGCCCATGTTATACCTCTATACAAAGCCGGTGATCCGCAGTTGCTGACCAACTATAGACCGATCTCCCTTCTCTCTAATATACCCAAAATTATTGAAAAGGCATGTAAATTGTACTTGGTTAGCTGTTTGGAGGGAAACGGATTATTAAACGACAACCAGTTTGGATTTCGTGGTGGGAGAAGCACTCAGGATGCTATCGTGTATTTGACCGAAAAAATAATACTGAATCTGGATCAGGGTCGTAAGGTCTTGGTGGTGTTCAAAGATTTATCTAAGGCCTTTGACACGCTTTCTCATAGTAGGCTTTTGTCAGAAATGGAAAAACTCAACCTACATCCCACTATTTTAAAATGGATTCGGAGCTATCTGGAAAACCGTACTCAGAAAGTTATGATTGGTGATATCTCGAGTGATGCAAGCAAGCTGACTCACGGTGTTCCACAGGGAACCGTTCTAAGCCCCCTACTCTTTCTGATTTATGTTAATGGTATTTTCAAGACTGGTATTGATGGGGAGGTGATATCGTTTGCAGATGATACTGCAATGGTGGTAACGGGGGACTCCTGGGACGAGGTTCATGTTAAGACTGAGTCGAATCTCAGAGTTATGAATGAATGGTTCCGTGAGATGAGACTAAAGTTGAACTTCGACAAGACCAAATTTGTTGGCTTCTCTCTTAAGTCCTCCTCTGTCCCTTCGTTGGGGCAAATAGTGTGTCACCAATATGGCAATTGCTCTAACTGCACCTGCCCCTCGATTTTCCAGGTTCCGTCTGTTAAATATTTGGGAGTGGTCGTGGACCAAACTCTGAGATGGGAAGAGCACATTAAAATGATAAATTCAAAGTTAAGAAAACTGATACCTATTTGCTTTGAAGTACGCAATTTTATGAACTTGAAATTAAAAAGGTTATTTTACAACGCGATGGTGCATTCCCTGTTGGTGTACGGTGTGGTTGCTTGGGGTTCGACGTTTGAATCTAAATTGAATCTCTTAGCATCAACACAGAAATGTTTGATTAAGATTTTACTGAAAAAACCGGTCAGATTTCCTTCTGCGGAGATATTCAGAGAGTTCACTGTTTTAGATCTCTATAAAATTGCTGCAAAAACTACTTTGATCTTTACTTACATTCAGTATTGCAGTGGTAAGATTCAAAGGAATATGAACTTTACAAGGGCTGCAGATAAGATTACTTTGCTGACTCCGAAAAGGAACACTGTTGTAGAGCAGAGATTGTATTCTTTCTGGGGGGTGTCGCGCTTCAACGCTCTTCCGACCTCTTTGACAGGTAAAAAAGAGTCTCCCCAGGTCTTTAAAGGCAAATTGAAGAAATATTTCCTTGCACTGCTTTGCTAATTTAAGTTTATGGGTTGTCTTTACTATATTGCCATTGTAATTGTGGTTCAATTACTTTTTCTCGCTCCTTAATAATAATTATAATAATAATAAGTTAATAATATGTTAATAATTAAGTTAATAATATGTAAGCACTCCGACCCCCAGCTCAAGTTATCTTAAAGGGGGTCGTAGCATTTGTGTCTTAGAAAAGTGTATTCTAATTATGAACAAATAAAAATGTATATAAAAAAAATACATTCAAACGAAATTGATTCAACTAAATTATGGAGAAATTATCATTAGGTCGGCCCGGATTTGTTGGAAGAGACCAGCCCTCAGCTAAATACCGACCGAAGTGACGTGGATGTCACTCACAAGAGGACCTGATTGAGCTAGCGCCCACTATCCCCTCCCACGGCCCCTCTCCTTCAGAGAGACTGTAGAAGCCAGACAGTTAGTTACTATCGACGCATCGATGAAGATCCCCCCCCCCTCCCCACCGCTTATTATTGATATATTCTACTGATATTGTATGAATAAACCCCGTATCTCGTCGTCATCTATGACTTCACCCCATATATATATTACTACTGGTGGTCACGATTAATCAGTAGTGGTACACCTATAATGAAGTAATGCTTCAATTCAGGCTTGTTCATCTGGCAAAAAGCTCCCGCCAACAGCATTGAAAGAAGCGTAAAGCTCCCTGCTGGTGTAACAGAGGAAACATATTAGGTGAAACCGAGGGTGACTAAGGGTGAGAGGGGGTTGTGGGAAGGAGACAGGGAACAGGAAAACATTGACGGTGGAGGTTAGGGGTAGGAGGATCAGGTTTCTATATGCACACTCAACAGCGAGGTGGAAGCACCGAGCATCCTATATACGTGGCTGGCGGGCAAAATGGATATCATTCCTTTTTGCGGCTGAGGTTTTTTGGCGGGCCAGTTTTTACAACGGAGTGGTTTTTGGGGGGATCTAGGAACGCGGTAGCGTTCCGCCCCGCCAAGCAAAGAAGTAGAGAAAACGAACGATGCCGAGTGTATGTTTACCGGACGTCACGAAACGCGTTTTCGAGGTATCCATATCTCGGCTCCTATTTGACCGATCAACTTGAAAATTAGTGTGGGTCTTCTTTGAGTGTATATTAGAAAGCCCTGAAAGTTTCAAATCGATAGGTCTAAAGGGAGCCGAGCTACACAACTTCAAAAACCCGGTTTTTCGGCCTTAGATTGTTCTTCTCCTTCTTCTTCTCCTTGTTCAGACAGGCAAGGCTGGAGCCTCTCCACGTTGACCGATTGACTTGAAATTTTGCACAGAGCTTCATTTAACCTTGAACAAGAGCCTTATATAAGATTTAACCCATTATCTCAACCCAAAAAAGTTTTAGAAACAGAAACCTTCGGAAAATTCTGTCCACTTTGACGAGTCTACAGCCTGGGTAAAAGGACCAATCGACTTGAATTTTTTTACATACCTTCTTTATAGCATGGCTCAGTGCCATTTGAACGAAATAAGCAATTATCTCAACCCAAAAAAAAATTAGAGACAAAAAAACTGAAATTTAGGCTAATTATGGCCATATCTCGGCTCCTAGTAGACCGATCAACTTGAAATTTGGTTTGGATCTTTTTGGTGTGGATAATAGAAAGCCCTGAAAGTTTCAAGTCGCTAGGTCTAAAGGGAGCCGAGTTATATAACTTCAAAAACCAATTACCATGTTTTTCTACTTTTTTCAGTCGGTCAAAGCTACAGCCTCTCCACCTTCGCCGATTGACTTGAAATTTTGCACGGAGCTTCGTTTCAAGTGTAGCAAGTGCCTTTTGAAAGATTCAAGTCGATATCTTTAAAGGGAGCCGAGTTATATAACTTCAAAAACCCGGTTTTTCACCCTTACCTGTTCTGCTTCTCCTTAATCAGTTAGGCATTTCCACCTTCACGGATTGACTTGAAATTTTGCACAGAGCTTCGTTTCAACATCAGACAGTGCCTTTTGAAAGGTTTAACCCATTATTTCAACCCAAAAACTTTTAGAAACAAAAAACTGAAATTTAGCCTAATTTTGGCAACTTTGACGAGTCTACAGCCAGGGTAAAAGGACCAATCGACTTGAAATTTTGCATAGACCTTCTTTATAAAATGACCCACTTCAACAACAAAAAGATGTGATATCCCCCCAAAAAACACTCCATGTAAAAATCATTCTTCAGAGGCCGGAAAAAGTTATGATATCCACTTTCCCCGCCCGCCCTTTTCCTCATTAAGGAGCTAAGTATAATGAAAAGCTTAACCACTTCACAAGCACCGTACCCCTTTCGAAATCTCCCCTTGGCGCTATTGCGAGACGTTTTTATTACTTCCACAAGCAACTAGTACTTGTATAAAACGTTAACCACCATCAAGTATTAGTTCCTTGTGGAAGTAATAAAAACGTCTCGCAATAGCGCCAAGGGGAGATTTCGAAAGGGGTACGGTGCTTGTGAAGTGGTTAAGCTTTTCAATATACTTAGCTCCTTAATGAGGAAAAGGGCGGGCGGGGAAAGTGGATATCATAACTTTTTCCGGCCTCTGAAGAATGATATTTGCGAGGCGGGGTGATTTTTACACGGAGTGTTTTTTGGGGGGATAGCAACTACCTGAGAGTGAACATTTCGAGTTTTTATCTTGATAAAAATGGAAAAAACTTGTTTTGTATCGACATGTGTGAAGTTTGATGAAACAGTGTCAAATTGAGAGCATGTAAAGTTTCATCTGTAGGACCGAGCCTAATGAAGGTTGTGAAGTACTCGTGTCTTATTGCACCCACCTCATTATTTATAATACATATTTATCTAAGTTTTGTCTGTTGCCGGTATGTTCGCTAGATTGGGCTTCCGTTCGTGTGGTCCTCATGGTTTCAAATAACTTCGAAACCATTTACCGAATAAGGTTAGAGTAAATACCTGGAAGTGAAAGGGTAGCATCCATTACTTGTGACTATGCGGGGTAGATGAACTATGATATCGAGGGTGAAGTGGCAACAAGACATACCTATCTCATTTTTTGGCCAAATTAGGTTAGAGGTGGTTCTACAGGGTTATCGCGATTTGTGTTCGACAGCCCTCCTGCGTGTTCTACATTTAATTTCCGACCAAAAGTGTCTCTTATAGTTTTTTTAAAATCCACTCAAAATCCAACTTTTTCCACTTTTAAGATTTTTATCAAGACACTAAAATTGCCACAACTCCCTTAATTTGCACTGAAATTTGAATGTGATGGTTCCATTGGAAAGAGCGTTAAATTTCCTGCCTCTTTAATACCAAACAAATGTTTTTTAGGTTGAACTGAGGAGTGAAAATTGAGAATATCAAACTTCAGCGCTCGTCCTCGTTTCAATTTCTTCCCCTTCTGTTTTCCCCCATCGTTATTTACAACAAAGGCATTTAAAAAAAAAAAATCGACACATAAAAGAAGACGAAAAACATGAAAAGTGTAGTTGATGCGAGTGGAAATTCAGAGCGAGGACGTCGTGCTCCCCAGACTGTGAAATCTGGTTCGGAGAGGGGAAAAAATGAAAAGGCAGGTGAAAAACGCCGTGCGCTGGGGGATGACAAATTGTTTGAATTTTTTGTTTGAGGCTTGATGTGTTGAGGTGCATTCACATTAGTGAAACAGCAGAAGAACGAACCGTTTGGAGTTTTTCAAGGTCTTCGAGGGCGTTTTTGGTTTATTATCTTCTACTGTTTAGATCACTGCTCTGTATACAAACACCTCGTGAGTCCTATACGGAACTGAACAACTGGTGGTCAGGTAAAACATAACTATACAACATAATACTCCAACATTGGTGGGCTTTGGTATACAACTGGGACAGAACTTGTTAGTATGTCGCGTTGGTACTTGGTACAACGTTATTCGCACGAACAAAACTAGGTGTATTGAATGATAATGTTGCCTAATTGGTGGAATATAACGTTGGTTGAACATAAATCATGCAACAGCCCACACTGATAAGAGGTACAAAGAAACATGCAATAACATACCCAGAACCCCCGGGACAGCAAATGTTTATAGTTTTCATAGTTAGTAGGATATATTTACAATCAATTAGGTTTGAATCCAAAAGTAAGAATATCCAGTCCTAAAGAACCTTCCGATTCTGGCGCAATTCTCACACCACGCCGCAACTGATAATGGCTCCTGGTACACCTAAAGTGATCTCTTGTGGCAGTTTGAGGTGCGTTTTTGGGATTCTACTGAACAACTGGGACGTCGAATCATCGAAATCGATGCATTTTTTGTACCCCTAGGATTTTTTAAGTGAGAAATGTCCCGATTTGTCCCATTGGGAGTTTAAGAGTTAAATACCTAAAGGGTAATTCGAATTCATCTTATACTAACACAATTAAGTGCCCTTGTGTGATGGGACGACCTAAATCCGAGCTCACGATCAAATTGCGTGAAACGGCTTTTATTCGAGTTAAACCAAACCGGGTGGTGACACGTGTTACCGCAACTGCTGAAACGTTCACATCGCCTTCGCCTTCGGACGCGGTTTTCTCATATGCTCTTCAATTGCGTCACTTCCCTCTCTCACATTCGGGTCCGGAAACCTCGGGGAAACCTTCATTATCAAAATTAAACCCCACTCTCACGCACAGTCGCGCCGGCACTCGCACACTCCCCGAGGGCTTCGGTCGCCATTACAAGTTTACCCTCATTTTGCGCAGAGTTTGCACTTTTCCTTCGAAAATACAACGCACACCCTTTTAACGCCTTCATCGTGGGAGCCAGGTTTTTTAAAAGCCCATTTCAATTTCCTCACGTGTAAAACCGACGGCGGTAAACATGATTCAGGAATTAAGGAGTTTCCGTTTCCGTTAAATAAACCGGTTTCGGGATTTATCCCGTTTGAGTGACAACTTACGTCCCAAACCTCGTCCCAAACTTTGGAAGCTCAGTTATTTACGGCAGTTTTTTATCAACCGAATGAATTTATTTTACTCCTAAAGTGGAAGTAGGTACACACCAGATTTACTGCGCGATATCCATTCCCAAACTCTGAAGTTAGATGCATAATTACCTCTCCATACAATGATACCATAAGTTAACATGCTATTTACTTGAAAAAAGTACACCATTTCAAGATTTTCTCTTTTTAGCCAACTTTGAAGCATTGGAAAGAAATGCATGGGTTTCCTAATTGTATTGACCAATGCTGCTACATGATCTAAGTGCACACCCAGATATAATATCGAATTCAGCCTTTCTATATCCACGCAGCCACACAAGTTTCTTGCTGCATCCCAGTTTTCCAATTGGGCTTTGAGTTTAGGACATTAGGACGTCCTGTTTTATTTATTAAGAAGGTAATGTATTTAGTTTTCAAAAGATCCATGGTGAAACTATTTTGGCTAAACATCTGAAACAATATTTTCGCGTTACCATCTCCAGTGTCGGTTTTTTGCTGAAGAAATTTCTAAATGTAATAATGTACCCCCCAAAAACAACTCCGTTGTAAAAACTGGCCCGCCAAAATCCTCAGCCGCAAAAATGAATGATATCCATTTTGCCCGCCAGCCACATATATAGGATGCTCGGTGCTTCGCACCACGCTGCTGAGTGTGCATATAGAAACCTGATCCTCCTACCCCTAACCTCCACCGTCAATGTTTTCCTGTTCCCTGTCTCCTTCCCACAACCCCCTCTCACCCTTAGTCACCCTCGGTTTCACCTAATATGTTTCCTCTGTTACACCAGCAGGGAGCTTTACGCTTCTTTCAATGCTGTTGGCGGGAGCTTTTTGCCAGATGAACAAGCTTACATAAGTATTACAGGTGGTCACGAGTAATCAGCGGTGGTACAACTATAATGAAGTAATGCTTCAATTCAGGCTTGTTCATAACAATTATCAAAATTTAATACAATTATTCTTATTATTAAATTTAAAAAAATAGAAAGAATAATTCTAAGAATAATTTCTAATTATTAGAAATTTGAATGATTTTGAATTAGAAATTTTTTGAAAATTGGTGGCATTTTTTCTTGGGGATTGTGCAAATTTTTGTTGTTGAGAATCATTACAATAATTGTAATTATTGGTGTCGAAGAGAAAGTGGAAAGAGAAAGTTTGCATAAGGTAAAACGCACGTTTTTATACAAACAATCGCGAATAACTCGAGAACCGTTGGGAAAAGTGACAAAGTGCGCTACCCTCATTCAACAGCCCATAAAATGTCCTATCTATCCTTAGACAGGCGCCACTCTACGACAATTTTTCTGACCACCGTTCAACTTTGATGTTTCTGGAAATTAGCCAAATCAGTAGATGTGGAATTTATTCACGTATTGGTTTATTATCTTCGATAATGAACCATTGGAATCGCCCAAAGAAAAAAAAATTTTAACCCCCCCTCAAAATTTGTTGGTTTACGTTTCAAGATACGTAGATTCAGAAAATCGAATTAAAAAAACTCTGCAAATTCTTGACACAACGGTTCATTATCTTCTTTGTACAGATCACCCTTCTGTCTAGATCACTAGGTCTAAATGTCTAGATCCTAAATGTTAGATTAATTATTATTATCAATTATCACTAATTATTAACAATTTTATCAAGTACCTAGTGAAAATTATTATAATTTATTGTTAGGTATTAATAATTCGTATTTACTATTAATAATAATAATTATTAATTATGATTAATTAATACGATATAATTCTGGGGTTCTTAATACTACGTCGGTAATAATTGTTCTATAAAAGAAGTACCTACCAACAAACATTCGAAATTACCTTCATTTCCGTAGCACGAAACGCACCTCAGAACAACAAACTCGACATCACTTAAGCCATATGATGTTCCAAAGAGCTTGTTAGTATGAAAATGGACCTGTATTTCAACAGTTTGATTCACGATCCTGTAGTGAGGCACAATCTTTGAGCCTTCATTGTGAACGAACGGCTGGTCGTACAAAGCTGCGGATGGTCTTAAAAAATTCTACGGAACAAACTCTATCTAAATATGAAATAAAAAACATACCGTTCTATATGAATTTTTCGAGATATGAAATTTTCAAAATTTCAAAATTCGTTTTGAACCCCTTCCCCTTGACCTAGGGTTATGAAAAGTTTCGAGGACCATTGTGGGGTTGGTCGAAACCCATAAAAAAAATTTCGTAATTTTAACTCAACGCTAACTGGGCAAAGTGGCGCGGACGGCGGACGGCGGACGGCGGACGGCGGACGGCGGACGGCGTACGGCGGACGGACGGATTTTTTTTTATTCGATTTTCTGAATCTACGTATCTTGAAACGTAAACCAACAAATTTTGAGGGGGGGTTAAAATTTTTTTTTCTTTGGGCGATTCCAATGGTTCATTATCGAAGATAATAAACCAAAATCCGTCCGTCCGCCGTACGCCGTCCGCCGTCCGCGTCACTTTGCCCAGTTAGCGTTGAGTTAAAATTACGAAATTTTTTTTATGGGTATCGACCAACCCCACAATGGTCCTCGAAACTTTTCATAACCCTAGGTCAAGGGGAAGGGGTTCAAAACGAATTTTGAAAATTTGAAAATCTCATATCTCGAAAAATTCATATAGAACGGTATGTTTTTTATTTCATATTTAGATAGAGTTTGTTCCGTAGAATTTTTAAAGACCATCCGCAGCTTTGTACGACCAGCCGTTCGTTCACAATGGCGGCTCAAAGATTGTGCCTCACAACACGATCGTGAATCAAAATGTTGAAATACAGATCCATTTTCATACTAACAAGCTCTTTGGAACATCATATGGCTTAAGTGATGTCGAGTTTATTGTTCTGAGGTGCGTTTCGTGCTAAGGAAATGAAGGTAATTTAGAATGTTTGTTGGTAGGTAATTCTTTTATAGAAAAATTATTACCGACGTAGTATTAAAAACCCCAGAATTATATCGCATTAATTAATCATAATTAATAATAATTATCATTGAGACGTTGCACCGCGATCTTAACAATAAATTATAATAAGTTTCACTAGGTAGGTACTTGATTAAATTGTTAATAATTAGTGATAATTGATAATAATAATTAATCTAACATTTAGGATCTAGATATTTAGACCTAGTGATCTAGACAGAAGGGTGATCTGTACAAAGAAGATAATGAACCGTTGTGTCAAGAATTTGCAGAGTTTTTTTGCTGTAGATAGAACTAAATTGAGATTTAGTTCAAAATTATTGAGCATATACTAGACAACGTAGCGGACATTTTAAGACCAACCGCATCAATTTTGGCGGCAGTTATTGTTGAAAATAGAAAAATCGCCTTAACTCCTTTATTTTACTCCTTAGGAAGCTCATTTTGATCTCAAATTAAACGGTTTTAAAAGCTGAATACAACTAAAAAAGAAAATCTGAAAAAGCTTCAATTTTGAAGGAGTTATGACCATTTGAAATTCCTAAAAATTACTATTTCCCCCCTAATTGGGAGGGAAATGGGGGGAGGGAGAAAAAATGTTCAAAAGGCACTCCCTTGGAGCATAACAAACGTGTGTGCAAAATTTCAGCTCGATCCGATTTGTCTGCTGGGCTGTAGCCCCGTCAATGAACAACAACAACAACAACGACAACGAGAAGAAGAAGAAGGAGAACACGAAAAACGTGAAAAATAGTGGTTTTAAAACTGTTATACCCCCGACACCTGATGTTCCCGAGAGCTGAAATTTGGTTTACGTCCTCACGTGCCCCTGGAGAGTTGGTGTACAAAAAATCAACTCTCGAGACACTCAGGGGACCGAGCTACGGGATGGTGAAAACCCCAACTTGTTCCGTCGCGTAATCAGTGTCTCAGTCGCTTCGGTTTTCTTGGCGGGCGGGACGCTCCCGCGTCCCTAGATTATTCTAAACCTAATAATAACATGTTCTCTCGCAACCCCTTGATAACCCAATAGTTCGCTGCCGCACAGTGAGACTTAACTCCCAAAACCTGTGACAATGTTTAAAATGTGTATATTTTTTCCAATTTGCCTACTGAATTGTACGTTTGAACAAGTGAACTTTTTATTGCCGGAACAATTTGTTTAAACTTCATCGAACTTCCTCGTGGCAAGCTGTTAATTAGTGCAATGTTCGATTCAAAGAGAAAATCATATTTTTGTAATGTGGTAGAAAAATTGTGTGACGCCAAGAATGTGCTAATTCTTAAAAATATGATTTAGTAAAGAATCTTTATAAGGAACCTCTGAATCATTTGAAGAACAATTTAATTGTTCTTCAAATGATTCCTTATACATTTTATTTCCTACAACTTTTCTGTTGAACGGAAAATTTTTAAGAGGTGCTTTTGGTTTGTATAGCACTGTATATGTGTTTTTCCTTGGGAGTAAGTGCAATGAAATAGAACACCGAACTACTCACAATGTTTCGATTTATTTAACAGTTCTAGATCTATACAATTCACAACTCACAATATATTATAAGTATTACTGGTGGTCACGAGTAATCAGTGGTGGTACACCTATAATGAAGTAATGCTTCAATTCAGGCTTGTTCATCTGGCAAAAAGCTCCCGCCAACAGCATTGAAAGAAGCGTAAAGCTCCCTGCTGGTGTAACAGAGGAAACATATTAGGTGAAACCGAGGGTGACTAAGGGTGAGAGGGGGTTGTGGGAAGGAGACAGGGACAGGAAAACATTGACGGTGGAGGTTAGGGGTAGGAGGATCAGGTTTCTATATGCACACTCAACAGCGAGGTGCGAAGCACCGAGCATCCTACATATGTGGCTGGCGGGCAAAATGGATATCATTCCTTTTTGCGGCTGAGGTTTTTTGGCGGGCCAGTTTTTACAACGGAGTTGTTTTTGGGGGGATTGAAGTTACGATGTAGAGTTGCATTTGACCGAAAAGGTTCTTTTGTTTAGGTAGTATTGCAGTATTAGGCAGTAGATGTCTGGAGGATGACGTTTTAGTTTGAAGAGTAGGCCGTCGTGCCATACTTCATCAAATGCATTTTCCGTGTCCAGGGACACTGCAAGACAAACTTTATGTTTTTCGTAACCGTCCAAAATTGTGTCAAATATTCGATATATCGATTCTATGCAGCTTGTGAGGAGATGAGAGTTGTACCCGGAAGCCAAATTGTGAATTTGGAAGATGTGGAACGAGAAATATTAGGAGTATGAGTATGAGTCGTTCAAATATTTTTGATACAGTATTCAATAAGATTATTGGCCGATAAGTGGTTGGGTCTGTTCTTTTTTTGCCTGGTTTTTTAATGAGAATTATGTTAGCGTGTTTCCATTATTGAGGGAACTATCCTGTTCGGAAACACCAGTGTATATCTGCGTTAACATCACTGGCGGCGATTAGAGAGGGGGGGATGTAATTAAATTATTTACTTTTGGTTATGTTAGGAAGGTACTCAGCTTTTACTCCATAAATGTGCAAAGATTAGATTATTGACTACCTATTAATTTTGTTTATACATCCTTCGTTTGTTTTGTTTTTACTTGTTCCTTTGTTTGTAGTAGTTGTATTCCACTTGATGACTTAAAATAACAACCTATGACAATTACAATTATATTTAGTTTTTCCTCGCACTTTGTAGTAAAGGCCTGTAGGTGCATAAATCAAACTATTAACAATTAAACATGAAACAAACTATTAAACATTAAACAAACTATTAAAATGAATCAGTTTTTAACAATGCCATCTTTAGTTTTGGATTTAACCTTGAGTTATGAGGTCAGGTCCAGGTCTTTTCTTACCATGATCACCTATTGAAATGATTGACCAATTAATCTAAATTGATAGTAATCCAGTGATGAGACTCGGTGTAATGGTCTGAAAATATAATATATTATATTCGGTGCGATCAACAAGGGAATTGAGATTATCTAACTTGATGCGGTTGTTTCACTGATTAAACTGATTGAATAATATTCTCCTGGATTTCATTTCCTCTTGTACGGAGTTTTGGGTGATTCCTCACCGTACACATGTATTAAATTCACATAGTTACCAAATTGTATGAATATATAAAATATATAATATATATTATTGAATATTGAAATATACATGTATATATTGAAATTATACTATTAAATATTGAAATACATATACATGAATATATTGAAATTATTTTATATTAAGAAAATTTATCAATATGTAAGAAACTGGAATTTTATGGATATCAAACCTAACTTCGCTTCTGGCTCTATTATGGCCCTCTATATAGCCCTTTCCTGGACGTAATGTACCATCTTTTTTGAACGTAAATGTCCCTTTACTGAACCCTATAGTCTTTGTTTGGACGCGTTCAACCCCCCCACCACCACCACCCCTTACCATTTGGCAACAATACACGCCACTTCATCTCACTCACTGAGATTGCCAGGCGGGCTTGAGGTACAAAATCGGAGATGTCTCACCTCTGACGCGTTGGAGATTTTCTCACCGGCCATTCTGACATTGGGGAAGGCAAAATGAGGACTCTAATGAATGATTTGTATTAATTGATTTCACAGCTCTGTCCGGTAAGTCTGATCAATTTTGTGAACATGTTGTGTAGAATAGGGAATGACAGTGATTTTGTATTACGAGTAGGTATATTTTTTTCCTGAGAAGAACTCAGATAATTTTTCAAGGAAGTAAGCAGGTACTTATTTTTCTGGAAAAGTTTGAAGTCGTGCCTGCCTGCGCCTATCAGCCGCTGTATCAACTACAACTCTCTCCGACCTTGTTGAGCGGGAAAAGTTCAAATCCGCTATTCTTCAGTTCGATCTGGTAGTTAAACCAAACTTTTCTCGTTTGAAATTACTCGTTTTACGTGAGTTGTGAGTCACCAATTTTTGATTTTTGACCATCAAAGAACACTGGTGTCCCCTATTTCGGAAACGCGCGGATCAATATCAACCCATCTTGACGGTTCCCGGGACATTTGAATTTATTTTACTCCTGAAATTAGGGCTTGAAATTAATGTTAACCTTTCAAATACACCGTTTCAAGGGTGTTTTATGGTACGTCTCGCCTTCTAAGTGGAGGATGTGGAACCGAAAGTGCCGACCCGTGCAAAGGGGCAAAAATCAATTACGTTCTAAACCCCATCAAAATGAATAGGCTCACAATCAGGTTCGATTGAGGAGATATTCCCTCGAGAGATGGCGAGATTGCGAGAGGGGAAGAAGAAAAGGTTGTCGAAATCCTCGTATGGGGAGTCCCCTGCGGGATTCCAAGATGGACCCCCTCGACAATAAGGTTTCCGATTCTAGCAAACGAGTCAGAGGGTGTCGCTTGTCTGTCGAAGGCCGCGATGCCGTTACCGACATCCATAATTCAAATCGGAGGGTCGCGGCGGGTGCAGTCCGTTTCGAGGTTGACCGAGGAATTATGGATGGCGGGATGTGATCGTCGAATACCATCATCTTTGTGAACATTGGTCACCAACGTTTGGCGGTCAGCCACTAACCCCGTAGGTATCATAAGTTAAAACAGGATTTTTATGCACCTTAAATGTCCCAAATATTCCTCAAAATATGCAGTAAAAAGCAGTAACATTTGAAACAAAAAAATATGCCAGAAAAAACAAATAATGAGTTCGCAGATGGAATTCAATCAAATTTTAAAATCTCCAGGAGCACTGTTTTTATGGAACACATTATTATTGATTATTAAAATCCCTTTTCTCCAGATTTTCAATGTACCTACTTTTATTTTCTATTTATATTCATTCCCCTACTGGAGATTTGCCAAGCTCTCCTAATTTATATTTACGAAAATGTACATTTCAAGATCGTCTTGAATAATATTGTGTCTACGGTCAGACTGGATATTAAATCTTTGGGCGATTCCAATGGTTCATTATCGAAGATATTTGAAAAATTGTCCATTTCCAGTACAAAGTTAGACCGGTTTCGGTGATTGTCGGAAACATAACGTCAGACGAAAGATTTCTTGGAAAATTCGCTCTTTTAGCCATGCTGCATATTTTTTTACAATGAATTGAACCTTTTTCACATTGAATACAATTTTTTCCCTTTCAGTACAACCTTTTTCACATTCAGTGAATAATATATTCGTACCTTTGAACATGTTTTTTTTTTTAACTTTGCCCCTGGTAGCGTATAGTATAAGACTTATGGCAAACTATATCAAATATAGATTCTTTACTTAGTATAGAATCTATATCTGATATAGTTTGCCACAGGTATCATATAGTAGAGGTAATGTTATGCCACAGGTATCGTATATGAATACATTCATACATGTATGGTATAGATATGCCACAGTTAAATTTATTACGTATAATCCAAAAGGGGAGAGACAGGCATGTATGATTCATACATGTATAACCAATAGTAGGTACCGTGTTCATAGCTAGATACCGCCTCCTCCAGATGTCCCCCAGATTTCATATTACAATCAATATTTCATCATTTACACAAACCACTGGCAGCTTGACACTCATAACGGCAACTCATCTGTTTTATTTTATTTATTTATTTTTATTTATTTTATTTTATTTATTTATTTTTTTTTTTTTTTAGAAGGTTTTGATTTACTGTCGAAAGATGCGAAGCTAAAAGAGCAGGGGACGACGCTAGAAGTGGAAAGACGGAGATGAATTTTGAGAAAGGATTATGCAGAACTAGGAAGAGAAGGGAGAAAAGTAACTTATGACACCGAACCGATCGTCGTCGAGAAAGTTTATGAAGTTAAAGCTGTCTAGAGGGAGAAGGAGAAAAATTGAGAGCTTGAGAGGAGACTTGTAAGGAAGTTGCTATGTCCGTTACTTTTTCATTTATTTTCAGCCTGATACCTTTTTACTTTTCTAACTTGAACTTTCGACGGGAAAGTCACACTTTTTACGATGAGGGTAGAAATGGGAGGTCGAAACAAAGTCGACTACCGTCGATCATAATCTATGAAAGGAACCAGAAATCAGTTATCAAAGGAAAATGGATGTATTTGGGAGTGATAACGAGTGGAAGTTTCTGAAAATGAACACTTATATACTTCTGTAATATTTTGTGACTTTTCTCTGTGGAAAATAGGACTCAACTGAGGAATATGAAAATACCTAGTGAGTAACTATGTTGGGCGACATATTGGACTATATGTACAATCTTCAGGTGTTGTCCACTGGAGTCAGTCTCCAATAAGATGTACCTAATCAATCATAATCAATAAAATCGTAAAAAGTGAAGGATGTAGAGTATGAAGTATGAATTTGTCTACTTCAACTTGGAATATCCGTTCGATTCGAGTTCTCACAAACTATACTGCTTCATTTGGATTTTGTAAAATTTCAAAATTTCAACCCCTTCTCTTTGACCTAGGGTTATGAAAAGTTTCAAGGATGATTAGCGGTTGGTCCGAACACGTTAACCAAATTTCGTAATTTTAGCAAAACGCTAACTGGGCAAACTTTTTTTTTTTCTCGGCCGATTCCAATGGTTCATTATTGAAGATAATAAACCAAAAAAAAAAAAAAAAAAAAAAAAAACAGCATATTTTTCAACAACGGTTTATTATCTTCTGTACAGGTCATACTAATTCCGGGTTATGGAGAAAACTTGAGCTAGCTGGTGTTGCTTCTGCAATGCCTGAAATATTCGGATTCATTCAACTAAATAAAAATCATAATCAAACTGAAACTAAATGCTTGCATACGAGTCTGCAACACATAGGGACATTTTATGTCAATATTAATAATATCCAATCTTAATAAACCGTTCAGTAACAAATTTATTTTTTATCACATTGTTGGTAACCTCACCCTCAAGCAACTGATCACAAAACAAGCGGCAGTGTTCACTATATCTACTTATAACATAAAACTCTGCAAATTCTTGACACAACGGTTCATTATCTTCTTTGTACAGATCACCCTTCTGTCTAGATCACTAGGTCTAAATGTCTATATCCTAAATGTTAGGTTAATTATTATTATGAATTATCACTAATTATTAATAATTTTATCAAGTACCTAGTGAAACTATTATAATTTATTGTTAGGTATAATTAATTAGTATTTATTAGTACATTTAGGCTACTAGGATCTAGACATTTAGACCTAGTGATCTAGACAGAAGGGTGATCTGTACAAAGAAAATAATGAACCGTTGTGTCAAGAATTTGCAGATTTTTTTTTTTATTCGATTTTCTGAATCTACGTGTCTTGAAACCTAAACCAACGCATTTTGAGGGGGGGTTACAAATTTTTTTTCTTTGGGCGATTCCAATGGTTCATTATTGAAGATAATAAACCAAAATCCGTCCGTCCGCCGTACGCCGTCCGCGGCACTTTGCCCAGTTAGCGTTGAGTTAAAATTACGGAATGTTTTTTATGGGTTCCGGCCAACCCCACAATGGTCCCCGAAACTTTTCATAACCCTAGGTCAAGGGGAAGGGGTTCAAAACGAATTTTGAAATTTTTAAAATTCCAAAACTCGAAAAATTCATATAGATCGGTATGTTTTTTATTTCATATTTAGATAGAGTTTATTCCTAAGAATTTTTTAAGACCATCCGCAGCTTTGTACTACCTGCCGTTTGTTCACAATGACGGCTGAAAAGTTGAGCTTGTCAACAAGATCGTGAATCAAACGGTTGAAATAGAGGTCAATTTTCATACTAACGAGCTGTTTGGAACATCATATTATGGTTTTAGTGATGTCGAGTTTTTTGCTCTGAGGTACGTTTCGTGCTACGGAAATGAAGGTAATTTCGAATGTTTGTTGGTAGGTACTTCTTCTATAGAAAAATGATTACCGACGTAGTATTAAAAACCCCAGAATGATATCGTATTAATTAATCATAATTAATAATAATGATTATTAATAATAAATACAACTTATTTATACCTAACAATAATTTATAATAATTTTCACTAGGTACTTGATAAAATTATTAATAATTAGTGATAATTCATAATAATAATTAATCCAATATTTAGGATCTAGACATTTAGACCTAGTGATCTTGACAGAAGGGTGATAATGAACCGTTGTGTCAAGAATTTGCAGAGTTTTTATTTCAATAATTTTAATGTGCCAAAGCAAAGACATAAAATGTCAAAATCTCGAAATCTGTTGGAGATTTTTGAAATCTTGTTTCTCCATTCTGTTCGCCATAGAATCCATTTACAAACCGTAAAACCTTTTCTTTAACATATAAATTAATGAATCGTTTTGGTTGTGGTTGTATTTCGACGTTGTATAACGTCCACTGAGTCGTGTAAATTTACTCCTCCCACCTCTAACAACCTTTATCTGTTGACTTACGCTGTGTTGAAGTACGCTATAATACCGAATTAGGAGGGCTTTTGGTTAACAAACACCTTCTAGCGAGTGGAAATGTAGGATGTACAAATTTGTTCCAAATATTTCTACGATGGTATCGTTCACAAAATAAATCTGTTGAAACATAGTCCCCGGCAGAGGTAATGTTGGTTGCAATCGTATGAAACGAATGGTCGGGGAAGCGGTACGTTGAAGGTTTGTACGGGGGGATAACGAGCGTGCATGTGAATCGCACGGGGGTCTGAAGGGCATGGAAAAGATACACGAGTCAGTTGAGGGTTGATTTTGGCAACTTGTTTCTCTTCGGCGGGGAAAAACTGATGGCGTACGACTGGCGGTGATTGATGCTTTATGTAGAAAATGACAAATGGAAAGACCCCACCGGATAAGGGCTTGAGAGATTGGTAACTCTCCTTCAAATTGGCTTTCTGATCTGTTCCATGGATTGGGTTTGAGATAGAGAGGCAAAGGCAGTGTTTTTGTGTCGAGATTCTCAAAAAGCGAGGAATTCACTCGCTGGTTGGAGTTGATTTCGTCAATGTCCTTGTACATTTTCGAGGTTCTCGTGGTGTCTTGTCCATATTTATGAACTGTCCGTAAAAGTTCCTACGTGTCCATAAAAAGGTCCATATTTTTAGCGAATTTTCAAAGAAAATGTAGCTATCGTACATTTTGAACCTCAACACCCTCGAGAAGGACAATACTTCTCATCAAGTTATAATATCCACGGTCAATATCATCCAACTAATCTATATATATTTATGTACGAGTATGTGTCATTGCAGACGATAACTCTCGATAGGATGGAGATAAAAAGTTCAAATTTGCACAAAAAAATCTGTCTTGGCAATCGACAGGCTATGTTCGTAGATGGGCAGAATCGGAACACTCTAAGGGGGAGTTTTAGGGAGTTTTAGGGGAGGAAAATTCCTCATAAATTCCCAAAATGGAACATTTTGACAAGTGACACCTCATTTTGAAGGTTTATTTATGCTGAACACGACGGTGATATCAGAATTGCAATATCTCATCCCGTTCTCAAACTGGAGCCCTTTGAAGATGAAGAAACGTGGTTGTTACTTAAATGATATTCATGGTTATTCTGTTCTAATCAGATGACGAAATGCGATATCGCAATTCTGACTTCACCGTCGTGCTTAGAGTTGAAATATCAAAAAGCTGAGGAGGGTTTGGGGAGGAAAGGGGGGGGGGGCTCTCAAAAAATGAAAGTCTGACAAGTGATACCTCATTTTAAAGGTTTTTACACGCTGAATACGATCATGAAGTCGGAATAATTCCTATTATTGCGATATCTTATTTCGTTCTCAAACTTTAGTAGGTACCTACTTTGAAGATGAAGAAACGTGGTTGAACCTTGATATATTCTTTATGGTTAGTCTACTCTAATCTGATGACGGAATGCGATATCGCAATTCTGACTTCACCATCTTGTTCAGGGTTGAAATGTGTAAAAGGTGAGGGGGGGTTTTGGTGAGTTTGGGGGGGAGGGGGGGGGTTCATCCGAAAGAATGAAAGTCTGACAAGTGACACCTCATTTTAAAGGTTTTTACACGCTGAATACGATCGTAAAGTCAGAATTGCGATCCCTAATTTCGTTTCCAAACTTGAGTACTTTGAAGATGAAGAATACGTTCTTCATTGTTAATCTGCTCTAATCTGATGGCGGAATGCGATATCGCAATTCTGACTTCTCCGTCGTGTTCAGCGTTGTAATGTCCAAAAGCTGAGGGGGGTTTAGGTGATGTTAAGGGGGGGGTCTGTCAAGTGACACCTCATTTTTAAGGTTTTTACACGCTGAATAAGATGGGGAAGTCAGAATTACTATATCTTATTCCGCTCTCAAACTGGAGCACGTTGAAGATGAAGAAACGTGGTTGTTACTTGAAATGCTCTTCATGGACATCATGTTCTTTAATGAAGAACATTTACATAAAACCAATTATTCCTTCGAAAATTCGCTCTTATAGTCATGCTGCATGACTGGGGATTTTATTTTTTGAAATAGGTTTAGATGTTCGATCGAGTTGAGCTAGGTGACACCTGTCAGTATCATGCGGTTGTAGAATACCAATCGTCGTTACATAGCGACACCGACACTTGTCGCTATCTTAACGACGTTTTGTTGTAGTTATGATGCCTTTAACGAGTCCCAGAATCGCGCCACAGGGGGTGGTCCAGGGAGTCAGGGATAATTCAAGGGGGGTTGTCCGAGGGCGGGGTGGTGGTCCTGAGGCGGTGGTCCCGGGGGTGAGAAGGGTGATGGTCCAAGGGTTGAGTCAGAGGTGGTACAGAGGGGGGGGGCAGATTGGAGTCAGAGGTGGTCCAAGTAGGGTCCAGGGGGTGGTCCAAGGGGGAGTCAGAGGTGGTCACGAGCGCGGACCTCTCGGCGACGCCCGCTGGGCCGAGTTTTCCATCAAAATTTAAACACAAATCTGTCAGTTCGTCGACTAGGTATTTAAAATAAACTCAGAACAATGAAATTTGGCATGTGGGTTTCGACCAGCCCATCGATTGTTAGGTAATGAAACTTGTCAATAGGAAGGTGCACAAAATATACATTTTGAAAATATTATTTCGGAATTGTTAATGGGACGGTACAGTTTTTGAACGAATTAGAATTTTCAATTCGCTGAAGATTTCATGACTGTTGGTTTTGCATGATGGTTTTGTGCCCTCGTAGATCAACATTTAATGTTAGAATGATTTTATGTACCTGATTGTATGTACTTACACCTTTATAAGAATAATTAGAAAATAGTATGTACCTGAAAATCTAAAACGGAAGGCGGGAGACGTTGACAAGTCCTGGAGATAGGTAAGTACACCATGTTTCTATGATGAACACTGAATACAACACAACACGACCGAGTGTCAGGTTCGACGTTGGGACTGAAACTGGTTGAAGAGACGAGAAAGAAAAATGTTGGGGATGTTCTTCCGATGCTACGTAGCCAATCAGATTACAAGATTTCGAGTCACGCCACTCAACTGCACAGGCCCACAACCGCGTAGGAGCCTGTTGTTACTGGTTTCAGAAGGTTCTACAAATCTTATTATTCAGAAGAGTTCATCGGTCCCTCTCTTTCCAAATACCTGGAAACCCTCACATTTATCTGTCAATCAACTTCCAGTTTTCAAGGGAAAATCCTGACCTGACAAAGGGGCTTTTGACGTTTTTATAGGACGGGGAAGCAGAGAATCCAGGAAGTGGGACAATAGCCACAGCAGAGCTGCTAAACGAAAACTGAAACGGAATATTTTCGTATCAGGTACAAATTGGTGAACGTAATTGACAATTGAGTTTTTTAGCGAATTTTCGAAGACAAGGAATTCTCGGTCCAGAATTCTTAAAACTCGCAAATTTTGCAAAAATTTGCATACCGAAATTTGTTTCAGACCATCCTGAATTCACTACCATATACAGTGCGGGCCTAATGGAAACAAAGTTATGTTGAAGATTTATAGGAAATTTTATGCTGAATAAAAAAGTTGGTTCTGCAACGTTGGCTGCAAAGTTGGGTCTGGGCCTTCTCATTTAATGAGGCCTTCTGTAAGAAAAAAATTTGGAAATCCTCTCAAGATAAATAATAATTATTATTATCAAGTAGTGTAAATTATTATTAATGATTGTTAGTTACATATTAATAATTTTTAAGAATAATTATTATAATAACTATAATAATGATTTGAAAATTTAATATCTCGAAATATTCATATGGAACGGTATAGTTTTTCGTTCACATTTCGATTGAGTTTATTGTTTAGAATTTTTTGTTACGGGTTCCGACCAACCCCACAATGATCCTCGAAACTTATATCCCTTAACCTTCTGTTATTACCGTGTGCTATCCCCTGTTCGAAACCCCAATGTGACATTTAGGTATATCATCTTATAATGTAAGTACGTACCTAGCACAAAAAATGTCATTAGTATTAACATACATGATAAGAATTCCATCTCTATAGTACATTGCTGTTCATAATAATATTATTTCTACTTCCTCTTGTAGATATCCGCACGAATAGGGCCCAGTTCCTGGGCAGAAACGTCGTGGAATAAAAACCTTCAAACAAACGACTAGTATTTGGTCATTCAACGCATCCATATACTTCCACTAGTCATCAAGATCATAATACTATATCGTAAACATAACTTATATATATATAATACTATATATTATATAGTTTTTGGTGACTTTCGGCAGTGGATTCAGGATGGTCTGAAACGGATTTTGGTATGACAATTTTTCGAAAATTCGAGTTTTAAAAATTTTGGACCGAGAACAATAGCTACATTTTCTTCGAAAATTTGCTAAAAGGAGATGACTATGGTCTAACGTGTAGTGTGTGTTTCGTTTATTCGTTTATTCTTACCAATTGCATCAAATTTCAATCCAATCGTGACACCTCAGATACACTCGAAACTCCTGTTCCTTCTCTCTCAATTTGATGATGTTGTGGTGATGTTTTCAGAAGCCATGGTAGGTAATCTTCAGGTGGTTCAATGTGAGTTGATTTTCGAGTAGGTAGCTCCGACTGTTACCTCCAACTGTTAGCTCCAGATGTACCTAATGATCGTTTGGAGACCTGATGACGGGCCCGAAACGTCCTGTTGACCTAACAGCGCTCAATGTAGCAGTGGAAATCCAACAAGAAATCCTGCCACAAATTGTTTAAATGATGCTGATTGCTCCGAATTACTGGTAGTTTTAATTGGAGGTCACCAGCAGGTTTCGTTTGGTGGACTGGCGTTCGTGGGCTTTTTCCACAGGACACCATCAGCTGTTCAATTTACTAGCGGGGTAAGTACACCAATTACAAACGAATCAAACTGGACTCCCGTCACGACACGACAGTAAAGCCCAAAGTAATGAGTAAAAATGAGGTTTTGTCAAGCTTTACCAGCCTTTACACGTGTGTTAAACACGTTTTGTATTCCTGAAGGCTCCCATAGGAGTTTAACCCTCTTGGGGACGCAGGGCAGTGGCAAAGGGGGGTATAACCTTTGGACTAAGCGCCGTTCACCCACCTGGACTTGACTCTACTTTATACCGTTCTAATAAACTCGAAGGCCGTTTTCCGTGTGGAGTTGAAATGTCGCGATTTCTTCTTTTCATACTTCTTTTATCTTATTCCCAAGATGAAATACAGCTCCTTCCGCCGCCGCCAGGATTCCGGATTCCTCCCACGTCCGACAGAAGACCCCTCCGTTTTTCGAGTTCGTATTCTGACGCTGTCAAGTTTCTGGGTAAAAACTGGGGCCGAATCCACGAAACGAAAGCTGAATACTCCCATGGGATGTAAACTAAGAATATTCTGCATTCTTCGTTGAGCACACAATCAGAACGACTCCGCTGGAATTGCTGTGAAGTAGCATGACTGCGTAAACTTGACTTAGTAAACTTTCATGTGAAGCCTAGTTTTGGTTTATTATTTTTGTTTGAAACCAATGAAAGAGGGTTTTATGCCCTAGTTGATTATTCTGGTAATAACCGATTATTAAGGATTGGGGATACGCCGAATATTCTAACTATTCGGTATTCTGCCTATTCGACAATGTTTTGACTCAAAACTTTTGAGCATTCGTCCGGACACGGAATAGACGGAATAGGTAGTAAACCCCATATTGGACCAGAATAGCCATTTCGTCATTTGCTAGGAAAAGAAAAATCAAATTTATTATTACATTATTAGACTTAATATTAGTAATAATAATATAATGCAATTTATTACACCACTTAGGTATGTTATAGTAGTTTGGTTATTTCAATTATATTGAACATTAACTATTGGTAAGTTGTGGTGAAGAAACACAAGTTTTTCCGCATTACTGGGCCATAGGCGACTGCGTTGCTCTTCATAGAAGTTTTTAGCTTCCGAGCTATCTCTCCACAATTCATATACAATGCTCACAGGCGAGAAACTGACGAACATGAACCGATACTGGTTTAACAGATCAACGGTGTTGGCTTGTAGTTCTCGTACAGTTCTCGTTCTCTCTCAAACTTCAAACTTCATCAAACTTCAAGTTTATTGCTAATAGAATCAATTTAGCTAAACTGTTTGACTCGAAAAAGTTGACGTTTAATCGACCTTCGTCAAAACCAGTCTTCAATTCGAAAACGTCGGAAAAGCAAAATTTGACTCAACATTTTGGAAAAAACTCGGACAAAAGCTGACTTTTAATCCAACCAAGTTGTTTATTTGGGATGAAATGGAGCTTCGGCAAGATCAAATTTCTTCTTTCAAAAACGGCGAAAAAACGGTAAAACTGTTAATTTTTTATTTGAATAGAGTAATACGTCAGCGGAATTCTTACGTATCTCCCAGCTTAGGCTAAGCTGGGAGATACGTAAGAATTCCGCTGACGTATTACTCTATTCAAATAAAAAATTAACAGTTTTACCGTTTTTTCGCCGTTTTTGAAAGAAGAAATTTGATCTTGCCGAAGCTCCATTTCATCCCAAATAAACAACTTGGTTGGATTAAGCTGGGAGATACGTAAGAATTCCGCTGACGTATTACTCTATTCAAATAAAAAATTAACAGTTTTACCGTTTTTTCGCCGTTTTTGAAAGAAGAAATTTGATCTTGCCGAAGCTCCATTTCATCCCAAATAAACAACTTGGTTGGATTAAAAGTCAATTTGCTAATCGTCAATTTGCTAATTATCAGTATCAGTGACAGTTCTTTTTCCTTTTCTCCATCGTCATTTTATTTACATATTATTTATTTCTGGTGTAGGTACCGGTATTTAAGTTGTTCTATTTATTACGAGGTTATTTTCTGATATTATTTTATGGGTGAAACTCGATTATTTTCTTCTTTGTAAATTGGCTTCGGCCGTATGAATTAATAAATAAATACAATAGAGTTGGAAGACGCATCGGAAAATCCGAAATTCGACTCAAAAATGTCGACGGGACCGACCACGACATTTTTTTGGTTTATTATCTTTGATAATGAACCATTGGAATCGCCCAAAGAAAATTTTTTATTTATTTTTTCAACAGCCTATTCAAAATTGTTAGGCTTACAATGCGTAGTACTAGTAGCTCTGCAAGTTTCTGCATCGTTACCGCAAGCCATCAACGATGTGAGTTTCCTTAACCCCAATAACGACGCCCCTAATTCAATACAACCCCTTTACAATCCCGTTTGCTTCTCGGGAAATAGAGTAGAATGACGTTCACGTTCACGGGAAAGCGAACGGGGAAAAAACTACCATCTGCTGACCGAAAAAGAAGAACAAAAAATGGAAAATAATAAAAAGTATGTAAAGGCATCCGCCCTTGACAAGATCCTTTTTGCATATATGCTTAACCCTCCCGTTTCCAAAGGCCCAGGAAAGGCTGTTTTTTTTTTTTTTTTTTTTTTTTCGTACTCTACCTATTTCCCTAGTCATTTCTGAGCGCACGTGACTGAATTTAATTGGAAGAACTGAAATGGCTCGAACAAAAAAGAAAGTGGAATATGCATCTTTTCCGGACGATGGTAGCCGTTATTTCGTCATTGGGAAAAATCGTTTGGATCGAGTTATGATGATGGGTTTTATTTTCCTCAGTAGGAAAAATGTGAGGCCTAGGGAAGTTACGATAGTCGATAGTACTATCGATTGATCGACAGTAGCCTCCTATCGATAGCCCTATCGATAGTTTTTTTTTATCTATCGATAGTTTTTGTATTTTGAACCTGGGAATTTCTCGAAACTGTTTGACAGCCCACATACTCCTTATTCTAAGAACCTCCTAGTAAGAACTAGAAAACCATAAGGATAGGTAGTGGAATTGTGAAATTCTTGTGATTGAATTTCCTTGAACTGCGTCTCTTCCTTCTATTTTCAATATTCTAGGTTTTGGTTTATTATCTTCGATAATGAACCATTGGAATCGCCCAAAGAAAACATTTTTTTAACACCATGTCAAAATTTGTTGGTTTACGTTTCAAGATTTTTTCAAATTCTCTGATATGCTCTTTTGTGCTTTTCGAAACTGCTTGCTCAAAAAAGACAATGTCATACCTATTCGTCGCCTGATAATGAGAACCTCACATCTCCGTACTATCTAACTTTCCAGGAGAAAGAAAAAACTGCGCAGCTGCTTCATTTCTAGTTTATGTGCGTAGTGATTCCGTCCGTACATGTATCAGAAACATTGTAATGTAATCTAAACCCGTTAGATTCTAACACCATTCGACCAAAATTGACCTCAACTTCGTCGTTTGTGATATAGGAGTTTTTCATGTTACAAAAAGTGAGAAATTGTAACTTGGGAGGTTCTCCTTCTATAGGCCAATACACAAAAATTTGCCGATTTTCAAGTCTACCTAGTGACTTGAATCAATTTAAGGGTACTTGCTAAAGTTGAAATGAAGCTCTGTGCCAAATTTCAAGTCAATCGGTGAAGGTGGAGAGGCTGTAGCCTTGGCTAACTGAACAAGAAGAAAATGTTAAGGGCTAAAAACCTGGTTTTTTGAAGATATATGTATAACTCGGATCCATTTAGACCTAGCGACTTGAATCTTTCAAAAGACACTGGCTAAAGTTGAAACGAAGCTCTATGCCAAATTTCAAGTGAATCGGTGAAGGTGGAGAGGCTGTAGCCTTGACCATCTGAATATCAAAGAAAAACGTGGTAAAGGGTTTTTGAAAGTATATCATGCGGCTCCCGTTGAACCCAGGGACTTGAATCTCTTCAAAGGCACTTGCTGAAGTTGAAACAAAGCTCTGTGCCAAATTTCAAGTCAATCCGTGAAGGTGACGTGGCGGTAGCCTTGAACGTCTGTCGTGCGGTGTATGCGGTGGTATAAATAAAATAAATTACAATTTTTCCACACGGTATCAGACCGGATCTCTTCACATGGTAAGTTCTTCAATTGCCCACTTCTGAGTGTTTATGGAGAGTGCTGATAACTTCGAAGATTCAGTGATACCAAGGTGGTAAGGAAAAAAAGGAGGTTTGTTACTCAAAGAGAGTATTCTAACTATAGAGGTTGGGGGACAGGAAAGATCAGGACTACAGTCTACGGCGTAAAGGGCCAAGCAATACAATGGTAGACCTCCTATGGCCGACACTATATCAACCCCTCTAGCGGACCTTGTGAGAACTACGCGGGGGCTAGGCTCCGCTACAGGCGAAAAGAGGCGGCTCCAGTTTAGTTTATATTTATGTGATAGGTCTCCTTTGTTTTTAAGCCTCGAGGTACAATCTCCCTTTATAACCCCTCCTTCCCTTCCCATATTCCTCTCTAGGGCTCCCAGGACCCTTTTTGTGTCTGTGAGTATTCTTTCTCTTTCAGTTGGCCCCTGCTACCAACCGACTAACACCTTACACGGGTTGGGATCTTTCAGCAATGAATAGTCAGCTGTGATTTACCTCTGGTCAACTATGATTTACTTCAAGTCAGCTGCTTCTCTTTGTTCTCCTACCCTTTCCTGATTTTAGAGGAAAATCGTCAAATTTCAGGCAGGAATCTAAGATTCTCAGATCAACCCTTAGAAAAAAATGCAGGTGGACACTTTCCAATAGTGGGCATATTAGTGAACACCATTATGGCAAACCACTGGAATTCATACAGGGAAATGAAATACAGGGGAAGGACATTATTTATTAGGGCCTGGTGGTGATGTCTCGGGAGGTGGATCTCGAAAATTAAATTGTCTCGTTTACTTCATACACAACGCGAGTTGGGCTTCACGGAGGAAGGAAGGACGCTCGGTGCTAGCAGGAAACGGACTCGGGGCGAGGCGGATAACGAGTGGATCAAACCATCGCTCACACACACGTGTGTGGAAGGTGCTTTGCAATTGAAAGTGGTGTTTGCAATTAGCATCGGAGCTCGACGGCGACTTCCGAAGGGCGCTTTCCAATTCTGAGCCAGTTCCGCGGCGTCAAGCCGATTTTCAATCCTTTCCCTTAACGACCTGAGCAAGGAGGGGTACCGGGTAAATTGAACCGGGTTAATTTCGATCAAATGTTTGTAAAAGACTAATGAACTCAGCGGGAAAGGAGTTCATTTCACCCCCAGTTTTACCGTTTCAAAAAGAATACACAGAGCAAACATAACAGATAAATCGAAATTCTCCACACCTAAACCCAAATTTTCTTAGCAAGTAACTGCACTCTATAATGAAGAAACGTTTCAAACGTGAGGGTATACATACTTTCGTAAAACGGTCACATAGTGGAAATTATGAGTGAAGGAGTAAAATTTACTACTACATATTTTATTTACTGCTATTTAATAGCAATACGGTATCGAGGAATACATACAGAAGAATCTGTAGCAACGGGGTTATATAATTAGTTATAGTGAAGCATTATTACATTCATCCCCGCCTCATAAGACATGGCCGTTGAGGTATGCTGGGATTTGTCTTGCTTTTGTGGATCTTCTCAGGTGACCTGGTGGAACATCATACGTGGACATAACAGCTGAACAGACTCAGCCGTCAGATGACGTATTGTTGCTGTTCAAGAGCGTTCGACCTCGGTGAGCCTTGTAGTTAAGTTGGCCAAGTAGCTAGGCATTCTTCCTCTGAAAATGAAATACCTATCAGTTGGCGGTAGATGAAATACTTCTTTGGAGGTAAGTAGAACCTGGTGCCCAGAAACAGGCTTTGTATGATAATTTTGGTTTATTTTTTAGGGAAGTGGGTGATAAATATGAAATGAGGGAGAACTGAAACTGTGACTAACTGGCGCTTGAGGTACTGGGGTTTAAAGTTGGACGGGATGATCAAGATCCCATTCTTCCTGGCCCAAGCAGGGATGCCGGAAGGGTATAGATTCAATCTCCTCAACGCATCTCCAAGTCTCCATGGCATCTCCAAAATCGCTGGACACGTAAATTTGAGAACCGTCGGCAAAAAAAGTAGCTGCAGGACCTGAGGATGTCAGGGAGATCATTGATGAAGATCCAAAAAAGGAGTGGCCCCTCCACGAGCAATTGGAAGTACTCCACATTCAACATTCCCAGCTGAAGATTGTGAGTTTTCACTTTCTGACTCTCGCTTTCGTCATTGAACTGAGCACTATAAATTGCTCTGCTATAACATATCCATAGATCCTTCGACAATCATATTCCGAAACAATGGAAGAAGAAAACACCTACATTCCTTGCATGTTGGAAAAAGGAACCACAGCACCACCATTTGACAGAGGAGGGTGGGATCATTTGGAATGTCCTGGCTGTATAATATTATGACCGTAACTTGATATTTGCAAGGGTTGATCAAGATCCCTCATACCAAGCAGATATGAGAGAAACCTCCAGATTCAGTTTCCTCGTGGAAAAGACCATGACATCCCCAAGCTCACTAGGCAGGTAAAGTTGGAAACTGTCTGCAAAAAGGTGGCAGATGCGGAACCTGAAGATGTCAGGGAGATCTTTGATAGAGATCAAAAAAGGAATGATGCCAGCACAGGTACTCCAAAAGAAAGAGGATGTACTCCACATTCGACATTCCTTGCTAGTTGGTCTTCTTCAGAGTTGGTCTTCGCACTGAGCACGATAAATTACTCTGCTGAAACAGATCCGTGTAGCGCTTCCACGTGTTTCCCACTATTCAGTGTAGGAACGTTGTACATCAACCAGTCAGATTTCAGTTTGAGGACTCCTAGTAGTTAAAATCGATACGTTAGATTCCTTTCACCTCTGTACAGTTCGAAGCTCAATCTCCCACAGACCGCAATATTTCGGGCCTTAATCTCATCTTTCTCCACTGGATCATTCTCAATTTTTTTTTTTTTTTTTTAACGCCATCTCTCCTCATCACGAAGATTACTCTTTGGTAGAAGGTTAAATCGGTAACCTCGAGGGGATGAAGAAACCTCCCTTCTTTAACCCCCAACCCCGCAAATCCCTCATAATCTTTTATCCAGAAGCCCATATTTCTACCCCTCTCTGGAGAAAAAAAGTCCCAGTAGATGAAATTTGGATCAGCTTTGAATGGAATAGAAAAAAAAAAAAAGTGTAATCAAGTTTAACTTGAAGGAGGAAGCAGTGTGTTTGAACTGGGGCTTGAGGCTGTACGAATAATGAAAATTTGATACTGATGGTACGGGCTAATACGAGGTGATTTGTATGGATTTTCAAATTGACTTTGTGCTGTGAAGTTTGGCAGGTCCCTTCGTCATGAAAGCGTTCAATACAATACTCCTGCATGGCCTATGTACCGTCAGGGCAACTGATTTTGGTTTTTAGGATGAGGTTGGAACGATGACGAGTTTTAACTAGAGCCAAACTGTCAAACCTCCTTACGTTGGCATTAACTGCACGTAATGAGCACTTTTTGCGAATTTTGGAAGAAAAGGAAGCTGTTGTTCTCGGTCCAAAATTGAACAACTCGAATTTCCGAAAACTTTGTACACTATTTCAGACCACCTTGAATTCACTGCCAAAAGACACCAAAAATCATATACTTACATATAATATGATATATTATATGTAAGTATATGTTATAATATAACATAATATATATCACATATTATGTGTGATACACACATACCTATATATGATTTTTGGCGTTTGAGCACTTTGAAAATGAAGAAACGTGTTTTTTACTTGAGATGTTCTTCACGATTCATCTGATCTAATCTGATAACGGAATGAGATATCGCAGACCTGACTTCACCTTCGTGTTCAGCGTTGAAAATGCACTCATATAGCCATACTACCGACTGTAGATTTTTTTTTTTTTTTTTTTTTTTGTGGCTGGTTATTTGTGCTGACAGATTTTGTCTCAGTTTTATCTCAGTTCCAGACGATAACTCTCGTTAGAACTGAGATAAAAAGTTCAATTTGTACATCCTTTGAAGAACCTTTTTTTTTTTTCAAGATGACAAGTAACTATTACGAAAACTATTGAACTCGTAAGTACCTACCGATCATAAGACATCACTCGAATCAATTTTCTGTTTGTTTACATTTACGTTTGCGAGAACTTTCTAAAACCACCAAATTCCGTAATCGTAACGGCTCACTCAGACCCACCTCAATTCCACCTGACTCAGTTCGAGTCATAGCGCGTGTATAAATGCCTTAATCCGTTCATTAATAATTAATTAATAATTAACCAGATTTCATGCACGGAGAAACTCAATAGAGGAATTTACTATTTGAAGGAGTTTTAAATATGAAAAGAGCGTTTTCTACCGTAAAGGTGTTTCAATTGAGCGAGTTATACCGCGTTACACGACGGTAAGGGCGGATATTAAGGCCAATGGATCGTTACAACGGGGTAGAAGTGGATATAACGGCTCCAGAAAAAAAGCTTCCCGAAGGCTTATATTGTTTTCAAAATCGTTTCCCTCACCTTCCACCCACTTTTCAACGTCTTAATTGGGGCGCTGGAAAGAGGAATTTTAAGGGTTTGAAGATGGCAGTTTAGTGCAGCGGGATATTTTAATTGAATCTTCCTGTTATCTTTAACGGGTGCAGTTACGTACGCAATTTGTGAAAAATTATGTTTGTTTCAGTCCAATTTTCAAGTTGATTACAAGTTGAGATTCAGAAAATCTAATTAAAAAATCCGCCTCTTGCCCAGTTAGTGTAATAATAATAATAATAATTAATAATTAACGAATTAATTATTGCCTACGGTGCGTTGAAACCCCCAGAATTATATTGGTACAAAGTACTGGTAATTCATTCATCATCTCTATAAACGGTTCGTCTATAATTTATTTAGTGATCTGGACAGAAGGTTGATCTTCACGAAGAACATAATAAACCGTTGTGTCAAGAATTTGCAGGGTTTCTTATTCGATATTCTGAAGGTTTTTAATTTATCATTTATAATAATAACTTATTAGCCATCACTGAGCTAGTACCTACAATATTATACAATTATTATTATTGTATAATGAGCAGTGATCTAGACAGAAGGGAATGATCTGTTCAGAAGATAATAAAGCGTCCATAACAGGGGCTTTTGATTGTCAAAATCCACTGTCCTCTTCCACGTTTTCGATTGTTTAACCTCAAGCATGTTTGATATTATCAAATTAGTTTGATAGTACCATCATTTCCGCATTGAGTGGGAGGCAGGTCGCGAGTGCGGGAGAGTGCCCCATTTCTTTCCTTTGAATCATTAAAATCAACAGTCATGAAGCATGGCTATAAGAGAGAATTTTCGAATGAATAACTAGTTTTACGTAAAATGTCTCAATTTTACTGGTTATATATCAAATTTTATCTCCATTTTTTTTTTGCCGAGTAGGTAACATCTCAGTTTATAGATTTTTTAACATTGAACACATCAGAATTGCGATACATCATTCCGTTATCAGATTAGAGCAGATGAACCGTGAAGAACATCTCAAGTATCAACCACGTTTCTTCATCTTCCAAGTGCTCCAGTTTGGGGACGGAATAAGATATCAAAATTCTGATTTCATCATCGTGTTCAGTGTAACAACCCCTTTAAAATGAGTGGCCACTTGCTAGACTGTTTCATTTTGGGAATTTATGGGTAGGTAATTCCCTTAAATTCTGCCCATTTATGAACTTTCGGATTGTTTGTGCAAATTTGAACTTTTTTTCCAATTCTATCAAGAGTTGTCGTTTATTTGTTTTTAAATTTTGGACCGAGAACAATAGCTCCTTTTTCTTCGGAAGTTCGCTAAAAAGCAAAATGAAGTCGACTAATGGCCAATGTGAAAAAAAAAAAAAAAAAAAAAATTCATATCACAGAACATTTTGCACGGTAATCAATGAATGTGTCATGTTGATTTCCACAGACTAACGATTATAATCGTTGACGGCATTCATATGTGGTAGGCAGGAATTCGCCTCAAAGTTTTTCACTGAAACTTTTGATGTAAGTTGACTTAAATTAAATCGTTCCAATTAAATCGTTTTGTGCCCATGTACATGTGTTGAAGTGTAGACCATTCGCAGTATCTTTGTAGTAAGCCCCCAAATTATCAATTTCCAGCCGATAGGTGCTGTCAATGTGTGCATCCACTCGAACCATAGCTTTATAAAATCCCATTGCACTAACATATCGCAGATACTCGCGGTAAGCGGGTAGTGTAGCCAACCTTAAAAGTCCTGTGGTATTATTCGCAGGAGTATGAGTAGAGGATGCAGTTTCCAGCCTCGTTACTTCTGTTTCTGTGAAAACCACAAAAACGTAGGTACGATGAGAATTACAGTTTGTATGCACTGCGTTAACAGCAGAAGTGAGAGAAATAAGATGAGCAGAAAATTGGATCCAGATGATTGGGGTGATATGAGAGTCGAATTAGTCGGTATAAAACTGTTTAAATCTTCGAAGGTAGTGAAGTTTTTACCAGATAAGTTGACATGTTGTAGGAGATCTGCTGGAACACCCGTTTTCAGATGGGTAAACCCCTCAATTAAATCTTCAATACGATGAACGCTGTCCTCCATGCTTGCGCGTGTACTGATATATTTCATTCGTTGACTTGATCATAAAAAGATACGTTAAAGGAGTGAAACTCATCTTGTGGAGGGGCGCTCACAGGGTTAACTCATTATAAAAACCAATTTTTTGGTTAGATATCGATATAACTTCAACCAATTCAACGGTGAAAAAAAAGAAAAAAAACTCTGCAAATTCTTGACACAACGGTTCATTATCTTCTTTGTACAGATCACCCTTCTGTCTAGATCACTAGGTCTAAATGTCTAGATCGTAAATGTTAGATTAATTATTATTATTAATTATCACTAATTATTAACAATTTTATCAAGTACCTAGTGAAAATTATTATAATTTATTGTTAGGTATTAATAATTTGTATTTATTATTAATAATAATTATTATTAATTATGATTAATTAATACGATATAATTCTGGGGTTTTTAATACTACGTCGGTAATAATTTTTCTATAAAAGAAGTACCTACCAACAAACATTCGAAATTACCTTCATTTCCGTAGCACGAAACGCACCTCAGAACAACAAACTCGACATCACTTAAGCCATATGATGTTCCAAAGAGCTTGTTAGTATGAAAATGGACCTGTATTTCAACAGTTTGGTTCACGATCCTGTAGTGAGGCACAATCTTTGAGCCGTCATTGTGAACGAACGGCTGGTCGTACAAAGCTGCGGATGGTCTTAAAAAATTCCACGGAACAAACTCTATCTAAATATGAAATAAAAAACATACCGTTCTATATGAATTTTTCGAGATATGAAATTTTCAAAATTTCAAAATTCGTTTTGAACCCCTTCCCCTTGACCTAGGGTTATGAAAAGTTTCGAGGACCATTGTGGGGTTGGTCGAAACCCATAAAAAAAATTTCGTAATTTTAACTCAACGCTAACTGGGCAAAGTGGCGCGGACGGCGGACGGACGGATTTTTTTTTATTCGATTTTCTGAATCTACGTATCTTGAAACGTAAACCAACAAATTTTGAGGGGGGGTTAAAAAATTTTTTTCTTTGGGCGATTCCAATGGTTCATTATCGAAGATAATAAACCAAAACTCGAAAATTAGTCGATTTATAAACGATTAATTGCAGTTAATGCGATTTTAAAATTTCTAGCTTCTGTTTTGGGGTTTTTTGTTTGAGGTAAAATGCCTCAACTTGCTTGTGAAGCAGTCACCTGAACGTAAACAACTCAATCAAACGGATGTTTTGTGAGAAAAATGTTGTAAATGTTTGTAAGTATCTCAATATTTTGGTGAGTTGAGGCGTTTTACCTTAACACTAGCGCAAAAATAAAAACTTTTTTTAGGACAGGAGTGTGGGGGGACAGCTTCACCGCCGTCCCATTCGGCAGACATTTCGTGGTCATCATTCGTGGGGGGGGGGGGGGGACTTTTGGTGTAGTTTGTTGATGTTGTTTATTACATTTGAACAAAAGTCTTTTTGTGCACCCCCACTCACCCTTCCCGAGAGTCTTTTTTGACTAATTGGATTCCCCCATCCCTCGCCACACGTCACCTCACGGCTTTCGCGGTCAGAAGCCCCCCCCCCCCCCCCACCAGCCATCACGCCCGACCCCATTCACTCGCCCGCTCGGACGGTCCGGCGACGTGCGGGTGGCAGTTCAGTTGGGGTCGTGGCGACGTCGGTGAGGGGGAGGGGGAGTGGTTTTTCCGGCGTATTCGGGAGTGTCCGCGAGTGGGGGGGGGGGGGCGGTGCTGTCACTTTAGGGAGTGGGGGAGACAGAACTGGACGCGTGTCTGTGACACCCCCCCCCCTCACCTCATCACTTCACACAGCTCCAACCGCCACCGCGATCTTAACACCCCACGAGTTTCATTACACGTGAATTATTACATTATTTCATTCGCTTCCAAAAGTTTATTATTAATTATTGAAAATGATCATTACTAGAGGGCGGATTTGTATACAAATGCATATTTTCTCCCTCGCCAGGTTACGAAGAAATACCCAGCGCTCTGCCCGTTTCACGTCTTTCTGTTTCCATAAACACCCATTTTATTTCGCCCAAAATTGCATATTTTGAAGGTTAGCGCATAAAATATTCGATATTAGCATATCCACTAGATAAATGCATTCAATTGCATATTTTGCCTACCTACATGGCCCGCCACTCGTTTTGAGTAATAGTAAGCAGCAAGGCTTAAAGAGCATTTCAACACGAACCGAAAAGCTCAATTTCCCTCAAGAATTGTTTTCTTACTCTCAAATTACCTACTGCCCTATGGAGATGTGGGAAAGGGACGCCTACTAGATCCCGTTTCCAGTCCTACTAGATGCCGGACAGTTAGGTTTGTTCCTATCAGTTGAATGAGTGATCATCTCCATTTTTATGTCAAGGTAGTTGACAAATGGTGGGACTTCAGGCATGGTAGCGATCCGGCTTTGTCTTCTGTGAAACTTGGAAGTAAGAAAAGATCCTAGAAAAAAGTGACGGTGTCGATACCGCGAAAAAAGGAAAAGTATCCCGATACATGGCAAAAAAAAAAATATATATATATATATATAAATCAAGAAGTATCGATACTTTTTATACATCCCTAATTCACACAGATTGCTACGACCCAATCAAGGCAAAACCTTGCTGGTGTTAAGAAAAAGTTCCTTTCCGCGCTATTCCTTGCTAATCCGTGAGGGTTTTCACCCTAACCAAAACGGTTATTGCTAGTGTTTTTTTCCTTTAAAAGGAATAAAATATATTCTTTAAAAAAAAAATAAAATAATAATAATATAATAATATGTCCCTATTATGTTCCTAACAATGATGAAATGTCTATTATTGTCCGATGGCGTTGAGGAGTCATGTAATGTTGTTGGAAAGTTAGAGGAGAACGTTTTTCAACAAAATAACAATGACAATAGGCATTTAAAAATAATATTATTATTATTAGTTATGGCATTTACTGAAGTCTCCTTTGCAACTGTTTTTATTGTGAAGAAAAGTAGAACGGTATGAAAACTAATCCAAAATGCTTGCATACGAGTCTGCAACACATTGGGACATTTTATGTCTTTAAAGAAGGGATTCAAGGGCCTTCGAACTATTATAGTTCGGGTAGGTGATGTAGTATAATACTACATCACCTACCCCAGTAGCGTAGTTGTTATACTTAATTGAAAGGTTCATCATAAATCAAGGGCCTTCGAACTATACTACATCACCTATTCCAGTAGCGTAGTTGTTATACTTAATTGAAAGGTTCATCATAAATTATGAAGCTTGCATTCGTCTTGACAATATAAATGATTGAGAATGTGTGTAAACAATTATTTAAACAATCACGCTCATACCGCAGCTTGTCGGCCACGCACTCCGCAGTGGTTAACGTAATATGGTTAGGTAAATCGAGAGCTATCCAACGAGTAGTGAACGATTTTTGTACGATGATAACTGGCGAAGATAAAGTTCCGTAGCAACGAATCGGTTGTAAATCATCAGAAACTCCGCGTGACGATTTTTCATTTATGTGCCATAGTAAAGACATAAAATGTCAAAACTTATTGGTTGAAAAAACGAGCTATCTGCAAGCTTCAATTTCTTGTGGTGCCTCGAGTAAATTATTTAAAAAAATGAACTCATATGGATTCGATCCGTCCTTCGTCATAGTTAATTATAGTGTAGGTACCTGGATTCTTTTAAATTTTGAAGTAGGAATTTTTGAAACTTTTTCGATTTATTATTTATTTATTATTAGGTACCTATTATTATTTATTTATTCATTTATTTTATTTTATTTTATTTATTTATTTATTTTATTTTTTTTTTCAGGATCCGCGTTGATGCAGATTGTGGAGGTTTACAAGGAGATACAAGCCCAACAAATGAACATAGTGAGTAGCATTTGGACGTTTTATTAATTTTGGTTTATTATCTTCGATATGTAGTGCTGATTTCAGCGAAAAACTTAGGCCTCACCAAAAAACGACACAAGTCCGGAGTTCCAAATACTCGTAACTAGTGCAGTTCAGTACCAACAAGACAAATGGGTTAGAGGTGAGCAGGTAACGATAGTATAATATACTTATATATATTATAATATAATATATATAATAATTATATAATAATTCTGAAAATTGGATCATCCTTTATCACCTTATAATATCCTTTATCACCTTATAATTATTATAATTATTATAAGGTGATAAAGGATATTATAAGGTGATAAAGGATGTTCCAATTTTCAGAAACTGATGAGCAACTTGCTCAGAGCAAGTTGACTTGTGATGATGGCAACTCACTTATCACCTGATCTAATGACTTCACTCATTACATTTTTTGAGCTCCACAACTGTAGTCCTCGCTGATAAGAGGGTTTGATCGCTGTTTAATCCTCAAAAGTTACTCCTCTATTATAGAAGAAAGAAACCTCATTCTAGGGATGAAAATAAATAATCGATTAATCGGATAATCGATTATTCGACCCCAAGTAATCGATTAATTTTAATCTATGTTTAGCTGCCGAATATGTTTATTAATCAATTATTATTACTGATTAATCGATAATATTACTGGTTAATCGGTTTTCGAATACATCAGGATTTGATGCATCCTGATATGCTTAAAAAATGCTACCTATCAAATTCCAGACGTATTTTAAAACCGATTAATCAGTAATAATGATCGATTAATACAAATTAAGACAAACCGTCATTGTTATTGTTACTACCTCGGGACTGACGCTGATCCAAGAGCGGAACCGCTTGAAGGGTGATATTTTCTCAAAACTTTTATGTTTACAAGATGTCCCAAAACACTACTTTTAGTAATGTTAACTTTTCATGGATTCACTTTATGGTACCTACGTACTTACCCTCAATTTATAATTTAAAAAAAATTATTTTAAGCAATTTCATTAGTTTTAACAAACCTTTATCTTCATTAGCCTTGTAATTTTATAATTGGTCGTCATCTATAGACGAAGACAACAATCGGAAAGCAAATAATTATGATTATGAAATAAGTACTTAAAAAATCGTTTATATGCTTTCGATTAATCGAACATCGATTATTCAATACTGAATATCTGTCACATCGGTTATGAGCTTTCGATTAATCATTTGATGTTATAATCGATTATTTGGTTCCGATGTTGAATCCCTACCTCATACCCTCCCCTCAACTTAGGTTTAGAGAACAAAGGATGTGAAGTCTGATGGAATGCTCCTTCGGGGAACTGTTCTGTTACAGGAAATGAGTTCTGCCTTCTTTCTAAATGCCTGATAAGCATTTGATGATTGTGCCATCAGGATTACTCACAAAACTGCACAGGGATCGTTCGACCCAATTCTTCCAAATTATGAAGTCATACATACCAAGCAGATTATTAAGAGTAATATACGATGACGAATATTCTCAATTGAGGAAATTCAATGTAGGCGTCCCACAAGGCAGTGTCCTTGGCCCCTTACTATATTTACTGTACACAAGAGACCTACCACAACCAGGGAATACACTTACAGCATCTTTTACTGATGACACTGCTATTCTTTAGTAATATTATGTTGTTTGGACCCATGAGCACCTGATGCAGATGAGGCGATATACCTTGGCATGACTACAAGGTATGGTGTAAAGAAAGAAAAGGACAAGCTCAATTTAACAAACACTCTGAGCTATCAACCCACATAAGTTTCTATATATCAGCATAATATGTTAATAATATGCTAATAACAACATATTATGTAGTTTGGATCCATCAGAGCAGTGTACATCCAAGTTTGCAATTCTCTAAAAGTTGTGGGAAAAGTGTAGCATATGAAAGACTGAGAAATTTTCAGGCTTTTTTCAGTTTTTGTTCTATATCCGGTACCTCCTCGGGCTACACCGGAACGAACGTCTCACTCGCTCATACCATATAAAATGCCTGGTACGCAAAGTTCACTCAGAACAGGGTGCTTCGGTTAGTCAGGTCAGCACCCTGTGCGAGAAAGTAGGTACCTTGCATACTGACCTGAACATTCCCTAGGTAGCCAAAGTCATTCAACACCATTATGAGAACCTTCACAAACCTATGACACATCATACAAACAAGCTAATAACCCGCCTAGTGAAATTTCGGTGAAGCGAAAATTCGATTCAAAGCTAAACTTTAAGTGATAGTCCTAATAAATGAGTGAGGTCATGTTGCTGCTTCACCCTCAAAATTATTGTGTGCATCAACATGGTTACATACTTTACACGCATTTGTAACAGCCGAGGTCACATTGGCCACAACAATGAGTTGAACTTGATATCTAACGTTTCTCGTCTCGTACAGTAATGACTGCTTCACACTGAAGCTTCAAACTCATCACCGATTCCCCGACGCTGTGAATCTATTTGTCGATGGGCAGAGGAGGAGGAGGAGGACATTATTGTCCTTCAATAACGGACATTCCGAATTCTCAATCGGATCGCATAACCCTCGTCCGATCTAATTGAATTTAGCCGAAGCGCCCTTTGGGGATTCGGCTATGATTATTCACGTCCTCGGGTCAGCTAATTTCCTTCCAGTGCGAGCAAGTTTGGTAAACGGGAGATATTTTACAATATTAAATTTGAAATAAAATGAAGCTTTTCGAATACAAATAATTGTTTCATTGAGTTACCCTCGGGACGTAATAAGATCTTTCATTAATACTCAGCACTGACGAACTCCTAAGGACCGCTATCGCAGTTCAAGCATTGACAATTAAAAAAAAAAAGAAAATACTTGAACGTTAACTGCATTTCCAAAAAACGTGCTGGAAGCTGTCAAATTTCAGGAAAACTTGCAAATTTAATCAGCTTTCTAATGGTATAGTCAACTTTGCTATTCCTCATCGATTTCATGGAGAAATTCAAGTTTGAATGCGGAAAAAATGTAGTTACCTTCAAAAATACGAGTACCTACCTACCAGGAAATTAACAAACGGATGCTCAGTTTTCTTTTTTTTTTTCCTTTTGTGTGTGTTGGCGGGATTCTACTCCATTTTCGATATTTTCTTTTACACCAAGTGGGGAACACCCTGTGTGTATAGCTATTCAATATTAAATATATAAATTTTATTGGTTGATAACTTTTACTTGGATTGAAAACTGTGGAAGTACAGTGAATTTCAATGAAAGAGCGTCGAAACACGGTGGCTGCAGGGGAGGATGTTGGCCGCTAGACTAAATGATCCTCATTAGGATCAATTGGTCACTAAAAGGGAGCCTGTAGTCCATATAAGGTTTATAGGGTTCAGGAAAAGACGTTACAGACGAACATACAGGGATATTATGACCAGGAAAGGGACGTTAACGTCAAAGAAAGGGCCACAGAGCCAGAAGTGAAGCGAATGATTTATATTAACAAATCCATAAAATTTGGTAACTTTACCAAATTTTAAATAAATAAAATATTTTCAACAATCCTCTAATTCCCCAACAATCATCTAATAAGAACCTTCTTTATCTTTAAAATGTATTCAAACTATAGAATGTCGTGTATTGAAAATAAAACTGTGTAAAATGCATTTTTTCTCTTCCAGTTGAAAGCGTTCTACGTGGACCTCCTCGTTCCTCTGGAGACGAATTTAGAAAAAGACACCAAAGTAGTGCAGGTACGCTTCATTTTCAAGTACCATAAGTACCAAAATATTTAACTAGAGTAGATAACAATGACATTGACAGTTATTAACAATGACAGTTATTAACTATGTCATAACTTATGTCATAACTTATAACGGACTATATTCCATGGATAACGCGTATCGTTGATGTGGAGTTAACTCCTGCTTGTTCGGTACTAACTACTTTGGGAATATTTTTTTCACAACAGTTAGGCTGCAGACGCCCAAGTGAAAAGTCGTCGGAAATTAAAGGCCTTGGGGACGACTTTTGAGAGCAGTTCATGATGAATTGTAACGTTTTCGGTCTAAAGTGTGGTTGCGGCTTTAACAGATAACGGGCGGACAGGGTTCCAAACCGAATCACGCCCGTAAAAACATGTTCAATGTTAATAATTATTCTCTATACTTTATTAAAGTAAAACCACTTATCTCCAAATTCGACAAAATTTGTGAAAAATTGTGGCTTTTCCAGCTAATTTGGAGGCAGAATAACTTATATGTAGTAGTTTGCAAGCAAAACCACTTGTGTTTGTCAATTTCAGCCACTCATCGACATTTTACGTCATCCAATTTGCAGTAAAAACCACCCATCAACAGAAATCTGGTGACAAATGGTTTTGCCTCGAAACGCATACCTAAGCGTTTTTCTATAGCAAGTAATTTTTCGCTTCACACCCAAGTGGTTTCTCCTGAAAATTATTCAACTCGAAACGTCTGTTTTGTAAACAGATTCTGACTCAATGATATCCAGCTTTGATTTCCAGTTTGGCTCAAGTGGTTTTTCCACCAAACGATGCGGCTGAAATTGCGAGTGTTTGCAGGCAAGTCAGCTCAAGTGGTTTTGTCAAATTGAGTGCTTGAGTTTACATTATCGAAGGGGAAGAACAACTTAATTACGATTAATCAAAGCGAATCGATGTTTTCGATATTTAATCGATATCAGCATGATCGATAGGGCCTACTGTTAACATCGAGCGGCGATACAAATTCGTAACTCTAAACTGGGGTCGAGCAACGGGCCACCTGAAAAACCTAACGGCATTTTTCGGACGTCGAAATTTTGGCGGATAAGTGGTTTTTCCTTGAAACGGCAGTATATTCGAAAAGTGTGATTTCTTGTAATTGGTAGACAGAAGTCATTTGGAAACAAAGAAAAAAACTTTGTAGGGAGTATGTCTATTAAGCGTTCCTTTAATGTTGTTGATGGTGATCTGGTGGAATAGATTGGTTTAGCTGTCGAAACGCCTTTTTCTCAAAACCTTGCGGTGAAAATCCTGTAGAAACACCTAATAAGAAAGTCGGAATGATGACGATAAAAGTGACTGTTAAAAATTGAATTCCGTCTCATTATGAGCGGCGAGAGGCATTTACCCCCTTTTCAAAAGGGTACGAGGAGGGCGGGAAATTGAAAATTAGGGTTCTGAGCGGAAAATTAGGGTGTAGTCCGGTTCCGGTGGTTGAAGGGGGTTGAAAATTGCCGAGAGAACTCCGGCGGAGAGGAAGACGGATGGTTGACTGATTGGCTCCGGGAACGGGGACTAGGGTATTTGAAGCGGGAAAAGGTTTTTGACGCGAGGTTTCAAAACTATTTCGAAGGGAATCGAAAACGGTGGAAAAAATTCGACTTGAGAGAAATCGATGGCATCCAATGACATCTAAACCTCTATTTAACTCTCTGAAATTGAACTGTAGCCATATCACGAGGTTATTGGAATCCCCGAGGAGTACAAGTATGTTTGATGCGTCATAGTGCAAAGAAACCGTCCTATCGGCTGTGCCTCTGTAATTACCTACGAGATGGCGCCAAGGTTTGGGTAATCATCAACAGCATCAACAGAAGCGTATGGTCCACCTTATCAAACGCTTTAGAAAAATCGGTATAACATCCAGTTGTGACCTACCTCCCATCTCGTCCAAGGCACAGTTTTGGAGAACCAGCAGTTGGAATGCCTTTCGGTCGTTTTCACCCATTTGATTCGCGATTTCGCTATTCGCTTGATAATGCAGTCCTGATCAACCTAACCATAGCAGATAATTCCTGACATTTGTTGATTTTTTTGGGGGGGAATTTTTTTTTTTCAGATTCAGGGGGATTCTGGATTACATTTCACGTGTAATCTTAGTTGCGGGAATCCGATCAAACGGACAATTACGCACCGTTGGGAAAGCCTAGCAAAATTAACCCAGCGGTCTTGCTCACGCGCTAATTTCTCCTCGATTACACCGGAATCGGTTACTAGTCCAATTAGAGCGACAAAACGAACATACGCGATTCTATACATTATCAAAGGGAGTTGATCCACTCGTAGCCTCTTCCTGGTTTATGTGTCAATTCCCATGCCGCCAATACCCTGATCGGCTGAGAACGAGTTTTAAAAAAAACGTTATCGGGTTAACAAAGGAGATCTATAGGCCAAATCCGAGGTAAACTTTAATCTTCAACAATGAATCGTGGCAATAAAAAGTGATTCATTACTCTAAAAGAAAAACATACGATTTTCGCTCCCCATTTCACTCCGTGTCGATCGTAAAAGAAAAAGTAGGAGGCAAAATAAACTTTTTCCCCCCCTTTTTTTCTCCGCTCGATCAGAGAATAGTTGCCTTGTTTTTCACGGCGGATCGCTATCTTTTTTTATTTGAATTTAAATACCCCCGTTAGGTGGTCCGGTTGCCGATTTAAAGATTTATATGCGTTCCCGAAACGGGATAATGGCGTTGACTTGCTAACGGCAAAGAGTTCGAATGATGAAACAAATGGGGGCAGTTTGAATGGCGTTTGAATGGGGGAAGCAAATTGTTACACAATGGTTAATTGCCGTTGCGTCGGAGCCGTTGCTTCGGATCAATCACGGATCGATCGCACTTGTGCCTCCCCGATATTTTGAAACGGCGTATTTAAGGGTTTGCTTGGAGTGAGAAGAGTTTAGTTTCATATTATGACGTTAAAAACGCCAAAACTAAACGAAATAACTATATTGTACGCCATAAAAAATTAATTTATAATGTGTTGAGGTCTTGAGGTTCTATCAATTTTGGTTGTAGTTTCTGTGGGGCAGTTACGTCGCGTTTTCTCGGCATAGAACAGCCAAGTCATCAGCAAAGTGCACTTCGTTGCCGAATACACGAAAGGAACTGAAACACTGCCTTGGTACGCCCGACTGGATGGTGAATAGCCGAAAATATGCTGTGTCTCCATACCACTGACGCAGTATCATTACCACCGCTTTCAAGTTGTTGATACCGCGTCAGTTAGTATATTCAGTCGCTATTCGTGAGTACTTTTGGTTCTAACTACAAATAACGAGTGGACGAAGAAAATTTGAACCGTGAATATAAGTCCATCGGGAGCTGAGAAATTTCAGCCCAAAAATCCCCAAATCAATACTAAATACCACCTCTTCCCATGCTCACCACAGCTCGTACAAGTATAAGGGCCGGTTTTTCAATGCTCGACTACAGCCCGACTAAAGGCTGACTCAGCAGTCTCGTACCCGTTTATAATTTCAATTTGACTGCTCAGTTATCTCTAACCGCGTACTATCTTTAGCCGAGCCTTCGGGGCTCGGTTACGGAGTATTACTGCTCAGTTATATATCAACCATCTTGAAAGTGGTGATTGTGCGGTCGTCACTATTCCAAGTTGATTATTTCTATAACTTATTTCCATATTATTTTCGTTAAAAGCAATAAGTTACATGGTATAATGTAGTACAATGACATACTACATTGTATAATGTAGTACAATGGCATACTACATTGTACGACTCCAACCCGTTTTAACCCCTGACTAACTTTAGCTCGTGGTTAGTTAGTAAGATATTTGCCTGAGCATTGAAAAACCGGCCCTAAGAGTATCAAATCCGTGAAGAAATACCGACGTCGATATGAAGTAACACTCTATCATTCGACCCTCGGCTCCTGGACCCCATTTCAGTCCGTAACAACCGAAAGTTTAAGAAGTTTTCCTCACTAAGTTCCTTACAATGGGCCTTAGGCTTCCGCAGGACCTGAATTCTATCCCCTCATCTCTCTCTGAAGTCACGATTTTTCAGCCCCCCACTTTTCTAACAAGAACAAAATACTTTAACATGTAACTTCTCCGAGACACTTTTAAGAAAGTAGTTGATGACTTGAAAACCCCTTTAAAGTAGCTTTGATAATATTCTGGGTTGATAATATTCCCCCTTCACCCTTACGATTTTCTTTTCTCCGCTCGTCTTTCTAGGACGACAAATCTTCGACGTGAGCTCTTAAACCGATTTGAGTTATATCCGAGAGGTGGGGGTTAAATAGAAAGACTAAAAGGATTTTATCGCTCTTTTCAAGGTATAAAGTGACCTTTATGACGACTCAAGCTAATCCAGGATACGCTAGTTGAGAATCTCTTTATCTCAAGAGCCAACAGAGATGAAACATTGTACTTGGTTCGCGGCCTCCATTTGGGATTTCATGTTATTTTTTTTATATTGGATTCTGATATTTTCTAACGTTGGACCACATAACTTCCGCCGGAGGGAATTTACGAATTGAAACTTATCACGAAAGTGACGAATTGTCGTGCGGATCTATTGTGACTTAATCCTTAACTCAGTTTTGTAGGTACCTTTTCACTAAGTGAAGGAGGTTTTCAGGCAGCTCCTTAGCAATATCGCCGGGTCTTAAGGTAACCTTTCCGAAATGCTGGAATCTTAGAGATGGAAAGCAGGACACTCGCAAAGTGTATGCTCCGCTGTTTCCACCTCCTCGCAGCAGAGGCGGCATTCAACTGTCCTGACCTTAGCCATTTTATGAAGGTGCACCTTCAGTCAACAAAAAGTAGTGTCAGACATCTGTCAAACATGTGTTCATGAACACTAGTTACCATGCCCGACATATGTTTCGACACTAGTTCTGGCCAGTGTTGCCAGATGTAGGGATTTATCCCTACTGTAGGGATTTTCAAACCAAAATAGGGCGTAGGGGGGGATTATTTTTTTAAAGGCGTTTTGTAGGGATTTTTGATTTTTTTTTTTTTCCAATAAGAAAATATTGGTCCTTTTTCCAAGTGTTAAAGGAACTGTAGGTCAATACAAGTACCAACCTTAGATCTCAAATGAACAACAGCTACTCTCCTGGAGTGGAAAAGTGAAACTACAACAAACACTTTTTAAAAACTAACCATCGCAAGGACTGAAAAATTGGGAATCCAAGATTAGGGATGTCAAACTTGTGATAAGGTGATCATAGTACCGGTAAAGGTTGGGTCTGGCCGTTTGTTTTTGTTTACTGATGGCGAAGTGTTCAGTTCATGTGCAGTCTTCACCCGAAAATGAGTGATTCCGATTCGTCGACGTCGAATGCAGATCTACAGCAGAAAGTATACCGGAAACAGAAATTTAAGCGCGATTGGTTACACGAACCTCAATTCAGAGGAACGAACCTCTCCTAACAAATTGGGGAGGAACATTTTAAGTTGTTCATAAGTTCAGTGCTATACAAGTGAGACCAATTTAATTCCCCAATTTAATTGTCTACCTATTCGTTTTCCTAAATATTCTGAGATCCCTCCTTCAAATTTAATTTTCCATTTCTATTCTTGAATACTCAGAGACCTCCCCCCACCATATAATCCCTTTCTTTTCATAAACTACCTTGATATTTTTTGACATTTTATGTCTTTACTCTGGCACATAACTCGAAAAACGTTACACAAAAGCGTCACACGAAATCGTCACGAAAATGTCTGATGATTTTCGCTTACAACCGATTCGTTGCTACGGAACTTTATCTTCGCCAGTTATCATCGTACAAAAATCGTTCACCACTCGTTGGATAGCTCTCGATTTACCTAACCATATTACTGCGGAGTGCGTGGACGACAAGCTGCGGTATGAGCGTGATTGTTTAAATAATTGTTTACACACAGGTGATCATTCTCAATAATTTATAATATAAATAATATAAAATATTATTGTCTATACGAATGCAAGCTTCATAATTTATGATGAACTCTACAATTAAGTATAACAACTACGCTACTGGGGTAGTGTTCGAAGGTTCTTGAATCACTTCTTTAAAGACATAAAATGTCCCAATGTGTTGCAGACTCGTATGCACGCAATTAATTCTCGACTGTATCAACAACAGGATGGAGTTGACATTCTTTTGACATTTTCATGTCTTTGCTTTGGCACATAAACTGAAACGGGAAAAATTTGTTTCCTTGATTCACCCTTTCCCTCAGATCACGTCAGAACACAAGCGACAGGCGGGCCACTGCGTCAGAGCCTATGACGCACGAGCGTATGACGTCAGACGGCTGGCAGGAGGTCAATTAGTACGTCAAAACCTATGACGCACGAGCGTATGACGTTAGAAGGCTGGCAGGGGGCCAACGAGTACGTCAATGCCAATGCCGTAAGAGCCTATGACGTCAGAGGGCTGGCTGGCTAGGTGATCGGGTTTTAATAAGCCTCTGGAATTCCGCGCCTTCATTTTGCATTCATTTACATCTTCACGTTGAAAAATCCTTCATCTTGTCGCTAATTTTATTTTGTTGTTTTTTGTTGAACCTGGTGGGTAATAATTACCCACCAGGTTCAACAAATTATTATTATTCAGGGAGCCTCTTTGCGAGTTCAAATTTACCGTCCCCAAACTTTGCATCTAGTTCCTACATTTATTCTAGTGAGACCACTTCGTTTGTCCATGATTTGATTCTTCCTTTACCTTTATTTGTTACCTTATATTACGATAAAATGTGTTACCTACCTACTTGAATTGTCAACCTAAGTGATTTCGTTGTTCTGTTGCTATTGATCTCAAAGTTTTCATAAATAAATATTTAAGTCGTTTGAAAATGGTCAGTATTTTTGTATTTTTCCTTTTCTTGAGACGGTAAATAGAGATTTTCGACTTTCTGAAAGCGTAGGGATTTTTGTAGGGATTTTTCTTGAAGCTCGTAGGGATGTAGGGATGTTTTTGATACTATTGTAGGGATTTTGAGATATTTCATCTGGCAACACTGGTTCTGGCACGGGTTTGACACTAGTTTTGGTTTATTATCTTCGATAATGAACCATTGGAATCGCCCAAAGAAAAAAAAATTTTAAATTGAAAATCGAATAAAAAAAAATCCGTCCGTCCGCCGTCCGCGGCACTTTGCCCAGTTAGCGTTGAGTTAAAATTACGAAATTTGGTTTCTGGGTTTGGACCAGCCCCACAATGATCCACGAAACTTTTCATAACCCTAGGTCAAGGGGAAGGGGTTCAAAACGAATTTTGAAATTTTGAAAATTCCATATCTCGAAAAATTCCCATCAAACGGTATGTTTTTTATTTCATATTTAGATAGAGTTTGTTCCGTAGAATTTTTTAAGACCATCCGCAGCTTTGTACGACCAGCCGTTCGTTCACAATGACGGCTCAAAGATTGTGCCTCACAACACGATCGTGAATCAAACTGTTGAAATACAGGTCCATTTTCATACTAACAAGCTCTTTGGAACATCATATGGCTTAAGTGATGTCGAGTTTGTTGTTCTGAGGTGCGTTTCGTGCTACGGAAATGAAGGTAATTTCGAATGTTTGTTGGTAGGTACTTCTTTTATAGACACATTATTACCGACGTAGTATTAAAAACCCCAGAATTATATCGTATTAATTAATCATAATTAAGCCAGCTCCAGATCCGAGGTTGGAGGCGAAGAGCATTGGATAGGAAGGACTGGAAGGATATAGTTGAGAAGGACCTGGTCCTCCAAGGACCGTAGTGCCAAGAAAGAAAGAAGAATAATAATTATTATTAATAATAAATACAAATTATAATTACCTAACAATAAATTATAATAATTTTCAGTAGGTACTTGATAACATTGTTAGGTGTGTGTGATTTAGTTTGACCGTCAGTAAGAAAGATGTTGAGGGGTGTCAAAAATCATCTGACCGACCCTCGACATCCCTCAACATCATAAAATTGTTAATAATTAGTGATAATTGATAATAATAATTAATCTAACATTTAGGATCTAGACATTTAGACCTAGTGATCTAGACAGAAGGGTGATCTGTACAGAGAAGATAATGAACCGTTGTGTCAAGAATTTGCAGAGTTTTAAGAATACTAGTGTTTGAGACATCTTTTGTTACGTGTCCATGGTACGAGAATGTGAACAGACTCTGTAACATAAGATTGAACGCTTTTAGATTCGACCAGAAAATGAAATTTGTTGAACTGATAAACCAAGCATGAAAACAGATGTTCAAAATCATCCCATTTTTATAAAATTTCCTTCACAGTGTTCATCTTGTGAAATTGAAAAGGCAGTTAAAAATATCAAACAAATAATTAAGAAAATGAATTTAATCACAAATAGAAATAATAATAATATGTAGAACTCGAGAACGATCCTGCAAACTAAATTAGTTTGCAGGATCGTTCTCCTGTGAGGAGCCCCAAATCCAGGGAAGAGCTGGAGGATTTTTGAGAAACATTCCCTTGAATGTTTCTGTAAAACAAAAGTTACATTAGTAAAATATGTTTTGATAATGTAGTCATTCATACAAAAAATTTTCCTTTACGAAATAGAAGTTACACATTGCAAGGCTAAAAGGAGGGAAATAAATTTGTGTGACAGGTTTATTTACTTTATACATGAAATTTTGTTTGAAATTCCATCTACACTGCCTTTGTTCCACTGCAAATTTTAAACTATATTTTTTTCTATCTCTCTAGCTGCTAATCTCAGTAGGGTTTCACTGCCTGGGTGTGATCCTATACTCATTAATTTTGCCTTTAAATACTTCAAGGGATGTAGCAACCCACCCAGTTGTGCCAGAAATACATGATTACTTTCAAATTACTGAAAGCCCGTTAGCTACATTTCAGTAAATTGCAAGTACTAATCGTTTACACGCACAACTGAAGGAGTTGCTACATTTTTATCCCTTGAAGTATCTAAAAACACAATTAATGAGTACAGGATCAGACCCAGGCAGCAAAAACCTACTGAGATTAGTAGCTAGAAAGAGAGAAAAAAGCGATTTCAGATATGCAGTTTTTGTGAAACCAAGTCAGTTTACATATAATTTGAAACAAAATAAATTAAAAATTGAAAACAGCAGGAAATTACCTTCTAATGCTTTGATTAGGTGCGGAGTGGCTTTCCCCAATCCTATCTTTTGAGAATCTGTAGTGAATGAATGAATGAATGAATGAATGAATGAAATACTGTATTTGGTGTTTGACACATTACAGGTGAGTAGCGTCGGATAATCGTAGTTTGTACATGTATTACTATACTTCAATCATATTTCCATCCCATACATATGTACATACATGCAAATAAATATAAGTGTATAATATAAATTGATACACAAACACACACAATCATATAGTTATACAAATACAAAAGTAAACATAGAAAACAAATAACACAAAAACAATATAATAATAATAATGTTATTATATTAATATTCATTTTTCCTTCTGCTATCATTATCATTGTGATCAGACCCAGGCAGCAAAAACCTACTGAGATTAGTAGCTAGAAAGAGAGAAAAAAGCGATTTCAGATATGCAGTTTTTGTGAAACCAAGTCAGTTTACATATAATTTGAAACAAAATAAATTAAAAATTAAAAACAGCAGGAAATTACCTTCTAATGCTTTGATTAGGTGCGGAGTGGCTTTCCCCAATCCTATCTTTTGAGAATCTGTAGTGATGAAGGAAGTTTCCTCGCAGCGCTGGCCACCCCAAACAAGATAGTAGGCGCATTCTTAAGTTAAGATGGCCTCCATCACCCTCTCAGCCACCACATAATTCTTACCAGTGCCAGCCCTATCAATAAGGTGGCTTTCCTGAAACAATAACACACAAATATAAAAAATTTGGTTCCAGAAAATTTTTTTTTCACGTCACGTCCAATAATAAGTAAAAGGAAAAGGTTGTATACTCACAAGCTTTGCTGAATTGGCAGCAATTGCCAACTTGTCATTGAAGACACGCAGGATGTCAGGGTTTTTAATAGGAAACTCTATGACTGGGAACAGTACTGATGCACTCCTCACAACTTGGGCTGAGGACTGAGCATTTTCTTCCAACATTGTCATCTGCCTCTTCATTTTACTCAGATTTCGAAGCGTTCTGATCTTAAAAGCAGCTAAAATAGAAAAAAAAGCAGGTCATTACTTTGATGATGCAAATAATCAGGTAAATTAGCCATTTCTCTGTAAATACGAACAAAGCTCCTTACCAAAGGAGCTATTGAAGGTGGCCAATTGCTCCGTTACAGCTTGCAACTGTTTCAACACCAGCGCAGAACAGTTGCACTGGTTATTAGTCTCCGGTATGGTCGTGCTATTTACGTCCTCAGCCTCAGAATCCCTGCCCGAGTCAGAGATACCACCTTGGTTAGAATTCTGAGTCGGAGGTTGCAGCACGGTTCTGGGATGAGCTGTGCGCCATGGGACAAATCCGGCAGGGTTTGCGTTTGAGTCGGATTCCTCCTCGTTGCTCTCTATCAGATTCCTTTGCTTCCTCTTAGACTGTGTGTTTTCGTCATCCTCTTCCCCTCTTCGCCTCTTCTGTGTTGGAGAATCCTCAGCTTCTGTGTCTTCTGTAGTTGTCTTGTCTGCTATAATGTTGTCCACCTTCCGTCGAGCTTTATCATAAGTGGCTGAAAGCAATCAACCAAGTTAATGAATTCTAATACATAAAAATTACCTAAAATAACTCCAAATGAGTTAATGAAAACCTTTACCATTTTTGCTATGCTTGAAGACGACCTGGTGCTTGCTCCAAGTCTTCTTGTTTGTCTTATCCGGGGTGATGACAGTTTCTATGGCTGTCTGCAAATCGGTATCTTTTTGCAGGGAAATGGGCCACCAGCATAACCATCCATCCGTGCCCTTTTCCAGCCATGAGTTGGGTACAGCGTCAAGAATGTGGTCTTCTTTTGAGCTGTAAACTGCACAACACTGTACCTGTGGACAGTAAATAGAAAAAAAATGAGAGTAATCACAGTATTTAAAGTGAAGAAAAACAGAAAGAAAAAGTAAAAGCAACATATGTATAGAAAAGCAACAAGGTATATACCTTGAATTTTTTGTTGGAGTGGCAGGCTCTTGCCAACCATTGGCAGCGCAAGGCTGAACAACTTTCAAGTCTCAATTCAAAAACATAGTTATACAGCACTTTCTCTCCATTTTTTTTTTTTTTTTTTTTTTTTTTTCGTAGGCCGGTGAGGAAATCTTTAAGATCCATAGGTGACATTTTGGATCTCATAAGATACCTGGAGAGGACCGCACCTCCAGGTTATGTGGGACTCAAACCTCACCTACCTTTCCGAGTCGGAGCTCAGCCTGGGACCGTTCAACACATTACTTCGGGCTGAGTCCTCGGGAGTCCTCTTCATTCTTCTTCCCTTCGTCGATCGGCGCCCTCTGTTCGTTGCCGCTCCCGTTCAAGGAGCATCTTTGCCCTCAATACCTTCTCCACATATTCTGATGTGTGGGTCCAATACTCCTCACTCTGCAACATCTTGGCAACTAATAGTTCTGGTGACATATTGGGAGATATAGTGCCCAGCGCTTCTTTGAGCCCACCCCTTTCCTCTGCCCATCTCGCGCATCCAAAGAACGTGTGGAGCGCATCATCTGCCACGTCCCAGCAGCTGCAGCACGATGGAGTATCCACTTTTCCCATTCTGTACAAGTAGGCGTAGAAAAGTCCATGTCCAGAGAAGAACTGAGTCAGGAAATAGTTCACATCTCCATGCCCCCTTTGCAGCCACACGTCGATATCAGGAACCAACCGGGCAGTCCATCTCCCTCTCATCTCACCCGTCCGCATTTCCTGCCATCTTGTCATTGTACGTTCGTTTTACGACGATTCGACGTGGAAACGGGTTGGGAGCCTCACGAAACCCTCTTCGAAACCCGAATTCGATTTACGACGATTCGACGATCATGAATACCCCTAACATATCACATTTCGCACAAATCCAATATGTTTCATTAACACTTCAAAGTTGGGCAAAACTTCACCTCTGACATCAATGCTACGAACAGCTTTCCATAAAAAGTGTCCTCAGGTTATAAACAGGAATAAAAAGTGAATACTTAAAATTTAGCGTGTCTTCAACGTTGCGGCTGATGCGAGAAACAGTCACTTGGCTGCCGCACTCAGATGATTTTGGGCCCAATGAACGCAGACAACAACTTTCAGGAACGTTTGGAACTAAATTTAAAACTATTTTGGAACTAAATTTTAAACGATTTAAAACGAATTACAAATGAAGAAGTAACAGTCTCACATGGGCACTGAATTCACATAACCTGTATCACCACGAGGTTAGAGGTGAGACGATATTTCAGTAACCGATATTTTGTAACCGTTACTAGCCATCCAGATATGTAATCGATACTGAAAACCAAAAATATCGGTTACAAAGTATTAGTTAAGGTATCTGTTAGCAGTATCACAGAGAGACTCTTAACAGATACCTTAACTAATACTTTGTAACCGATATTTGTAACCGATATTTGAAAGTCTCTGTATCAGAAGTAACGGATACTCACAAGTATTCGTTAAGCACACCTCTACACGAGGTGCCAGAGACTTAGATAACAGGATAACAACTCCATCTGAGGCATGGATGCTATAATGGAGTTCTGTGATACTTTTGTCTCTACGGAATGAAGCATATTTCGAAAATTTGGTAGTAGGTACTTCGGTAAAATTTCAGGACAATTTGTTCATAATATGAACAAATAATATTATTATTTGTTCATACTACGGAACAGCTGTAAATTCACATGATTTTGTGATGTCGAGTTTCTTGTTGTGTGATACTTTTCGTGCTATGGAAAGAAGGTAATTTCGAATGTTTGTTGGTAGGTACTAGAAAATTATTGCCCACGTAGGTGGGTGGAATTAATATATATATGCCATCAGCCCTCAACATACTCCCACCTTGAGTGCATTTTTAAAAAGTCTCTTTTAAATAGTTGACTTCTTCTGCAAACAAACCCATTAAATTCGATAGGTAAGTGGCGAAGAGAGAGGAGGGGGAGGAGAGAGAGGGGCACTAATGTCACATAGGTGTCGCGAACATACGTTCAGCACCAGTTGCTGCAACCATCGCGACTAGGTATGTCCTAAGACATGTGTTTAACATGTGTCCTTGCCACTAGTTCAAAACTAATGTCCCATAAGTGTCGCGAACATGTGTTTAACACCAGTTGTTGAGACGACTTAGCATACATGTGCTACGAACACATGTTGAACACATCCTTAAGACGTGTCTCAAATACTTCTTCGAAACATGTCGCAACAACAGCTGTAAAACATGTGTTAAAGTGGTGTTCCAAACAGATGTCGCCCAACACTACTCCTGGCACTAGTGTCAGCTCGTGTTGACACTACTTCTTGCTGACTATCATGATAGATTACCTTGATGGGCAATGGCCAGTGAGGAGACCTGCAATATTGCGAACGTCTTTACGTCTCAGGGACAGAAGTGCTTTAGCATGTTTCTTGGAAATGGTTATTAACCTCTCGGCGTTCCTCTGCTTCGGAGCGTTCTGCCAATAGATTACACGCTTGTTGTCCTCCCATTTCTTAATTTGTTGAGTTATATAACTGTTAGTGATCCCCAGCTGGGGTTCAGGACCGATTGGGTCGATCCGCTCCCTTTTTGGCAAGAAGGTCGTCTTCTTCATTGCCCTCAATTCCCTCATGCCCAAGTACCCAGAGCAGTCAGCTTATTGCCCTTGGCAGCAGCTTTGAGAGAAGGCAGGCAACTCCAGGTCAGCTTTGAGGTAATCGGAAATGCAGAAACTGACTTCAAAGCAGCCTGGCTGTGAGACAGAATGTAGATTCTTTTGAGTCGTTTCCTGGCAATCTCTTGTGCACATATTTTTATGGCATGGGTTTCTGCCTGATACATGGTGGCTGTAGGACCCAAGGGCTTAGCCAGACTAAAGTTTAGGCCCTGATACCCAGGCCAGCCATGCCACCCATCATAGATCCATCAGTGTACCCCACAATTGAACCTGGTTCAAATTGAGGCAGTCCTCTCTTGCAGCATTCACGATCATTAATGATCACCCTTCAGGGTGGGTCAATGTTCATTTTTTCCAACATTTCGTTGGGAACTGACATAGTCACTAGTTCGGTTTTTATTTAGTCCAGTATTTCCAAGTGACTATCTTTAAATGGGGAATTTGATCCTCCCCACTTGCAGCATCCTGATGGCCCCCAGGTAGGCTGTCCTTAAAATATGCAAAGGAGTGAGGTCTAAAAGAACCTCTAGTTCTGCTGTGGGAGTTGTATTCATAGCCCCTGTAATGCCAAGGCATGCCTGCCTCTGAAGTTTTGTTGTGCAGTAGCCTGGCTCGTCTTACGACCATACGACTGATGCATATGTGTCCGTAGCTTTATATGCTTATAATGTCAGCCCCCATGTTATGCTAAGCATTATCGCAGGGTTTAATTAGTTATTTCTTGTTGATCCTGGATCCTGCGAGTAAGTTCTTTTAGCTTGTTGTTCATGAACATCTGCTCGAAACAGTAGAATTGAGCCTGCGGATTGATTAGCGTAGTGGAACCCCCTCCACCTGAAAAGAAACCATCCAGGTCCTTTATTACATCTACGTTTTTAATATCGTATCTTATTTATCCCCGCAGCCCAAGGACCTCTTCCGTACCATTCAGACTGAGGGAATGATATAACGTTCTGTAGCCCCGTAACTGAGAGGGGAAGAGACATAACGATAGAGAGCGAGAACTTCCCAGGTGTTCTTCCTAATATGTCGAGAAGGTTAGCGGAGGTTGAAATGTCACCTCTCAGCCCCAGTTGCCACCGGCGTTTCTTCCGGTAAAAAGCCAGGTGTTGTGAGGGAATTTTTTCCGCGGTGTCACAATTTTCTTTTAACCCTCCCATTTTCGGCACCTCGACTAGATTAAGGAAGAATACGCTACCTACGGCCGTCAATCGTCTCGGAATTCGGCGACTCCGTCTTATTCAAGTTTACCCACTATTATTGTATTTGTGCTACACGATTCGACTCGAACCTGAAAATACATTTTTCTCAATTACGAACGGCTCTTCTGCTTTCAACAGCAGTTTACCTACAATTGAATTAAGTATGTCTCAAACCAAGACAATTAATCTCCTCATTCACCCTTAAGGAAAAACAGATTCCACTCATTTTTTACCCTTGCGAGCGATTCGAATTGAAAAGAGCATTCCAAGAAGGGGCTGTATCATAACTCGGAAATGGGTGCCACTAACAGTTTATCAGGTGACGTCATCAGGTTGTCTATCGCCCTTGACGTGTATAAGTTGAACTGAACTTCTTGCACTTTAGCCATCCAGGACAACGCTCGGGTAAAACACCACCTGCATACTTATCTTCAGTTATACTTGCCTTCTTATACAAGCCTTCAGATTTCCTAAAGTTGGTTTTCCAATCTCCATATCGATTTCGTCCAAGTCAGTTGTGGAGTACCACAACTTCTACTACTTACCACTCAACAAACGTTTGGCCAATCAAGACATTAATCAATTACTTTTTAGCGATTTAATTCTTTAGATTGCATATAGAGACAATACCTGACTGACAGTAACTGAATTTCTACCTTACTTCTACTCCTACTTGTAAATCAGTAATTTATCCAGGAATTTCGTTCGTTTGTGTGTGTTTTGTCCGGACTCCCACCCCTACCCCTGGGCTACACCACTGTTGTACAAAAATCAATGCCAAAAGAACAAATCAATGTTTTTGACCGAATTTGCTCTTTGCATTTATTTGATAAAACACTTTTCGCACGCCAAAGACGTCTATGTTCGAACTCATTCTTGGTAGGGACCTATTGACTTATTAAGTGACCCCTCGAAATGTTTGAGGTGTCACTCTATTGAAAATCGAGATATACTGCCGTTTATGACCACTATGACCTCCCCTTGGAATCCGCCACTGGTTTTGTTCAATATTTTGTTCAATTTTGTTTAAATTTGTCCGCAGTCAGAGCAGAAGAGGTTTCTCCAGCAGCACAAACAAAGATCAGAAACGTACTCCAAGGCCGCAGCGACGATGAAGAAGCAGAGGAAGAAACAAAAGAACAGCTCGAAAACAGGGATCGCCATGGATAAGGAACTCAAGGTGACCAAATAAACTACTGATACCTTTTCTACTGTAATGACAGTCACAGATTAAGATGAGGACCGCTCAGATGCAAACATTCTTCCTGGCTTTGAAGTTATTCGTTACACTTTACAGAAACACACTATACTCTACGCCCCATAAAAACATTTAACTAGTGATATGTTAAAGCTGATACTACTATAGTCACGGCAAGTCAAACATTTTGTTAATTTTCGGACTGTCAAGTTTGCCACTTGGCATTAAGTCCATTCAACATGGTACGAGAACCTTAAATGAAACTTACCCTGCTAAATGTCTCAGTAGATTTCTCATCGACTGAGTTCTTCCATTTTTGTCGAGCCATTTAAAGGAGGATATAAATTGAATATGTTGGGCTCTTTTAGGGGTTTCCTTTCGTTCTAACAAATACATTGAAGTTCCTCTTATGATTGGCAATTCGTTTTTGACATCTCCTGAATACTGAGGTTTTTTCACAAATAACGTATGCCATCTAAGCCGACATTTGCGTTGACTGTTTTTTTTTTTTTAAATTTAATTGAAGGTGATAAAAATATAATTTGGAAAAATATTAAATATTTTTCCAAATTATATTTTTATCACCTTCAATTAAATTTTAAAAAAATAAATAAATTTTATGACATTTTTTATAAGTCTTTTCAAAATTGGTGTTTCTCTGCCCTATCCTGTACGAATAGCACACTTGTTAATAATTGAATAAATACCCGATATTGTGGAGGATAACACATAACTTTTCTTGAATAGTTTCGTGGCGTATCACTCATTTTATAGGCGATGGAGGATCAGATCCTATTTTCTACTCTGTTTTTACTTTGTTTCGTTCTAAATTGAATGTATTTAATTTTCTTGTTTGCTCCTTGTAATGTTTCAATTATAGACGAACAGTGTCTTCCTTCACTTAACCGGATGTTTGTAATTTTCGGGTAAATAACTGACGTAAATATGTTCCATTACAGAGCATGCAGATTCTGGAAGAGGAACGGTCAAAGCTGGACGCATTCTGCGAACAAAGTCTGAAAAACGTGAGTTAAATCAATTCAGGAATCAAAATGGGTTTCCGCACGTAGTTACTCATTTAATTGACCTGGCGTTTCATGCACTCCTGGATCCGATGCATAGGGGTGGGGGTTTATAGGGAAGCCGAACTATAAAAATTTTAAATTCTCGAAAACGGCTCAATGGATCGAACTTTTCTACGGTATTTGAATGTTTCTGTGACCGGGGAAGGACATAGGGGGTTGTTAATTTGACGGTATTTGGTTTACGGGTTCGGATCAACCCCACAATGATCGTCAACACTTTTCATAACCCCAAAACAATGGGAAGGGGTTCAAAACGAATTTTGAAAAATTCATATCTCGAAAAATTAACGGTATAGTTTTTAGTGCACATTTAGATAGAGTTTATTTTGTAGAATTTTTTGAGACCATCCGGATCTTAGTACGACCAGCCGTCCGTTCACAATGATGGCTCAAATTTGGAGCAGATGAAAAGTCGTCAATATGAGGGTGAATGTTCATACTGGCCCAGCTGGTTCGAATAGTACATGGTTTTGATATACCTATCGAGTTAATTAATAATAATTAGTAATAATTATTGAGAATTAGGTACTAATAATTATTAATAATTACTGATGTTGAGGGATGTCGAGGGTCGGTCGACATCCCTCAACATCATTCTTACTGATGGTCAAAAAAAAATCACTCAAATTAATAATTACTAACAATAAATAATAATAATTGACACAACTTCATAATAATTAATATTTAATGGTAGGTAATTCATAATCTACCATTTAGTGATATAGGCAGAAGGGTGATCTGCACGGAGAAGATAATGAACCGTTGTATTAAGAATGTTCTGACTTACCTAAGTATATAATATAATATATATTATATTCAAGATATTATCATGAATTCCCAACATGAAAACATGAATTCCCAACCTACCCATTCCTCCACTGTTCCCTTTTCTAATATGCATTATGGATACTATAAAGGCAGTGCTGTGATAATAGCTTTAGTTAAATTATTTTATTATCTGTGCAATTAGGTAGGTTTATTTTATACAAGTTATTCGTGCCGCGTTCAGAATTCTGTGCAGTTTAAGGACTCTCATCATCAACTCTCATCACTGACTCCAGGAAAGGAGGGACAACAGGTGGCAGTGCTGGGCCCTGAGTCAGCAACGGCCATTACACTTCCAACATTTAATGTGCTTTCAAATACGTTACATGTGCTAATAATTATATCCAAATTCATCCAAGTTCGAGTTACCATCATCTAGTCAGTTTCACCTGTGATCACATCATCGTCATCCCTGCAATATTTATCCGTACCTACACGTTGGTACTACGAAGCTGAGTGGAATTTTCAACTAGTTGAGGGACTTGGAAACTTTACCCATATCACCTTGGAGAACCTACACATAATTCTATCAACCATCTGGACTGCACCTTTCTAGTCATCACAGCATCATCATTCTAGTCATCAAAACAGATAAGCACTATTAGTTATAAGCACATACTGTTCCTATCAAATCTATCTACTCCATTATTGACGTTCTGACTCAAAGTTACCAGTGGCCACTGTAGGTTTCATCTTCTTTATCATAATTCTCCTAAAGCACTGAGTTCCTATTTGCAAATAAATTATACTAATTGTTGGTGTTTCATCAATATTAAATATTTTGTCTTTCAATTATTGAGCACCCTTAGATCCTATTAGTTGGTACCTGTTGCTAGTCATCAAACGTTCCTCTCAGGAGGTGGTCCTTCGAGCATTCCTCTAGTTCTTTAATTATAGGTTTAGGACAAGTGCTGCATTCAAAACAGCAGGTCTTAACCGCAACAAAGAAGTTGCAGAGTTTTATTATTTGATTTTCTGAATCTACGTATCTTGAAACGTGAACCCTCAAATGTTCAAGCGGGGCGATATTTTTTTTCTTGGGCCATTCCAATGGTTCATTATCGAAGATAATAAACCAAAATCACATTTAGGCTCGTATTTAATCAATTCAGAGATTTTCTCAGGTAACCAGTCACTTGTTATCACAAGAGGAAAAAACATGATTCCGAAATGCTGCATGAAATGCAGTTATTGGTTTCACAAACAATGATGACTACTGATCGCATCAGTAGTATTAAGAGGAAAACATTAAATTTAAAGGAGGAAACATTGTTAGGGTTCGGGATATTCATCTTTAGGCGGGACGACTAGAATATAAACAGCAGGTATGCTTCATGGTACGAATTTCTATGTTAAGTTTTGAACATTCGTTTCTAAATGGATTACAGCCTTCAGTAAATCAACAAACGAGGTTCCCACACGTACCATATGCGACTCGAAAACGACGAAAAATTCGAGAAAAGTTGAAAAATCGGAATTTAAATAATTGGTTCTGTGGAAAAACTTGTGGCTTTTTTTTTAATTTGTGTATTTTGTTTTTTAGATCGGAGTGAGTTGAACATTGGCTTTTCATCGTCGAATGAGGACAGCTGAGCCTATTGCAAATATCGTGATAGTAGAATGTAAATATGAGTGTTGTCGGTATTCAATTTAAAACTAATTCATCCCCTCAAATACTGCATGATTGGAGCAAGTGTTGGTCAATAGACTGTCCACTCCTGTTGTATTGATGTTACAAGCTCATAACGAAGGAACGGCTCACATAATATGTAGTATTATATTATACTTCCCGCGTAGTAGGTATACCTGCTGCCTATAGAAAACGATGAGCGGTTTTTTTTAAAATCCCCGTTACGCATTGTTACCAATTTATCGCTAGACAAATACGAGCTTTTCCATTTCCCAAAGAAAAAAAAAATCCTTTCAAAAGCCTCGACGGGTAGAAAATCCTGTTAGTGCATTTGTTTTGGTGTTGGGATAGCGCGGTTTTTCCATCTGCCGCTCTCATTTCCATTAGCAATCAGAGATTTTGACACGTTTCCACCTCTAGGGAATGGAATGAAAATCCCGTTGTTTCAATGAACCTTTCAAACGTCATACGCGCGTGGAATTAGATTAAATATACACTGTGATAAACGTAAATGTATGTATACATATAGACGTGCATAACATGCTAACTGGTACCATTAGACGAACTGTTAAGCTTTTCCTCTTAGCTCTATGCACAATTGTGAAGTCAGAATTAGGATATATTAATCCTTTCTCAAACTGGAGCCCTTTGAAGATGAAGAAACGTGGTTGTTACTTGAGATGTTCTTCACGATTCATCTGCTCTAATCTGATAACGGAATAAGATATTGCAATTCGGACTTCACCATCGTGTTCAGAGTTGGTGAATGTCGTCACATGCAAATGTATGATCAATAAGAACTAGGGGCAGAATTTTCAGTAGAACTTATACCGAGCATGCGAATCATAATATGATTCGCATGCTCGGTATAAGTTCTACTGAAAATTCTGATATTATCATGATATAGATCTTGACCCATACCTACTTAAGACCATACTTGATACTTATGGCTATCAAGATCCAAGCCTCCATTCCCAATAAATAGAGTTTTTGGCTCATTACCTTCGATAATGAATCATTGGAATTAGGGATGGTCGTCGATAGTATCGAAATATCGATATTTTCCATCGACATATCGATCTTTTTATATCGAGCTTTCTACTGAGTAAATTTTACTAAATGTATCCATCATGGAGTCGGCCTGGACAGGAAAATGGAAAGAAAAAGACGGGGAACCCTTTGTGGGTTGATTTTGATAAGGGTGAGTGTAGGTGTCTGTGTCGTAATTTATGTTTAATTTGTCTGTGTCTTAAACACAATTAGGTATGATTAAATAGGTATGAAAACTATCTATAGTCGAAAACTCATTGCCCGAAAATTGACATAACAGTTGGGCTTAGGTACCTATTTAGATAGTATTTTAATTGAATGTTTTTTACAAAAAATTTAAAAACTATTTACATAGTTTTTTAATTGAATGTTTTTATTGAGTATCAATATTTTTGATCGATACTATCGGTTGCAAAAAGTATCGATAAATATCGTCATCGATACCTTACCTCCGATACTATCGAAATATCGATGTGTTAAGTAGCTGCCGATAGCCACCCCTAATTGGAATCGATCATTCGAAATCGCGTGTATCAAACGGCGGCAAGTTGGGCCAACGTTCATTCTCAAGGAACACATCGAGTAGCTTGTTCTGAAATACTTTTAGTCTCTACGGAGTGAAGGAATATTTATTACCAACTTCGGTACGAAAAATTAGAAACCCCAAAAATTGCCAATAAATACTTTTGAACTTGAACTATACCAATACAAATTAATTCTTAATAATGTTGCACCATTTCTTATTTTTTTTATTTGTCATTTACTTATATAATTAATTTATTAATCATCACTGAGCTAGTACCTATGGCAGGGTCCAAATATGAACATCTTTTTGAATTGAAATATTGCGAAACCGCGGTATACATGAAGAGATTAACTCGAATAATATTCGATCAACGCATTTTTAACGCCCCTGCCCTCCACCCCTGGCTGGCGAAACCGGCGCCGATTTGTAACCGTCACGACCGTTCGGTCGTGCAGGTTCTGCAAAAGCTGCTCCACCTCTTGTGGGTTCAATGAATCTTTACTGCAAGATACCAAATCAGAACAATCGATAAATCAGGAACAAATTTAAGCAAAGCGATTGCTACTTGATACCCAAACCTGGTAAACCAGTCGAGGAGAAAGCATCCTTCAGTCCAAAATGTTCAAGAAATTATTAATCATGAGGCTAATTCCTTACATTGAGCAGAAGAATTTCAGAGTTTTTTTTTTTACTTAGGTAATAGATTTTCTGAACCTACATAATATGTAGGTAAATAATATGTAGATATTATCTTGAAACAAAAGCCAGCAAAGTTTGAGGAGGTAATTTTTTCTTTGTTGTAATAATAATAAATATAATAAACCTAAAAGCATGATAATCAAAGGTAATAAAACCAAAAACAACTGTCTTTTGAAATTTTGTTTTTCTGTGTTGAAAACGTTGCTTTGGCTTTTTGAACTCGGAAAAGAAACACCATAAGATGTTTTTCCTGAATAAGTCTCTGTTCGTACTATGAATCGAACCATCTCGAAATCACCAAAATGGCTCTGTTATGGCTCAATTTTGGCTTTGGACGGCAGAATTTGGCGGAAGACATTCTCCAAGCAAATGATTATTTAAACGTATCATTAGGTATCTCATAGAATCAACGAGAGTGACAGTAGTAATTTCCTTCTGTTGACTACCTTAGGATCGAAGAAAAACTCCCGAAGAAAGCCGTCTCACCTCTTAACGGGCCCTATGGGAAATCTAAGCTCGTGGCACTCTATCACTTCCTACCGCCTTTCGGGAACTTTTTAACCGGAAACCCCTTTTTTCCGCTTAGGACTCTACTTATTTCTATTCTTTACTTTCACCTGGAAAGATAGCGATAAATATACGTTTCACCGTTTAAAAGGTAATTTCTTCGGTTGCCCGACCTCATTACCATTTCTGGTTAAAAGAAAAAAATACCGCTTGAGTATCGTTTCATGGCGGGTGATTTGTTAGTTCAACTCATCCAACGTCTCATTTCCTGCGTGTGAAATGGAGGCGTTTTCAAAGGAAGGAGAGTACTCTAGTCTCAAGAAAATAAGGGCAGGGAAAGGAAGCGAGCTCGGGCCCTTGTAGGTATACACGTGCCAAACAAGGAAAACTCGACAATGCAACTTTTGCTGATGATACGGCCATACTTGCGACTAGGGAACTACAGCATTGACGATGTAAGCGCCTGGACCAAAAAATTCGTCAAGTTTAATGAACGAAAATCGACTCATACTAACTTTACGAACAAGAAATGAGGATGTAATTGAGAAAAAAGTACGATTAAATTGTACTGGCTGCTCGGTGGATATTCTGAACGGTAACAATAATTATTGCAATAATATAACAATAATAAGCGAATCTTAAAACCTGTGTGGACTTGTGGTATCCAGCTTTGGGGCTACACTAAAAAAAAACAATCAGCAAGATTATTCAAACTTTTCAGAACAACGTACTTAGAGGTACATACCGTCAACGGCCTTTGGTACATCGAGGCCTCAAGTTGGAATCTGTCAGGGAAGTGGCAAAGCTACTGAGATTAAACATGAACACATGAATCCGGAAGTTGTTCGACTCCTAGACATCAGCAATGTCAACCGGCGGCTGGACAGAACAGAACCTCTTGATCTTGTGATGTGACAATGGGGCAGGTGTAGTGACGGAGTGTTCTCATGAGTTACAGCCACTGAGCTAAAAACTCTACATTTTAGAACAGCCTGAGCTGAAGCTCAGTTGTCATATTACTGATATCTCAAATATATCTATTGATTATTTAAAAAAAAAAAAGAATTCTTCTCTTGGAACTATAATTACACGTAGGTATCTTTGTTTCAGGCGATGACTCAAGAGCGTCGCCGATACGGGTTTGTCCTGGAAAGACAGTGCTCTCTGGCGAAGCACTACCTCGCCTACCACAGTGCCGGCAATTCTCTCTATCAGGGTCACCTCGACGCTTGGCAGGACGTGGCCAAGACGAGGGAGTTTCTTCCTTCTTCGGTTGAAAACATGTTTGCCAACAAGCTGACTGTAAGGGGAAAATACTATTGAAATGAAACCTAACTTGAAATTATGAGCTGTAAGTGCGAATAACATTTACGATTTTTGATCAATGGTCGAAGTTAGAATAGGTAGCCTTTTGAGGGGGGGTCTTAGGTTCTTTCCTGTCATCTCCATCAGGATCGCCGATTTTAAAACAGTGTTAGGTACCTTCGACTTCTAGTCTTGACAGCCCTGATGTACCCATAACCAGGAGATCCGTGCATCGAAACCACTCTCTGCTACCAAAATCATGTTTACCCTGATTGAAGTAGGTTGAGCATTGTGAAAGAAAATTAAACATATTCTCACGTACATCATTAAGGTTGGATAATACCGAACCATATAGTGATGTTGAAGACAAAACATCGAATATTGTTGCCCTAATTCAGCGTGTAGAATCGAATGTGCAGATTTCTCTTAGGTTTGTAGATTTTCGAACTTCTTGTTACGATTAATTTGGAACCAATCGCGGCATATCAGACTTTATTAACTGTCCTGGAAGGATTGCTAAGTGAGGCAGTCTTTCACCACTCGGAAGGGCACGGGATTTCAAAGATCAAAATTATGAGTGATATTATGGACTCAATAGCTCATCAGAGGAGGATGAGATTGCTTCACTCAACGAGATGTGAGATACTGTTATATGGAACGATCGATAAGCTCTACAGAGCGATACCAACAGTTCGCAATGGTTTTGTCGTTACCTTAGGTATAAAACAGTAATGCATCCTAGGGATTGGGTTGCTTGTAGCAACTCTAATCTCAAGTATCCCTCCATTAATCCCAATCGCAACCCTCCAGCATACACTTAGTACACACGATTTGTTCATTTTCCTCAAGGCCACTCTTTGCCTCACAGGTAAGAAGTAAGTGAATTGAGGAGGATTCAAGCAAAACTCGACATGTCCACTTTTGGCCAAAATCGTTTTTTCTCCATTTTCTATTGTCAATGGCGCATCTCTACACGTCCCTAAATTTTCGCCGTTCAAAAGTTATTCTATCCACGTTAAAGAGGTGGCTTAACCTAGCAGTTTCAGTCAAAACTCGTTTTGTCCATCCTGCGCAGTTATTGGGAGTTTTTCCGTGTTGTTCCAACCAAAACTCGTTATGTCCACTCCCTGACTCACAGCCGTGATGGAACAGATTTTTCAAAACTTGACTTGTCCACACACCTCGTGATAGTTTGTCATTCTTCAATAGTTTATCGCCTTTTCAGAAGATGGCAGCACCTGCATGATATGCAGCACAGAAAACCCTACTATACTACGTATAGTATATGGAGTTGCAGTTGAATATGCAGTTGAAACCTTACTTTAGTGAAGATTCGTTAGATGTCGCGCTCGTTCCCCTGCGGCAAACAGGTGGTTTCACAAAACTCAACATGTCCATGTGTGTTTCACAAAACTTATCATGTCCAAAACATTTATGCCAATAAATTGGTTATACATTATGTTGGGAGTTCTGCATCCAGGGACATGATTCGCACTGGCCTACTGATTGTTAATCCCCCATATCAGACTAACCAGAACATCAGGTTGCTGCAGAGCAAGTTTTTTGCTTCTCCCGGAAATTTTTGAAAAGTGGACATGTTGAGTTTTGCTTGAATCCTCCTCAATTGTCTGGGTCGTCCCATTTAAACACTCCTTGTCGCAATTATTACTCCCACAGGCATATCATATGAGTGCAAACAGGAAGGCTAGATACTCGTAGTACCACAGCTGACATTTGTCTCCAGTTGTCTGTAGACCTCAAGTCATTGCTCTGTCTCAAACTCGAATGCTTTTGTTTTGCTCTCTTAGAACGTCAGTTTCTGGAACGAGAACTGCGGTATGGACGGTGACTCTCCGAAACATGGCGACGATGACCGGATCTCCCTCGCCTGCCAACTGAGGAAAACCAAGTCCGTGGACGCCTCCTGCTTGGACATGAGGGCAATGGGAGAACTACCTTCTCCACAGCTGACGTCACCACACAGGCCACTTGCTAGGGCAAAATCAGACTTCAACCTGAATTCTTCCACGTCATCCCTTGTTCACGGTAATTACCCATTTATGGACCATAAGATGATAGAATATCACAATGATCTAGGGGTAAACAGAGGCAAGTATGGCAAGCAAGGATATCCAAATGGTGGAGTAGATCTCGTCCTGGCACAAAAGGTGTGTACTGGTCATCTCTATACGGGTGCCCTGTGGTACCTCCTACTTGCACCTGATTAAACAGTATTGAACCACTGATAGTAGTATAAAAAATATATCCTGAGTAGGTACTGCCCAATTTCAGAATTTGCTACACAATACGTTACGAATATAATGCAATATCATTTGCAGAAATCCCAAGCCCAGAAAGGAGGCCTAAGAGTATGGCGGTGCCTGATACCAGCACATGGGACACTCCTCTCGCCAGAGCTCTCTACGCTTACCTTTCATCCGGCGAGAACCAGTTGTCCTTCCTCGAAGGTGACGTCATAGCGTTAATGGGTGAGTTACAAATGAAAATCTGCAACTTTGCTTGACCAATTGAGTGTAAAAAAAAACTATGATAATAAAGGAAATGTGAGAACTGCGGAAAAACTGATTTTGGGCTGTAAACCAGAATTTTGGACTGGGGAAGGGACCGAAGATCCCAACTAAAAGTTGCGGGACCTCAAGGTTCGTCCTAGGCTGCTGAAATGTCGTAGAATCACTGTGTAGACGAATTGAAGAAAATAAGATGAAACCCCGAATGAGCCCGGCGGTGTTAGAAGTTACTGTTGGCAAATGCTGGAGGGCTTCCAGGTCCCTTTAGGCGTCTGAGTTCCACTTCATTACCGCTTCCCTTCCCACCTTCTTCTTCTACGTCCTCACCAAACACAAAACTGGCCTTGTTAACAGACTTTTACCTCCCGCCTTCCACTGATACTTGCATACTTTCAAAACCTCCTTCGCATAATTACGTTTTCCCTACAGTTCTTACCGAGGCAATAGGAGAGGAAGCTTAGAATACAACTTGAACAAAGCTATTCGTTCCTTCTGCTAGATTTGAGCCTCTCCAGGTTCGTACTTGAAGCCCTCCTCTGAAACTGACGGAAAGTTCATTCATTAATCTTCATTGTCCACCCACGGAGCTTCAACTTGCTTTCTTGGGTATTCAGAAAATCGAGGTTTTAAAATTAAGGACAATAATGAAATATGGTTTAGTTACCTATAGGAAAAGGTATACATCGACCTGTCATTTGTCAAACTTCCGTTTTCAAGGTTCAACACATGAATTGATGTTGTACGTGTAACTAAGATAAGGTGTCCTCCTGGGTGTTTAATATGTTTACATGACACACACGAGGCTCACCGGAGCTGCACCGCCGTTTAATTGCCAGCCGATTTTTCCAGAATCCAAAAAGGGGTTTTCATCGAAATCGTTTTTGTTTTGGTGTTCATCCAATTGTTTTATCTGACAGCCAAAAGGAATCGTGACTGTTTGATGACATATTTAAGTAACACATAATATGTGTTACTTAAATATGTCATCAAACAGTCACGATTCTTTTCTTCTTAATATGTTCATGGTAATCTACGTACCTTGGCGATGGAACCTTACATTTCGGCCCTCTCGATCGTTGGTATACCTGTTAGTCCAGTAGATATGGGAAAAATGTGAAGTTATTGCAACTTTTACAGGTTGTTGAGGGGTGCTTTGTCATGTTATTCTATTCGAGGACCCTGCGCTAACTTGGAAACAACCAAAAAACCTCGAAACATTTGGAATTTTTTTGGAGTTTTCGCTAATAACTTCAAAGCTAAGCGGTTTTAAACCAAAACGTTCACTTTCATAGTTGTAGAGCAATAAAGTTTCTTTCCAACGTTTTTTCCAAACCTAATATTAATTGAGATAAGTACAGCCGAACAAGGTTAGAGGAATTTTCTCAAAAGGGCAAAAATTGGCAAAAAACGAAGATTTTGGCACTATCAATAATTATTATCGACAATATCAATATCGACATGATGAGGGGGTCTGCGGACCAAGTGCCTATTTCCGTGCTGTGTAGTTGTTAAAATGTCACCTCCCTACTGTAAATTCCTGTCAACCCATAATCTTGAACTTCAATAAACATAGATCGGGTTATTTGAAATCAATGAATAATAACCGAGAACTAATTAAAGGATATAATGGATATAAGAATAATGGTTGTATGTACAATAATACAAGTATTTACAATTCATGTATAAAAGCTTCATGAGGTCACCGTCAATGTGGAGGGAGTGTTGCAGGTCCCCCGATTTCCTTTGCAGCCCCCGGTTTGCAACTCCCCCGGTCAATTTCAGGTTAGCAACTCCCCCGATTATCAACTCCTCCGGCCTTACCATACGGTGTTTCGCAACCTACGAGGGGTAGGTAATTTTAACAGCGCCGCCAATTTAATTTACGCATCCACTAAAAGTATATATAAGTTGATTATTATCAATTTATAATTAATATTCATATTCCTTAAGTTATATTAATATATGACGAGTTCTCTCTGTCCTACTAATCTATATTTAGGTGATCTGCCCGACAGATTCTGTCGTTTGGGGGGTGTTTTTTTATTTTTGAGATGCGAGGGCCAGCGAGCATCCAGAGTGCTTGGCAACTGCGAGTGAGCTTTTATAACTCTGATACCTAATTGATCATTGAAATGGGTGGCCGGGGGAGCTGTCGGACATCTATCTCATTATTGAAATGTAAACAAGCGGAGTTGATACATGGAATCATAAAAGTCGCTCTCACCCCGGGGGAGTTGCAGCCGACCCAATGTAGAGCGCTTGGGGGCTGTTGCTCCATCCTTGTCGTTGTCAATATTGTCGGTGTCAATGGTCTGATGCTGGCGTAAGGGGGAATAACTTTGCAATTTTTTCCAGCAGACCCCACTTTGTTTGTTCTGTTTATCGAACTATGTGCGGTTAAAATAACCCCGGCGTTGCGTCAGTCAGTTACAAAATGTCATCAATCTCCAGATATCAAAGTCCAGTATTCAGTGTCGAAGATCTGCACTGAGAAGATCCGGCTAGATCCTCCTTAGATTCTACGTCAGTGCTTTTCTGTCTTTTATGTTCTTTTCTGGACAGAAAAAGGGTTTGTTGTGTGAATTTCATGGCCAAAGGGACCACCATGGTGACCCTTATTGCGACACCCTTTTAGAGAGGAGATGAAAGACAAGGGCAGAGGAATGCTGCGCACTGGTGCGTCGAGACAACGCCACAGCCCGTACAGATGTGTAGGTATATCAAGAGTGAGACAATATCATAATATCATAAGAGTGAGATAACTACATATTATGTAGTTTAATGACAATATTATCTGCTCCCATGTGTTCAAATTTGATTTATGTTAAATAAATTTGGTTTACAAATGGTGGGAGTCAGTCGCTTTTTGATCATTCTTGCTGTTTTGGACACTCCATAATGATACTCCGATTCGAATTTTTCAGGTGAACGTAACAAAGGATGGCAGTTTGGAGAAAATCTGAGGACACAGTGCAGTGGATGGTTCCCTCTAGCGTACACAGAGCCGTTTATCGACGATACCGCAACGTGAGTTTCTTTTTATACGGTTACTGAAGGCTATGTTGAGTGGTAGGGATCAGAAATGGTTAAAGTCGCAATTGTGCAGACAAACGTCGACATTTTTATCAGTGAAGTTTCTGCAATGTCGGTATTAAGTACTACTCACCATCAGAAACAATAATTGTTTCACTAATTTGTCCTCAATTATTGAGGACCTTCCGTTACAAAGGAGAGTGCCAAAATTTCGAAAAAATGAGTTTTGTTCTTGCCTCAAGAAAGGGTGCAAGTGCCTATCTGACGCGCATATTTGGCACTTACCCCTTTCCCTAAATTCTGAAACATTTATAGGCTCGAAAATTATTTCATAGTACCTGGTAAATTTTTGCTACGTGGTTTTAGAATGGTATTGCTGCTGTAGGTTGCAATTCCTTATCTGTGGGTCACCTCTAGTCGTGCCTATACTCTATGTCGCTGTTATCACACCTTATCAGTTCTGTACGTTAAGTACTATCAGATAGTAATTACTAGTAAGTACTATCAGATAGTAATCAGTTGCAATTAAAGGTCCAGGACCTTTAATTGCAACTATAACATAACATAACTATAACTTGCCTGGCACTGTCAGAAGCAATGGCTCCTGTAGATTTTAGTTACCTACCAACTCGTTTTTGCTTGTAACTTTTTTGTTAAATTTGGCACCCCTTTGTAACGTAAGCTCCTCAATTATTGACCACGAAAAACTAGATTACCAACCTTTGATTTTCCAACATGGGTATGTAAGGTGTTTCTACAGCTACCCACAGATTAAAACCTGAAAAATATACGTTTTAACGCATTATTAGGTTATGTACTTTCAAGTATTTGTTCATTATTTCAAAACTTTCAAATTTTGGTTCCCATTAATTCCACGTGAGCGCTTAATGCGGTTTTCTACTGTTACGGTACCAACAACTTACTAAATTACCCTAAAGGGTGAAGTGGGTGAAATTACCTTTAGGGTGAAGTGGCGACAAGGCCTAGGTACCTGCCTGAAATGGGGCTGAACAACACGGCCTATTTGAGATAGGGCTGGACAACATGGCCTAACTCAAATAGTACAGAATAACATTCCCAGCTGTCATTTTTGGGCATATTGACTTTTTTTATTCAGCGGGATTCAAATTACAATTAATTAAAATTATTCATCATCACGTAAGTTGTCTGTGTAATAATATTATATTATATTGGCACCTACGTGAATGTTAGCAAACATTCACGTATATGTTCCCAAATTTTAAAAATAAACTGTTTTTTGTGTCTTCGGTAAAATTAAAAAAGAAAAAAACAGTTAGGTAGGTCATGTTGTTCGGCCCCTTTTAAGTTAGGCCATGTTGCCACTTCACCCTTGAAATATTATGTTGGACTTATTTCAGTGAGCTCGGGTATTAAATTTTTATGGTTACCTATTTGTACGGCATGTGATATATTACTTCGACATGTACAGGAGCGCCTCATCGCCGACGCACAGGAGAACCGAAGAGGCCGGAACGTCCGGGAGCGGCAGCGGGGGCGGAGGTGGGTTCAGCCGGGGGCAGGGCCCCCCTACGATGCGTTTTGGCGACACCCTAGCACTTAGGAACCAACATGCACAGGTAGACGCTTATGTAGTTTAGTTTATGATGTTTTGTCGCTTATGTTGATAAACCTGTACTTGATGACTGACAAATGTGTTGTTTCCTCATAGACAGCTGTGTGAGATTGCTAGGTACTTACTTATAAACACACCTATCTGTAGCCTAGGAGTAGATAAATATTGTTGACTATATCGCCCAGGTTAGCAAACCGTTGTTAACTGTTCATTCTCTGAATAATGAAAGATTCTTGCGTTGATTCTGCAATACTTACTTTGTGACTTTTATGATCCCCTTTGATTAGTGAGCTCGACCAACTATTCATCATAGCCCTTCAATGAGCCGTAAAGCATGCCAAGGTATTCACATGCAATAATAATACGCATACACTGATGGCATCGTCATAATTGATTGGGTTGTTTCAAAAATTTCGGTACATTTGAGGTTTTGGAATTCACGTGAAATAAAAGTCGATAGAAACATTGTTTGTTCATATTTTTGGATCAACATAGGTATGTATAAATAAGTATCCCCTAAAGTGGCCGTGCACGACTGTGTATAGTCTAGGAAAGGGAGTTCGTTAAGGAGAGAATAATAAATTACAAATTGTATTAAACGTGTATTTAAAATGGTTCAATAAAAATGAATTTTACTTCAATAATTTAAAAAAAAAATTTTACAACTACTATACATTTATACAAAATATGAACGTCTCTATTTGTAACATAAATGATCAATATTAAGCTTATATCATCTTATTTCAAACGTTGTTACCCACTTACTTTTATGCTATTAGTTTAAAAATTCTGCAGTTCGTATGAGAGCTATGTTAAAATGTTCAGAAAATGTTTTAAATTTATTTCAAAACAGAAAAAGACAAATCAATTGAATGGGTGCCCGGAAGAAGGGCTATGTCACGATTTTTTCGAAACCCAGTTTTTTTGTGGAATAAGGGCCAATGTCATGAGTTCCCATGGTTTCCAGTTGTAAACTAGACCGAAAGAGGTCAGGAAAATCGCACTTACACAGAGAAGAGAATGACATTGAAGTGGAAGAAGGGCCTATGTTATCAGTTCGATATCAGAGTGCAACAGTGATGTTTGGTAGTCGGTATTTTATAAAAATTTATTCGTATAACGTACTTAACGTTCAAGATTTTTGACCCAGCTATCGGCACTCCAGAACCTCACAGTCCAGCTCTTCTTTACACAAGCCTGTTGCCCTGGACCTTCGTCACGAGACACGGTTTATGACTGACCCAATACATGTGCTATTTTACAATGCAAATATTCCGACACTTATAATAAAGTGAATCACAATAAACTTCAAAATAGGAAAACAGGTAGTTCCATGAATGGTACCATGGTTAGTAAAAGAAGTTCGTTTGAATCACTAGTATATAAAAAGAATCTTTCAGTCAAGAACAAAGAGTATCAAAAATTAACTGAACAATCAGAACTAGAGTGAATTTAGTAGGTATCGTTGTAGACTCGTAAGAGAATTTGAAAAAATTGAATTGAAAAAATGAAAAATTGAAAGAAAAGGAGAATTGAAAAAAAAAATTAATGAGAATAGCTATAAACTCTGTAAAATTAAAACTTACTGTGGGTTGTTAAAGCAAACAAATCGAAAGTAAAGACTGTTAAACATTCTGAATTTAAGATTAAACATACTGTAACCAAAAACTTCAAATACGTTGAAGTTGAATACTTGAAGTTTAAAAATAGTATCTGAAAACAATAACTCATTTCTCTTCAACATCCAACTTTTCATTAAAATGATAAACAAGGTTCCTTTAATTTTGGTTTATTATCTTCGATAATGAACCATTGGAATCGCCCAAAGAAAAAATTTTTTTAACCCCCCCTCAAAATTTGTTGGTTTACGTTTCAAGATACGTAGATTCAGAAAATCGAATAAAAAAAAATCCGTCCGTCCGCGCCACTTTGCCCAGTTAGCGTTGAGCTAAAATTACGAAATTTGGTTTCTGGGTTTGGACCAGCCCCACAATGATCCTCGAAACTTTTCATAACCCTAGGTCAAGGGGAAGGGGTTCAAAACGAATTTTGAAATTTTGAAAATTCCATATCTCGAAAAATTCATATAGAACGGTATGTTTTTTATTTCATATTTAGATAGAGTTTGTTCCGTAGAATTTTTTAAGACCATCCGCAGCTTTGTACGACCAGCCGTTCGTTCACAATGACGGCTCAAAGATTGTGCCTCACAACCCGATCGTGAATCAAACTGTTGAAATACAGGTCCATTTTCATACTAACAAGCTCTTTGGAACATCATATGGCTTAAGTGATGTCGAGTTTGTTGTTCTGAGGTGCGTTTCGTGCTACGGAAATGAAGGTAATTTCGAATGTTTGTTGGTAGGTACTTCTTTTATAGAAAAATTATTACCGACGTAGTATTAAAAACCCCAGAATTATATCGTATTAATTAATCATAATTAATAATAATTATTATTAATAATAAATACGAATGATTAATACCTAACAATAAATAATAATAATTTTCACTAGGTACTTGATAAAATCGATAATAATAATTAATCTAACATTTAGGATCTAGACATTTAGACCTAGTGATCTAGACAGAAGGGTGATCTGTACAAAGAAGATAATGAACCGTTGTGTCAAGAATTTGCAGAGTTTTTTTATAACAATTTGGGAGTAGGTAGTGTTTTTATAACATAATCGCCATTGATCAAATAATTGTCGTTGTCGTTGATCATCAACACATCGTTTGAGTTTGTCTTAAGACAAACTCTAACGATGTGTTGATGGGCCACGACAATTATTTGATCAATGGCGATTATTAGCTAATTAGCTCGTTGACGATGATGTTATGATGTTACATCTTCTCCACGCAGCAGAATCTGATGTACCTACTTAATTGAAGTTTGAGATTTTCTTCTTGACATTGAATTTAGCGAGAACAAAAGTTCACTAGACGACCTGATTTTTCCATATGGTCTAAGGGGGGAGTGGCTACGGAGTAGTGGTGGGCGTTATTGCTACTTTTCCATAACGGTACGTTACGTTAGTTATGAAAAAATAACCGTTATTTTTTTCTGCTAACCTACAAAAATAGTCTGTTTCATTTTTCAGTTACTTCCTACATGCTAGTTTTTTTCCGTTTCTCGCTATTTTTCGGTTGTCAGGTTATTCCGAGCACACCACTTTTGGCGATAGTGTTTGAAAAATAGCAGTTTTGCTAGTAAAATTGAACGTTAACTAGTGCGATTCTTGTTTTGAAAAAAATTTTGGGGTAAAAAAATCTTTGAGGAGATTGAAAAAACAAAAACGGAAACAACGAAAAAACTCTCGAATACCTATCAAAATATCTGTGATGGCCGGGAGTACGGAAAATATTAATGAAATTAGGTACCAAATTACCTGCAATTGAAGTTTGAGCCCAATAAGAAGTGGATATTTGAGTATTGTTTGGTACTGCCAGGAGTAGACTGAAAAAATTGAAAAACTTTGAAACATTCACAAAATATTTGAGTACCTACCTACGTATACGGCCAGGAGATTGAAAAAACAAAACCGGAAACAACGAAAAAACTCTCGAATACCTATCAAAATATCTGTGATGGCCGGGAGTACGGAAAATATTAATGAAATTAGGTACCAAATTACCTGCAATTGAAGTTTGAGCCCAATAAGAAGTGGTTATTTGAGTATTGTTCGGTACTGCCAGGAGTAGACTGAAAAAATGGAAAAACTTTGAAACATTAACATTCACAAAAACGGTCGAGTATCAAAATAACTGTGATGGCCGGGAGTACGGAAATTATTAATGAAATAGAATAACCGAAAAGAAATCGAGAACCTTACCTGAGCACAGCTACAGCCAGAAAAACGAGTTATCCGGTTATCGCCTCAACATAACGCATAACCGAAAAAAAAAAAAAAAACGTAACCTGCAAAATAACTAAATAACTGAAAAACTTCGAATAACGGAATAACCACTGTAATGTAACCGATGCGCTGACGCGATAACGTTTCGATTTTCGATTACAAAATTTAATACGAACGTTCGAACAAAAGACGAACATGATGAAGGATCACTGAAGTTTCTTCATCAGCTGTCGACAGTATGGGAGTGACAATTTATTGTGATTGTGAGGCTAGAATAGCCGCAATATAGGTAGAAGCAAAACAAAATTTTAGGTGGTTTTATAACTGTTATTTTATAAATTGAATAACGGTTAGTTCGGTATTTCAAAATAACCGGTTATTCATAACAGTTTCTAGTTATGCGACCCACCTCTACTACGGAGGGTGTTTTTGGATTTCATTGTGGCTTGGAAGCTACCAAACCATCACTACCTTTCTGTAAAAATTCCCCCAATCAAGTGCACTAAATCACACACAATTTAGAAAGAACTGAAATAATAGCACTTACCATGCCTTTTACAATCCGTTCTAGGGAGAGTGCATCCCAAAAAACACGCATCTGCTTCTTGGTGTTAGAACTGAACTATAAACTTTCTAACAACTGATAAATGCTAGGAAAAATTCCCCAGTGTTTCCAATAGAATAACGTAACTTGGCAAATATGGTTTATATATTCCAAATACGTAACTTGGAAAGGACCTCCACTGTGTTTTTAGGAGGGAATTTCAAATCGTGATCTAGGGAGGGAGTGAAAACTTAGTGACAGCTCTAAATATCGATGCCAGCACTACTGTGTGTTAGTATATGGTCAATCAATTCCAGTTTTCAGAAGCTATGTTATATATAAACGTAGATTCGGAGCCACATTATTTTAATAATTTATTAATTATATTAATTATTATTTTAATTAACTAATTAGTTTGAATATATTAATTATTAATTCGAGCATTCTTATGGGTAGGTACCTATTACCGAAGTTGTCAACCTCCACTCGGTGACATGTCTAGGGAGGGTGTTTCAACATACAAATACATATTTTCTAACGAGTGTGTGTGGTTTAGGTTGACCGTCAGTAAGAATGATGTTGAGGGATGTCGAGGGTCGGTCAAATGAAAATTGATTTATGTGCCAACGTTTCGAAGAATATATTTCTTCATCTTCAGGGCCTAAAAAACAGTTTCATATTTCGGATTACAGTTCTATGGTGAGAAAAATGTTGTAGTTATTTAATTACCATTAGTTGTAGTTGTTGTGGAAATGTAGTTGTTGTGGAAATGTAGTTGTTGTGGAAACAACTACAACTAATGGTAATTAAATAACTCCAACATTTTTCTCACCATAGAACTGTAATCCGAAATATGAAACTGTTTTTTAGGCCCTGAAGATGGAGAAATATATTCTTCGAAACGTTGGCACATAAATCAATTTTCATTTGACCGACCCTCGACATCCCTCAACATCATATTTTCTAACCATACAAAAAATGTATTTCTGTACCAAATTAAGTGGGTAATGTTTACACCAAATTTTACTATCTGGCATTAAAAACAAGTAAGCAGTAAGTATGATAGTTTGGTCAGAAGCTTCCAGTGACATAAAATGTACCGAAATTTTGAAATGACCCAATTGTTATAGACGAGAGGGACGTATAGGACTTTCTTGTTCATGAAATGGGATTTCTTGTGTAACATGCCGGATTCAGAGATACCTAGCTGCATCCACAGAGGAACACTTTATCCTGAAACTGGAGCGTGGAGGCAGCTCTTGGGGCACCTAATTTCTCGATAAGGTGCTCCGCATGAGGCCGGTAGATGTACGAATGTTATATGTCCCAACTGCCACCATGTACTATGCTGTCCTCCCAAAACTACATCAATGCGCGATTTCTTTAAAATATACATTTATTCCACATCTAACTATTGAGATTTTCCAGGAATTTTTCAATTTTTTGGAGAATAACGCAGAGACCTGAGTAACCAAGTGTGCTTTGTATAATCACCCTTAACTGTTTGTTATTACTCCCCAAATTATCAAGTCTAGAATTTATTTTTTGGGTGACCTTAATGTCATTACAGTATCTTTGGAGTCAGTGTGTTTATAATGTGTTGCTAAATTTGTATTTGGTTCTGTTCTACTGCAAGTTGCAGGACCCAAATGTTGGTGGCGTGACTGGCTTTAGGAACGGGCCACCTTCCGGGCCGCCCCCAACCATCCCCGGGGCCAAAGCTCAGGTTGGCGGTGTGAAGGGAGCACGGCCCCCACCGCCTCCCAATGCGTCCCTGCACTCGTCCAACGACTCAGGGTTCAGTAACGACCCCCCGCCAGCGCCGGAGGTCGACTATTCGGACGACGAGCCCAACAGGTGGGGAACCCAATGTCTGCAATTGTGAGAAATATTTTCAGGTCGTAGTGACTGGTGTTGGGAGACTGATTTCTCATTATATAATATATTATGCTACTTCTCATCAATCTCCGCGTGGAAGACCAGTTCCGAATTTGGTTCTAGTGCCACATCTCGGCTGGGAAGAACTTCATTTAACAGTTGGGGTTAACCCATCCTGGCGAATGGAGTTGATTTCAACCTGTAGTAGGCCAATGTGGCTCCCAATCTCCTACAATACCACAGAAGTTCAATACTTTCAAAGACGGAAAGATTGCCACTCCCAGTCTTTGTGAGCTGGGCAGTGGTAGCATGGTAGCAGGTTGTGGATTGCTTGCAGCCCAAGGTTCACCCATCTCCAACCACTCCGGTGTTAAGGGTTAAGCATGAATTTCTCACTGTAAAGTAAATGTGTTGGAGATTTGTGATTAGAATAAGATAGGCAGTACTGTACTAACATCAAAGTATTAACAGATTAATTATTAATTATTATTAACAGATTAACAGCTTCTAAATTGAGGTACTGCAGTATACCTTACTGTACCTACATCATAACACACTAGTGTAGTGAGAGTATGATGGTATGCGGAGGTAGCTTGTCAAAATTGATCCAGTAATTGTTTACTCCTACCTGTGGTTTTGTTGGTGCTGATAATCGTCTGCTTATGGCGTATAAGAAGTCTTGCATGGATTGTGGCGTCTGCAGAACCTTTCTTCTTAGTGCTGGTGTCGGTTTTCTGTGTCTCGTCTATAATTCCAACTGTGGAATAAGTTCCTTATCAACTAACAAACACGAATGGACCCTTTGGAACTGAGAAAGTTGCATGGCTTCGGCTGGTGGAGGTCCTGGATATCTTGGGATGGATATAACTAAAAAGTAGCTTCGAATATTGTCCGAGCAGAGAGCCCACGACGATGATGAGGCGCCGTCCCAGAGACGCCGACACCCTCCGGAGCTGGGTGGGCGACGACTGGAACGACGCAAAGTCTACGATGACGCGTACGCTGAGGGAGGAAACTCGGATTGAGAGGGTTCAACGACAACTCAAAGCTTTGGAGATCCCATACGAGAAGAAAGTCAAACGGACAAAATCACTTTGGAGGCTCAGGAAAGGTGATGACGTTATAGAAGGGATGGCAATGTGGCGACACCGCTCGCTCATTGAGCTTAACGATGAAGAGATGAAAGCAATGACCCTTAAGAAGGTACATCTAAATAACCTGCCTACATCTTTCTACTCTTTCATACTGTTCCCAATTTCCTCATTTCACTCGTACGTCCTTGGGCAAGCGAGAAGGCCTTCAAAAGCTCTTAAATTTTGTATAACAATAGAACAATAATTAGTATTACCTACAAAATGCCTTAATATGGACTCAATTCCCGGTCTTGTCTCAATTCAGGGAAACCATTGACATGGAGCTTGCCCAGACTTGTTCTCCATCTCTTTTCATGATTATTTACAATTCAGCTATAAATGTTGTTCTTTCCCTGACGGTGGTGGTTAGTTTGGTTCCCCTCAAAAACCCTTTCTCAAAGTGTGGTTTTCATTGTCACTTTCACGCGCAAAAGAGGGACCACGAACCATCCTCAGAGGATGGCATAGAGACCGAGTCCTGTATCGTCGTGGCGGACCAGTGCAAGAAACAGGAACCGAGCATCCTCCCCAGGACGCGTCTCATCAAGAAATCCCACTGCACGACGCTCGACACGCCAGGATCCCGCCTGTCACACTCCCAGCCTTCCTGGTACAACTCCTGGGACGAAATCAAAGGCTAAGGCCAAACGAAGGTATCAACAATATCCAACAATGCGTTCACCTTCAATCCACCATAAATTTTGTAGTTATCACTCAAACTTGGCGCTTGAGCTCAAGAGAGACCACCATTGGCTTCCATCCAAATTAGTGATAACTTCACCATTATTTATCTGGTTGTCGAAAATTCCAACATGATAATGACATTATCATAAAACATTGTTTTATGAGAACCTCATAACACCTGGTGTTATGTTAGGTACCTATGAAAACTTACAGGTAAGTATTCTGCTTGAATGGGGTGCTATGACCACCATTCTGACTTGTTGGGTGTTAGGTACCAGTAGAGGGAAAAGGTATGTTCTGGCGCATAAGGGAGGGGGTGTGTGTGTGTGCGTAGTGGCACCCTGTGTATAACCTTCATGAACCCTATTTCCCACTTCGTATCGTTTATTGTACATTGGTTTATTGAAGAATTGACACCGATACAACTTTGGGTGAATAGGAGATCAATTCTTCCTTGTCCTTCGTAAGGTCGCCCATTGGGCTTACTGAAATAAGGATAAGATCTTGTAGGTCTCGGACAGACGCATAATAATATTATGCATATTATGTTATTGAACGTTGTAAATTCACGAGAAATACCTGAAAAATCACTTTTTCCATGAATAATCAATTATTGATGGTGGTGGACGGTCCCCAACTTACCAACCTAAGGGGCAGACTACTCGATATTCCTCTGCCCCTTTTCTATCCCTAGCCTACTCATTGACACCTTAAATTACATTCACTCCTGACCTAGATAACACAGGTCTCCGGGTGATATTGACGAATCGGGTTGTGCGCAGTCAATCAAGAACGAGACGTCAATATGGCCGCCAAGCATTGCCGACACTGAAGTCACTTACCCTTCAGCAATGGGATGGGCAACACTTGCGAACTGAGGGTCGAGGGTGTAGTGCACGCCAGAGAGAATGGCAAGTAGAAAGGAACAAAACAACAACAGAAATCTATAGGTGTCTGGACTCTCACCAAAACAAAGCCAGTAGTATCTGATGGATACCTGTAGACGACGGTGTTGCAGTGCCACAGGCAATGGTTGTGAGCAGATGGAATATATGCCATGGTTGATACTTAGAGATCAGCGGTTAGAACATAGAGGTCTAAATATAATATTTAGCAATTCGGTGGTCCAATGCGAGGCTCCCAGACTGACTGCCCTACCCACACTCACTATCAATCCGTCGGCATGGCTGATTAGATGATAATTTTCAGTCATTTTTGCAAAATGGCCTGGCCATCCTAGGGTAGAAAGTCCAAAATGGGAACATCTGATATACCTACTAGGCTAAAATGTAGCCTATTTATTATAGAGGACATAAGTCAGCTTTATACTAAGTTCGTAAGTTGGCTTTATACTACGAGTATGTTAAGCTCTTAGTCTCTACCTGAAACGACATGTAGTCGATAATTGGACTCCTTACTAAATCTCAAAGCTTAGTTATGAAAAGAAAAACTAGGGAATTATTTAAGAGACTATAGTGAAATGAGGGTACATCTAAGTTGAACTGTATTTATGGCTCAGATAATTGAACAAAATCTCATTGTACTCAAAACTTAAAAATTGAAAAAGAACTGATAAAAGGTTTTGTTTAGTACCTACGACAAGTACACCGTGTATTTCATGTGTGCTCTGTATGACTTTTACTTCTTCTGCACAATAAAGATTATTATCATAACTCGAGGTAGCGAATTGGTGGTAGGTACCAATCCAGATTAGTCTGAACGATCAACTACCACATAAAATGTTGTTTGAACACCCAATACTGTGGCGATGAATTAATATTTATTTTTCAACTTAACTTATTGACTTAACGATTTTCAGGGGTAACGTGTTTGCCACAGTGAAGCTGAAGAAGACGAAAACCAACGACAGATCAGCGCCTGTCATCATGTAACAGACACAGCGCCTTTGGCAGGCACTTCCGCGTTAAACCTGCCATCTCCTCTTCGGCGCTACTTCCTACAGTTTTGTATAACATTTCCCTTTATATCAATAACTGCCGTTGTTTATGGACACAATGTTTCGTCGTTCTTCGTACGTTTGTTTGTCGTAACCTGTTACACAATCGACAACTTGATTAGGTATTTGCCCAGCTAAAATTTTTTGCGAGAGTGATTGCGTTGTGTGTACAGCGTTAGGTTATTTGGGACAAGTCACAGTTTTATGTGGTGTAATGGTTGCACCAAAGCTAATCTCACCCTGCAAGTAATTGCCAAACTCCGTTCCAACGCTCGTCGAAGTGTGATGTTGAAGCTGTCCGGCTGGTGTCATAGTATTGACGTGATTCAGAATCTTACACGTAGTCGTTGCTTGCTAAACATCAACTGTACCGCCCTACCGCAGTGTGCATTTGACGCCAAAATAGGGGGGCAGGATCAATTGAAAAACTCTATGAGTGATGATGCCAGAGATGAAATGAGGAGAATTGGCTACTTACTGAATAGGTTATTAGTTGGCTACATCAGCCACACTCCCCAGAAGCAGCTAGTAAAGTCAACTAACAAACTTTTCCGTCTATTCATATCTACGTAGCCATGGATAACAATGGATGCGCAGCCTCCTGAACAGTTAACGAGGGTGCATTCCAAAGATACCTGGGTGGCCACTGTGCATGTGCGGGGCCGACTTGGGCCTCTCAGTCTTCCCGCTGATCGTTTCCCTGCTGTGGCTTTGGACTTTTGCGATCAGGGCAGCAGAAACGTATCCAACAAACACGTCTCATATCCAACAAACTATCTTGTGTGTGTGTGCTTTCGTTTGTCAGCCAATCGAGGTTGAGTTTGGGTTAGGTGGATGTTAGATCCTCATCTGTCAAGGCTGTGCGAACGGAAGAGGGTGCCGAGAGTTCGGAAGCAGCATCCATCTGTAAAGCAACAGACAAGGCTTATGACATGGTGGTAGGTCATTGGGTGCTCACTAGCTTCCTGACGTCCTCGTTCCTCAACCTTCTCACAAACTGAAAAGCCACCTGACCCTCCGTTGCCCCCCCCCCCCCCCCCCAGCTTGCATCTGTGGGCCAAGCCTTCCGAGCCAGATCCCTTATGGCTGTATGGTATTCTGGGATTCCCTCACCTGGCAACTTCATCCGAACATTTAACTGCGTCATAGATAGCTGCGCCTGGTTGGCATCCCCAAAACGGTCTTCCAACGAGTTGACCAGCTGCTCATCGGTGTATCCGCTGCCCAGTTGGGACAAAACAGTTACTGCAGACCCAACAGATTTCTGAGCACTTGGTCCTTTGAATACCTTGTCTCGAGGGGGAAAAACCGCCTTAGAGAGCCAGCCAGCACATCACTGATCCACGTCTTTGAAGCTCTTTGGGAATCCCAATTTCATTATTTGACTAAACAACCCAAATTTTGAATTGGTATTTCCTCCTTGACTTATATCCTGTCACTCCTAAGAGGAGCATAGGGCCTCAACGAAGTTTCGCCATCCCTGTTTCCTGCCAACGCCTTGACCTCCTGCCATGACTTCCCAACCTGGCCAGCCCCCGTCTCCACAGATCTTCTCCAAGTCATAGGTACTTGGGCGTCCCCGCTTTCCAGTCCAAACCACCAGGTTATCTCTCGAGATTGTGTTTACCCTTATCTCTTTTGTCTTGCTGACGTTCCCTTCTGCTGACTTCCGAAAGCTCTCAATACCAAGAATGGTTAAAATACCAAGAAGAAGGCCGTAACATGACGTCAAACAACCCACCAAACTGTGGCTTGCTCCGGATTTATAACACTCTTATGTTCCTGCATAAATATCCAAAATCAGCTCAAAACTCGATGATTTAATAAACTCCCATTTGTCGCTACCATTTAAGTTTGTCAATTTTTTTTTTTTTTTTTTTCAAACGCGTTGTACTAACAGTTTTAAGGCCGTCCTTATGAATTTTGCCCAGTAGCAACACCCGGTATCTCATTTATTACAGCTTTTCAGGAACCCAGCGAGGAAATCTTAAAGATGAATAGTTGGCATTTTGATCTGGTAAGATACCTGGAGCATACCTCCAGATAATATGGGATTCAGACCTCACTAAAATCTCATGTACTTTTGGAAATCACCCTGGAACTGTCTAATACACTATTTCTACCTGGGTCCTCTGGAGTACTCTTCACTCTCAAGCCAAGGCGAGTATCTACGTCCCTGTGCTGGTCCTGTACGCTCATCCAATCCGAAGTGTTTCCTGTATGCTCCACAGCTACCGAGCTAACTGAGATACCTGGTGTTGCCACTACTTTTTTCCTCAAACAAAATGAATGAATAATTTGTATTGTTTAATTTTCAATTGCACAGATCGGTTCACTGAAACCCAATTCTCTCAAATTCTTGTATATAATCAACTGTAAATAGTCATTCAATTTATGCGTCAAAAGAGCAGGTGCTTCTCGAAAAACAAAAATCAATTATCAATTAGTGTAAATAACACAGAAATTTGTCAAACATTTCTTGTTTTTGTCTTGCGACATTTGCTCAGACAGGCCTAGTGTGCAATTTGTACATACTCCAACTCGATGGAAAAAAATAAAATAAAATAATTGAAAAAAGCATTTTTCGAAAGACATTCGAGACATTTCGCTCGTACAAAAGGATATTGCTCCTGTTGAAATTGATAGTTACAATATTACGGTATGCAGGAGAAAATAATCCGACAATCCGTCCAATTAACGTATAATAGTTTAAGGGATTGGTAAGAAAAATAGTGTTGGAATAAGACAAGTTATTATAACGAAAATAAGTCAAATGTGTGTTAGCTTGTGGAAAATTTACTTGTTTTTCACCAGGCTACTAGAGATAATGGAGAGGTATTTTTAATTTTTTCAACTTTTTGTTAATGAAAAATTACTTGTTGAAACTAAAACAAGGTGGTTGCAAATCACGTATAGACTATGTTACAAACTATTTACTTAAATCTTACCTTAATGATATCCGAGCGACCCCCTGAATTTAAGGGGCAACGGAGTTTATTTTGTTAAAGATAGAAAATATTTTTTAACCCTTGATATTTTGTATATTTGATGAATTTTGATGTAATTGTACGACTATACGTTTTCATGTGGCTGTGGGTGCGTTCTTAGACCGGGTTCAACGTCGATTTGGCGTGTCATCCTTTTTTATAAGAACGCCACCACAGGGAAATTGTAAGTATTGCTACTTAAATACAGAGTTGGGAGATTTTTTAATGGAATGTTTAATGAAGTAAAACAACTTTTTCTGAACGATTCGTTTGTGCGCTTTATAAAATGTGTAGGTAACTTCATCGCCAGAAATACGTGTCTATGCATTCAATTTTGGGATGTACGATTCTTCTTCTTTCTATGGTCAGAAGTTTTTCTCCTTAATGCCTGAAGGCAAGATTCTCTATTCTGCTTCTCGTCGCCATTGAGGTCTGGCCTGTGCATTACGGTGGTAGGAGAGAGACCAATGCAGAACTCTGAGGCCATCCCGTTACGTGGCCACACTCCACTCCAAGCAACACCTTTCGAATCTCCCATATGGTGTCGTCCTAAACTCTACCAAACCGAAATTAACTACACACGCTGCGCACAAACGTTCTCTTTGAAGTTGGTCCTTAACTCAAAACGTCTTGTCGTCCTTAACTCAAAACGTCTTGTCGTCCTTAACTCAAAACGCTTTCTATGATGTGCAGAATCCTCTTCTTCAAACTCTTTGCACACTGCTCCACAGAATACTACTGAGGCACTCCTACCTTGCGCAATGCAGTTCCTGACACCACTCTCACATGTACCGAGTAAAGGATTTCCATTTCCTCGTCCTCCCCATCGATAATGAGATATTAATTTTTGGCAGTATTAAGCCTACTCAGCTTCATGCCTAAACCGTGCAACAACCCGGTTAGCAACGAGTGCAACTCAGTTCCAGTCTCCAACATCAACTCCCATACCCTAACAAGATTCGTTCCACCTTTCAAGTGCCTCTTCCACGTACACCTTGAAGCTCCCTCCCAGCTTAACTGATGCCCTGGATCTGTTATACAAACTTCGGATCAGGTAAATCAGGGATTATTCCACAAGCGAGGGATCCATCCACTTATGGGCTGATAAAAATTAAATTGAGTTCCTACCCTTTGGCGACTATTTTTCCGATAACTGCCGACTTGTAAATATTGTCGACGTTCCGCTTTGTATGCAGAAGCCATCTGTCTGTTTGCAACCCGTCAGATCCTTAATTTGACTTTTGCAGTGTTCTTGGGAATGGTTTTGGACTCTATGGTATCCATTTTGGCTGTTATTTAAAATTTCCTTGGACACGTTTACAAATAAATACTTGGGATAGGAGCATTGGCAGTGTTCCACGTTGAAAGTTCTTATTGCTTCCTACGTGTGTTGACGCAGTCGGAAAAGTGGCTCAGGTTCGCCGACTGTCACAAACCCCCTACTTACGGTGCCGATTTCACCGTATACCTAACAATCACTATTTTGGTCATTCGAATACCTTCCAACTCTCGTTTGCATTCTTCAAACAACTCTCTGTACCATTGAAATGTCGCTCGAATTTATTTTTAAGGCTTATTAAACCCACAATAAGACGAATTTCTAACCTCAATTTTCTCAACGTCAAAACTCCGTTCTTTTCAACGAGCGAAAACCCCTTGAGGCATTTAACCCTGTACCCCCTCAATGACCCAACTGTGCTGTATCCCATCAAAAACAAATTTTTTAAACTTTTTCCCAACTATAAAATTACTTACTAACCTTTTTCTTTATTTTTTAAAACAAAATTTAATTCGAAGTTTAATAAATTGATACCACATAGTTGTCAAATTATTGCGTACTTTCTCGTCACAGGATTTATTTAATGTAGTCGAGAAAAGTAGAAACGAATCCAGGTACAGTATGACGTTTAATTTTTTTATTTTTTTATTTTTTACTCCTAATATACTAATAAATGGAGGTAATTGAGTGTTATTTACTCATAGTAAGGCTAATATGAAGTCTTAGTTGCAAGGTTTTGGATTCGGGCTGCCACTCACCTGCATTGACCTCAATGAACAGACTGGGGTCGGGTTGACCCCGAGCCCAAAATCCTGTGGCTATTAACTTTCAATTATCGTCTTACTGTGTTCGATACCGAAATTCCTCCAAACGAGAATGTTTTCTCTCTATTTGTAGCAATAGGGCCCCAACTTGGGGCCAAATTGGTGTAGGGTTAGTTTGCTTAGCGATGAAAAAATCTTGTATCTAATATAGCGTTTAAAAAATTGTTATTCATTTTAATCAAACATGGGAAAAAATATAATATATTAAATATAATATATATTATATGTGCGTTGCGACGTTTAATATTATGAACTTATGTATTCACAAAGTAAAATTGCCTATGTCAATAATATGTTGTGTTTCTTTTGTTACGTTGTCCAACCCCGTTTTCTGGATTATATATTTCTGGGGTATAACATGTGATGGCTGCTGTGCCCCTGTTCTCGATCTTCTTGTTCGACTGCTCTTGGGGATATACGGTTCTGTGGAAGCACAGGCCCGATATACCCTCTGAGTGGGCATATTGCCGAACCCCCCTTGAACAGGGGCACTCAGCAGCCATTCGTTACAATCAATGACTTGAGAAGGCATTTGACAACAACTCTATCCATATCTCGGCTCGATCAACTTGAAATTTGGTATGGATGTTCTTGGTGTGGAAAATAGAAAGCCCGAGTTATATAAATTCAAAAGCCCCTTACCATTTTTTTCTTCTTATTCAGACGGTCGATGCTACAGCCTCTCCACCTTCACCGATTGACTTGAAATTTCGCACAGAGCTTCGTTTCAAGTTCAGACAGTGTCTTTTAAAAAATTTAACCCATCATGCCAGCCCAAAAAGTTTTAGAAAAAAATTAGGCTAATTTGAGCACATTTGACGAGTCTACAGCCTGGGTAACAGGACCAATCGACTAGAAATTTTGCACAGACCTTGTTTATAACATGACCCAGTGCCTTTTGAGAGATTGAACCAATAATTGAATAGGTGTCCGGAATAAGGGCCTGTCATGATTTCTAAATTGTGAAGGAGAGCGAAAAAACGAAGGTGCCAATTATTTAGGAAATTAACGTAAGCTGGATGACATAGGCCCTTCTTCCATTGCGAGAACCAGAAATCTTCAGTCTTCCCTCATCATGTTTGCTCATTGACTGAAGTACATTGAAGATAATAGGTACGTAGGTATGTAAATCATAAGAATGATATGCAAAAACAAACTTTAATGGAAGCAAGTGAACTACCTATGTACAAGTAAATGACAAAGTAAATGCATATTATCAGTTAATGCAGAAAATTGATGAAAAGACTACATCGAAGGCAGCGATGTATAAAACAGCTTATGTGATTCTTCAGTCATGAATTGCGTCATGTGTATTAAGTCTTTCTTCTTCTCTTTGCTTATGGGTAATAGGTTTAGGTACAGGCGTGGGATTGCTCGAATGTCGAGTTTCGGAAACTGACAAATTCACGTGATCCATTGTTACAATCTCACAGAATAGAATAATCACACAGCATACACAAACTTCAGATTACGAACGAAAAACAAACAAGAACAACGACTGATATGAATAAAAACACTGACGTGGCCTTTTGCTTTGATTGCGATTTGATAATGCATTTGACAACATAGGCACTTCTTCTTCATCGTTTTCAGTTTGTTTCTGTGATTTCCCTAGCATCTATCGGATTCTTTGGCTACTAATAAGCAAGCCAACGGTTACTAGACATAACAAAGGCCCTTATTCCATGAAAAAACAAAATTCAGAAAATCATGACATAGGCCCTTCTTCCAGACACACATTCAATTATAGATAATAATAATTATTATTATCTCAACCTTGGCCACATTGACGGCTCCACAGCCTGGGTAACTGGACCAGTCTATCTAAAAGTTGTCAAACGGCACTGGGTCATGTTTTGGAAGTACGGGCAAGCCCAAGTACAAATGAGAATTGAAATGTAGGTACACCAAATTACTACTAGGAAAATAATTATGAAAATAGATTGAACAATATTGGCAAATTAAATGTACAAAGAAAATAAGGTAAGAGAGAGAGGCAGAGTACAGATATAATATCTGTACCTGGACCCAAAATCGAATAGGGCTGCGTGGGGCATTGGAAGGGCAGCTGCTACCTCTGGAATAAGATGGAGGGACCCGCCAAAAGGAATACAACCATGGTGGGACTGTGCCCGATCGGGATCACGATCCGTTGGATTGCTGAGACTGTTCTAGTGTGTCTGGTGCTGAGGCGGTGAAGCGGGATTTCAAAGAATTTCAGGCACTTCAGGGATTTTGAAGACGCTGAATTTCAAGGGACTTTGCAGAAACAACGAAAAGAAGTACTACAGCGATATTGTGATGAAGTTTTTGCAGGTTGTGTCCCCGGCTGAGATTTGGGCTCTGGTTCGATCAATTAGCTCGTCTGCCACACGTAGAATTGGTGACATCTCTATGCGGGACTGGGTGCAGCATTTTCGTGGTCTGTTGAGTCTCAATGGACGTGAGCTGAGGACCGGAGCTGTTGAGAGTTTAGTTTGAGTCTGGAGATGGATCGGCCTTTTATCCTAGAAGAACTCAAGGCAGCGCTTAAATCCCTTACAAATATGCTCCAGACTCCTTTCTCCCAGACATGTTGGTTATGTTCAACTGGATTTATCAAACGGGATCCGTTCCGGTGTCCTTCTGCAAAACAATAATTTACCAGCTCATCAAAAAGGGAAAGGTCAGCCTGGCTTCAGACCGGTGGCGGCTCCTGCCCTGAAACTCAGGGGGTGCACATAGATCAAGCGGGACTATGGCGAAAGGGTCGGGAAGGATGCTTTTCTCAGCCAAATACAGATCTCAACCATATGTAAATGGGATAAAATTTATCCCATTTAATCTTGTTTACAAGATTACAAGCTTGTAAAGCTGAAATGTGTATCTGCCCAGCAAGAACCAACGTGGAGGTGAAAGCAACTCTTGCCAGGGAGGGACGGAAAAAGGATGGGGAGAGGAAACGTTTATGAGGAAAATGGGGGGGGGGGTTAGCCACCGTTGAGGTAAACAATGGGGAATACTAAAATGAAATAAGGTATTAAACACCGATTGGGGGTCTACCCCAGGAACAAAGATATCACTGATCAGGTAGGTGTCTAGTAGACACTGTCTACCCCAGGAACGAAGATATCACTGATAGGGTGTCTACCCTAGGAACAAAGATATCACTAATCGGGTGTCTACCCCAGGATATCACTAATCGGGTGTCTACCCCAGGAACAAAGATATCACTGATCAGGTAGGTGTCTACCCCAGGAAAGAAGATGTTACTAATCGGGTGTCTACCCCAGGAACGAAGATTATATCTTCGATATTATCACTAATTGGGTGTCTACCCCAGGAACGAAGATATCACTAATCAAGTGTCTACCCCAGGAACGAAAATGATAGCGAGCAGAAAGCGGTTCCGAGAGAATACTTTTTCAACAAAGCAAGTCGCTGCCAAGGAAGTTTGTTATACGATCATTTTACAGGTTAGTGAGAGGTTCCCGGCAGCTGCGGTACGATGGGGTATCCACCTTTCCCATTCTGTACAAGTAGGCGTTGACAAGTCTTGTTTTGAGAAGAACTGAGTCAGGAAATAGTTCACTTCTCCATGTTCCCTTTGCACACCAGGATGTCAGGAACCAACCGGCATGTCATCTCCCTCTCAACTCACCCGTCCCCATTTCCTGCCATTTTGTCACCCCATTTTGTTGTACGCTCTCTTTCCTCCCTGGAGACGCGGAATATCTGTCCTTCGTCTTTACGCTCGTACACCCGCTTCCTTTCTGCAGCCAGCAGCCGTATGGGCATCACACTAGCCGGACGAGTATTGCTGGTTTTGATACTGTCCTGTAAGTGCATGCCATCCGCAGTGCTCCCCTACGATGTACAGCTATCATGCGCTTCTTGTAGTATGCAACGCTCAAGAGCATCTACCCAACCTCTGCCCCATACAGCAAAATCGAATGTACCACCGACATCGTTAGGCGCCTTTTACAAGGCCTAGGTCCGTTCGCATTTCTCATTAGGCGACTCAGAGCAGTGGTCCTCTGTGCAAGCCTACCTGCGGCTTGCCTGATCTGGCTCCAGAAAGTGATCTTTTTGTTCAGCATGACTCCCAAATATCTTCCGGCCGGCTTGCTCCTAACCTCTGCACCTTCAATTCTTATTGGTAGGATGGTGGGCATGCGCTTGTGGGTAGAGACAACTACTTCTATCTTGGCAGCCGCTAGTGTTATGCTATGCTCGTTCATCCAACTCGTGATCATCAGTCCCATGATTCGGGTAAGTTTTATCTAGTTGTCAGTTTAGATCACTCCTTGGTACACACAGAATTGTTAGTAAATAATTATATTTCGTGTTACCAGTTCAAAATTGCCAATATTTACACTCATTACACAGAGTTCCCACAATTTATCATTCAGGGCTCTTTAGACTTTTTTTTCAATAGTTTGATTTATTACTTGCAATAATACTTTCGAATCTTCCGAAATCTAATTGATGTCTAGGGAGGAAAAAAAAAAGAAACACAATGATGGTAATGATAATTTTACTGACATTTCATTCAATTGCATAAATAAAGATTATTTTTCATTATTCTTTTAAAGTGTATTTTTCAATAGAAAAACAAATAAACTAGTTAATCAACTAGACTGTGCTAAGTAATATTATTAATTAAAGATGATATTTTTTGTTTAAATCAAAACAACATAAATGAGATAACGAAATAAAGAGAAAAATGCAACATCACTATTTTGTCATACGTATGTAGTTATGAAACTAGCACAAAGGAGACATACCCAGATACACAATGAAACACTTTTCTAAGTAGCTAAACACTGCAAAAATACGTACATCAATTTACTAATTTGAGCACAGTAGTAGTAATAGTGGGAGGGGCATCTAGCTGAAAATCTGAGGAATATTGCACTGGGAAGTTACACATTTTTCATAAAGGCGGTAATTTTTTTTTTTTTTAAAGTAACGCGAGCCCTCGGAATGAAATGCATCGTGAAGGTTTCGGTTTTTCATGTTGAACGTAAGACGTTTGATCGGATGTTGATATAATTTGGTAGCGAAGTAGAAGCACCAGTGACAGACAGGACACCCAGTGACTCTGAATAATAATAAGAGAGTTGAATAGCAGCTAAGGTTTCCAGCAACAACCACGAAAAAGAAGAAGCAAAGGTTACACGGTAAAAATTTTATCGTAAAATGCAAATTAAAACGTTTTGGCATTCTCTTAAACGTGTCGATCACGGGTCCCCAAACCTGTCTAATTGGCCATTTCGACTTTCAGATTGTCTGTCACTGAGTCAAAAGAGGCCTTTCAAAACACTCCAACTACGATTATTTAATACTAAGAGATTTAAGATTTGCTCTATTAATAATAGGGCAATAATTTGAAATAATGAACCAGAGCAGGGGTCTTCAAACTACGGCCTGCGGGCCGAATCCGGCCAGCCAGTGTCATCAATCAGCTAACAAGCTAACGGCTTGTTGTGATAAGTTTGATTTTAAAAAAACGCAGAATGATAATACTTCATTTACTTGCTAAGAATGATCGCTCAGGGCGCGCACTCAGCGACTGGTATAGAAATTCTATACACTGGCAGGAAAATGGCCCTTGGAACTCGCTGAAGTACATAATCAGAATGGCCCCAAGGCTGAAACGTTTGGAGACCCCTGAACTAGAAAATACCCAAACTCCTAAGTCCTATCTGTGACTGGTGACGTTTACTGATTTTGGCCTCGAATACGTCCAATTTTCGAACGTTTCTGATTCATTAGACAAAAAATACAGGCGACCTCAGTTGAACAAATTTTTTTTTGCTACTGCACGATAAAACACCTAACTAAAAAAAAAAAAAAACACCAAACTTGGGCTTTTTGCAACTCATTCTACAAAAAGTCGATATGAAAAGCGAAATTCCCGATTTTGTGCACAGCTCTCTTCATTTTTCACGTACAAATTAGAGGAACTAACGGACGAGGGGTAGAATACGGGGGGGGGGGGGATTCTTTTATTATCAAAAAGTCCAATACAAAAATTCAAAAGAAGCTTCAAATAGGAAAATACGAAAAAATCTCATTTCCGAACTTTGACGTTCTTTGTATATAGGGATGGCAAAGAGATTTACTTTCAAGATTCCGATATGTTTCGTTGTATCATCTCCCTTTAAATTCGTTCGACGTTTTGCGAAATTTCATTAAAATTGAGAAACCAAAACTACAAGCAATACCCTGAAAACAACAGTTAATTACTTGTTTTGTTTATTTTATAATTTTGCGCAAAAAAAGAACAAAAGACCCACGGGTGAAAATTTTCATTATTTCAACCGATACAATCCACTAGACTACGATTGTCAACTAACCATTTCCCGAAGGGACTTTTCTTCCATAATCATCACGCTTTCCAGTTGTACACCCTTTTCCCCTCACGCTATCTGATTAGTCTATAAGTCTTATTGGTACCACAACCTAAATTGCATTACTTGTTTTTCTCATTAACACATTGTTTCTCTTCATTTTTTTAAAAATTGATTAAATATCAGTTTACAAAATAAGATTTAAACGACAGAGTACAAATTTGTCGAAACACGTCCGTTTTCTAATAAATAAAAATTCTCAAAGATTTTTGTTTAACCGGTGTAGAGTTGAATCGTCTCAATAAAGTAACTACACATTTGTATGAACTTTGGCTTATTAACTTAGAAACACATAACATAAGATAAAATATACAATTTTCACTAATAAAAAGATATTGCACGTTGTAGAGTTATGAACATTAGTGTGGTTTTTCAAGTAAACATTTGTTTATTTTTTTTTATAGAAGGAAAATTTGTTCACCACTAAGCAAATGACTATAACGAAAAGCTATGGCTTTGTATTATTAACTAAATGCTGGACAGTGGAACCGTTTGAGGCGCACGAAGTTCACATATTAGTCGATTTATTTGTGTTATTTTTGAAATTTCGGGGCAGAATTGGTACGAGTTGCCCAGTATTGTGACGGGTAAGAGGCGTTTCTAAGAGGTTTTCGATGATATGTGTTAAAAAACGAATCCCAGTGAGTCAATTTTAGGTATTCGACTGGTCAACTTCAGTGGAAATGTGTGTGAAACGCCTGCTCAAGAAATCGATAATCAGATATACGTAGCACAGACTAATCAGGTGACAAATAACAATACTGGTATATTGACGGACATTGGATCGTGTGAATAAAAACCAAGCATTTTATCCAATTTTCGACATCACGACACTTCTGTCAGTGACATAGCCAGAATTTCGATAAAGGGTTCCATACTAGGGGTCTACTGCGAGGGTTATGGAACACTCTCCCAGAGGTATGGAGGAATAAACCCAGAAGGGGGAGGGGGGATGTCTACGTCCCTGCCCATTCATTCTTAACCATTCCATCTTAACCTTTCCAAGCCGTCCTGGACCATATGAAACAGCCTAAGGCATCCTTGAGCCTTCCTAAACCATCCCCACCCAGAGAAGTAACCAGAAATTCGGTAGGGGGGTGTACAGACAGGGGCCTACTGCAAGAGGAATGGGGTGTATCCCAGAGCTATGGAAAAATCCCAGAAGGGGGGGGGGGCCTAAACCGGCTTCTGTATCAACCGAACAAGGCCAGCTTCTAAGTTTTATTCACACGACCCACTGATGAAACATTGAATCAATTCTATACATGAACGAGAGGAACTCTTCAAGTTCACCAAATTCCTACAACCGGTTAGAGTTGCAAAACCATTTCAAAGCCTCTAGAAGGTTCCACCAGTTGCTAAAAACTTCACACCACCAGGTTCCACTGCCACAACCTTCTCAGCAACTACAGTCTAGATGCAAACAAGGCACTCTAGTCATAGATCAGAGTACGACTCAACTCTTGATAACTAAAAATAATAAAACAATATTAATACTTCATCTAATACACATTCTAATATATTTTATAAAATTGTATAACATCATAAAATCTCTATAATTTGTTTTTTACCGAATAAAATAAATAACGAAGTAATTTCTTGAATAATATATCAATATACAAAAGATCCATTATCATCTACATTCCACTTTTTTGTTTTAAATTACACAAAACTTTGATTATAATAGTGTTAAGCTCATTACAATGCTAACTTTCACGAAAAAAAGGCTCACGAAAACTTGGGGAAACCAATGGAACAGCTTATTTATTGTCAACACTCTTAGAGAGTTTCAACGACAGTCGCATAGTGTGGATTGAAATCAATGGTTTTTTTTTCTTTTTTAGGACGAAATTGTTGACTACTAGTTGAGTTGAATTTCCAAACATAATTCCAATAACAGTAACAGATCGACGGTTGAATATTTAGCGAAAGAACTATCTGTTAAGATTTAAAAACCCAAATTGACAAAACGGAACATGCGGAGGGGCGCCCCAAGTTTATTCAGCGAAGGCCTTCTCTTAACAAGAGTCTCTTTTCTTTTCAAGAAAAAAATTCTAGCAATTCAACTAATTTTAAAAATTAATAACTAACCCGTCACAATAGCATCGGTAATGTATAAGATGATAATGTAGGCTAAACATTCAAATAAGTGGTAATAATTGGGATATAGTAAAAGGATTCACAGCAGTTACAATTTGAGGCTGACTCAGCAGAGAACAATCACACTTAAGTATTTAATTTCATTGAGTGAAACGAGGACACGGTAAACCACATTGAAAAGTAGGGGCTACTGGTTTCTCGTGAAGAAGCACTATATAAGTCAGTTCTATAACAATTCAAAACATTCTCATTGAAAACCCAAAATTCTACAACTTTTACCGTTGAAATCGCAACATATTTTACCAGGTTTAATTTAGTATTAAAGCATAATATAGAAAGAAAAACGTTGATCATGTTCAAAGTTGGCTTAGATAACAAAACCAGTGTCATGTTGTGAGTAGGACAGACATGAAATGGTGAAGGAGTCAGGTTATTTCAGGTCAGGACGTGAAACAGGGAGAATTAATGGTAAAAACAGCCGTATCAAAGAGACCCTGAGCGGCCAAGAGCGTCTGTTGTATAGAAGGAAAGCCACGCCGAGTGACTAGTGTAAGTAGTTATTTCACACAGGTGGAGTCGTGGAGTCTGTTGTACGGGGAAATTGGATTTAGTCATAACCCAACGAGATCACACTCGAATATAATATTGTCAGTGAGTCTGACTCATTCAAAGGCACTAGCGTTCTCTGCGGGAATACAACGGGAACATCACCGCCTTCCATCAAAAAAATATTTTGCAGGTCATTTTAATGAGAAATTATTAAAATGGTGGGTTTGTAGATTGGTTGTCAGACTATTATCAAAACTGTCACTAAGAGAGAAGCAAAGAAGTGTAAACACTGTAAAGCCAAGGTAGTTGGTTATTATGTGATGATGCTACCTATTGATAACTCAATAGTTATTGGGTCCCAAGGGCTCAGCCCGAGTGTGTTAAACAGTTCCAACGAGGAAAAAGTAGGTGAGGTTGACGGTGCTATCCTTTCCAGGTATCTTACAAGATCCAAATGCCACCTACTCATCTTGAACTTCCTCGCCAGTTTTGGAGCATTTTTGAGTGTGTAAAATATAGGTAGGAGACAAAACCATTTGTTAAGTTGTCCTACTTTACGAGAATAATTCCACCAAAAGTTCATTTTCAATTTGACAGAGAACCAAAAGAGGTTTTTGTGGTCACTAGAGTGAAATCATCGAGGCTAATATTTTCAGGGGTAAAGTTGACGTCAGAATCAACTCGGAAATTGAGCATAGCGTTCGAAATCCACCGACAACATCCTCCACCACGCGCCTCCCGCCGCATCGAGGCCGACTTTGACTAAGAATCAGCTGATGTCATCTGATTTGGTCATCAGCAGGAGTGTTTAAAGTACGAATGAAGGAGGGAAGGAGTAATTGCATCGTAAGGTTTCAGGAGAGGTATTCATTGGTACAGTGAGCACGTGTTTAAAATGTCAACGTTCTCATTACATAATTTCCTCCATGAAAAGTAGACTTACAGTGTAAGAAAAACTGTGTAAATGGAAGTGAAAAAATCTTACACCCAATTTCATTTAACATTCAAATTTCTAAAAAACATTTAGAATATAATAAGATCACGCAATAACGTGGCACGATTAGATAAATATTTACCTAATTTTCCACATGTAATTTTTCCTCCTCCATTTCAAAATCTAATCATCTATAGGTACATATTTCTCCGCTAAAAGGTTTATTGCACACAACTAAAAACATTTTCAATAAAGGACCCAAACATTACAAAGGGCAAAAAAGAGTGCGTTTTTTCTTTTCTCGTTTGGTACGTTGCGGTTATTATTTTCCATTCAATTTCAATGATCATGTTTTTGTACATAACACTAAGCATAAAACGCACAGTATGAAAGAGTACATTTTTAGAAACTCCCATGTACAAGAAGGAAGCACAGACAACTTACTACCTACGAAATTCCTAAACAATACATTCTACAGTCAAATAGTACTATTAAAACACAAACTGTGCTGGCAGGATTAGTACAAGTGAGCATATTTTTTATGACTTGATTTTCGACTTTAATAATTTCACTGATAATTTAAAAAAAAATAAATAAATACATTTTAAAATAAAAACCAACCAAAATCAATTTCCATAAAATTGTTCAAGAATAAATAGATAAAAGTAACAGTTTTCTGGTCCAAATGGCACGAACTAAGCTTAAGTCCTACAATCCTACAAACTTTGACGATGTTTATCACCCAAAAAACACCTGTTTTAAACCATTTTCCTACGATTATTTATTAATTTTTGTCACTCGAATATCATTATAACAGCAATAGGTACACGCATTTTTTAAATATATAAATTTCTACCACAGCCCATTTAATTAGTAGTTTTTTTTAAATAAAATAAAAAAATAAAACATTTGTTTTTAGTGAGTGGCAGATACATTAACTCCTCTAAAACAAATACGCAGGTATAAATAGTGGGGGGATTGTGCAAGTGGTCAGTATTAGTTTTGGGGGAAGCGTAACCACCACAAAGTACTTCTAAATTTGCGTTAAGCCTCCAGAGACAACGTGGGGGACAAAATGATCCGAAGAAGTAGGAAAAACGCACATGCGTCGAAAGGGTGCAGTTGGAGGGCCTATAGGCTAGGCATATTAGGATGATCAGCGAACATTTGACCCGAAACTTTCTTTTTTGGGCAAATTTGGTTTTTTCTACGTTTTTGCCTATATCTCATGAAGAATGCGTTTTTTCGACAAACTCATTCCATACCAAATTAGAATAGACAAAATTTACACCAAGCGGAGCCATTTTTTACATCAAGCGGAGCTTTTCTCCTGACGAGACCGATTGGTCAAAAATATCAAAACTGTATTGGGCTGCCAAAACGCTAATGGCCGAAGAGCCGTAAACGCTCGGCGTAGGGAAAAAAAAAAAAAAAAAAAACCATTTTTTTACGAAACTTTTTTTTTTTTTAATAACCGTTTCGCTGCTAGAGCACGCCCAAAAGAAAAAACTCTGCAAATTCTTGACACAACGGTTTATTATCTTCCTTGTGCAGATCACCCTTCTGTCTATACCAGACTGTGTTGCAAATCGGCACCATACCATATTCTCACCGTACTCATACCATACCATACGAATTTCTTTTCTGTCTTATCATACTGTACTAAATCATACATACAATAATATACCTTACTATACTCATACCATGTCATACAAACCGAGTGAATATTGAAATGTCATCCATTTCTGACCTATATTTAAAATTTCAAGTATCTAGCTCATCATCAAAATTTAATTTGTTTAAACAAATAGGTATTATTTAAACAATTTTACAGACAAGAAACCGAGTGAATATTGCATTGTGATCCATTTCTGACCTATATTTAAAATTTCAAGTATCTAGCTCATCATCAAAATTTAATTTGTTTAAACAAAAAGGTATTATTTAAACAATTTTACAGATGAGAAACCGAGTAAATATTGCAATTTGGTCTATCTCCGACTCACGGTTAAAATTTCTAGACTGTAGTTTACCGGGAAGATGACAAAAGGTAGTTTTATTCTGGGCGTCTGAGGGTTGGGTCACATAACGGCCGTTTTCGACGCGAAAGATTAGTGTTTTTCCTAAACCTTTGCGCGCTCACTGTGAACGAACGGCTGGTCGCACAAAAATCCAATTGGTCTTAAAAGATTCGTAATTTTTCAGGTCATTCAAAAGTGAACTGAAAATTACACGTTTCAGTTAAATATTTTGAGATATGACATTGTCGAAATTTTAAATTTCGTTTTGAACCCCTTCCCCTTGACCTAGGGTTATGAAAAGTTTCGAGGATCATTGTGGGGCTGGTCCAAACCCAGAAACCAAATTTCGTAATTTTATCTCAACGCTAACTGGGCAAAATGCCACGGACGGCGGACGGCGGACGGGGGACGGCGGACGGGGGACGGCGTACGGCGTACGGCGGACGGACGGATTTTTTTTTATTCGATTTTCTGAATCTACGTGTCTTGAAACGTAAACCAACAAATTTTGAGGGGGGGTTAAAATTTTTTTTTCTTTGGGCGATTCCAATGGTTCATTATCGAAGATAATAAACCAAAACTGCAAAGAAGTGCCAAAATTTGGTTGAAAAGTGCCAGAAAAACAAAGTTCCAGGGTATATTTTTGCCCGCAAACTTCAAATTCGTATTCACATGAAGGGTAAGAAAATCAAAACTATAGCAAAACATTCGTCTGAGCCCCAAATGTTTTCTAATATGCCTAGCCTACTCTTACTAGGGATATTGAGTAGCTGTCAAACAAGTCTCCCTGCAGATGTCAACGAGGTACCGTTTTCAGAGGTAAGTGGCTGTCATTATTGAAAATATCTAATAGAAAAGGTGGTCCGTGTTATGAACGAAGGCTGCTTGCCACTGGTGCGAGTGATTTCAACGTCTTTCTTACAACACCACAACACGAGGTAAAAGAAACGTAAGGAAGAAAATAACTGACCTTGAAAGAAATAACTGAAACTGAAAGAATTTTTTCCCAGAATGTTTTGAATGACTCCTTATACCTTAGCGTGATTTCGGGTCAACCTGACCCGACGTTGTCTCTAGAGGGTTAAATACGCGTCAACTCACCAAACTCTTCGGATAAGTAAAAGTGACATTTGAAAACTATAAATTGACAAAGAAATACGCTCGAATTGGCTACTTGAAGGAGTCAAGGGAAAAGTAGGAACAAATATAAGAGTAGGTACATAATCATGCAACATCAAACACATAGACGAATATATATGAAGCCCGGAAAAAATAAATACCACATCGCGGATTACGAAGCTAATACCTACACGTTTTTTTTTTTTTTCAATATTCAATTATTTTTTTCAATAAATTTTTTTCTTCAAATAACGATAAATAGGTATAACACCAAATTAAACTACTTTCAACACCCAACGATTATTTTCCACGAGTAACACCTCTAATAATATTGGGGGATAAGGTAAATTACTAGCTAGCACTAAATGCAACAAAGCTCATATTTTGCTTCTAAAAACTTGTAGGAGTGAATAAATAATAACGAATAAATAATTTATTTTTTTGTGTTTTTTCAACTAGCATAATAGAATAAAATGAAATAATTAGCGCCATTTTGTTTAAAAAATAAATGACAACGTCTTAAAAAGTGAGGAAGATATAACTTTATTACTTCTAGCTTGATTAACTAATAAAAATATGTTGTTTTTTGTTATTTTTTGGGAAATAGGCACAAACAAATTTTATTTTTTGGCAGTACATATTTCACTTTCACAATCACAAAGGAATAAAATCAAGAATCTTTTTCCGAATACTGTTCAGTACAAACCAGCGCCACCGATCACACGAAAATTAGTTTACACTATTGGACCTCTGCTAAATCTTTTGTAAGTCAATTTGTTTTTCCCGCACTCCGCGGTTTACATTTAAACTGTCGAAAAATTGGACGAAAAAAAAATAAAAAAATAAAATAGTAATAATAATAATGGGGTCTGTGCATGATTTTCGTTTAGAATTTTTATTGATAGAGAATCGCTTCAAAAACGTGAAATGGGGACAGTTCGTCGAAATTAGTTTACCCTTATTGTTTATGGACAGAGAAACATAATCACGTTCATAAAAAACGCGCGATGACGTCAGAACTGCTGAAGCATCTGATTGGTCGGTAAATCAGTCATACCACCGCACCGACGCAAAAAACGGTAGAAACTTCCTGAAACTTGCGAGAAGGTCGAGGGATGGGGGGGGGGGGGGGTCGACGTTGGGTGACGTCACAACACAGATTTCAATTGTGATTATCGATCTCTGCGAAGTTTTTTTTTTTACATGGTAAGAAGCGTTTATGTGCAATAGCCCCTCAAATAACATAAATAATCAGGGTTTTTCAATTTTCATTTCTCATGCGCATACCCCATTTAAACGATTTTTTTGAATTTGATGAGTTGCGCGAAAATTTTTCAAATTGGGGGAGTGGGGGGGTCGAAACTGATAAAATTGACGCGACGAAACGTGTGACATTGAGCTTTTCAGTCTGATATGCTCCGATCTTTTCACGGTTGACACAAACAACTCCGACAACGAACGAAAAAAACAAAAAGTACTTTCGAAACTACGACGAAAAGATGATCCCCGGGGGTAACTTTTGGACTATAGCAGAAAGCGTCTGAATCAAACTCCCACGAACGACGATTATAACCGCTATGTATTGAAGTACCATATGTATACGAAAATAAGAAACAAAAAATGAAGGTGTAAGTACGAGTAGTAGAAACGTCATACAAAATTATAGTCCGTGAATTTCTCCAAATTGTTGCACATGTATTCCCAATACGTTAGTAAAGTCGAGCGTAATCACAAGCAGGGTGAACTCAACATGAAAGACACCTAAACGTCAAATATATAATGGATTCGTATATTTTTACGGATTGGACTTTTATACACCTATAATTTATATCTACAAAGATTATTTATTTGGTTATTGACATCAGGTTTTTCTCAAATAGACTCAGCACCATAAAGTCGTACGAAATAACGAGTAGAATTGAATAAGTTGTTTGTTTATAAGTTGAAAAAATTAATTAATTAAAAAAAAAAAAAAAACAGAAACTTTTCTTCGAGACTCGTAAAAGTAAGTGATTGGCGATGGAGTTATTGAGCCGCTTTACATAGAGAAGAGATTGTATGTAACGAAGGAACTACTTGTCGAAAAAGAAGGTTACGAATTATTACAACGAAATTGGATCACCGGTCAAGACCGTAAATGAGATTCACTACTATTGAAATGAAGACGTAAAGTTGAACGTAGGTAATCGAGGTCAGATCAGTCACACTGGCTTCGATCATGGATACTAAGGGCCGGTTTCACCAACGTTTTTAATCAACGTTTAATAATTAAATCGATGATCTTAGGTGGTAAACAACGATGTCGAGTTTCACCAACGTCGTTTTAAATAAACCAACGAGATAAGAAGATAAATCAACGATTAAAATTAACCAGCCGATTTTGGCTGGTTTAAGCCCTAAATCAACGATTTACCACTCCGCCATCTTGCCAGTTCTCAAGTTTTGTTGTGATCCGTTTCTCTATTCTTTTTCATTCTTGACACCTATGATGAGCAGGGGATTGATTAGAGCATTTCGGTTGGTGGACGAAATTATTGATGAAGATGAAGACTTCTCAATTCGACGGCCGCGATGGATTAGAGAGAGGCTAAATGATTTTGAACTCGATGAAATCGACTTCAGGGTGAGGTACCGGCTCTCGAAAGCATCAGTTCTATCCGTTCTTGAACAAATTGAACATAAAATCGAGTATCCAAGTGACAGGGTTTTCATTTGACTCAAACTTCGGCTCCCGCTTCTGCGACGCTGCCGCTTCCATCGAGGCAACCGATTCACAAAATTTTAAAAATGAAACTATCAACAATCACAACTAAAAATCAACAATGACAACAATCAAACGAAAAATAGTAAAATATAGGGAAAGCAGAAAAAGAAAAAACCCGATGAAATGAAACCAAAGTAAACGCTTGCATACGAGTCTGCAACACATTGAGACATTTTCATGTTGTGTGCAAACAAACTTCGTATCAAGTCATGCGCATATCATAATTCGAATTTAGAGTTCCCTCAAGAGTTTGTATATTTGTTTGTGTGCCATAGCAAAGACATAACAAACTGTAAAGTACCTACCTAATTCCAACTTCACTTCTGGTCATAATCATCATTGTGGCGACTTGGGACAATTTTCGTGAGCAAATTTCGTGACGATTTTCTTGTTATGTGCCATATGAAAGACATGAAAATGTCAAAATCGGGAGGACCGCACACAATTGAACAATCGGTATGCCGTTATCAGTCGTTATCGAATAGCATCCATGCTAATTCGCCGTTTAATTCCATGCTAAATCGTCGTTTAAACTTAAATCGACGTTTTATTAAAACAACGTTTTATGAAATCTTTTTAATCGTTGATTACAGTGGTGAAACTCATTTCTCCTTATCAACGATTAAAATCTCTGGTTTGATAAATCAATGATTAATTTTAACCATGGTTACGAGTGTTTGGTGAAACCGGCCCTAAACGTGTATTATCCACGTGGCCGTGAAGGGTAAATGGCGGTTTAATGGCATATGCCCAGAAGGTGGTGCATGTTGTTACCTGCTTACAAAATCAATAAACCTTTTCCCGGATAGGAACCAGTATTAAACCCCCTATTTTATTTTATTATTGTAGTGTTCATTTGAGTTCTGAGAAAATGAACCTTCGTTTTCGTCATATGGATAGCAAACTTACAGTACATGGGTCAAATTTTCAAAATCACTGGTCATTTCCTGTCACACAGCTCTAGTGCCTACAGTTTTTTTCTCATAGAAATTCCATTTTTTTGGAAGGAAGTGATAGTATGGCCTCTAAATTAACCAACTAATTTGATGTGAAAAGTTCCATAATTAAAACGAGTTAATTACCGTATCTTCTCTCTCCCTACTCACAGCATAAGGGGCAGGTAAGGAATTTTTCAGATTTTTATGTTCCCACCAACCCATGTTTTATTACTGATTAAAAGCTTTTTAGCTGCGGGATACTCTCTTCTACAACAACATCTTAGGGGAAAAAAAAGGAAATTTCGTCATTTACACATGTACTTACCAGGTTTTATGTCTGTCACACAGTTTTTCCTCTCTCCCTACAATCTTTTAAAATCACCCTCCCATAACCCCTAAAATAGGATATTTCGTGTTGTGAAAAATACAAGGCAACACTGCTTCAATATGGCTGCCAGAGCACCACGTGTCGTTTTCATTAGAAGCTGGCAGTAGCTTTCAAGAAGTCAAGAAGTAAGGATAGTGCTTCAGTGTTACTTTCATACTTACTCTCTCCCTACAACCACCTCATCAATTAAGGTAACTATTTAATTAGTTAAATAATAATCAATTTTTGTGAATACTACTGTCATGATGTTGTGCTTATTATTTTTATAACCAAAATCTCCAACCTCTGTGCTGCATGACATGATAACCTCCAAAACCTCTCTCCCTACAACTAATCAGAAAAAAACACCAAATGGGCGATTCCAATGGTTCATTATCGAAGATAATAAACCAAAAACGAGGTTTTGTTCATGAAAAAAGTTGAGCTGGAAATGACCTACAATTTTGAAAAGCCCCATATTATCTTAGCGGTTGCTCAAAAAGGCTCTCCGCTCCCCTTGAGGCTAGCAACCTGCACGGGCACCGAACTTCTTCGATCACTCCAAATGTCGTTTAGAAGGAACTAAGAATGTAAAATTCCAATGGTTCATTATCGAAGATGATAAAACAAAATTGATGTTTGGGGACCAAAACCGGCTCTTTCATCCAAACACAAGGTGCAACCAGGATCAACTCATCGGGAAAAGGTTAATGCCAGTGTGATATTCAAGTTTGAAAAATACTAGATGAGAGACAAAATTTTTCTACTTCTTGTCGACAATGAACTCCAGAATACACAGGAAATGGAAGCATTCTCTTCTAGGCTCCAACTTTCAAACCCTTAACAAATTTATCATCCATAAAAAACAAAACATCTCCCCAGAAAGAAAAACTAAATCACTTACATAATATGTAAGTGCATATTACAAGTACGTACCTACAAGGTTTTGTAAATTGCGAAACATCAACAATCCCACCAATAGTCACGAAAACGAAAATTACAACTTGTATCTACGACTAACCGTTTCTCCTCTGAAATGTCAACTAGAAAAACCAACTATTAGAAAAAACAACTACCATACATAAAGATGATATTAAGATAGTCAAGTGTCAACAATCCTCAAAGGCAGGCAGTTTTGCACCTTAAGGGGGGAATAGAAACGGGCAATGTACCCTGTCATGAAAAATCTCCCCCAAACCCACCCCTCTAGAGTTCAATCAACACTTTAAAAGTTCATCAAAACATTTAAATGTGGTTTCCATTAATATAATATCACATCAAATTACAAATAATTAAGATTGTCCTATACAAAACATCTAGCGGCGTGCCTAATGAATGAAATTCTTCAATATAGCTAAGTTTTAATAAAAATCTTTCACTTGTTACGATAAGATATTCTATAAGGTAATTCTTCTTTCTTTAGCAAAAAAAAATCCCGTTCATTGACCGGTATCTTAAAATTTCACTTCTGGTTTCATTTGAACAAAAATTCTGACCTCCAGTTCTGTGGTTTTCCAGGCCAAAAAACACGAAGGCTTATCACAAGTTTTCACCGCAAATAAAAACGTTGCATTAACATCACAAATTTAAAACTGAAAATCAAAGAAAAGAATAATTTCGACATAAATGATTCAGTACTTACTAATTGTTCACTTTAACGAAACATTAGTTTGATGGAGAAATGTGTAGAGCAAATCTTCATTCAAGCTGCAACATGACGTCGATTGACCTTTTTGAGTTGGACACACTTTTATTGGTGGAGTCATTTTGGAAATTACGGCCGCTAGGTTCGCTGGAGTCGTCAGCAATGCCTATGACTGAGGCAACGACAGTCTGCAATGGAAAACGTGGGGCTGACGAAAGGCCAATGCTGCAATACTAAGTGACAAGTGTTTATAAACTGGTGCCTTCTGGCCCAACATCACCTCCAACCTGGCCTACGAAGTGTTCAATATGCCACATTGCCAGATGGAGCCAAGCGTGGACTGCAGCAAGGAATAAAATTGACCCTGTTGGAGGACCAGGATATTGCAGATATCTGCCTCCTGTGCCCAAGCTCCAATGCGTGTAGTAGAAACTCCGGTAGAAACAAGTACAAAGCCTTGTGCATCCCTCAAAGCAGTTGAAAAAGACGATGACCTCCAGTCAACAGGCTCTGCTCTGACCGAGAGCAATAAAACAAAAGAAGAAAGAAGACCACAATTTTAACCTTTTACAACCAATACAGTGGTTGTTGACTTTGAACATTAGTCAAAAATCAACTCATGTTGCAGCTCGAGCGAAGAAATAGTCTATTCATGTTTTCCTTCAATTTCAAAACTCATAAAATCAATAAATACTTGAATGCGAGTGGTAGGTTTCAGAAATTAATAGGTTTTAACGGTATAAAATCAAATAAAAATCCCATCGCCCAGAATATAAATAAGTAGACAAAGTTGAAAGCCACAATTTAGACCATTGAGAAAAGGAATTTAGACCTCTAAATGTGGAGTCATATTCAATAACTAAATAAATCCAACGCAATTTCTTTAAACGGGATATTCGATGTTTATTAAAAAACAGGACCAAAAGGCAATCACCAATGCTATACAAAATTTAAGCTTTTTTTCCTCTCTTTTGAGCAATATATGGTCGAGTCAAGACAAAATTGTTGATCCTTGATATTTGTTGAGAAATCTGACACTAAAGAAAATGCATAAATAGGCGTTTCAAACATCTCAAAATCCCACACACCCTGAAACCCGCTTCCTGTCGGGAAATGACATTTCCCACCTGAATCAGAACCAAAATTTCCGTTCGACGGAACATACAAGAAAAATCTACTCATCAAAAAATTACCCTTTCTAATTAACACTAAATATCTCTACGCTAAAATGTTACTGGCTGAGATACTAAATGTCTCGCCGTATTGCGAAGAGAGCGCGTATAATGTACGTAAAAAACATTTTTCACGTAATACGGGGTGATAAGCTACCATTTCATTGTTAGTCTCCATTAAGGTTTGTTTTATTATTTCAAAAGAAAAACTTTCTGAATCAAGGTCAAGTCTTATTATTTTATCTCAATCAGTAAAGACCTCTCAGTAGAAATTGAAATTATTGTTATTGAAACAGTAAAATAAATAAGTAGTAGTAATAAAATAAACAGAATGCAGGGCTGGAAAAATAGCCACAAACGGAACTTAAAATTTGATTTTTCTCTTATCTCTTTTAGCTCTAACTATAGTGGACCCGGGTTAGCGTTTTGATAACGATGGACACAATATTACTTGTATACTTGGAAAAACTGATGAAAAACAACTTCCTCCAAAAGTCTACGATATTTTATAAATCTACACCGTGTTCTTCATCACATCACCTAACAATAATATAGATTATACAAGGCAAGCAGAGAGTAACGATTTGTCACAAAAAACGTACTTCAGTTGGAACTATAGAAATAGGCCTATGGTTTTGTCTTCAACGTGTATTTCTACAAGCGCAATTACGAAAAAAAAACAACAACTAAATAGCACTTTCCGGTCGGGCAAATTTTTGAACACCTCGATTTTGTATTGTAACGGCAATTTCCCTGAAAAAGCGGGGGAAAACAGTCAAATAAATAAATTGAGATCTACCTGTAAATAGCATTAGCACCTGCCTAAAGTCGATATAAAAATAATTGATCACTCAAAATTTCATTTTGGCGCGAGGTGTTGAAAAATCTCTCGAGGCGCGCAAATTTCTACCAAACGTGTAAATGGCGGTTTATTTTAGTGCTGTAATTTCATAAATTAGGTTCATTGTTTCAACATCGTTATTATAATTATTATTATTTTTTTTTTTTTTTTTTGAGCAGGTTACATTTCGAAAACATGGGGCGGTTGTTTCATAGCGATAAGTGAGGGTTACATGCTTTCAGTGAACGGTTCATTTTATAACATTAGTTCAATTTAGAATTGGAAATTTCATGTTTTTGTTACAATTTTTATTGAAGGCGTCTAATGTTTGAGGCCCCCAAAAATCTTGATGACGCCTTTGTGTTTTCGGCAAGATATGACACAATAGTCACGACTTTGTCCCTTAAAATTTCAAACTTAATGGATTTGTTTTAATAGCTAGTCAGTCGAAGTATGCAGACATGATCGTTAGAAAGCTAGTTGAGTAGGCGAGAAAAAACGAGTTTTTTCCATCTTAGAGATTAAAAAATTACGCAACAACGCTTCCTTTATAGGAACATGTTGGTCGTTTTCATATCTTATTACCAGGTAATCAGACGGTAGGAGTAAATTAATATTAGCGGGTGAGGTCAATTCGACATACGATCGGAGGAATTCGTCATTACGAGAGAAAAGAGGCGGAAAAAAGCTTCAAGGGGGGAGTAGAAGGTTGAGAACTTCATATGGTAGACTTATCTTTTGGCTTCTTGGAGGGGGGTGCGAAAAAAAATTTTTTTTTCGGAGTTCCGGAGGAGTTTGGGTGACTAGTTTTCGTGGAGAGTGACCATGAGGGCGCAGTACATGTGGGAGCGTGCGCTACGCGTGGTGACGCTCAGAGTTTTTATGGCACTGGTAAGCCGGCCAATATCTGAAACATGAAGTCGGTTGTACAGAATGCAGAATGGAAGAAGAAAAAACGTTTATTGGCAGATTAAAATAAACAAAAATAAATTACTACTCTAATACATAGGGTGTAAGCGTTAAGGTCGTACCACCTGCAAGGGATAGATTCTACGACTAATTTCTGATGAAAAGTGTCCTACAACTTTTTTTTAAACAGGTTGAAATCCCACTTTTTTCTCTTAAAAAAATTTTTTCTTTGTGTTTTCGACCTGTAATGAACAAACCTTTCAAACTTTAAAATGAGGTGTCACTTGTCAGACTGTCTCATTTTGGGAATTTATGGGTTATTCCCCCCCCCCCTCTCCCTGAAACTCCGCGAAACCCCCCTTAGATTGGACCGATTCTGCCCATCTACGAACTTAGCCTTTGGATTGCTAAGACGGATTTTTTGTGCAAATTTGAACTTTTTATCTCAATTCTATCGAGAGTTATCGTTCAGAGTGACACATACAAGTTACGTATATATACATATATATAATTTTTCGTGTCTTCTCGCAGTGGATACAGGATGGTCTGAAACGGATTTTGGTATAAAAATTAATGTTCAATAATTATACAATAAATAAAAAATTAAGAAAGCTTTGTTTACTTTGAATTATACATCAATTACCCATTGACGTGATGTCCTATTTGCTCAGCAGTGCTATGTCCTTTCAATTTGTATATCTCATCCTGTTTCATTCCACCAAAAAGATATGTCAATAATATAATTATTGTGGTGCCTTCTTGAGGGTTTTGGCTTGAGGAAAATGGAGTGGCCAACAATTTTCATTCCAATTTACACTTGTTTCAAAGCTTTGTTTGCACTTATCTGAAAATGACCATTTTGGACATAGCACCTCTGTGCTTTAAGGTATCGATATCGACTGCTAAACGGTAAAAATGTGGGAGACGGAATTTTCGGATTTTCGAAGGTACGAGCGAATCGCTAGTTGATTTCTAAATTCGTTGCAGCAAGTTTGGTACCGCGGTTCATCAACAGAACCAAGACATCAATACTTAAGACAGGGGGAGGCCCCCTCGCCTAAGGGATCTGCAGCTATCATAATACACAATCCGGGTTTTCAAGTTAATATACGCGTAAATCTAAATATCTTCACCATTGTCATGATGAGGGACTGCTGCAGAATTGATGATCTCCTCCCTTCTGCACAACTGCACCTGTTTGATGGCCTCCAACCAAGTGGCCATGCAGGAGTGGATGTCCCGAGAGAGCTCTCGCCCGCCTCGGAGAGCCTCCATCTTTGAGAGGAGGGTCACAATCCGAGCGTGCTCCCTGAGCTGGTCCACAATCAGTCTATCAACGCGGGTTGGAGATACGGGCAAACGAGGGACTGGGATCGAATTGGTGGACGACACCTTCTTCCCTGGGTTGTACCTACAAAGCAAAAATCAGGAAGAATTACATAAAAGCCATTTCAAACGTGGGGTTTTGTCTGACAGGCCTGCATGCATCATGGACGTGATCAAGCTGTCTGTCTTCAAAAGCTCTTGGGCTAACCATTGCCCCGCCGCTTTGCACCCAACAGCTGCATAGATCACCCAAGTACTAACCACGCTCGAGGTATCTCAACATAGAACTGGTTTGGGTTGTACCTACAAAGAATACTGCATAGCACCAACGCCGTTTACTAATATTCAAACTACTCAGATCAACCTGGACCAGTCCAGTACCGAACTGCGTTCTGAAGAAAGAGGGGATGGTACCGTCCAGGACTGAGTCTGTCCAAACGCTCATGTAATTCCAACCGGATAACCTGAAGCTAACCTTCCGCTTTATCAGTCAATAAATTAAATAGCTACACACAATCAAGCCACAAATAATCCTGTACGAAAGTCACGAATTCAGTAGAAATTCAAATTCAAGAACAAAATCAGTACAAAAACCTGTTTTGATAAGAACTTCTTTCGTGGGTAAGCTGGCCTTCCATGGATAAGATAGAAAGCATCGAGTGCGCATGTACAGGATCGACAGTCCTCTAAAATAATCCAGGGCTGATAGAACTAGTCCTGGACAGTCCCGGACTGTCAACCCAGGATCAGTTCTGGGGCTGTCCAAACGCGCTAAAAGGGGCGTGGCTTGGTAAGAACAGTCCAGAACTCTCTGTCCAAACAAACCTAATAATCCATTTTGACAAAGTATGTAACCTGCAGGGTGAAACAAAATATAAACAAGTGATACCTGGCAAGATCAGCTTCAGTTTTCTTCCTCTCACTCTCCAGCTCCTTGAATTGAACATAACACTGCTCAAGTATCCCATGCAGTTCCGCTGAGCCGCTACTCCTTCTGTAACCAAAATAATATTATAATAATAATAACATCTCGATGAGCAGGCAATATCCAAGTTGATCCAGGTTTTTTGTCCAGTACTGGAGAACTGTGTGCTTCTACAGGCGGGTTCACATGGAGCGGAAAGTACGGATTGCTCTATGATTGGTCAAAGCCATGGAAGTACACCCCCAACCTTCGACGCTGATCAATCACAGAGCATTACGCAATCCGTATTTTCCGCTCCATGTGAACCCGCCTTACGAGGCATTCAAACAGAGGTTCAATATTTACCTGAAGGACCTGAAGAGTGCAGGAGTGAAGGCCTCGTGCAAGTGAAGTAGGTCCTGAGGGGGAGGGTAAGGGTGGCTTATGGCAGCAGCACGGAGATGAAGTAGGAGTGGATCAATGCGCGAGAGGCTCTTGTCATTCCTGGTGGTAGCCGCCGCATTGTTGTTAGCGTCAAAGGGATTGTTGAACATCAAACCTGCATCTCGCCGCCCTCCAACATTCTGGTAATAGAACAACAAACGTTTATTTGTTAAATTTCCAAATAATACAATCAGAACATGAAAGAAATCAGGAATTTAACATTCAGACTCCTCTAGTGGTTGAGTAGTTTTATATTAAAAACCCAGTGCCTGGAATAATTCCGCTATGCGAGTGTACCTGTCCATTCTTGAAATGAAGATGGTTTCGTTGAGACAGGTTACGCGGGAACCCAATCGGCGAGTATTGGTGGTTGGGTGGGTTTTGAAACAAATCCAATTGTGGAGGAGTCCCTCCGACGCCGTTTTTGCCTCCAAACATTAAGTCTCCGTTGAATCCGGAACTCCCTCCAGTGACAGGCTGATGCTGAAATGAAGGAGCAAAACCACATTTTGATAAAAGGAATGATCATGTGTAAGATGTGATAGATGAATCCTGTTTTGCGTTAAAAGAAGCGAAAGGGCCTCCAAGAAATGTGTGGAAATCCGCCGTAAATATGCTAAGGTCCATGCAAACCGCACAAACATCCAATACCGCTGTGCATCGCTCGAGAAACGGCTCATAGATACTGTCATTGTAGTGAGTTGTTTTGCCTAGTGAGTACGACACCACCAGGCACTTCTTTACACACGTCATTTGTGTGTGTATTATGTGGACAACAGACCGTTATGTTTTTTGTCTTGACACAATAAAGGTTTATTATTATTAGTATCTTTACTAGCCCAATACTCACGTTTTCAGGATGAGCAGAATGCAATAGTCCCTCAAGGCTCAAGTTAAACTTGTCTTTGTTGAGCATCTGCACGTAGTTGTACATCTGCTGCTCATTCGGAAGCTCAGTGTCCATGCTGCCGCAGAACACCCCATCTGGTTAACGGCATTGAAATTAGACACACACACAAAAGAAAAACGACTCTAGGAGATTAACGGCCGAAGATAAATGATGCTGAATGTACAAAATACCATTAAGTACATACTTGATGCAAGATCAGAAGGCGGCACAGTAGGAGGTTGCAGGAATGGCATGTTGTTCATGTAGTTTAAGGGGAAATTCTGAAATATTAAGCAGCGATTATTTGGTTGGTACAATAAATAAATTGCTACGGGACAGTCAATAAAACACAAGTCCTAGCTACATTCTCTGGATGGTTTCTAGTTATGGTGGGTACTGTTGTTGTTGGAAACGGGACAAGAAGAAGAAGGGAATGGATAGTATTGTGGGCGCTTCCATGCGATGATTAGACATGTTTTATATGGATGTTATTATTACGAATAAATGTGCTGATGTGTAAGTTCGTTTTTCCAAATACTTTCCGGCCTTTTCATTGTTTCCGGCGTTTTAGTTGATAATTGATAGTTGTACAGTACAGCCGCCAATGTGCGACGTGATCATGATTAACGAACCTGTGGTATTGACGAGGAACTGGCAGACAGGTTGGGGACGGGTGTGTTGCACTGGGTGTTGATATTGAGTATCCCGAGGCTGTACTCCACATCTTGGTGGGCGACGCTGTTGAGGAACGGGGGACTCTGAGTCCGCGCGGTCGCCTTTCCTGACCAAAGGTCTTCTGCCCCGGAGCTGTACAAGCTTGATGCGTTGTCAAACCTGATGAAATGTAAAAAAAAAAAAAAAAAACGATTTAGAGCGATCGTAATGATACGGTCAAGGTTAATTATTGCAGCTCAGGCTGTAAATTAGTCGAAAACTTAGCTGTTCCCTAGCTATCCAGAGAGCGACACCAAAGTCATTCTGCCTGTGATTTAGATCAAATTTATTTTAGAAGATTGTGATGGTTTGCTGTCCCCTGTTCTCGAATTTTTTGTTCGACCGCTCTGGAGACATACGGTTATGTGGAAGCACAGACCAGATATCCCTCTGGGAGGGCATATTGCCTAACCCCCCTTGAACAGGGGAACATAGCAGCCATACATTACAATGTCATGGTAGCAGAACGAGGTTGGTAGGCACGTGCTCCTCCACTATTTTTTGGTTATTGAGGTGCTTTCCCACAAGGGACTCCTATAGTAGGGATCAAACCCATTTTGCTAATAAGCATTTATATTGGCAATTCAAATTCTTGATACTGTTCAATTTCGTTCACTTCTTCAATCTTCTAATTTCTATGTTTCTTCATTTCGTTGGGCAACTTTTATATTCGAATTTCTATATTTCTATGACACCCCTGCAATACCCATGCTTGTAGGAGCATAGTTCTCCAAAAGTAGTAATTTACAGAAGTACCATTACGATAGAGGTTAACCATACTTTTGAGTTTTCCAGTTGTTCTTCCTGGATTGGAACTCCATACTACTTTCAGTCCCCCTTTTTTCTATCAACAACAGCCTGGCATACCAGGTGTTGTTTGAAAGTGGGAGTGTGATGGCTGTTGTGCTCCTGTTCTCGATCATTTTGTTCGACCGCTCTAGGGACATACGGTTCTGTGGAAGCACAGACCGGATACCCCTCTGGGTGGGCATATTGCCTAACCCCACTTGAATAGGGGAGCACAGTAGCCATACATTACAAATATTGACATTCTAAAGGTGTCAATAATATACAACTACATAGTAACTCTGTACAGCATTCGGGTCGAAATCAGCAACAATACAGCAAGAAATAGTTACAAGAGAAAGAATTTCAAACTTACCCATCTTTCCTATCGACTACGCTTGAGCAATCATCATCCAATAACTTAGTAACGATGTCATCGACGATCGAGTTTCCAGGAAGTGAATTATCGTCAATGGTTCTCCCATTCTGCAACAAAAGTGAAAATTAAACACCATTATAAGTTCAAGTTGATCCACAACAATCCATCACAATATTATTCCAACAATCCATCAGAATATTATTCTGTACGATTTGCCTAACTGAATATAAAGAAGAATTACCTTGTTAAGGGTGAAGAACTGGGTTTTGAAGTTATACTCGAATAGAATAATTGATCAAAAAGTTCAAATTTGCACAAAAAATCCGTCATGGCAATCGAAAGGCTAACTTCGTAGATGGGCAGGATTAGACCATTCTTTAAGGGAGGTTTGGGGAGTTTTGGAAGGGAAAATTGCCCATACATTCCCAAAATGAAATATTCTGTCAAGTGACCCCTCATTTTAAAGTTTTTTTCAATGCTGATCACGATGGTGAAATCAGAATTGCGATATCTCATTCCGTTCTCAAACTGAAGCACTTTAAAGATGAAGAAGCGCGATTGTACTTGAGATGTTCTCCATGTTTAGTCTGCTCTAATCTGATAGCGGAATGAGATATCGCGATTCTGATTTCACCATCGTGTTCAGCGTTTTTTTTTTTTTTTTTTTTTTTTTTTTTGGGCTTCGGAAAAAACCATTCAGGCGTTACAAATTGATTACAAAATTACAAATGGCAATACATAATTATAACAAAATATCAAAATTCAAAAGGAAACTTCAATTCTCGTTAGAAAGTCACTAATGGCTATAATATAGACTATAACGTATATATTATACATTACAGGCTATAATGTATATATTATACACTTCCACGTTTTCTTCGGCGACAAGGGTGTCCAAATTAAAGGGCGTCGTGACTTCTCTTGGGAGGGAGGTGAGTAGAATGCTCCTCTCCAGGTGATACCGAGGGCATTCTAGAACGACGTGTGCCATGGTTTCGACTTCTCCCACGCAATGGGGGCAGTCAGGTGGAGTTTGTGGAAAGAGAAGGTGTAGGCGAGAGTTGGTGTTCCCGTGCCCAGTTCTCAACCGTATGATATTATGGTAAAAACTTTTGGGCTTTGCCTCTATAATTGAATGAAACCAAGGACGTCTCCTCAAAACTGGGAATAGGTTTTTATATCTATTTTCTGGATAAGCGGCAAATTGCTTAGTCCATTCTTCGAACATTTTTCGGGATATTCGCCTTCTCAATTCAGCTGGTGGATAGTCAGGAGCTGTTGATGGTGGTGGGCGCGCGATGGCTTGCTTTGCCAAACGGTCAGCAACTTCATTACCTCTTATCCCGCTGTGGCCTTTTATCCAACAAAGTAGTACTTTATTCCTGTTGTTCCTCAGGATCGCTTCTTCAAATGGGGTGATTCGAGAGGATATCGTGAGTGCCTCCAATTTAGTTAATATGCTCTTGGAATCGCTCAGTACTAAAATGGTTTTGTTCTGTGCTTCTATATTAATAGCGTGCTGTAAGCCATATGCTATGGCTGCAGCTTCCGCTGTATAGATGCTTGCACGATTCCAAAGACGAAACTGGTTTGACTGATCATGGGTCTCATTGTAATATGCACAGCCAACGCCAGCTTCCTGCACTGACCCGTCTGTGAAGATGAAAATACCCTCAGGTCATCGATTACGAAGGGCTTCAAGATGGATTGTGGTTATGTGGACTATGGGGACGCGGGATTTAAAAACTTCATAAGGGAGCTGGAATTGTAAAGGGACCGTTTTACATACAATCCAGGCGAGCTCGTTACATAGGTCAGTGAAGCTATCGCATAGTAGAGGGGATGGTTTCTTGGTCCAATACGGGGCAGTCAGATTTTGAATCGCTAGTGATCGTATTTGGCTGTACATTATGGGGTCTTTACTATAAGTTTTAACCAAAAATCTGTCTGCTAGCATCATGTGGCGCGTGTGAGGAGGTGGTTCGCCAGACTCAGCCATCAAAGCACTCAAGGGTGTTGAGCAGAAGGCCCCAGTGATGGTCCGGAGTGCCTTGTTCTGGGCCCTATCCAGTTTCTGCAAGTGATTCTGATAATATCATAACATATTATGTAGAACAGTAGAACATTGCTCCATAGTCCAGTATGCTTCTAATTGTCGCTCTGTAAAAAAGCATTCCGGTTTTGGGGTCCGCTCCCTACCTGGTGTTTGTGAATGATCGCAAAAGATTATAGTACGGTTCCACCTTCATCAGCGTCTCATTCACATGACGTGACCAGTCCAATTTAGACGTAAGGTGAATCCCCAGAAACTTGACAGTACGGGCTACTGGAATCAACATTCCTCCTATTTCCACCTCCTCAGTGAAATGTAAGCGCCTCCGTCTCGAGAAAGGACAGAGCACCGATTTACGGTTGAAGAATCTATAAGCTAAGGGGGTTTGGGGAGTTTTAGGGGTGATGGCGGGGGATTACCCGTAAATTCCCAAAATGAAACATTCTGACAAGTGATACCTCGTATTAAAGTTTTTTTTTACGCTGAACACGATGGTGAAGTCAGAATCCCGATATCTCATTCCGTTCTCAAACTGGAGCTGTTTGAAGATGAAGAAATGTGTTTGATACTTGAGATGTTCTTCATGCACATCAAGTCCTTCAATGCACATCCTGAATCCATTTCAAATACATTTTCCTTCAAATACATTTTGCATAAATCCAGTAATTTCTTCGAAAATTCGCTCTTATAGCCACGCTGCATGACTGGATTTTTTTTTCTTCTAGAATTTGGCGTATAAGTATTGTCCTATTTGGTGCCATGGCGAGACATTTTTATTACTACACTTTAAACTAAAAACTCGTTCCCAATTCGTATCTCAGCTGTCAAAAGTGGAGTTCATCATTTACTTACGGCCGTCTTAATTCGATATTGCGTTAGTAATTCTAAATAAAAGAATAAATCAAAATTAAGCGCTTCCGTTCTTCGTACACCACCCACCCGTCGCATTTATCGACCAACACCCACACTTAACCTTCCAGCCATAGAAGTTCTCGTGCATACCAATACGTCCATCCATTGCGCAATATTCGCTGTAAGTTTCATTTCACCCAGCAATGCATCAATGGGCTCGTACGTTATTCGTTGAGGTTGCGGGAGGAGATTTGGCTCTGAAGATCAGAACGTTTGTACAACTCGTTTGGATTTTTTGTGTGAAGGAAAAGAGAAAATGCGAAGGACAAGTAATATTTAGAGCGTAAGACCTGCCACGTAAAAGACAGACGTACTGGTATTCTGATCGGAATTACAATATATTGTATACTTGACTATTTGAAAACTATTTGAGAAGTTAATGCTTAAATGCACCACTATACAATAGATCAAGTTCACCGAATCACTAACATTATAGAAAAGGCTTTGGAAGGCAAAAAAAAAATATGTGCCAGTATCTTCTCGGGTTGGCACAAGCGTTTGACAAGGTTTGGCACGAGGGCCTTGAATACAAATTGCACAGGGATCTCTCACGCTAGTGTTACTTACTCCTTAAATCCTATATTCAGAACAGACATTTTAGAGTAAAGCAAACTTATCATTGCTCCAGCTTGAGGCCTATAAAAGCTGGGGCCCCGCAAGGAAGTGTTCTAGGTTCCGTACTTTACCTACCTTTTGTACACACGGGACGTACAAACGCTACTTTTGCTACTTTTGCAGATGACACAGCAATCCTATGTGTTGGAAAAGATGTTGGAACCGCCACCCACGAATTACAAAAGTCCACTGATGAGATTGTCAAGTGAGCTAAGATGTGGAGAATGAGGCTGAACGAGTCGAAGTCGGTTCATATCAACTTCACAAATCGAAAAATCTCTGTCTTAGATGTTGAGATCAACTCAACTAAAATACCGTACGCTGACACCGTCAAGTACCTGGGAAGGAATTCCGTTCTTTCACTTCACAACAAACTGCTAATATACAAGCAGATTCTTCGCCCTGCCTGGACCTATGGGATACAACTCAGGGGGTGTGCTAAAAAGTCAAATATTAAAAAGATCCAAACCTCGCAGAACAAACTACTGAGAAGTATAGTAGGCGCCCCGTGGTACATGCGAAATGATGATGTACACCGACATCTGAGGGTAGAGTCAGTAAATGAAACAATTGCCAAGTACGCGCGGAAGCACGAACATGAGAGCCTCCACAAACATGAGAGCCTGGAGATGCTCAACGTACTAAAAAACTAAGAGGAACTCCAGTGTCTCAAGCGTAAGAAACCACTGGACTTGATTGTGCTGCGGGAATAGTTCTGTGTAGTGGAAGTGAACCCCAGTGTCTTAAGTGATCATGCTGCAAACACGGGTTAAGTTTTGCTGAAAATCCTACCCTATACAGTGATTAATTATTATGAAATGAAATATTGCTAGATGAAAAATGTATCAAATATTCAGTTGCAATCAATAAATCACAAAAAAATCTTTGCACACACCACAGAGTGCATAAGTCAGTATGGAATACTCACTTGGAAGAAATCTGTAGGAGTCAATTCGTATGACCACGGAGAATAAGTATCCATTTCAGATGTTGCCTTAAGTCCATCATATGCAGGCCCCTGTGAAAATGATAAGGAGCATGAAAGTTAAATTTGATTGTGACTCATTTCGAAAAAAAAGACATTTCTGGGAGAAAATCATTGGATTTCCACTACCTCCCATGTTTTATGTCATCAATATTACTGTAAGAAATTATTTTGTTAAGGGCAATATCGTCGGCTGGAAAGTAAAACTGACCATCAGCATTTTTTCAGATTTCTCAGTAGCCTCCCCAACTTTTGGCGTTTCGGGCCTTCACAAAATATCCTACCTTGGAGGTCTATTTATCGCTGAAAATGCATATTTTTGGCCTTAGGCGTTAGATAAAGCCTTATTTTTACCAAATTATTCTTCAAATGTTCAACCTTAGGAAGAGTTCAACTTTCTGAAATAATGAAGATTTTCATATTTCCTCGTGAACTTGTCTGAGACCTGCATCGTTAAATTCTTGAAATTTACCTAGTTCGGTGACAAATGATCACCATCTTGACATTTATTTATTTGCGAAAAGGAATAGGTACTCAAGGCTACCATTATTGCCATTCTAAGTCTTTTACAAAATTACTGAAAATTAGTCGGGAAAAAAATTAATCTCAATTCGTAGACCTCACCTGATGTGTCAACATCGACCTCAGAATTCCAGTAAGAACCGAAAATTTGTCGAAAACGAAAAAATAAAATCATAATTCGCAGACCTCACATGAAGTACCGTATCACTACGACGCACAGTGGTGAAAAGCGTTCAAAAACCCCCAAAATGAAAGTTCGAAATTTAATATTCTAAAATTAGCTTTCGACTCTCAAATACCTGTAGATAAGTGATCCTCCTTATTTAACCGAACCATCAAGTGTAGAAACAAATATAGACCTTGAAACCTAATGGAAGCTGAAAAACTTGAAATTGCCTTATTTCATGTCGATGTTGTTGGAGGTGTTTGTATTTCCTGTGCAAAAGAACCCTGTTTTCAGGACATATGCACTTTCTTTGTACATGTAAATAGAACGTTTTGGAGGCTCCTAAATATTTCAAAAATATTTTCCTGCTTCCTGGATCGTAGTAGAATTCTTTTGAAAACGATTCTTTTGATGATAATTATTTTTGTTGGAGCCGGGAAAAAAAATCGTTATCGAACGTTGTTTTGAAACTGGTTTTATCGTGAAGTACACGTACTGGAGTTTTATCTTTTCCCAGCAAAATTATCCAAAACGACCAAACTTTCTACGTTTGGTGAATTAGTTGCCAACTAGAGTAACCAAAAATTGGAAAATTGACCAGCTTGCGCTTGTGTTTTACCTTCCAGTCGACGATATTAAATACACATTTTGTAGAAGAAAATAACAGGTAAAAATCACGGTAAAAAGCTGACACATGGAGACGATACCTCTTGGAATCGCACATGTACTTCACCAAAGCTCTGGGAACATTTCAGAATCCAAACTCATCAATAATTAAGCGGTTTTCATTCAAAGAAGGAAAAGTGAGGTATCTGCGTACCGGGAGATAGTATTTGAAGTTTTATTGGCATAAAACATTGATTATTTCCACCATTCCGAACTGGTGAGCGAGTATAGCTGTGTCAGTAGTGACCTTTCGACAATTGGGGTCAAGTAAACAACGCGACGGTTTGAACACATTTTTAGGCGAGAAATAAATTTCGAATCAACTCATTTCGTACACCAGCATCGCGAAAAACTGACGAACTGCAGGCCCCGAAGCCGACATCTGTTGCTCTGATCGGTTTGCCCTAGTTTCGATTGACGAGACAAACGCGCAGGTATGGGCGTTTATAAAACCAAACGCCGCCGAGGGAAAATGACTAAATAAAAAACACCGGAATAGCGGAACGAGCGGTACTATTCGCGAAAACAACGTCGAAATGGACCAGAATCGCGGAAAAGACGGGACGGGAGATTCGGCAAAAACTCGACGTCGGAGAAGGTGAAGGGTGTCGGGAAAAAAATCCCGTCACCATATTTGGACCATGTTAGAAATTCAATAGATCAAAACGTAGTTTAGAAAGTTGTCGGGTGAAACAGTTGGGATACATGATAACTGTGCGGAATCGAAGAATTTCAAGTTTGTAGGTGGTAATTACGTTTAGCGACGAGTTTGTCGAGACAAAAAAAAGTTTTCGACTTCGGTGAGAAAAAACTTCTGAGTTGGCACCCGGGCGGAAAGGGAGAGGTTAAGCAACAAAATAACAGGGGCAGCCTATCGCTGGGATTTCTGGGTCTTCGATTGGGAACAGTCGAGAAAAACCCCGAGAATGAAGGGGTAAACCATTTTTTCGAAGAATAATCGGTAGTACTCACCTCTTGGAAGTCTATTTTGTTCGATAGTACGTTCCCAACGCGGATCTCAGATAGAGCCATCATACTTCACCTGCATACTTCACTACTCTCACTTCTCACCTCCAAGTTTCTCACTGATTTCTAGAGATGGAACGTCGATGTCGATAATCACACATCGATGTTTCTACCGACGGAGTTCAATATCGATAATTCTGCCCCTCTTTCACCAATTTTCAGACCTCTTTCACACACTCAATTTTCAATTGCTCATTTATAAAAATTGTTGTTGTATTGAAGATAATGAAACAATTAGGTATACTCATGGAAGAATGAAAGAATGTTGAAGATGTTCAGTGTTGAAGATTGTGCTGGGTGGATACTACACAATTTTTAGCGCCACTTGCTGGAGGCACATCGAACTTTCTGTCATGTCTAGTGCAGAATGTCATGTCATTAGTTTGTCACAGAAATCATAGGTAGCGCTAATCTCAGTAAGAGGAAAATTCCTGCCAATATTCGAAATAATTGTACCTAACACACATTAGGTACATCTGCAAATTCTTGACACACCAGTTTATTATGATCTTTGTGCAGATCACCCTTCAGTCTAGATCACTAATTAGTTAGTTACCTAATTGTTAGTTACCTATTAATAATTTTTATTTATTATTATTAATTATGATTAGAGATGGGGAAAATATGTCATTTCATTTGGCAAAATATGTCATTTTGCCAAATGAAACGACATATTTTCCCCATCTCTAATCATAATTAATAATAATAAATAAAAATTATTAATAGGTAACTAACAATTAGGTAACTAACTAATTAGGTAGTGATCTAGACTTGTGTCATTGATTCGGCCGAAATATGTCATTTGAAATCTCAAAATAATATTTTGAGATATTATATATTATTATATATTATATAGTGTATGATTCGGCTGTACTCACAAAAACCACAATAAGTGTAATTTTTTGCACTGTTTATTATTATTTTAGGATTTTTACATTAAATGACATTTAATATAAAATTTTTAATATAAAATGTAAAATGACATATTATGTAAAATTTTTAAAATTTATAATATACAATATGTATATTATACAATACGTATTCAAAATGTATATTATATCAATTACGTTGGCGTCGTCATCGTTTGATTCATTCGTCATCGTTTGATTGTCTGTCTTCATCCTGGTTGTAAAACAACATGAGCTTTCCCAAATAATTCTTAGTTACTTCTCGCACCTAAGTACATGGATTAGGAGATTAGAAACGAAGGCGAGGAAAACACGATAAAATTATATAGGTAGTGAGATGAATGAAATATATTTAATAATTTCAGGATGGGAGTAAGTAGTTACCTAATTTAAAGGATAATTTTCATTTACATATTTATGAAAACTCATGAATACAAAAAAACTATCTACAAACTTAGAACCAATATCTACATTCTATAAGATACACATACCTAGTTAGATCCTTACAAAAATAAATATTTACAATTTATACAATTTGTTTATTGTTACCGTTTCTGAGATATTGGGTATAGTCTGTGATGTGTTTCTATCTAGCATACTGGAGTAAAACAGGAGCACTAATGTGAGGAGAAAAGGGTTGACAATGAAGATGGCATAGTTATGGGAGATGTTGTGACCGGAGTTTGATGAGAATGCGTTGAGCGGACTCTGACGGGGTTTTTCATATGACAAACGGGTCTTCGTCATAAATTTCAGGGCATTGAAAAAAATCTGGCCACTTCTTCTGCCTAAAATCAAAGCAAAGGGAAAAATGAACGTAAGTCACACAGTAGGTAGTAACTAGGGTCGGAAGATATTTCTCGTTCTAACATGGACGTAATAATTATCTGAACATGTTTGTATTTATACGTAATTTATCGAATAAACCTTAAAATTTGTAAACCCACTGATTCAAAATTAATCGTTTATTAATCGATTATATATAAGCGATTAATAATTAATCGTTTATATATAATTTGTAAAATTATTTTACAAATATAAATGTTATATGTACCTATAAATATTTATGTATTATAGGTATGTATATAAATATTAATTTTATATTTATAAACTATTAATTTTAAATAAGTAGGTTTGCAAATTTTAAGGTTTATTCGATTAATTGCTAAGTAATTTATCGAATAAACCGTGAAATTTGTAAACCAACTGATTATACAAACATGTTCAGATAATTAATACGCCTTAGTACCTACTTGATTTGAGAGAGATTTTGATTGCCTCGCTCTTCTTGGGTGGATGAAGAGAACAAATATTTTTCCTAGAGGCGGTTTCTACTCTCATGATAATTGTGCAATTAAATACTACTAGGTACCTAATGGGCAGTGGCGGATCTAGAAACGTAACAAAGTGAAGGGGGGGGGGGAGCTAACCGTGGGTCTGCGGGGGAGTACACCCCCCCCCGCTGCGTCGTCCCACCACGTCGCCCCACCACTCCATCATCCTCCACCCCCCTCCGTTCCCCTCTTCACACCCCACGTCCATTTACCCCCACGTCCATAATTATTCGTATAATACTAATAATTATACGTCCTTATTATAATAATAATTATACGTCCACACCAGTGCCCCCGCCCCCCCAACATCGGCGTGAAACAGGCATTCCGGATTTGTGATAAGATAGCAGTGTGTTTCCCGCTTCATAGGGATCGCTGTCATTTTGGTGTCAAAACTGTCTTCTGTGTTTTATTTCCGCGTTGTTTTCTGGTTCGTTGTTTTGGTGTTGTATTTGGTTTATTTTAATCGTCGTTTCACGCAAAAATCTTCACCCCAACCAACAACGGTGCTTCACTGAACCTCGATGCATTGCAACGCTTATACAGCAGCCCACTGCCTCTAAAACCGGCCAAACTTAAGGATGTTATGGAACTTGCCAGGAAGTACGTCGGAGAAAATGATATTTGGTACTACGAAGGTCTGTCGTCGAACATCGATGACACTCCTGATGAAACTGACACCGAGCTTTATAGAGAAGAATAGTTAGTTGGAAGAGGAGAGAAGAGGAAAAGTTATGATTGATGCCTTGTTTAATGACGGTTGCGTGATTTCTTACCTAGTCTGTTACTAAGTACCCAAAGTTTCTGTGATTTTTGAGGCAACTGAATCGTGACTGAAGTCACAAACTCCTTGCAAAAGTATTGTTGAAGAGACCAAGAGAAAGTAATAGGTAGACCTGTAGGTACCTACCTGTAATAGGTACACCTGTGTGATTATTTAAACTAATATTTTAAGACTGAAAATAATATTATTCTATGATCCCTTGAAGTTATTTTGTTGCCTATCTACTTCCAACATGTGATATTTACCAAATATAATGATGTTCCATTTGCCTCTCAAAACCTGACCATAAGGCTCTTTGGGGCAACAAGGGTGTCAGCTCCAAAATTCAAATTGACTCCGAGCGTCGGTATATCCAATTTTTTGGTTGCTTCTACCGCCAGAAAGTAAGTTGTTCTGTAGAGAATGAGTCCTGAAGAGTCAACCCCCTACCATTAAAACACGAGTTTTAAAACTTTTTTTTTTATTTCCCAAAATTTTCAAAAATGGAGTTGACCCCTGGTTGCTGCGAGGTCTTCAATTGTCTTCGAAGAAAACAGCCCTTTGAATTTAACTTCGAATTTAATCTCAATGAAAAACCGAGGAGGTCTGATTCAACCGTCATCGGATGTTGCCCGCATATGCAAGATCAGCGAGAAAATTTTCAGGATGGCAGTTCTAAAACACAAAATCAACAGCGACCTCAGTCATTACACCGGAACGCTACTTTCCCATTGTTCAAACATAAATATTTTCGTTGTCTCTGCCCACTTGTCGATTGAAGGAGAAGAAAACCATAAAAATTGGTTGGTTGATTCCTTTGTCAGAGGTTCTGCACAAAGGAACCCAGTCGATTCCAACAACCGGATATCGTATTAATTAATCATAATTAATAATTATTACCTATTAATAATAATAAATACAAATTATTAGTACCTAACAATAAGTTATAATAATTCTCACTAGGTGCTTGATAAAATTATTAATAATTAGTGATAATTCTGTTGTCGTTGATCCAATACCTCTGACTGGCCGCTTGAGGGACCGTAATGCTCCCTGTTGGCAGTGTTGCCAGATGTAGGGATTTTTCCCTACACGTAGGGAACTTTGGGGGTGCATTGAGCGTAGGGAATCCCTACGCTGAACGTAGGAATTTGTGGTCAAGCTAGGTACTTGATTCAAACACTGGCAAAATTCTAATTAATTGAATAATTATACGATTTTAGTACATTTAGGGCCGGTTCAAAAAAGATTTTAACCCAGGGTTGAAGGGTAGGGCTACGTAACTGGTCGGTTACGTAGCCCAGGCCAGAAAAGTAGCGTTCAAAAAACATGAGTAATCGATTATTTTTGCGAGATATCGCAAGGTCCTTCCCAGTTTCTCAACCCCTCTGAGGTGGGGGGTTACAAACTGGGTTACGGGTTACGGTCGGGGCGGCAAGATGGCGGCCGCCTCACAGCTGATTCATATCTGTTCACTTCCATACACAGAAAACACTACTATACTACGTATTTCACGGTGATCACGAAAGTAGTGAGGAAGAAATGGGGGTTTCAGATATCTGCCTCCCTCAGGCCCCTCTGACGTCATCACCACCTCCGTTCGCTACCACCCGATCACCTAGCCATCCAGCCCTCTGACGTCATACGCTCGTGCGTCATAGGCTCTGATGTACTAGTTGGCCTCCTGCCAGCCGTCTGACGTCATACGCTCGTGCGTCATAGGCTCTGACGTACCTACTAGTTGGCCTCCTGCCAGCCGTCTGACGTCATAGGCTTTTACGACATACGCTTTGACGTACTAGTTGGCCTCCTGTCAGCCGTCTGACGTCATACGCTCGTGCGTCATAGGCTCTGACGTAGTGGCCCACCGGTCGCTTGTGTTCTGACGTGATCTAAAGGAAAGGGTGAATCAAGGGAACAAATTTTTCCCGTTTCAGTTTATGTGCCAAAGCAAAGACATTAAAATGTCAAAAACTAAATGCTTGCATACGAGTCTGCAACACATTGGGACATTTTATGTCTTTGCAGAAACTTATATGAATTCGTGTTGACAATATAAATTATTGAGAATGATCACCTGTGTGTAAACAATTATTTAAATAATCACGCTCATTTATATCCTGTCTTCTCGTTTGGTGACTTTCCTGGCTTGGGAATCATTATGACCTCAGCCACTTTCCACTGAGTTGGTACGTGTTTCAACCTGAACGTAGCATTGATAATGTGGAGTAATTTTATTATAGCCTTTTCAGGGAGCTCTTTTACTATTCGACCTGTTATGAGGTCGTATCCGGGTGTCTTTTTTGCATTGATATTCTTCTTTATTTCATTCTTCTTTATTTATTTCATTAGTTCTTTCAGTGTAACAGGTACAATTTCAAGTTCATCCGACTTTACTGTCCTTGTCGTATTTTCGTCTGAGGTCTGCTTTTGTAATGGTTGAAAGGTTTTGTCTGCGAATAGTAGTGCTTTCTCTTGGTTACTTCGGGCCCATGATCCATCATCTTTTTGACATTTTATGTCTTTGCTATGGCATACAAACAAAAAAATCGTCACGAAAATTGTTGACGAAAACTGTTGACGAAAACTGTTGACGAAAATTGTTGACGAAAACTGTTGACGAAAATTTCTGATGATTTTCGCTTACAACCAATTCGTTGCTACGGAACTTTATCTTCGCCAGTTATCATCGTACAAAAATCGTTCACCACTCGTGGGATAGCTCTCGATTTAATGCACATGTCTTTGTCGGTTATTCTCAATGATTTTTAATTTTTCTTTATCGATCATAAGACCAATATGTTTAGTCGAGCAAGAAGGTGTGATTGACTCAGTAAAATTAAGTGCTGTCTCTTTGAAAATTGGTGGTATTTAGTAAGTTCGTAACATTTGATTCCTTCTTTTGCCTTCTTAAATTGTTTTAAAGGTTCCTGGAAAAATGTTTTGAGAGCCTGGAACAAAATGTGAATGTTAGAGACATATATCGCTCATTTAAATTAAATTGATCATAGCAAACATACCTACTGCATTATTTTTAGGTTTTCAAACAGCAAATTAATTTTTTCCCATCAGCAAATTTAAAATATTTCGTCGGGGTTTAAACTTTTTTGGGGTAACAATAATATGTTTAAATTATTAGGTACTTTACTAAAGAAAATAATAAAATTTATTATTATTTTTTTTTAATTAAAAGGAGTATGTACCTAATACCTACTAGTTTTAGTAAAAAAAAAAAGTCAGCAGAGCACAAAAAATTTAAGGTTATTTGCATCAGAAATGTACTTTACGGAAAATATTAAATATTTTAGAGATACCTAATGCAAGAAGTTAAATTTTACCATTTTTTCGACATTGTAAAATTTACAATATTTACAATATTTACAATATTTAATTTACAAATTTACAATATTTAATATTGTAATTATGACTCAAACTTCAAAATGCTGACAAGCATAAAACAGGATACTTTTCAGATCTTCTTCGCTATTTCACAACCAATGACAGTTTTTAATTGTTTACTGTTAGTTCACCATCACCTCCTATCCCTGCTTCAGCAGAACCGAAAAGAACTCATATTTTACAAAATCCTCCAGACAAGCACTCGCTAAAGGCAAGCCAGTCCTGTAACAGTTGCTCCAACCATTCTTTTTTGAATTCCCGATTTGGTTTGCCTTTTAATATACCTACCTACTTGGGAAATTATTTTCCAATAGAGGTTTCCAACTCTGAGTCAAAAATTGTAGTTTTTCATTGTCATCTAGAAATAATTACTTACAAGAAACAATTATAATAATTGTTTATTACAATTGTCCTACAGCCAGATTAATGTCGTGTGATTTGCCGTCTCTTGTGCGAAATGGCGGCTGTGCTCTTGCAGTACCTATTAATCGTCTCCGGGTTAGCAATTATTTTAAATAAATTACATTTTGATTTCTTTGGTTAGGTACATGCAATATACACTAGGTTCAAAAATTATTAACACGTTACATTTTTTATATCCTCAGAAATTTCCCGTTTTATCCTGAGTAAGTTTAGAGCGGGGGGGGGGGGGGGGCTATAACCCCATAGATCCGCCACTGCTAATGGGTGAGGAGCTACCTATTAAATCCCCCCAAAAACAACTCTGTTGTAAAAACTGGCCCGCCAAAAAACCTCAGCCGCAAAAAGGAATGATATCCATTTTGCCAGCCAGCCACATATATAGGATGCTCGGTGCTTCGCACCTCGCTGTTGAGTGTGCATATAGAAACCTGATCCTCCTACCCCTAACCTCCACCGTCAATGTTTTCCTGTTCCCTGTCTCCTTCCCACAACCCCCCTCTCACCCTCTGTTTCACCAAATATGTTTCCTCTGTTACACCAGCAGGGAGCTTTACGCTTCTTTCAATGCTGTTGGCGGGAGCTTTTTGCCAGATGAACAAGCCTGAATTGAAGCATTACTATTACGAAGCATTATTATTAGCATTACTATTATGAAGCATTACTATTGAAGCATTATAAGTATTACTGGTGGTCACGAGTAATCAGTGGTGGTACACCTATAATGAAGTAATGCTTCAATTCAGGCTTGTTCATCTGGCAAAAAGCTCCCGCCAACAGCCACTACAAACTGAACGGAAACAAGAGAAAAGTTGCTCTTGCAAAGTTGCAAACGTAAATAAATGTAAAAAAAAGCTTTCAACAATGTAATTAAATATTTCTTCAAATTCCACAGTTGGAAGTCAAATCGTCTAATAGGTATATTAAAATTTACTTCAACTATTGAAGTAATGAATGTTCAGTTTGAGTTGTTTTGTTGCCTAACTTGTTGTGACGTTACGGTTACCGAGATGACCGCCTACCGGTTGGTCGGTTCACTCAATTTTCATATTTGAGCGACACAAATTTATATTTGCAATGTGAACTTCGTGAGACGCAAGTGGTTATTTCTGTTTTGTTTTTTGTTTTGAATTCCGTCATGTTGAACAGTGAATGATAAGCAGTGTTTGTCGTTGTTTCCCGAGTAATTGTGACAGCCCGATCCCTTGAGCTGAACTGAACAACCCGGCGGAAAACATGACGTTCAGCGCTATCCACAAAACTCTGTCTATTTTGGACAGTTTGCAGAAACAAGTGATGACGCAGAATGTGTTTAGGCTGTTGCAGGTAATTGGATGATGGCATCGTAATGGTAGTCAATCGTGATAGTAGATCAACATTGTGATGTTACCTAGTCAAGTTCCGTCTCGTAGGTCTTCAATTTGAAGACGATGCCTGAATTCCTTGTCATTTCGTTCTCAAGATTACCCGGGCGTTGTTCACTGATAAATAGCCTTGACAACCGATAACCCAAATAATACACCCTTTCCGAGTTACGAATTTGTTTACCCTGGCGGCGTCGCGAAGGAAAGGCCCGTTCTCGTCGAAATAGGACGTTTCGGAGATTCTACCATAGGCTATGGCCATTGTGCAGGACGGCGGCCAATCCGTGTCACCGAGCCAAATCTATTGCTTTGAAGGCACTCTATCAACCCCCATCACAGGTTTTTCAAGTTTCGAGAATTTGTGTGTTAAGGATCGACACTACTCTGTCTCTCTGGTAGGAGAGACCTTCATGCATCCACTTATATTTTTTTGTTTTTTTAGTGGATTTCAGCTTATAACTTGCAAAGCAAGCTATTTATGAAAAAAAGGTGTGTATGTAGTAAAATTAAGAGGAGAAAATTTCCTATAATTTAAGTCTCATAACATTTTTTCGTACGTCGTATGGTTTCCACGCCAAAGAGTGTTTAAATATGAGAGAAATCAGTAATTTTTGGATAAAAAAAAAAAATAATGAATCAATCAATGCAATTTAGCTAAAATAATACCAGAAGAGATCATTATTTTATATTTTTCATTTTATGTAGGAGAACATTATTTGATAGATTAATAAAAGAGGCACATTTCAGTACAATTCAGTATTTATCACCTAATACGAGCCCTCTTGGACACCGGTTCAATGGATTTCAGCAGGGCAGCATTCCAGTTCTTCTAGGTCTGAAACTGTCATCAGACTTACATCAAACTGACATCAGACAAAAAATCATTGACTTAATTGCAAGATGTTCAACAATTTATTGAATAGATATGAAAAATATCAAGTTATAAGTACATATCTATTTACTTGTACGAGCCCGTTTAGGTACCGGTTCCATGCTTTCCTACGGCAGCCATCCAGTTCTTCAACACCAAAAACAAAATTTGTATCTGCCGTTGAAGACTGGATGGCTCTTATTTACTGAGAGACCAAATTTCAAAAACTTGTCAACATATTGAATACATAATAATATTATGTATCCATATTATGGAAGCACTAGAAACATATCGCACCTCAAGAATAGGAGTGTGACAAGTCAAAACCCTAAATGTTGGGAAAACGCATTTGAAGTTTTGGGTCCCAAATATTGCTGAAAACGTCGTTAAATTACTTTCTTTTTGACATTTTATGTCTTTGCTTTGGCACATTAAAATAAAAAAAATTCGTTTTGAACCCCTTCCCCTTGACCTAGGGTTATGAAAAGTTTCGAGGACCATTGTGGGGTTGGTCGAAACCCATAAAAAAAATTTCGTAATTTTAACTCAACGCTAACTGGGCAAAGTGGCGCGGACGGCGGACGGCGTACGGCGGACGGCGGACGGCGTACGGCGTACGGCGGACGGACGGATTTTTTTTTATTCGATTTTCTGAATCTACGTATCTTGAAACGTAAACCAACAAATTTTGAGGGGGGGTTAAAAAAATTTTTTCTTTGGGCGATTCCAATGGTTCATTATCGAAGATAATAAACCAAAACTGTCACGAAAAACTCTGCAAATTCTTGACACAACGGTTCATTATCTTCTTTGTACAGATCACCCTTCTGTCTAGATCACTAGGTCTAAATGTCTAGATCCTAAATGTCAGATTAATTATTATTGTCAATTATCACTAATTATTAACAATTTTATCAAGTACCTACTGAAAATTATTATAATTTATTGTTAGGTATTGATAATTCGTACCTATTTATAATTACGAATTATTATTATTAATTATGATTAATTAATACGATATAATTCTGGGGTTTTTAATACTACGTCGGTAATAATTTTTCTATAAAAGAAGTACCTACCAACAAACATTCGAAATTACCTTCATTTCCGTAGCACGAAACGCACCTCAGAACAACAAACTCGACATCACTTAAGCCATATGATGTACCAAAGAGCTTGTTAGTATGAAAATGGACCTGTATTTCAACAGTTTGATTCACGATCGGGTTGTGAGGCACAATCTTTGAGCCGTCATTGTGAACGAACGGCTGGTCGTACAAAGCTGCGGATGGTCTTAAAAAATTCTACGGAACAAACTCTATCTAAATATGAAATAAAAAACATACCGTTTGATGGGAATTTTTCGAGATATGGAATTTTCAAAATTTCAAAATTCGTTTTGAACCCCTTCCCCTAGACCTAGGGTTATGAAAAGTTTCGTGGATCATTGTGGGGCTGGTCCAAACCCAGAAACCAAATTTCGTAATTTTAACTCAACGCTAACTGGGCAAAGTGCCTCGGACGGCGGACGGCGGACGGCGTACGGCGGACGGCGTACGGCGTACGGCGGACGGACGGATTTTTTTTTATTCGATTTTCTGAATCTACGTATCTTGAAACGTAAACCAACAAATTTTGAGGGGGGGTTAAAATTTTTTTTTCTTTGGGCGATTCCAATGGTTCATTATCGAAGATAATAAACCAAAAGTGTCCTCGAAAAGCGTTACCTACATTTCACGATAATTTTCACTTACAACCAAGCCGTTGCTAGGGAAATGAAACTTCTGTAGTTTTCATCGGACAAAAATCGTTCTCCATTCGATCGAAAGCTCTCGAATTATAACGGATTTCTTGCGTATTGGTTCTTGGTATTTATGTCAGACTTATATATATTTTTATGTTATAAAAGTTTTGTGATCAATTGCTTGAGGTAATTTGTTACTGAACGGTTTATTAAGATTGGATATTATTAATCCCAATGTGTTGCAGACTCGTATGCAAGCATTTAGTTATAAGAAAGTTTGTTTCTTTGTATTGGTGTAGGTAATTACGATTCCTGCCAGAGTGGTAGAGAGGGACTTATGGCCCTAATTTCTGTGCAGGTCAACAAAATAAACAGTCAAACAGCCACAACTGCTTAAATTTAACTTGTTGGGAGTGGGTGAGAAAGAAGAAAGCGGGCAGATGTGGGTGATTGGTGAGGTGATGAGATTCGAGAAGGGGGCGAGAGGTGTTTGATAAGAAGGAGGCGCCACCCACCCCCGCCACAACTGATTAAATTTAAATTGTGGGTGAATGTGGAAGTGGGTGAGAAAGAAGAAAGCGGTCAGATGTGGGTGGTTGGTGAATGTGGGAGTGGGTGAGACAGAAAAAAGCGGGCAGATGTGGGTGGTTGGTGAGGTGATGAGATTTGAGAAGGGTGGGGGAGGTGTTTGATGAGGGGGAGGCGGGAGTTGTCTTCCTTATGCTCTCCCTCTCCACCCCTCGCCACACCTGCCCCCCCCCCCCTCGCCACAACTGCACCCGCCTCACCACAACGGTGAGGGGGGGGAGGTGTTTCATTTTTAGCGAATTTTCGAAGAAAAGGAAGCTATTGTTCTCGGTCCAAAATGTTTAAAACTCGAAATTCCGCAAAATTTGTATACCAAAATCCGTTTCAGACCATCCTGAATTCACTGCCAAAAGACACAAAAAATCATATGTATATATTTTTGTATTTATGTATGTGTCATTCCAGACGATAACTCTCGATAGAATTGAGATAAAAAGTTCAAATTTGCACACAAAATCTGTCTTGGCAATCGACAGGCTAAGTTCGAAGATGGGCAGAATCGGGCCACTCTAAGGGAGGTGTAGGGGAGTTTTAAGGGGGGGAAAATTACCCATGAAGTCCAAATTTGAAACAGTCTGACATGTGACACCTCATTTTAAAGGTTTTTTCATGCTGAACACGATGGCGAAGTCAGAATTGCGATATCTCATTTCATTTCCAAACTGGAGGATTTTGAAGATGAAGAAACGTGGTTTTACTTGAGACGCTTTTCGCGGTTCATGTGCTCTAATCTGATACCGGAAAGAGATATCACAATTCAGAGCACCACACCTGATGTATACCGAATTAACCGAATAGCTTCATACTCAAATACCTATAATTACAAAATAAAATAAGTTCAAGATTGCCTATATTTGAATGAGATGTTCCAAACATCACATTTTACATAAAAGCGGTTATTTCTTCGAAAATTCGCTCTTATAGCCATGCTGCATGACTGGAACTTTTTGGTTTATTATCTTCGATAATGAACCATTGGAATCGCCCAAAGAAAAAAAAATTTTAACCCCCCCTCAAAATTTGTTGGTTTACGTTTCAAGATACGTAGATTCAGAAAATCGAATAAAAAAAAATCCGTCCGTCCGCCGTACGCCGTCCCCCGTACGCCGTCCCCCGTACGCCGTCCCCCGTCCGCCGTCCGTGGCACTTTGCCCAGTTAGCGTTGAGCTAAAATTACGAAATTTGGTTTCTGGGTTTGGACCAGCCCCACAATGGTCCTCGAAACTTTTCATAACCCTAGGTCAAGGGGAAGGGGTTCAAAACGAACTTTGAAATTTCGACAATGTCATATCTCTAAAAATTCTCATGAAACGGTGTAATGTTTAGTTCACTTTTGAATGACCTGAAAAATTACGAATCTTTTAAGACCAATTGGATTTTTGTGCGACCATCCGTTCGTTCACAGTTAGCGCGCAAAGGTTTAGGAAAAACACTAAACTTTCGCGTCGAAAACGGCCGTCATGTGACCCAACCCCCAGACGCCCAGAATAAAACTACCTTTTTTCATCTTCCCGGTAAACTACAGTCTAGAAATTTTAACCGTGAGTCGGGGATAGACCACATTGCAATATTCACTCGGTTTCTCATCTGTAAAATTGTTTAAATAGTACCTATTTGTTTAAACAAATTAAATTTTGATGATGAGCTAGATACTTGAAATTTTTAATATACTCGTAGGTCAGAAATGGATGACATTTCAATATTCACTCGGTTTGTATGACATGGTATGCGTATGGTATGGTATATTATTGTATGTATGATTTGGTATAGTACAGTATGGTATGATAGGTAAGAAATTCGTATGGTATGGTATGAGTACGGTGAGAATATGGTATGGTGCCGATTTGCAACACAGTCTGGTATAGACAGAAGGGTGATCTGCACAAGGAAGATCATAAACCGTTGTGTCAAGAATTTGCAGAGTTTTTTTGTTTGTCAGAGAACCGGCTGATGACTACTGTTTCTAGAGAAGTCTAGCCAACTTCTCCATCAACAACTAGCGACTTGAAAAAATTCGGAATAATTTTGTTGGATAAATTGAGAAAAAGTTTTGAGTGGTTACATTAGTAGTATCTTGGATTTTTTATATTCATTGGGCTTTTTTGGGAAGTTGGGGGGGGGGGGTTCTAGGGGAGTTTTAGGAGGGGGGAATTACCCATAATATGTAATTATATTAAATTCCCAAAATGAAACATTCTGACAAGCGACCCCTCATTTTAAAGGTTTTTTTTTAATGCTGAACACTGTGGCCACGGGGTACCTAGGTACCTACATTCCATCAAATATGACGCCTTCTGTCGAGTTGATGAACTCCACTAAATGTTACTTTTCGATCATATGTTTTTACAAATGAAATTTTCATTCCTGTGCTTTTTCTAGCTTTCCAATAAATGAATTAGGGATGGGCATAACGGTTATTTTCGAGAAACGTAAAATAACGTTCGTTATATTAAAATAACTGTCAAAAAAACTAGTTACAAAAAAACTAGTTTCTTTTCTTCTGAATGAAAAACGGGTGGAACGTTCGTTATAATAACTGTCGAAAAAACTAGTTTTTTTGCCGTTTTTTCAACTAGTTTTTTTTGCCGTTTTTTCAACTAGTTTTTTTTTCAAATTAAGAAACAGTTATGACGTTTTTTTCAAACTAGTTACTTTAAACTAGTTTCTCGTTTCTTCTCCCATCCCAAAAAAAAAACTAGTTTCTTGTTTCTTGACCCGTCCCTATTATTAACGGTTACTTGACCCGTTTCTTTTCTTGTTTCTTGACCCGTTATTAACGGTTACTTTCGAAAAACATAAAATAACGTTCGTTATATAAAACAAACTGTCGAAAAAACTAGTTTCATTTCTTCTTAATGAAAAACGGGTGAAACAGCAGGTGTTCTAATATGTTGTTAGTAGTTAGTAACTACTAGTTACAAAGAAAACGAAAAACTGTATTTTTCAACTGTAATAGGAAAAACGAAAACTTTGTCGGCGCATTTGTTCGTGGTTTGTTCAGAGTCATATTTACCTAATAATCAACTACTTATGCTTCGGAACAAACCACGAATAACGAATGTGATGACAAAGTTTTCGATAGTTCAATTCAAAAACTAACACCTACCTACTTTTGCCGTTTTTTGGTTTATTATCTTCGATAATGAACCATTGGAATCGCCCAAAGAAAAAAAAATTTTAACCCCCCCTCAAAATTTGTTGGTTTACGTTTCAAGATACGTAGATTCAGAAAATCGAATAAAAAAAAATCCGTCCGTCCGCCGTACGCCGTACGCCGTACGCCGTACGCCGTACGCCGTCCGCCGTCCGCCGTCCGCCGTCCGAGGCACTTTGCCCAGTTAGCGTTGAGTTAAAATTACGAAATTTGGTTTCTGGGTTTGGACCAGCCCCACAATGATCCACGAAACTTTTCATAACCCTAGGTCAAGGGGAAGGGGTTCAAAACGAATTTTGAAATTTTGAAAATTCCATATCTCGAAAAATTCCCATCAAACGGTATGTTTTTTATTTCATATTTAGATAGAGTTTGTTCCGTAGAATTTTTTAAGACCATCCGCAGCTTTGTACGACCAGCCGTTCGTTCACAATGACGGCTCAAAGATTGTGCCTCACAACCCGATCGTGAATCAAACTGTTGAAATACAGGTCCATTTTCATACTAACAAGCTCTTTGGAACATCATATGGCTTAAGTGATGTCGAGTTTGTTGTTCTGAGGTGCGTTTCGTGCTACGGAAATGAAGGTAATTTCGAATGTTTGTTAGTAGGTACTTCTTTTATAGAAAAATTATTACCGACGTAGTATTAAAAACCCCAGAATTATATCGTATTAATTAATCATAATTAATAATAATTATTATTAATAATAAATACGAATTATCAATACCTAACAATAAATTATAATAGGTACTTGATAAAATTGTTAATAATTAGTGATAATTGACAATAATAATTAATCTAACATTTAGGATCTAGACATTTAGACCTAGTGATCTAGACAGAAGGGTGATCTGTACAAAGAAGATAATGAACCGTTGTGTCAAGAATTTGCAGAGTTTTTGTAACTAGTTTCTTTCAAATTGAGAAACGGTTATAACGGTTATTTTTTTCAAACTAGTTTTTTAAACTAGTTTCTCGTTTCTCGACCCATCCCTAAAATGAATTTCGTTCTCGTTTACGTTGAAATTTGTTGTCCGTTCTCGTATCCGATTTATGCGAATCTTACTAATTAAAACACGATGGTGAATGTGTTATAATATAACACATAACGTTATAATATAACGAAATTATCAATAATATCGCACTTCAAGAATAGGAGTGTGAAAAGTGGAAAAATTCGATTTTCGAGTTATACCCATAGACAGACAGATCTTGATGAGCCCTACAAGAATAATATTCTTGTAGGGCTCATCAAGATGGTCTATGGGTATAACTCGAAAATCGAATTTTTCCACTTTTCACACTCCTATTCTTGAAGTGCGATATTATTGATAATTTCGTTCTAAATAAAGCCACGTCTTATTCTCTCTGAGTTTATTTCCGAAAAAACAATTATTGAATTCACGTACATTACTTCTTCTTCCAGGACTTGTTGAAATCTTTACACTCCGCCATTGAAGAAATAAATGTCGCTCTCAAGCTCGAGAAGTTCAAGCAGTTCCACGGCAAAACCAAACTTTGTGCGAGTCAGTTGACCAAAACTCTGCCTAGTCTTGTTGATATTGTCAAGGGCGTTCAAAACGCCGCACACAAGGTAAATATATAATGTTTTATGTTTTAATGTTTAAAGTTTTATAATGTTTTATAACGTTGCAAAGTGTGTTTTCAAAAATGCATTTGTACAGGATAATGCACATTTTTCGAAAAATAGATGATGACGTGTACTTAACTGTAACCTCTCTAATCATTATGATTCATGATTGTGATAATTTTCTCGGCCATCACTTTTTTGTGTGAATTTTCCCAGAAATTCACTTTTGTCATTTTATCTCTTTACTATGGCACATAACTCAAAAAGTGTGACAGTGTGACGAAGAAAGCGTTATGAAAAATGTCTAATGATTTTCACGTACAACCGATTCGTTGCTACGGAACTTTAACTTCGCCAGTTATCATCGTACAAAACTCGTTCACCACTCGTTGGATAGCTCTCGATTTACCTAACCATATTAATTTTATTCGTATTCATATTTATGAATATGAATACGTCCATCTCTGTCTCCGTGAGCGGCCAATGGTGGATGGGTCCGGGGTCAGCCCTGACCATCCACGTCCTGGTGCGAGCCTTCCCTAGCAAACCCACACTCAATCCTTTATAGCCCTGTTACCAGCATATTACATATTTCCTACTATTATCAGCAAATTGCTTGAAGGATTATATAGAGCCCCTCGTACATCACAAAGTGTTGCAATACAGTGGGAGGTTAACTTCATTATAGGTATTCATAAATTCTTTCATCTTGTATTATAACCATAACCACAAGTATGATGGGCTCAGGAACATTAATGTCTACTCAAGAATACCAGGAACTTGACATCTGTATGTACAGCTCTTTGTGCTTGTTGTTTTTTGTCTGTATGAGTGGATGACTCCAAATGTGCCGTATCTTGTGATATTTTCGACTTACAGTTTACTTATTGGTAGCGCTTGTTCTTACTGGTACGTCCACCATTACTGATCCTCGCTTCATATTTACAGGAGGTGTCCGACTTCCTCATTGAAAAAATCAGATGGTGCCTCCTGGAGGTCCTCAGGCTCTTCAGCGGCGGAGGTTCAGACGACGATTGCGAACCAAGCGGGATGTTCGTCAAAATAATGGATGACACGATCCTGGCCGTCCAGAAAGAGACGGCCATTGATTCGGCATTCAGGAAAAACATAGACGAACTCCTTTGCCAAGCGCTCACTATCGCCAACCTGTCAAGTAACGAGAACTACAAGGAAATCTCAACTGGCTGTAAAAATGTATGCCCCTGCTTGTCAGGAACTTGTACTCTTAGTTAGCTCTAATCATTGTGATGGCGGCCGACCCCCTGTTCTCGATCTTTTTGTTCCACCGCTCTGGGGATATACGGTTCTGTGGAAGCACAGACCGTATATCCCTCTGGGTGGGCATATTGCCTAACCCCCCTCGAACAGGGGAACTCAGCAGCCACCACTCATTTCATCCTTTTGCTCCTGAATTTTTCGGTGTCCTGTACGTTGTGGATGGACCAAATCTCCAATGTCCCAGGATTGCCGTCTCAGTATCCAAGAATTTATCAATGTCACCATATAACACAGGAAAAATTCCATTTCAAGGCGTTGTACAGTAAGTACTGATTGGAACTGGTGTTGATTAGAGTGAAGGGAAGTGGTGAAGAATAGTTGATTGAGCCTTCAAAACGTGGTGAAAGAATGTAGAAATGCGGTGTGTTAACCCTCAAGGACTCAAGCTTGGTTAACAAACAGGAGCGATTCTTCCGGATGCACCTAAGGTGATTGGCTGCAATAGTGTCATATCTCCAAATTGGATGCTTCGGGGTAATCGAACTTTGAACACCATTTCAACTTTGAAATATTCCGCTACGAATTTCACGAAGCCAGTTTTTAAAGCTCAGAAATGAAAGCTTTAAAAACTCGCTTCGTGAAATTTGTAGCTGAATAAGTACATCAAAGTTGAAATCGTTGAAGGCAAGAGGTATCCTTCATCCATGGAGGTAGTAACAATAACGACGACGGTTTGTCTTGAACCCCGGGGTACCCCCCAACCCAAAGTCCCGTGGTTGGTGGGGGTGGGGGGTGTCTAGATGTTACTATATAATCTACCGTTTTAAAAGAAAGTTGTTGTTAACAATGTGATTTGAAAAATTAATGTTTTTGAACCCTAAGTAATCCCCCCCCCCCCCATGGAACGGTATAGTTTTTTAGTTCACATTTTATGCAATTTTATTCGTTTTGGCATTCTTTTCTCTTCATTAGCCTTAACAATAGATCCTCACCTATAGATCTAGAAAACTATCAGAAAGCAAATAATTATGAGTTTGAAATAAGTTCATAGAAATCGATTATTTGCTTTCGATTAATAAAACATCGATAATTCATTACCGATTAATCGGTCACATCGATTATTAGCTTACGATTAATCATTTGATGTTATGATCGATTATTTGGTTCCGATGTTGCATCCCTAGCTAGGAGGTAGATGACGTACATTGCTTCCCTCTTCCCCCTCAATACGATTTCAAACCTCTCCAGAAAAATAAGTACCTACTGCCTTAAAAATGTCTTCAAGTACCAATTTTTACCATTCTGAAGGTGAGTTCTTCTTAGGAAAAAAGTTAAAAAAATCACTGTCATTCCCTATTTTTCTCGGAAATGAACAAATTTTCCCAAAGATAAAGCCTTAGTGAAAATATCTGCCAGCTGATCTTCAGTAGGAACCCAAGTAATTTCAAGCTTGTATTCTTGTCGTTCTCATGCACGTACCTAGGGCATGCACAGCTTCACTATGTGCTACAATGAGCAATGTGTGAAAACACTTGTATTTTCACGTGGCATCAACTTGCTTTATGTGTTATGTACAGGTGCTGTCAACACTCTCAGAATTCTCTGATGGATACAAACCAGCAAGGGATACCTTGAAATCCGATGCACTGATATCATCTTTGGAAATACTGGAGCGTAGAGTCAACATCGCAGTCCTCCAATTATTTTTGCACGTAAGTATACACCAGTTTTCCTGTATCTATGAGACACCCTTGAGACCCCATTAAACAGCGAAATCCCTAAATCGCCTTTCTTGCTCTTCTCAGTTGTCTGCAGACCCCAATCTGCCTTTGAAACAACTGACCCTCAAAGCTTTGGATAAACGCTACAAACCACGTCATATCTCCGATTTGTCGGCTGATTTGGAACTTTTGGATTTGTACTGCGAGCAAATTCAATTAATGGGCAACTTCGCCGTTGCTTGTTCCAGTGATTCTCAGTGTAAGTTTGATAGTATGCTAAGACACTTTAGAGCGTATTCAAGTAGTTTAAAACGCACTTTTCGTTATCAGAAGTACAAACAGCCTGGATTCATGGCAAATGATGCTCTGAACGCCTCTTTGAGCGTAAATCTTTCGATTTCCCTAAATTCATGCTTAAAAGTCATCCAAACTTGTAAATTTTGTATTTATGCAGATGACTTGCAATTGTATCTTTCGTGCAAAGTCGGGGATATAGAAAAAGCAATTAGCAAAGTTAACTCTGACCTTGCCCAACTTTACTAATTCTGCTCTGACCATGGTATGGTCACGAACGCCGATAAGAGTAAGACCATCATATTGGGCAACCCCATGTTGTTGGCGAAAATTGGTGGACAGTCCATCCCACCAATCTTGGGACTCCCCACTAGAAATACTCACGGAGTTCAAAAATTTAGGCATTAGGATGACGGATACCCTCAATTGGAAAGTTCAGGTCTCCGAGACCTGTAAGAAAATGTTGAACAGCTATAGGACGACTAGCCATCGATTTTCCACGGCACGTAAGAGCCCAATTGGCTCAAGCGTTGCTCGTTCCATATTTCGAGTATGCACTAGCATAGTGGGACTTAACCAGTGAACAGATGGATTCTTTGCAAAAAGGTTACTCCATATTATATAAAACTAGGCTGGCTCAAAATTCCTGAAAGGAAGAAATTGTCAATTGCAACAATGGTTTTTAAACTGTTGAAATTACGTAAACCATCCTATTTTTACAACGAATACCAATTTCTTGGCCACATACATACCGTATCAACCCGTAATGCAGCTTCCAGCCTCCAAATTCCTCACCATAATATCATCTTATTTAGCAAATCATTTCTCCTTCAAATCTATAAAACTGTTCAATAATAACGTGGAGCTATTCGATTTATCGACCAACCGGCTAGTGGATTTTGTTGAGGATCGTCATATTTTGTCTGAGTGCCAAGCAGGCTTCAGAAAAGGGTATTCAACGGTCGATGCAATTTTCACGCTAACGGGCCTGGTAAAGCTCAAGCTGAGTCAGCCACGAAGAAAAGTTTACGCATTTTTCGTAGACTTGAAATCACCGTTTGATACAATTGACCGTGGACACCTTTTCTACAAGCTCACTGCCCTGGGGGTTTCTCGCCGATTTGTCGCGGTTTTGAGAAATTTGTACTCGGGGGTGGTTTCTTCTGGTTGGGGCTACGGTTGGACGAAGGATGGGGCTACGAAGGATGGGGCTACTGAGCAGTTCACGGTTGGGAGTGGGGTTAAGCAGGGCTGCCCATTATCCCCGCTATTGTTCGCACTGTTAGTGAATGATCTAGTTGAGGAGTTGGTGAACGGTGTCAGAGTGGGAACTTCTTCAACTGTGGTCAGGATGCTCCTTTATGCCGACAACTTGGTGGTTCTTGCTGATGATATACTGCAAAATATCATCAGCCCTCGATACCTATTGCAGTCGTTGGGGTCTTACAGTAAATTTAGGGAAGTCTAAGGTGTTAGTGTTCCAAAACGGGGGAAGACTGCGAGAGACTGAGAAATGGTATTACAGGGGCGAGGTTGTTGAGACAGTCTCTGAGTACATCTACCTGGGCGTGACACTGACCCTGAGAGTCTCTTTTGCAAAGCACCTGAAGCGTAAGGCTAAGACAGCAAAATTCGCCATGAATTATGTTTGGGGGAAGGCTTTTCAAAACCCAGATATCCCTTTGCAAGCGAAGCCGAACATTTTTAATGCGATAGGGAGGGCAATTTTAGGTTATGGTGCTCAGCTGTGGGGTTATTTGGAGTATTCATGCGTTGAGGCTGTGCAGTTGTTGTTTCTAAAAAAAGCTCTTCTACTTGCCTCTCAGTGCTCCCAATTATTTGGTTTACCTCGAGACTGAACTGGACACGCTGTCCTTGTTTACCCTGGGCTTGCACCTCAGATATATCTCAAGGGTGGCGGGTATGCCAGATTCACGCCTTCCTAAAATAGTTGCGAGGGAGATTGGGCGAGAGGAGATATTTTGGGCTGAGCACTATGGTACTCTGACGGCAAGATACGGTCTTCCCAACCCGTTGAGCTCATTGGATGTGGCGCTACTGAAAAGCAATGAAACCAGGATTCTTGAGGGTTTCAGGGAGGGGCGGCGTGCAGACTTCGGACGTCGAGCAATTGAATCGCAGACTTACACTCTTTATAAAGAATTGAATCCCCACATAAAGTGTGCAAGTTTCGTGCGACCTGCTCAAGGCGTGGGATTACATGAAGCCCGTTGGCTCTTCAAGCTCCGTTGTGAGCTACTTAACGTGAATGCTAGGCCATTCAGTTTCCGTCCGAGTGAGGAGTGCTCCTTGTGCAACCTCCATGAGCGTGAGGACGTATTAATTTCTTTTGTGTCTGCCCTGTTCTAAATTAATTTAGGTGGCAGGCTTTTGGCTGTGGCAACATTTCGCGAGACGAGGCCATTTTCATATTGCAGGGTGAGAAGGGGTAGCCCTGCATTATAAACTTCTGCAGATCTGCATGGGGGTATAGAAAGTTCCTTGTGGAACAGTTTAATTTTTAACACAGTGTTTATATTTGATTTCCTTCTTAGTTGTAATTATTCTTTAAGTACATGAAGTATATATACTTGTTATATATATATAACTTATATATATATATACTTGTTATATATAATTGTACTTGTATCATTTAATCTACCAAAAATTCAATTTAATTTATTGCAAAAAAGTAGAACCCGAAGGTGTAACGTTAAGACGGTTACACCATGCTGTAATGTTTATACTCAAATTGAATCTAGTTTTTGTTATTTTATGTTGTCATTTATATCAAATAAACGTATTTCTTCTTCTTCTCTTCTATTCGATTTATCAAAATCTGTAAATAACTTGAAGAGTACCTTGGTTTGCTCATCCTCTGTTCCCGATGTTTTTGTTCGACCGCTCTGGGGATAGACGGCTAATACAGACCGCATAACCCTCTGGGTGGGCATATTGCCTAAGCCCCCGAGAACAGGGGCACGCAGCAAACCATTCATTACAACCTATAAGAAAATCTCGTTAAAAACTTACGAAGTTTGTCTGTTTTTTGCTTATTGAAGTGATGAGAAGTTTGTACTTCATTTTATTAGTTTATTTTCATCGCATTATTATTCATGACTACTTAATCGATGTCTATACACGACAGCACACGGATTATTGTTAATTTGTATAGGGATGGAGTAAGTGAGGACCATCATGGTCCTATCCTTACCCTATTTATTTTTAATAAAATCCGTCAATCAATCAGAGCCTGGGAGGCCATGTCGTCTGGTTTAGATGCTGGTGAGGCACTACCAGCTCGTCTCTAAGCAATCTGCAGCCTTGTTTATTGAGACTTAATGGTCTTAATGGCTGTACACTCAGTAGCCAATATTCTAGTGAATTCAAGTTTCTTATTTTCATGTTCACAGTGAAAGGGAAAATCCTCTGCTGCTTAGCGAGCATCGAGTTCTGTGAGAACTTTTTCCGGACATCAATCGAGGACTTCTACATCAACCCCTCGGATTATAACAAGAAGGGATTTTTCAAATTCATCGTCGATGAGTATCAAAAAGAAATGAAGGAATTGACGCACTTGATCGACTGTGTAGTCGACACTGAGACTTTTGTGCAGGTTTGTACGTACAAGAGTGTATGTTCCTTTATTTTTCGTTTTTTCTACGTTGAATTTAGAACCGTCCTGCCACGTAACAGTTCTTTGTTTGGATGGCTGCATGAACACTTTTTCAAGGTTTTTTCTTCTTTATTTTTGGCTTCAACAGTGTCATTTAGCCATGTGAGATTTACAGATTACAGTTTTACAGATTTAGAGATTTAGCTAACAATAATTAAATTGCATAGGTATTATAATATATTGATATTATATTGTAGGTGTATCTTAAAGCAAAAGTAGGTATATCTTGAAGTGATGTTACGGGAACCACATACAATGTAAGATGTAAGATTAAACAATGCGCAACCGAATCACACTTCGATTTCGGCCTCCCTCATGAAGGTGATTAACTCCTTATAAATGTCCATGTTTTTTGAGCCGATAATACTTGAATAGTTAAATGGCTGAATTATAAATTTAACTATTTACTTGAAAAACATATTCCTTCATATTCGGTGCAAATCATTATTAAATGTTCCAGAGTTTGGATAGGTTCTCCACAGTTGGCACACTGTTCAGTTTCAGATAACTCTAATCGATGCTTATATTTCTGACTGAGTCCATCTCGGACGTTTTATTTTGACTATTGAGGGTCTGTCCAAACCACTAGTACCTCTAAACCAAGATTTTCTTTGGAGTTTAGGTTGCAAGAATATATAGAATCAGAGTTTGTGTATTCTTCTTGCCATAGAAGCCAATACTTTGTGATAATTTGGGTATACAATTGAGGAGCTGGCATGGGAATGCACTTGAGCCCAAAAATCTAAATTTTTTTTCCGTTGAAATGCAAGTAAGAGGTCACGCCAATGGCGTGGGAAAAGCCTTATGTTTTCCAATCAATTAGTTTAGTTTTGGCGACGGTCGCTAGATCGCATCTGAGTAACCCTGTGACACCTTTGCATGGAGAAGGATTATGTCCAACAAATCTAATCAGCGTATGGACTTATATGGACTTATGTGCATTCCCATGTCAGCTCCTCAATTATTCTCTAGGAATGGGCGCTCTCAATTCTACCCCATTATGTGCTCCCCTCTTCGCTTATTAAGGTTATCTACTCTTTTGTTTGGTGTTAAACCGACATGGGCTCTAACCCTGATGAATTTTATTACTTTACCCTGTTGTTCACAATCGTGTAGCTTCGTCAGTATTGGGTGTTGAGCTCTATTGATTTTATTGGAGCCTAGGGTTTTTAAGCACTTAGAGAATCAGTACATATAATACTGATATTGTCGTCGGGAGTTTGCTCCAAAAGCGGTATCTAGCGCCTTACTAATGGAGATTACTTCGGCATTGTAGTTTGATATTATTGAGTTTAATTTAAAGGATGCCTCATACTGGTTTGCTAGGCACAGTATTCCGCAACCAACGTAATTCCCGATTTTAGATCCATCCGTGAAAATCAAAATTTGATTTAATTGGTAATTAATTTATTAAATTAATTTACTTACCATTGGGCCACTTCGATGCTATAAATTCTCCATACTCCTCATTTAGACCTACCCTTCGACCATCACCTTTGAACATACCTTCAACTGTTGGAACGGTAGGGTATGTTTTATTGGTACAGGTTGAAATTGCTCTTGAGGTGTCGAGGACTGGCTCCTCCAGCCTTGTGTGAAAGAAAGGGTTTCCCAACGCAATAGCAAGCACCTATTGGAAAAAACAATACAAGTTGTATTCCCCTACACGACCAGTCAGTTCCTCAATCAAGAGCGAGAAAATTCTCTACACGTTTGGATGTAATTGGGCGCGTGGGATTGTAATTGGGGGGTACGTCGGATTGCATTTCATGATCTCTGCTGACTTCTACCGGCTCACACTGGTCCGGATTTCTAATCTAGCTGACCAAAATATATACTGCGATTATTTTACTATATTATTTGTTTCCTTTAGGTGTTTTGAAGTAGAATAAATATTCTTCTCAGAAATTCTCTCTTCAATATATTCTTAATAAGTCCAATTTGCCCTCATTCAAGAAGACCCTCTTGCATCTCCTCAGGTTGCACTTACCGATCTGAACCCCCTCGCTCAGGATATTAAAGAGAGCATCGGCAACAATATTTTCAACAAAAGAGACGCCGAACTGTTCCTTTCCAGATGTGTCCGCCTCGTCAAACACATGCACTCCGTCCGTGACGAGTCACTGTCTTCTAATCAGCGAGTAATGGAAGCCGTCAAAGAATTTGAGTCTAGTAAGGAAATGATAAAAAATTCAATGTAATTTTGTACAGTAAGTTTTAACCGAATTTTCGAAGAAAATATAGCTATAATAGCTACAATAATTGTTCTCGGTCCAACATTTTTAAAACTCGAATTTCCAAAAAAATTTCATACCAAAATCCGTTTCAAACCATCCTGGATCTACTGCCAAAAGACACCAAAAATTATATGTATATATATTTATAATATAAATATAAATACATATATTTATAATATAAATATATTATGTTTATGTATGTGTCACTCCAGACGATAACTCGATAGAATTGAGATAAGTTCAAATTTGCACAAAAAATCCGTCTTAGCAATCGAAAGGCTAAATTCGTAGATGGGCAGAATCAGGCCAATCTAAGGGGGGTCTTAAAAATTACCCATAAATTCCCAAAATGAGACAGTCTGACAAGTGACCCATCAATTTAAAGGTTGTTTCATGCTGAACACGATGATGAAATCGGAATTGCGATATCTCATTCCGTACTCAAACTAGAGCACTTTGAAGATGAAAAAACGTGGATGATACTTCATGTTTAGTCTGCTCTAATCTGATGACGGATTGCAATATCGCCATTCTGACTTCACCATCGTGTTCAGCGTTGAAAAATCTATAAGCCGAGGGGGGTGGGGGTTGAATTACTTATAACTTCCTAAAATGAAACAGTCTGACAAGTGACACCTCATTTTAAAGGTTGTTTTTACGCTTAATTCGATGGTGAAGTCAGAATTGCGATATCTTATTCCGTTCTTAAACTGGAGCACTTTGAAGATAAAGAAACATGGTTGATACATGAGATGTTCTTCGATAATTCGCTCTTATAACCATGCTGCATGACTGGATTTTTCTTGTTTCCACTCTTTATACAAAAATATGAAATGTCTTTTCTATCTCACAGTTTTGAAACTGTACCAGACCTGCCTGCGGACGAACGTTCTCAACTTGAGGAGCATGCAAGAAGTGATCAGCAGGATGAACGCCTCTTTGTTCATAGTTCACAAGATCTCGAGTTTGATCATAGCCTGCCACGACACTCAGCCTACAATAACCAACACTCCTAAAACTAGTATGCGTTATTTATTATCATTTTAATCTTTTCAAACTCTCTGAGCGCCTCATGACCCACGCTGGGTCAGGGAGAAGCTGCTCTTTTGTTGGGCTATATCCGCGCCAGAAGCACAATTCCTTGCAGTTCCTGCGTTGAGTTGACCTTGGCTAGGCCAAAGAGACTGGAAATTGAATTGCCATCGACTTGAATTAAAAACAGTGTGGATGTAAGTCCCAATTGGGCCAAGTGACCCCTGGTGAAAAACTGCATCACGTTTTTCAACCACGGACCATCTGACCCAAATTGGGACGTACGCCATTGCTAATAAAAATAAACCCGAATATTCAAAAAAAGTCACTACCTATATTTTCCAATACTGCGAATTCTTCCTCGTCGATTTATTATCCTCTGTATACTGTATAATATTATAAAAGCATGACAAAGATATTATAGGCCATTCTCACAGAAAATGTCAGTTGCGAGTTTGACTTTTGAAAAAAGTAAAAGTATTTGAATCGAACAGGAAAAACTGAAACAAACCACCGATCCTCTTATATGTATTGAAATTATCCTATAATATATTACGATATTATCCTATAATATATTACGATATTACGATATTATCGTATGTATTGAAATTAAATGCTAATCCAAACAGTAGCGCCTCCATTAACCCTTATTCTCCTGATCATGGAATTTTCCAGCAAAGAATTTTTTTTACCACTAAAATAACTTCATTTGGGTCCAAATAAGGTGTATAAGGCACTAAAAAAATTTCCCCTCATAAATTCAAAATTTTACTACTAGGTATCACATATGATACTCCAGTAGGATAGGGTAAACTAAGAAAAACAAAAAAAAATTTCTACATGAAATATTTTTATTGAAAAGTTATGGGAATACACGCAGTACCTTATAATAAATATAATATAAATTAAAAGTAAAAATTAAAACGTCTCAATATTATGTATTAAGTTAAAAAGATAAGGAATATAAACAAAGCATTGATATGAGGATGGCTGTTACACGCAGATCATCGATGTGCTTGGGTAAAGCAATTTCGTTTTATAGTTAACACATTCTCACGTTACATTTCTCACAGAACACATTTGTTTGCCCAGTGTGGCATACATCCGACATTTCCCCCTGCCTGTGAAAACGGGAAGGTGCCTCACCCAATCAAGCATAAGGGTATGTTGCAGGGGTGCACCTACTGGAGTGAGATGGACGACCTCTTTTTGGTCGCTAGTACTTAACCAGGCTGAAACAACAGAAAAATTGAGAAAATAGTTAAAAGCACAACATTTTACTCAGAAAACGGATATCAAGTAAGGACAAATCTTCATGGACGACTTTTACCCCATCCTCCTGGAGTATCATATATGATACATACAGAATGTCGCCAGTAAATCAACCAAAAGTTAGTTTCGAAAGTCGAACTGAAACTAATAGTTTTTAGTTCCAGTTCTGAACTAATTTAGTTTAAGTTTCAGAACTAATTTTTGCCCAACTCTGGTGTTATGATTCTAGTTTCTCATTTTATTGTGATTTCTTAGTAAGAGTTACTTATAATTAATAAGCAAGAGTGTACCTGGTCTGAATTTAGAGACTGTTTAATTCTACGAAGTGCAATCTCATATACTTACATAAACATTTTTGTAAGGACAAATTGATGAGAAAAAAAATGAAAACTTTTTTTCAACATTTCGTTATTTTTTCCCCTCAAATGATATTATATGACGATTTTTCAAATGCCTCGGGTGTTTCAAGTCAGAGAAAACGAATTTTAACGTTTCCGATAGCACTATCGAGTTTATAAACTATCGATATTTACAATAGTTCAAAACTATCGATATTTACGATAGTTCAAAACTATCGATATTTACTATAGTTCAAAACTATCGATATTTACGATAGTTCAAAACTATCGATATTTACGATAGTTCAAAACTATCGATATTTACGATAGTTCAAAACTATCGATACTATCGATAGTTTTACATCACTAATTTTACATTATGCCAACCTTATTCCTAAATGATATGAAATGAAACTAGGCCGTTCGGCTTACAATAAAAATGCCATAAGACAAAATTAGGTTCAAGTAATCAATTAGAAAAAGTGGACAGGTTTCTGACGTTTGTGTATGACCACTCCATGATCCAGCACCCTAATTATCTGCAACCTCTTTCTAGGACCAAGAAAACTCCACATGGCCATGAACAGCACCGCCTGTACTCCTCCTGCATCTACTGAAAACAGTGTTCTAAAACCCTACTTGACCAAATTAAAACAAACGCCTCGCATGAAATCGTCATTGTATGTTGTTACTCCAAAGAAGACCCCCAGACACTTCGCTGCAAACGCCCTTGTCTCTACTCCTGGTAATAATATATCAGGTAAATCAAATTGTCTTCGTTTTTATGGGAATAGGAAATGAAAAACAAGAAAATCCACAGTCACGCGGCATGGCTATAAGAGCGAATTTTCGTAGAAATGACAGTTTTTATGTAAAATGTCTTCATTGGAGAACATAATGTCCATGAAGAACATCTCAAGTATCAACCAAGTTTCTTCATCTTCAAAGTGCTGTAGATTGAGAACAGAATAGGATATCGTAATTCTGCTCTTTCGTTAATTTCTTCTTTTGTACACTAAACATTGCTTCATTTAAAACACGTTTCGTAGAATGATAGAAAAACGCTCAAGTAATTTTAAGACGAATAATGTTGCTACAACCAATAAAATTTATTTAATGACCAATCTTTTGATAGAATAAATTTCTCGGCTCACTTCTCTTGCAATCTTTCCACAGCAGCAGTCCTGTCATTGAGCTATATCGACGGTCTCACAGCAACACCCCATATCGTCATTTTCTCAACTTGTCAGGAGGGCTGGAAAACCGCCTTTCAACGATTTTCTCCTCCCATAATCAGTACATTTTTTAATTGTGGTATTTTTACAACATAAATACCCATCTTTATGAACTTACGAAAGAAAATTAGTTCAATGTACAACGAGAGGGCGCATCCTTTGATATGCATAACGCATTTTCGTCAAAAATGCCGATGTGGGGTGTTGCTGTGAGACCGTCGATATGCCATCAGTTTCGAGAAAATTTATCTTATCAATTTTGTGATGGTTTGCTGATCCTCTGTTCCCGATGTTTTTGTATCTGGGGATAGACGGCTGTGGAAGCGCAGACCGCATATCCCTCTGGGTGGCCTTTGCCTAACCCCCGAGAACAGGGGCCTCAGCAGCCATACATTACAATTTCCTATTTCCAATTTTGCTCTCTTGGCCACAGACATAAGTAGGTTGGTTGGTGTGATGATAGCGAGTAGTAATGAAAGCGATGGAGAGGTGATGGCGATTGAGAATTTAAGGTTTGATTCGATGATGAAAAGTCATATCAAGCTTATCGGATCAGTTGAATGCATTTATCTGAGGGATATGCTAATATCGAATATTTTATGCGCTAACCTTCAAAATATGCTATTTGATGCAAAATAAAATGGGTTTCTGGAAACAGAAAGACGTAAAACTGGGTATCGAAATTTGGCGACGGAGGAAATATGCATTTGTATACAAATCCGCCCTCTAGTGATAACGATAATCAATCATACCTGTATTTTTCAATATCGCAACGTCTGTTGGTGAAGGTGAAGCCTAATTCTGGGCCGTATTGTTCTTTACTACATGTGACGTCATCATTTCCAGATGTTCTCGAAAACATACAAGACTTCTCGGAAACCTTCACCCCCTACGTGTCCATGAAATCCGCCCGAGAGGAGGAGGAAGGGGAAATCGAAGGTTTCAGCGAGTCCAAGAAATCAGCTCAAGCCGTCAGTTTGCAAGACCACAATTCCCTTTCATTTGGGGAATCTCATTTTAGCATCGACAGTGTCGGGAGATTGGAAGATCTCCTGTTGTTAGACAATAAGATAAATAAATTAAAGATGGTTTAAAATTAAATTTTTACATTACGTAGTTTTTTTTATGGATTCAACACGTTCAGTAGACTTGTGTCCTCAGAGCACTTCCATAATAATGTAGGTACGTTGAAGGTGGTGCGATTTTGGCAGCTGTAGCCATCATAATTGAATGGTCTCATGCAAACATGGTCCTCATCGCCATATTTGGCCAAATCGAGATGGTGGTTTTTACCTTCGGTTCCACCGATTTATGCAAGAAGGGGCTCTGTTCCGCGAATAAGGTCCCTTCTTGCACGAAATCCAACACATCAACGTGGCAGGCTCTTCCCTGTGCAACTTATTTCAACTTATATCGCAACTTAGTTCGATTTGAACCCAACTAGAGGTAGGTAACACTGATTTTAATCACTCAACCTTGACTTTGCGAGCTACGAACTTTGGAGTAGGTACTGTGTTGTTTCGACCCCACACAAAAACATGATAGGGTTTATTCAATGCGGCTGTTGTTGAAAATCATGTTGGAAAGCTCAAAAACCGTCAAATTCCAGGTTAAGTTGGTGCAAGCTGAAACAATACTGGATTTTAAAGGGTGGTGGGTGGGGCATTACAAGAAAAATCCAGTGTCCCTTGAAACATGTGGCAGGAGAGCGAACAAAGATGATATTATCATCTTTCGTCGCTCTCCTGACACATGCTCAAGCCATTAACTTGGATGAGTACTAAAACCAACACTCATGGCGTTTTTATAAACATATATTGAAACAAATATTGAAGCGGCGCGGATTTTGATTATACATTAATTTAGTGGACTGTATGGGTAAGGACTGGGTCAGGGATTAATATGCGAGAAGTACATAATTGGAGTATGTATGGGATTTTAAATTATTGAAATAATGAGGACGTACCTTCTTGAAGCGGACTGCCTACCTCAGGGGCCCCTGGGCTGAAGATGATGCAGATGATTTTGAAGATGTTGAGAGGAATGCGGGGATGAAATGGGAGCGTGATTCGAAATTAACATCTTTGAAGAAAACAGCGGTTTCTTTTAGACACGGCGGAAAAATTTCGGCGGCTGGAAGCTAAGTGATTGATAGAGGGGATATGACGGCGCAGGAGACACGAGTTGCCAACCAAACAACGCCAAATTTTTTATGTGTGCGTTAACAAATATCCTTAACTATTTTTGACATATTTTTAAATAATCCACTGCTCTCAGCCTGAGCTCGCATTCTACGATTTTGTTTTAACACAATCGTAGAATGCGCACGGTCAGCGAGCTCAGGCTGAGAGCAGTGGAATCTAATAGTCCCACAGTAACTAGACCACAGTCTGTATCCGCCCCAGCTCGGTATAGGCGTAATTTCAACACGTGTTGAACCGACATATTTAAACTCACATAGTTCAAAATGATATCAAAATAATATTATTTTGCTCCCTTCGTGAGCTGGCCCTACTGACATGCAGTCACCAGTCCCATGTCCTGGCTTGCTTTTCAAGCCCTACGAATATCCTACCCAAGTTTGTCCTTAGAACAGACAAGATTCTTTTCACCTTAATACGTATTTAATAAATGGAAAATAAGGAAACGATTATCGTTGTGAGATTTACCATAGTTTTATTAAAACGTATATGAAATTACATGATTAAAAAATTGTTAATTTGTAAGGGCAATGGTTTGAAAGGAGGGCTTCCGTAAGGTTGCACCGAGTTCGAAAAGAAATTTGAAAATGATTCATAGCCCAAAAGGCAACAGATGAAGTGAAATCGAGGGACGAAGAATTCGACGTTACAAAACAGAAAATGAACAAATGCTGTTTTGAAATTCCCTATAAAAATAGATTTGTAATTACAGCTTACAGATCACATTTACAAAGAAACAGCCCTGCTCCCCCAATATGGGGGTGGGAAGGCCTTAAACATAAAAAGTAATAATTACAACAACTACAATCATCTCATCTACTTTACAAAGAGTAAAACGGCGATAAAATCAAATTGAAATTGGGCGTATCATTTATAGTTTAGTTGAACCGCCACCAGAGCATGAGAGCTCGATATAGAGATGTGTAACCGTTAGTGTAACCTACAACCGCCAGTTGTGAAATTTCTTTGGGCAATCAGGACATACGGGTGAAATCCTAAAATTGGACGGTGTTATGCAACAACTGGTTGAAGCAACAAAATTGAAACTTACTGTTCTTATGTGGTCCTTGCACCCTTAAGAATCATAAACGACAAAAGCTGTGTGTTTTTGAATGTCACAATAATAATTATTGGACTCGAGATTTAAACCAGACAAGCGACAACAGTTACTTGTGCAAGTAGCAGAAAAGCGACAATTCCATGTACTCATCCTATGTAAGCGTAAAATTAGGATCATTTCTGCTGACAAACTTGCAGTGACTGCAGTAGCACCCACCTGCTGGAACGCTCCGTGGCTGTACTGGAGTCTTTGACCTTGAGCAAGGGACATCTGGGCCCAAAACAGCAAGAACCTTTGTCCCAGCAAGAATGGATGCAGGGCAGTACGAACTCAAATTTTAAAAGCAGGGAAGGATGTGATGATTCATCCAGTTTCATAATTTTCATCACATGTTCTCTTTCTTTTCTTGAATCCAGACATTTTCAATTCCAACTCTAATAATTATTATTTTATTTAATTATTTTGAACAATAAAGCTTACTTTGCAGAGGTTCTCATCACAAGGTCACTCATCTGTTTATTGGAGATCTGTTCTCTGTGCCTAATAAGAGACTCCCGATAGGTGAATTTTGCTATTTTAACTCATTCCCCAATTCTCAGGTTGTTGCATAATTGCATAACGCCGCCCTATTATGGGAAAATTATGGAAAACAACGCTGAATTCCAATGAGAACGCCAGGTCTTGTGGTTTAGCACGGTGAATTTCTGGATTGTTGCCGACAGGACCCAATACGCTTGAACAAACGTGATTCACAGAAGGCGGGAACAACGCCTAGAAAAGTGGTACATGGGAAATATTCAACAGTTCAACGACCGTCCAACTATCTACAAATGATACTGACACAGCAAAACGGTGCTTTTCTTTCAACAAAAATGTTATCATCTAACATTTCATCAATTTTACTCTACACAGATTCGACTACAAGCACAACATTTTGTTATTAACAGTAACGACGAGTGATAGTGCCCTCACAAGGGATTACCTCACCCTCCTCTCTCCCAAAGAAATGTATCCTGATGATTGACATTTAAATGAGTTAAAGACGAGTAATAAATAACGGAAATAAAATGAGTGTGAGAGGAGAGCGCACTCCATGAGCCGTAAGAGTGCGAGAAGTTTTTGAGGTTAATTTGTGTTCACATTGAAACCTGGGAGGAAAAAAAAAACGATGTACCTAGGTAAAATGTTTGTTCAAAGGTCAGCGATGCGGTGGAATAGGGCGGTTTAGAGTTGAGATGCCAGTACGTCAAGTCACAAAAATAGGTTATTGTTGGATAACAATAGGGTAACATGCTGCCAACATAAAAATAGCTAATTTGAAGGGTCTCTTGATGGGAAAATAATTAGGAAATAGAATAAAATGATTAGGAGAGGTTCGATGGACGAAAGGGTTTTCAGGGTACTGTAGGTTCTATTTCAGGAGCCATGTACATCCTACCTGAACTGAATTTGAAAGTTAACGTAAATTTGAGAGATAGTTTAAGGATGGTAGAGCGTATGTTTACTCAGTTTTCAAACACGAGAACCCTAAGCTCTTTACAAAGGGGAGGGGACAATGAAACCGCAATTTTTTCTGAATGTTATTGGTTTTCAATTTGCTTAATAATTCATTGGTCTAAAGTATTTTTGGACCGCTAATAACCAAAATAATACCAAAAAAGGTAAAATTAATCAAAATGTGAAAAAATTCAGGTTTCAGGATGGTAAAATCATATTAGCACACATAATATGTGATATGATATTATCTATGATCATCCGTAACCCCTCACCCCCCCCAATACCTTCCTTCTCTAACACACCTTCCTAAATACCTTTCTCCCCCTCTCATTCTCCTTTCAACATATGGACTTTTTTCAATATTTTGACCGCCTGTGTATGGTGCCAAAAATACTCTTGACAAATGAATTTTAAAGGAAATTGAATGGTCTTTTGCGTGGTTTAACAACAGGTTTAGAAGCGATGAGCAGAATAGGTACCAATAACAGTGCGAAAAGGTTTTTACGCCCCTCCCCCTCGGTAAAGAGCTTAGGGTCCATCCCCGAACAATACCTATACAACCTGATTTGTTTTGCGAGGCTCCTGGACTAGACGTACTAATTGACAGATTTTGGAACTGGGAATATTTTAGTGAGTTATACACCAGGAGCTCAATATTTGGACGGGATTTTGGAACAGTATCTACTTTTCTTTCCCAATATTAAATTTGTTTCAAATATAGGTTTAGACTCTGTCTTCAAACTGAGGTCGTTTTGAATTTAACGATACCAAACTCAATTTTGGTTCCTTAAAAGAATGGTTGTACATACATTTCCTTTTTTTTTTGTTATTAGGCAGCAAAACTACCCAAATCGTACTACATGTACGAATTCATATCCCGAATACCTTGAAATACATACACCGCACCTCAGAGCAGCATTGGTTGTTTTTTGAAGAATTTTTTGAAGTTGATAAAGTTGAAGTTGGATATTGACTGTTTATAACCTCCAAGGGGTTTGTTCTATGTAGAACTGGTTTGGAGAAGAACATAATATGAACTTGGTTACGGAATGGTTCCTAACTGATCAAACGCGCAGGTCGTGGTGAATATGAGATATCAATAAATGGAAACCTCAACACTCTTACGACAAACTATGCACACAAAAATTAGTAATTGAGTGAAATGAAATCTCCACACATTTATTACACAGTATTTGAGTACTGAAACAGCAGTATCAACAGCTAATGACGATACGGAAACTTATAAGGGCTTTCAAACATCGACGAACCTCAACAGGTTAAACCAACTTAAACATCGCGAACGAAATAAACTTAACTAAGTTTGTTCATCAGTCCATAAATAAAGGAAACCAAGAGGCAGATTTGGTGGGTGGTGCGCTGCAAGTGGGTGCTTAGGCGTTCTAAGAAGAAGAAAAAATTGAAGATGTTCCAAACTGTAAGTGGTTGAATGGACCTTGCACCGGTTCAACACCAGACGGTACAACTGGAACAGAACTACGGATAGCAATTAAAGACCATTCCGCGGAACGATTACAGCTGGAACGCAACTTGAAAACTCTTTAAGATATGCGCTGAAAGAAGCTGACATTGTTCCAAACTGTAAGTGATCGAATGAAACTTGCACCGGTTCAACACCAGACGGTACAGCTGGAACGGAACGTGAAGTCGAACCTTTGACAACTGAATTGATAACGATGACGAGACAGAAAAACACAAGAAATGAACTCACCACAAGTCCCTATTGGCCCACAACACTTACCGCGCTTATCCCACCAAAACCTTTGAAAACGAAGCAAAATAATAATCTAAAATCACAAGTCGGTAAATCAAAAGGCAAATCATTGTTAGTACATCATCTTGTAGAGATGACTAACCAAAATTTAAGAAAACCAATAAGCGCAAAGTGTAGTAGGTACTAACTAAAAAATTAACGAATTGTTAAACCCTAAATGAGCTTACTCGATAGTTTTTGGCTTTAATTTAGACACGTCTACGTAGTATTTCTTACTTTTCAGTTTTTTTTCTTTATACACGAGTAACAATGAAAACGATACATTTTTCCAATAGGTCAAAGGTAGGTAGTATATCCAATAGTTAATAGCTAGATTCTCAGTCAAAAGTAATACTAACCAAAGAAAATTTTTTTACCAAGAGTACAAGTATTATAGTTATTATCATTATTATAGATGAATGAAATTATATTATTTATATATACACTAATCTATGTACAAAGTCACCGAGTACATAACGTGTCTCTGTGGAAACAGGCAGAGCGCCAACATGCAATTTTTTCTTCACATTTCTATCAAACGTACAATATTAAACGCTTTATTTTGTTTTATACGATTTACAATCCGAGATAAGCTAATAATTAAATTACACAATTACATAGGTACCCCAAATACAACCAGGTACATTTTTAATAAGTGGTTTTTGATCAGAAGCAAACAACGTCCACCAAAAGCACTCTAAACAAAAATTTGTAGTATTTTTGTTGAAAACGGATATTTTAGTTCACGTACTTGAAGATATTGAGGGGTATTAACGCACGAAAGGTGCCACAATTGAGGTATTACTACGAGGAGAAGCCACACTATTTGAGAGTCGATGCGGTATTGAAGTGAATGTGTTGACAAAAAAATCAACAAAAATTGAACCAAAATCAAGTGACAGTTGCATGAAATTGAAACACCTTTGGCAGGATTTGAAGAAATGGCCGGAGTCGAACGATCAATCGAGTTGCTGGGTCAATTTTCGAATTCTTTTTGTTTGGGGGGGGGGGGGGTCTTCAAACAAGGTCTACAATTAATTCACCCTCAGACTAAAAAATTTGTGAAGAATTTAATGGTCAAAATGAGCAGAGATTCGGTTGATGTGGACAAATGAATTACAGAAAATATATTGGAGACCTCAGATGTGGTTTTATCTTCTCTAAACACGGATTCAGAAGTAGGTAACTGAGATGAACATTATGATGAAGAAATGAGCAGCATACCCCTCTATGAATATTCCCAAAATACTTGGTATTGTTCATTGACCATGACAAATGGTTCGCTGAATTTTCATGATCAAAAAAGGATTGGACATTTTCACAATAGTAAACATTTTTTTCACTCACCCCATTTTGTCCCTAATGGCACCTATTGGTTAGCTCCAGTGAATTTAAAACTTCAAAATTAAATATGTAAGGAAAGGTTAACAATCTTTCCAGAAACAGGCTAGATGTCATAAAAGGTAGTATTTCAGATTTTTGATGTACCAAAAGTTTTTCCCTATTTCTCATAATTGCGAAACATGGACTTATCCCCTTCTTGCTGCAAAGGTGGACTTTGGTGGATTTCGTGGTGGATTTTAAATTTCAAACCAACTGATTGAGTTTCGACAACTACCACTACACTCTACCTGAGCAAAAGTAGAATCGCGCTCAATACAACCGACACTAAACACGATTGAAATCTTCATTGAAACCAAACAATTCCAATGAATATAACGGGAATGCTCACAAACGTACATTATACAGCACAAACTATCAACACCAACATTTAACACACTGATTTAAATCCTTCGTCCGAGTTTTTCGGAACTAGGAGAAAAAATGACCAACACTAGTTATAACACTATATAGTGGTGAGGTAGAGAGCGCGATCATTCAAGTTTTCAACAGCTATAATTTCGTATTTATCTAATCAGCTAAAGCTCGGATTTAAAAAATAATAATAATCTAGATGCCTATAGAATTCCCCATTAGACGTGAACAGAATTTACTAAGAATCCAAATGTAATTAGGCGTAGTTGTCAATAATTAAGGGCACTGACAATGGGCAATTATTGTCTATATGAACCATGTATACCATTTGTAGATGGGGTGAGTCGGGCTACTCTAAACGGGGTTTAGGGGAGGGGAGTTGTAAGAGGCGAAAAATTACCCATAAATGAAACAAGTGAGACATCATTTTAAAGATTTTTCAATGCTAAACACAATGGTGAAGTCGGAATTTCGACATCTCATTCCGTTCTCAAACTGGAAAGCTTTGAAGGTGAAGAAACGTGATTGTTACTTGACACGTTCTTCACGGTTCATCTGCTCTAATCTGATAACGGTATGAGATACCGCAACTCTGACTTCACCATCGTGTTCAGCGTTGAAAAATCTATAAACTCAGGTGTTACTCGTAAAAAAAGGGGACAGAATTTGTTATAAAACCATTAAAATGGAGGCATTTTACATAAAACCAGTTCGAAAATTCGCGCTTAAGCCGGCCACACACGTGGAGGTTTGCCCGCAGGCGTTCCTGAACGTATACCTGTGCAGGTAAAGTTTGCCTGATGGAAATTCAATTCTTTTTACCTCCGCAGGTCGGTAAACCTGAGCGTGTGTGGGGCTCACCTGACGCCTGCACAGGTTTCAGTTTAGGTTTAATCGTTGGCTCGTTGGGTCTCTTTCGTCAATATTTTCTCCTCTTTTTGTATTGTGTTCAGTTTTCTGAAATATTTCCGAAATAATTCTCAAATAATTCCGATATCCTTCACGTTGACCACTCTTTCATTCAATTTTCATGAGTGGATCTGTTTCTCTTCAAAAACCACCTCTTTTGGCCACTTGGCGTTGCTTTTTCTTTTCCTCTTCATTTATTATTTGGGTCGTATGTTGGACACCTGTTCAGGTACGCCTGCAGGCAAACCTGCACGTGTGTGGGGCCGGCTTTACTGTTTAAAAAACCAACAAGTAGACATTTGTATTTGACTGCTCCAGTGACTCAACATAAACATGAAGAGCTTTATGGCCCGAAACGCCAACCCAATGCTCGCAGAGTCGACCTAACCCAATAGTCATCTCTCGTTCTCATCACTATAAACAATAATTGCCCATTCTAAATTTTGAAGAAAAAAAAAAAAAAAAAACACTCTATGGAACACTCGTGGTGGAAAATAGTATAGTACGTATTTCAAAGTAAAATCTACGTTGAGAAGAACTGGATTCGTCATTACAAATAATCATGGCACCACGCCGAATTACCTAAATCGTGATGTAACTTGGGACATGGAAATCAATCACTTGAAAAGCCCATAAACCTCTATACAAACCAAAACGGTTAAGGGAATTGTATGTATCATCTACACATTTAACGCCACGTTTCTCTAAATCCAGTGCGGATCATAAATTGTTACACATATAAAAAAATTTGGTTACTATGGGCTAAAATTTTGCACGTTCACACTATTGCACATTTTCGTTATACGACCGCACAGTGAAATTTATACAGGTAATTAGAACACGGTGAGCTGTACTGCGACAACATTAAACAACTTTGTCGACGAATGGGTGAAATGCAGTTTACGAAACACACTATTTTAACATGTGATTGATGTACCTACTCGATAAACTGGTAATGATAATGACGTTGATGATAATGACCAGAATAAATCGAAGAGGCCCGTATTTTCATGAAGTAGTACGTAGGAGTCACTCAATGTTGAAATTATGTTCGGATTCTGTATTATCGATCTCCTACTATTTTTTGTTACAATAATTGTAAATAATTTTTTACAATTATTGTAAATATTATTGTAAATAAGACATTATTGTAAATAATTTTTTACAATTATTGTAAATAAGACATTTATCTTGACCACGGTATAGTATCCATGAAACCGACTTCCTCTTCAATGTGGACACGGTTAACAAACACTATAGTATCCTTGATGGTCACCCATATGTAGTATCCATGATGCAGTAGTGTTGCCACCACCGGATTATACAACAGACAACAACGTTTAAATACAACATTTTTATTATTAACACTTTCTTTTTAAATATTCGAACGATATTTGGCTGGTTTGATTCTAAATTTGTATCTGCAGAGATTTGAGATTTGTATTTGTATTAGAGATTTGAAACCTTCAGGTATGGGAGTGATGAAATCAATCAACGGATTCCGTTGAATGGAAATGTTAGCAATAAATTTGTAGTTTGTGTATTTTGGATTTTACATAATGATTAGTGGAGTTATGAGTGTATACTTTAGTTTTTTCAGACCACCACCGCAGGAGTCTGAAACATTTAGAACGTAAGATCAACAAGAAGCTTTGACTTCCAGCAGGCAAAGGTTTCTTGACTCGATATGATATAATACAGGCGACGTGTTAGGTAGTAGGAAATATCATCAACGCATCAAGCAACTAACCAGAACTGGTCCCAATGAGGAATTCGTCACAAGAAATATCGGAGTTCTACCTCGACAACCGCAGGAGATGCCAAATTGGGACCCTGTGATGGATCCAGAACGCCAGCCGATGAGAGGTTCTGCTATCAAGGGCCATACTAATATTTTACTGCTGCCACCCCTTACTTTTCATATATAAATTGAGTTGTGATTGAGCAATTGAAAAATCACCCCGGCTCGATGGTATGATTAGAAGGAAATGAAACACATACCCCCCTCCCCCATCCTTACTCCCGTAGATGAATTTACTTAAGAACGCAATATGACGATTTACTGGTACATCAAAAATATAAAAAAAAATATAAGCCGAACTGGGAATTTCATTAGGAGCAATTGTGAATGAACAAGTGGCTTTCTGAATAAAAAAAATAAATTTACACTGTGTAGATGAGCCGCAGCTACCTTGATGTCCACCAACTGTCTTGAAGAACTCCAATATTTCCAAGTTTAAGTTTTTCTATGCAACACCCACACTACTCAACAATAACAAGTTTCACGATTAAAAATTAAAAACTTTCTACAATTAAAATAAAAGTAAACCTTTTTTTCATTTTTTGTTTTTGTGTACAAAAAAAACATTTTTTTCTGTAAACATCATTTAATATTCTAATACATCAAATAAAAAGAAGAGAACGAAAACTAATTCTAAGATATTTACAGTTTGTCCCAGGAATTAACGGTGGGGGCGTTTCAACGAAGGGGCAGCTAGGAGTGGGGCATATCTGATGTGGACAGGCCGTTTTGGAAAGGTGTGAAGGGGTTACTCACAGACGGATCGTCCAATAGGGACATCGTGTCGAGCGGGAGATTGAGTAGAGGGAGAGGAAGCGAGCGAGACATGCGCTCTAAGCTTCGCACGTCGTTATCAACAGCCTCGAGAGCCCGTTCCAACTCCTCAGTCTCCTCACGAGTCGGCTCGTACTCGCCGTTTTTATCTGAAAAACCATTAAACGAAACAAACAGTTGCGTCCTTACGATGGGCAGAAGGGAAGACGGGGTGGGGGGGGGGGGAGAGGAGGATTGCAAATAGACAGAGGATCTTAAAATATGTTATCACTGCAGCTCTATGAGGTAAGGGGGACACTCAGTAAGGCATGAAGAGTATAGTATGAAGGTATAGCTACACTATTGGATACTGAGACGGCCTGAAAGGTGTACAGATGCTCTGTCTTATTCAGGGTGTAAATGTTAAGGTCTTACCACCGGCCAGGGATCGATTCTACAACTCATTTCTGATGAAAAGTGTCCTATTTTTTTCCTTTTTTTTTACACCGGTTGAAATCCGACTTTTTTTCACTTTCAAGATTTATTTTCGTGTTTTTGACCTTAAGTCACTAAAATGGCCATAAGTCCCGCATTTTTCAGTCAAAACTTTAATGTGATTATACAGTTTTTGGCACGGGAACGAGGAACTGTAAACAATTTTTCGATCATACCGTTGGAAAGCTGAGCTTTTGGGCCAACTTCAAGGGTTCAAGTATGCAAGTAACCGGCAGATTCAGTTAGACTTACGAACGTTTGAAAAAACTGTACATTTCCAAAATTGTTGAGGCTTTCCTATTCGGGCTCATTTTTCAAAATCCGAATCTTCTTCAAAAAGTTTCATTAAATGAAACTTTTTGAAGAAGATTCGGATTTTGATTCGGATTCTAAATTTTAGCACTAGGGAGATAGGGAATTTAACGCTCTTTCCAACTGTATAATCACATTTGAATTTTGACTGAAAAATGCGGGACTTATGGTCATTTTAGTGACTCTAGGTCGAAAACACGAAAAAAAATCTTAAAGGTGAAAAAAGTCGGATTTCAACCGGCGTGAAAAAAAAAATAAAAAATAAAAAAAAAAATAAAAATAAAAAACTGCAAATTCTTGACACAACGGTTTGTATCTTTTATCTTGTTTGTACAGATCACCCTTCCGTGTAGATCACTGAATGATAGATTAATTATTATTATGAATTATCATTAATTATTATCAAGTAAGTAGTGTAAATTATTAATACTCGTATTTATTAACTCGATATTTGAAAACCATGTGCTGTTTGAATCCGGTTTGAAAATTGACCCGACGGGCAGCCTCACGATTCACTCTCATGTTGACGATTTTTGATCTGCTCCAACTTTGAGCCCTCATTGTGAACGAATGGCTGGTCGTACAAATTTCTAAAAAATAAACTCTATGTATATGTAAACTAAAAACCGTTCGATCTGAATTTTCCGAGATATGAAATTTTCAAAATTCGTTTTGAACCCCTTCTTATTGACCTAGGGTTATGAAAAGATTCGAGGATCATTGTGGGGTTGGTCCTAGCCCGTAAACCAAATTTCGTAATTTTAGCACAACGCTAACTGGGCAGTGCCGCGGACGGCGGCTGGACGGATTTTTTTTAAATTCGATTTTCTGAATTTACGTATCTTGAAAGGTAAACCACGAATGAAACGTAAAAATGTATAGGACACTTTTCATCAGAAATTAGTTGTAGAATCGATCCCTGGCCGGTGATACAACCTTAACGTTTACACCCTGTATAGAAGCGACCTCCACAAAGACCGATGTCAGTCACCGATGTCATACAAAAAGCTAGAGCTATTAGATATAAGCGCAGGCTTCTCAAACATCCAAATCCAGCTGCTATTCAGCTGCTACTTGACAATTCTCAACAAACTCGACGCCTGAAGAGGAACAAGCCCTCCGTCAGACCTTCTGTGTTGACAATGAGTGACGTGCTGTTCACGTGCGGTAGAAGTTAATAGGCTCTCACCGCAAAAACTGTTAACTTGTGAACGAAATAGCTAGATAGTTAGGTACCTGATTTATCATTGTAAGTAGTTGTTATATTAACTGAATAAACGCAAGAAAAAAAAAATATATATATAGATACGCTTCATAAGGTATAGAGAAGCTCCGTAAGGCATAGGGACTCCCTATTCAGTATAGAGGCGCTCTGTAAGGTATATAAACGATCCATAAGGTATAGAGACGCTTTGTAATGTATAGCGACACTATAAAATATAGATATGCTTAAACTAGTGTATACCATCGCTCAATGTAGGAACATACGCTCAATAAGGTATACAGGCGCCCTGTAAGACATACCGACACCCTATTAAGTATAAAATACGCTTGATAAGGTATAGTGACGGTCTATCTGAACATCATCATTTAGAGCGGATTATTCTACTCTGACTCTGTAACAACAAGAGTTGTTGCTCGGGGAAAAAGTCCCGCGAAAAATAATTTATATAATGTTTTAAAGTATTACCAGTGAAAAGATCGTTGAATGCATCGGTGGATATTTGATTCAGTATATGAAGATCTGATTCTTCAAGCAAGCGAGCCGCTTGGTTGGCGAGCTCAGCAGGGTCCAGATTGGCGATTGCCAAAACCTCCTCAGGCACTTCCTCAACAATATCTGAAAAACGATAGTAAGTACTGTTAGTTACGGAGTTTGAACACTGGAGTAGCTATAAAAGATGACCTGTATCCCCATGGTATATAAGACGGTTTCGGTTGTTTTGAAGCCGGTGACTCCATGTGATCCCTTTCCCATCTTAGCGATTTGGTAGATCGTTCATGGTTGAATTGAGCTCTAGATTCGTAGTTTATCGAATTTCAGGTGCTACTAAGAAGAAGACTAAGACCTCCCTCCCACACTCGCCTAGGCCAGATTTCCGGAGGTCTAGTGCGTTGGTGCAAAGCCTATTGATACCGTAGGTGGTCCTAGGGTAGATTCCCAGGATGGTAACCAGCCTCACCAGGTCTGAAGGCGAGTTCACATTGAAACGGAAAGTCCGGATTGCGGATGTGATTGGTCAAGGCCATGGACGTACACTCCCAACCTTCGACGCTGACCAATCACAGAGCGATACGCAATCCGGACTTTCTGCTTCATGTGAACCCGCCTTGAGGGTCTTGAAGCATTCAGCTTAGTAATTATAAGGAGGTGATATATTCAAAGTAGTTTACTCAAAGAAACGAATAATATTAATAAGTGGGCGTGGAGTCGGTGAGTGATGGGCAGAGGAGACAACCTGAGCGAGGTACCCGCCAACTATATTCAGCCTTGGTCTTCCTCATCAGCCTGTTTCTGAACTGAACATTTCCTTATTAATACGCCCATCATCATCACACAACTCTCATCACCTCCTCTACCGTCATCCAATCAGCAAGGTATTTGTGCACATCATACAGTAGGTATTGTTCCAGGGTTGTACTGCACTCTTAAAGTTCATTCATCTAATTAAGGTGTTTCATTCAATGACTCCCGTACTCTGCCCTTTTAATGAAAACGCCTCAACTCCAAAATTGTAGAAAATGGGGCTTTTACGTACCCCTCTAATGGTTGAGTCGAAATTTCAAAATTCGACCCTGAAGGGGTTGAAATTATTAGGGGTGAAATCTCAAATAAGCTTGTTATTGGAGGAAAACGCCTCAACTGCATCTTTGTTGGGTAGAAACACCTCAACGCTTCGTTTGAAACACCTTAATGCTTTCATGTTATTTCTTTAAAAATCTTCAACTCGCTGAAAACTGAGTTGAGGCGTTTTAAGTTCCAAATAGCACCTGGGAGGCGTTTTACATAACGAATAAACAAAGCGCATAAGTGATTACAGTATGTTGGTGGCCGGTGAACAGTTGAGGTGTTTTTCATCAAAATCCTTCCAAAAAAGTCCACCGCTATTTGTGACGCCACAACTCGATTCGAGGTGTTTTTATTTAACTCATTCGAAAAACCAGCCAGAAATGATCGATAATCGCCTCAAACGCTGTAAATCGACAGGAAAAACTGTTATTTGATGGATCCTTCAAACCCAACAATCTATGTCCTACCAAAAAAATGGGGTTGCGGGAGTGTTTTGCAGTGAACAAAATGGGAGTTTAATGGGAGCTCTTGACAAGAGCTTTCAATGCAATGGTGTTGTTTCCAAAAATGCATATGGTGGACCTAATATAGCTGCTGGAATCCTCCAAAACAAGGCGTATCTACATTACAATGCTTTGTACATTGTAATCAATTTGGTCGGAATTAAGATTAAATTGTAGTTCAAGGACTTAACGGTTTCAAGCATAATTAGTCAAAATTCAAGATAGACGAATTTTTTGAAAATTGACTGAAAACTCGAATTTGGCAAATTTGACCTCGAATTCGTAATCAGTGACCTGAAAAGCTTCCCACGTATATCAAGTTTGGTGTAAATCGCTTGATTTTAGAAAAAAATTGTCAGCCATCATGGATCTGTCATCTTGAATTTGGCAAACCTGACCTCGGATTTGTAATCAGTCACCTCAAAAACCCCCCATACCAAATTTGGGTAAAAGGGGTTGATTTTGTGAAACGTAATTGAAAATTGGATTTGTCCGCCATTTTGAATTTGAACTAATTAGGTTTGCTTCGGACCTTCAAGGGACCTTGAACTATAATTTAAGCTGAATTTCAACCAAATCAGTTAAGTACATTTTTTTTAATCTTACAAACCTTCTTAATGTAGATACGCCTTGTTTTGAAGGATTCCAGCTGCCATATTGGTTTTGAAAAAACACCACCATTGCTTTGAAAGCTCTTGTCAAGAGCCATCAACCCAAATTTTGGGTACTGAGGTGATCCGGTTGACGTGAAACGTCTCTCAAACCGGTATCACACCTCTAAATCGAGGACTCAACCACTTGGGCGAGGAGTACCATTAGAATGACATGACATATTGGTAATGAATGGAGAAAATTACCTTCAGAAACAACGTTTGACTGCAGAGAGTGGAGGTTGGCTTGCTCAATGAGAGTTGGAGGGGGCATCAAATTTCCAATAGAGTCGAGCGATGATGATGGAGGAGCCATTGCGTCACTGAGCATTGGAAGCTCCGTCCGTCTCGAGCTTGAAGGCGAAGGCGGAACTAGAACTGGCAGCAAAGGAGGAGGTAGAACGGGAGGGGAATGTTTTTTCCTCTTCTTGTTATTCTTTTTGGTCCTAGAGACCCCCAAGACTCTGCTCTTCTTGGAGACTTTCTTCGAGTGCCGGTGGTCACTACCTGAATGTGATGTGGGCTCCTAAACAGACAAAATACAATTTTCACAATCATTTCCCACTAAATTTTCGTCTTATCTGATAGAGGATTTGGACCAACTCATCGCATCACTAACTAGATGCATCCAGAGGAGTCTCAATCAATGAACTCACGTGATGGAGGGCATGAAGGGAACACAAGGGCGGGTCGTGTCGTATGTCGAAAGTCGGTCTATTGCACTGCATGTTGTCCAGGCCTCGGCTGGTGCAGTGGGAAAACAACCGCTGGTCAACGTTGTACATGATGTGTCTGAAACAGTGTCGAGTGCATGGCAGCGCTTGCATCTGGCAGTCGGCGTAGCTGCACTTTTCCCCTGTCATGAGGAATCGGGCGCCCCTGCAAATCCAACAGAATAAGTGAAGATTGTAAGTAGTACAGCACGACCTGTCAAGCTTGAACCCATCTCGGACTCAGGCCATGATATTTATATTCAAGGTCCTTTAGAAAAATGAAGGAGTCTTGAACTAGTCTTCAACCGTGTACCAGAAAGTGGTCCTCATAATCGCACTTCTTCGCAGAAGCTACAGACAATATTAACGAGTTTAACACTATCTGCTTTAAATCCAAAATCGCTACATCACTTCTTTGGACTACATTACAGTCTACGCAATAACATTTGTATATTACCCTGTTCTAAATTTATTCTGCAAGGAGATGTTGGAGCCCCAAGAACCTAAACCCCCTGTGCAAAAAAAGTGATCTTGTATTTGATTATTCCACATGATATACGGCAAGAATGCAGTACAATTTAGCGCAGTCGATAGCTTCTGCTACCCCAAAGTGACCTGGGGAAAGCTGAAAAACCTTATTAAGACAGTCTTGAAAACTGGTAATCTGAGTTTGTACCCCTCCAGGGTTGGAGCTCAACTTTTAGTAACTTTTCTTCAGTGTTCCGCGTATAACTCTCTAACACATCCTATCAAAAACCTTACCAAGAAGAAAATTGAAGAAAATTAAAATCTGCGTCAATTGACCCTCGCAACTTTAACATTGGACTAATTTATAGGGTACTAAAGGCCTGAAAAACGGCAATTTTTCATATATTGGCAAAAATGTAACATATTACATTAGTACCCTATAAGTCTTGCTTCCAGAACGTTATTTCTTCGGTAAATATTTTTCGATTTTGAACTCAACGACAGGAAGTCGTCAAATGGTACACTTTAGCCAATGTGGGACAAATTGGTTTTTTTTTCCTCAGCCGTCGATTACTACCCTATAAATTGGTCCAGTATTAGAGTTAAAGAGGTCAATGGACGCAGATTTAATGCTCTTCAATGTTTTGTCATGGTTTCTAAGGTTTTCGCCGAAGGGTAAGGATGAGTTGTTTCAGAGTTATAAGCAAAACACTGAAGAAAATCCGCAAATTAAGGCGTTTTTTGGGTACCTTAACTTAACTTATAACCTCATTGCAAAAATGATTCGAATACGAAATCAACGTACTCTTTGACAGCTGGAGATTTTTTGGCAAGCGTCGGATCGAGAATTGCGGCAGTCGCATTGGGAAACTTGCGGGCCGCAGCGACGACAGCCGCCAACAAGCTCGTACTGGGCTCTTCGGCGACCTTTAGGCCCCTCAAAGTCTGAGCGAGTCGCCGGCGGAGTTGGGCCCGAGTAGCTTCAACCCGCTGTTCCCTCGGTAGGCCTTCGTTGCCTGCATTATTCGACCAATCGCGCTCGTAAATTGAACGGATGTTGTCAGCTTCGTCGGATTCCGAATCGGACACTTCCACACCTGAAAGAACCACAGAAGAGTTGGACGTCATCAAAGCGTCTTTAAAGGTAAAACTCTGCAAATTCTTGACACAACGGTTCATTATCTTCTTTGTACAGATCACCCTTCTGTCTTGATCACTAGGTCTAAATCCTAAATGTTAGATTAATTATTATTATCAATTATCACTAATTATTAACAATTTTATCAAGTACCTAGTGAAAATTATTATAATTTATTGTTAGGTATTATTAATTCGTATTTATTATTAATAATAATTATTATTAATTATGATCAATTAATACGATACAATTCTGGGGTTTTTAATACTACGTCGGTAATAATTTTTCTATAAAAGAAGTACCTACCAACAAACATTCGAAATTACCTTCATTTCAGTAGCACGAAACGCACCTCAGAACAACAAACTCGACATCACTTAAGCCATATGATGTTCCAAAGAGCCTGTTAGTATGAAAATGGACCTGTATTTCAACAGTTTGAGTCACGATCGTGTTGTGAGGCACAATCTTTGAGCCGTCATTGTGAACGAACGGCTGGTCGTACAAATTTGCGGATGGTCTTATAAAATTCTACGGAACAAACTCTATCTAAATATGAAATAAAAAACATACCGTTGTATATGAATTTTTCGAGATATGAGATTTTCCAATTTTCAAAATTTGTTTTGAACCCCTTCCCCTTGACCTAGGGTTCTGAAAAGTTTCGAGGACCATTGTGGGGTTGGTCGAAACCCATAACAAAAATTTCGTAATTTTAACTCAACGCTAACTGGGCAAAGTGGCGCGGACGGCGTACGGCGGACGGACGGATTTTTTTTTATTCGATTTTCTGAATCTACGTATCTTGAAACGTAAACCAACAAATTTTGAGGGGGGGTTAAAAAAATGTTTTTCTTTGGGCGATTCCAATGGTTCATTATCGAAGATAATAAACCAAAATGAAAATGCGCGACTTCCTACAGTAAGTTGTTACCAAAAATTCGCTTGAAAATTGGGTCTTTCTCCGAGAATGGGTATTTTCTTGTCCAGTGTCAATATCTCATAGTTGTTATGCAATTTTTTAACTTTGTCTTATTTTTTATACAAGTTAGCAAATTGAACTACATAAGCAGTGCTTTTTTTAAAGGTTTTAAATTGCCCATCAATATTTAATATCATCACAAAGTGCTATTTTTTCATTCATCTGGCTGTCCTATGCTGGTATTAGCAAAGCTCTCACACTCTGTAAAGCACTAAGTTCATGGAAGACTGAAGTATTTCCTAGAGAATTGTGTTGGTTAACATCTCTAGTTTTAAGGGGAAGTCACATCAAATCGCTATTGTTGTCCTAAAAGCTTCTGCATAAAAAAATGGGTGTGTCCCATGTGTTCACCTTCATTCATCTGGCTCTTCGAATTCATGCCTCCCTTCACTGAACAAATGGCGTTGGGAACATTTTCGCCCCAAGTTTGGCACCAGGCCAAACACCACACACAGGCCTGACACCATCTACTTTTTAATTGCATAATCAGTTGACAACAAAGAGTCCATGGGTGAAGGTACCTCTAAAATCATGTGAGTATTTTTATTGTCTTTCATTCTTCTGGTCACTTCATCAATTATTAGTTTTTTGTAGTTTTCAACCAAACCTCTGGTGTTTTCTGTATGCATCACAGAACTACTCTCCATTGAGTTGTCCTATATTTGATGAATGAAAATTTTAAACAAATTTGATGATTTGTTAAAAATTTTCATTCATCTGGCTGTCAGTGACTATTAAGAGAGCCATAATGTTAGTTTATTATATGTTGTTGAGTTGTTATTTATAGGTTAAACTTATTAGTTAATTTTTCTTGAATACGACTGTTATTTTGTAGATTGAAGCGGACTAACAACAACGTCCAAAAATGTCTCCACGAAAACAGGCTATGTCGAGAGCGGAGAAACTCGAAAGAAAACTTCATGTTTTATGCTTTTATGTATTCTTTAAGCCTTTCTTATGGCATTTAAAAGTTTTAAAATGTAACGAAATTACTATAATAAAATGTTTCTTTCATGTTTGCGTTATTATATTATAATTTTTTCTCGCAGGTCAAAGATCTGGCAGGTCAAAATTTTCTAAAATAGATTATGGTAGTTGATCTTAGTATCCTGTGCTGCTGCTAACAGTGTTAATTAAGGAACTCTAGGAGAGCAAAAATTTGAAAGAAAAAGGTGAGTTTTATCGTTTTAAATTCAGACATTTTTTTCCTCGAAAAATACACATTTTCGGAGAAACACCCAGGTATTATTGCCATGAATTCTCGAATCAACTTACCTAGAGGATAGAGGTCTCTTTTATACTGGTTCATATCGTTTTGAAGACTGTGTATCCTCTCTAAAAGCTCGTGTTTAGCATTACGCTCCCGCTGCCATGTGCTCTTCCTAGGCTCTCGTTTAGCCGGTATAATAATGTTATTGAGGTCTCGTTTTGCCGGAGGAGGATCGTTGGACTTCTTATGTGAATTGACTTCAAGTCTTTTTCGTTTAGAACCGCCGCTCGCCTTTTTCGAAGCGTCGACGGGAGGCTTTGGCGGTTTGGGAGGCTCCGTTTTGACCGTCTTCACGATAACCCTTCCCGGCTCGAGGCGTGTCTTATCGATGCAAACCATGTTGAAGTTCTTGTTCGTCGACGTCGACGCTTTTTTGGTTGTCGGCGAAACGATCGGTTGATGCTGCTGATGCTGGTAGACGCTCGGGGCTTGGGGCTCGGGCTCGGCAAACGTGTAAGGGTCTTCGGACTCTTCTTTGATGGTGTGGTTCGAGAAGAAAACCTGGTTGTTTCCAACGGGGGCAGTCAGCTTTCTAGTGGGGCCGGTCAGACAGAATTTGGGGCGAGACGGGTTATTCTTCATGATAGCCTCAATCTTGCCCTTCGTGCAGCCTTTCCTGTCACGTTTCCCCCCTGCGCTCTTACCCAACGAGGAAACTTGGACATGGCCATTGTACCTGAAAAATAGTAACGAAATAACAACGATTGTATTGAAGAGTACAAGTAATATGATATTCAAATGCCATGGTATTCAGTATCACGCAGAAACCCACAATTAAAAACTACAAGGAAGAAGTCAATGACAACACTGTTTTGAGAATGGCAATCCTAATGAGAGAACAGGAAACCACCACTTTAGCAGCCCTGGTGGTGTCCTGTACTGTCATCAGGATTGCCGACCTCAAAACAGTGTTGCCATCGACTCTATAGAGCCTTTCCCATCTGTAAATTTGTCAGTGTCCAGCATTTAGTCCTTGAATAAAATAGCCAGAAATCAACCCTATTAAATAAAAACTCCTCAACTCCAATGTTTACGAAAATGGGGTTTTACGGAACCCCCTATTTTAGATCTGGCCTTTTCGATGGTAAAGTCCAAATTTCAAAATTCGAACCGGAAGTGGGGAAAATTCTGACCATAAGCATACGAAAAGTGGTCAATGTTAGGGTAAAACGCCTCAACTCTAGGATGTAAAAGCCTCAAAACTTATTCATTTTCGCGCTATTGTTAAGGTATTGAGATAAGGCCTTTTACCTAGAACAGTTTAAATTATTCATGGCATTTTCCCAACAAAACATCCGTTTGATTGAGTTGTTTACGTTTAGGTGACTGCCTCATGAGCAAGTTGAGGCATTTTACCTAAACAAACAATCCCAAAACGGAAACTGGAAATGTTAAAATCGCTTTAACTGCAATTGAACGATTATAAATCGATTAATTGGCGAGTGTCCACCGTTAAATTGGTTGAAGTCATGTCGATATCTCACCAAAAAATGGGGTTTTTATAATGACTTGCAGTCAACTTATATCAAAGGTTTCAGTGAACAACTTTGAGGCGAATTTCTGCAATGTTTTGAATTTTGAGTTGAGGCGTTTTAACTCAACAGGGCAGAACTGTCCAGTTCATCTTTCACTAAAGTTTCCACCTTAGAGCCAGGTTAAGTATACATGAAGAGGTGACAAGCCGATGAAGGAAGAGGAAAAGAACGAAAACTTCGACATTGATTATGGTCCATAATGTCTGCTATTCCAAGCAATTTCCATTGTCAGTGTTTTTGTTTGGTTCTCTCCAAGCTCTAGAATTCTCTTGTTTATTCAAAACCTTTGTCATCGTAATTTTTAGTTCATCACAAGATGAACCAACGCTTCCTCATTTAGTCAGAGTATGTCCCATGGTCTTTCAATATCAGTTGGTTTTTCAAACTCGACGTAGCATCTGACTGATGAATCGAACAAAATGAGGTGAGATTGCTGGGTGCATCACCAAAACGGATATTAGCAAAATCTCAGATAAAAACAAGAAGTATACGGCTCAGGCAGCGGAGAAGGTATTGTTACATAATATGTAATAATATGTGATATTATCCAACATTAAGTTATTCTTTGTAATAAATCATTGAACAGTACAAATAGAGCAATACGTCACTACTGTTATCAAAGAATGAGAAATTAGGGGGAAAAGAGATTGTCTAACAACACAAGCCAAGAGTTCAGTTAGGCTGCAGGGATGTCATGTTCCAGCTTGACGACAAGTAAATTATTGAGATCATAAATTCCCATAAACGGATTGCGATCTAAACTAAGGGGCTGTTTCAGCATTTCCATGTGATGTAGTGCAATGGACAAGAGCGATGCCCAGTCAACATTTTCAAACCGCATCCTAACACACAAATATGAAGAAATCCTCGAAATGGCTTGATATCAAGGGATGCAAGGGAGGTCCTGCCACCGCCAGCAGAAGTCTCATCTTCCTCCTTAGAAGCTCCAGTGCTTCTGAAGTCCTGCCATCATCAACTTCCCAAAACTTTGTGCCTGTATGTCTTACCAATGCCTCGTATGCCCTTCTCTCACTTATTCTCCCAAGGAGGCTCCTACCGAGCATTTGGCAATACTCAAGATTACCTTCCACCCCAGTGTTTCCCGGTACCCAAATCATGATCACGTTGTTCTCTGCCCCCGGATTCAGCGGCTCCCAGCTTTCCTTTACCAGTTTTAACCTGGTTTGGGTCGCTGCAAGGGTCTTCAGTGCTACCTAGCTCCGAGAATATGAGTACCTTCCTTCATCTAACTCTCCGCCTAACATGCTCCAATCTCCATTTCAAGTAACTATCCCCTATCTATTTAGCTCAAGCACAAGGTTGTGTTGAGGATACTAAATAAGGAGCCCGAGGTTGACTGTACGTTTCAAGAGATGCTAATGCGCAAGTCAACATGAGCACTTACCAAACAATTGATAACATGTATTTCTTGAATTTGGAATAGTTGTTTCAGAGTTTTTATAAACACAGAAAGGGGGTGGGGGGCTTCTGGCTACGCTACTGGGTTAGGTGATGTTGGTTTAAGAAATGGTGGGCCAGTGGACTTGCTTCAGGAGTTCTTTCTTCATCTAAAATTTTCTTATCGAAATTATTGTGAAGTGATTATGATTTTAACCTTTTCACTGCCAGAGCCTGAAATGGAAAATTACCGATCTGTGCCAAACGCACTTTTCACTTCTGCGGCCATATTATTGACAAAATCTCATACCAGGGTGTTTATTATGAGTCTTGCACCTAGGATACACACGTTACGCCCTGAGGCGTCCGGCGACCCTCATGGCACATAAGGGTAACGGTCACCTTGTGTGCCAATGAGGTCGCTGGCAAACTCAAAAATTGTCACATTACGTGCCATGAGGTCGCTGGTGAACTCACTCTGAACATTATTTGTCTTGTAATATTGTTTATAAATAATATAAATAGGTATGTATGCAAAGTAGGTAAAGTGAAAGAAATGTATGAGTAGGTAAATAGTTGAGTAGGTAGCTACGCATATTTTTATTGAAAGAGAAGCAGCCGGCGGACTCATGGCACAGCGGGTAAATCATCACATGAGGCACTGCAAAATCGCTTGTGATGCTCAAACCCGGAAACCATTCCATGCCTGGCTACCTTGGTAACGCATAAACATAATAATAACTGGAGGAGATCCAAAAAGTTAACTTTTCATAATGTTTCTGAGTGAAAACCTGTGAGTATTCCGGCGGACTCGTGGCAATATTAAAGCACGGTCTTTGAGTTGGCCTTCAGCCTCATGGCAGTGAAAAGGTTAAGAGTTGTCTACCGGTACAGGCACCTATTAGAAACAATAATTTAGGAAATACTGTAAAATGGTTTCAATGATCAAACACCATCTCATGAACGAACTAGTAATAATTACTAATGATTGCAATCAGTGTCAAATTTTCTACTTAACATGATAGTAGGGAACATCGATTGGGAATTTAAGGGTTTGTTAAAGGTTTGACTAAAAAACAAATAAGTAAACTAGGATTAAGTACAGTCAACTGTATCAGTCTTAAAAGTATAATCCTGCTAATTTGGAGTTTCGCCTCACAAGAAATCACATTTTCGTGATTTTTGCGCGTTTAGCGGCCGATTTTTGACATTCTGACGATGCCACGCTATCCTGCGCCAAATTTGGAATAAGAAAGTGTCTCAACTTCATTTTGTCCAAATCGTGGGTTAGGCTGTGAAGACATGGGAGCACAGTGAGCAACTTGTTTCTGACATAATGTTGAATTTCCGAATCAAGAAAACATATTAAAAGCGCACGAAACTTACAGTGGGATTATGGAGAAATTCGTACAGGTCCATCAAATACACACAGAAATTCAGTTTAGAGCGACGTTGAATGCGAGGTTGAAGCGGACATCAGAGAAACCATCGTGTCGATAGATGACGACAAAGTTAGCGGTGTTTGTGTCGTCGGTTCGCACTGACAGCTTTCCAACAAGTCGCAATACGTTGGGGTTTCCAACGGGTTGTAAAGTGGACGGAAACGCGTCGCGTAAATTGCGGGTCATTAAGCGACGTCACCGACCCCGCGCAATCTTTCCGCTCGTTTTAAAGCGCATATACGGAATTCCGAGGTGAAAATGACGCGAAAAAAACGCCCTTTTCAGACCCAGTGGATTAGGGTCTTCAGAATAGACAAATTCGATAGTATGATGTTTTCAAGTTCGATAGAATAGGTCCGTCCTCGTAAGTGTAATTATTAGTGCCTAATTCGTGAATAGTTCGTGGTACTAGGATGATACCGGTGAGATTCCACAGTGTAAGACGTTACAAGCGAATTCAACACACAAGACACATAAACGGCAAACTACCGACTTTACGATCTCCATAATCACTGGTAGAATTGTGAAGGTCAACAGTCGATATCAACAGTGATATCGCACTTGAATTAACCAAGTTACAGAAACGTAATACTCGTTGGAAATACCTACTAGGTATTTGGAAATCGTCAGCTGTGAAGATTTTGTGTTGATTGGAAGTTTACACGTTCAAAGTTAGGTCGATACAGGTAGGTCGCTTATCGCGACTAACTAAACAGCGAATGATTGGTTGAGCGTTGAAGCATTTCACTTTGAAGCACATAACACTCGTAAGAATCCCTGCATGCAGTAAATGTAAACAACTGGCAAAACCCGTATGGCTTACCTAGGATTACTCAAGTCGGATATGCTGAACATGTCTCGAATAAACGCATCCTGCATCACTTGTAAATATGACCAATTGTTACGTTATACCCAAAGGCGAATGTCATCGTACGAGTTCGCCTTGCGGATGAGGTAGTTCGTAGTGTAGTCTCGAGATCTGCAAGACAAAAAAAACAACGGTTGAGTGTTTGGGTATCGACACTACGTTCGTGAAAACCCACGAAAACGTATCGACACAACATACCCGACGCGATATCCTTTGAAAAGGAACAATCAGAACATGTAACGAGACGGTTTTTATACGACAATAGTAATCAATAAACAAAAAACAGGCATTATCATAACCTAAACCGTCACAATCAACATGATAATAAGAACCGTCAAATCGTTTCGCACGCGAAACCGACACATTCGCCGCAATGCGTTACACCTTGGTAACGTTTTTCACGACGATATACCATTTAATTTGGGCGAAAACAGCGTTTTATGAGAGTATCATTGGACGATCCAGCAGTACGGAGATGAGATTACTTGTAAGACACGTCAAGTTACGCCGATAAACATATGATAACCGTAGAACACGGGGGCACACATTTTGATCAGTCTTAAATAAAGAAGCGAGCTCACCGAAATATAATCCAGAAAACTGTAAGTAGTAATTGAGAAATAATAAGTAAAAACTCCAAATTGTTTTGAATAGAACAAAATGGCGTCGACGATGGATTTCGGAAGGTTACAATTTCGGATCTACATTATCAAACTATTATTGGATTAAATTCGGACGGGAGACCGATTCGTCAACGGATTACGATTTAAGTTCGCATAAATAGCGGTAGAATTCATAATAAAATACCGAAAGTTTCACACTTTTAGATCGTCACGTGAAAAACACTCGAGGAAACCTGCGTTGTGGATCAAGAGCTACGTTTTGTGGTGGGTTTGTGATAGTATGTACTCTTTGAATATTTGACAATTAACTAGAACGTTCTAGTATGTTTGAATGTTACTTCATAGTGAATTGGTGGTAATTAAACGTCATTGTAGTGTTTTGTTTCAACTAGACTCTTTAGGTGTATGGTGAATAGTAAGGATTTAAGCTAAATGTGGTCGGAGTTGGTAACGCCGTCGGTGTTCATGCTGGGAGGCGTTGCCGTCGGACACCGATTTCCCTGCAGATGTTGAATAGACGTGGAGGAAGCTAGGTAGTCATTTCTATTTGAGGAGCTGAGATTAACTCGTTCATTCCAAAACCAGCAATTTTACCTATAGAAACGACTGAATTTTACCTGTGAAACGACTGTTTCACTCCCTTTTTATGGAATTTTCGAAGAAAAGGAAGCTATTTTATAAGTAGGTACCAAAATCCGTTTTAGACCATCCTGAATCCACTGTCAAAAGACACCAAAAATATAGACATTCTGACTTCACCATCGTATTCAGCGTTGAAAAATCTATAAAAAGGGTTACTAGGCCAAAAAGGAGACAACATTTGTTATAAAACCAGTAAAATGGAGACATTCCACATAGTAAAACCAGTCAATTCTTCGAAAATTAGCTCTTATAGCCATGCTGCATGACTGTGGATTTTTTAAAATTTTGTGTAGATGGTCTAACTGCAGGGGCGTAGCGTCAGGGACAAGAAATGAAGAATGTAGGTAGAAGTTGAATGAAGACCTATCCTGAAATCTAAAATGGTCCAAAAAATGGTCCAAAAAAATCTAAAAGTGCTAAGTTTTTTCCTTTCACTTTTAGACTTTTCATTTCAGGGTGAGAGAGTTAGGAAGTGCGTAGAATGGGGGGGGGGGGGGGGGTTGAATTGAGTCTGGTACTCTCGTGTCCAGACCTACGCTACGCTCCTGCTACCGTCGTGTTTTTTTAAACCAAAAAACGAAACAATTCCGAGAATTCGCTTTATTCTGGACTTAGGTGCTCTGATGACTCTATCCAGTTGTTAATGCGACTTGGAGTGTACAATCCTGTCGAAGGCAATTCATACCTTGAGTTTGCTGGCGTCCGTTTCCACACTAAATATTCTCTTAAAATATCTGTTGGTCTGATGTCAGACTCGTCAAATCGTCTGTATAAGACATCTTCTTGTTTCTGTAGGGACTTCCTCCTTGTTGGTCTCAATCTATTTTTTCCACTTGCTTGTAATCTTTGCTTCCTTTCACCTGGTTCTCGAATGTGGCCTTTCAAAATGTGGCTCGATTTCTCCTTCCAGAGTATCCGCCGTCTAGCGGACCACAGATCGTGCCTGGATATCTTTTTCGGGCTGGCAAATATCTCGTTCAAGGCCACTACTCTTTTGAAAGGTGTCGGTTGCAGCTTCATCAGTTTTGGCAGCTTCCCAAGCAACTTAGGCAGTTTCTCATTAACATCGACGCCTTCTTCAAATCCATCTTCAGTACCTGTTCTATTAGCCACAGCTTGCTTGGGGTGAAACAAGTCGATCTCCCTCTTCACGAACCCCGCCTTTATTGACACGCTTGTCGGTTTGAGCTCCTTCTTCGACGGAATCGGTTTCGAGATGTCACCCAAATTCTCTTCGTCGTTCCAACTCATCTTGCTCACCCGTCCTCCCTCTTTAGTCACCTTTTGAGCTTCCAGTAACATCAAAGTGCGAAGTGGGGGTAAATTGCTTTTCATCAATTCCGACTTTTGTACTTTCAAAATTGATTTAATTTCTTTTTCCGGCTTCTTCAGCTTTTCAGTCTTCTCAATGATCAGAGCTGCTTTTCTCGCTGGGTTGTTGAATTTGAAAGGTATGATATCCAAAGGCTTGGGTTTCTCGTATATTCTACTCATTTTATCTGCTTTCGTTAGTAAATTTTCTGTGTTCGTACTTGATTCCTAAAAATGATTTAACAAAATTTACTATATTGATATGCTCACATGGTGGTACTTGAGAATACTTAGTTGTTTCGTTGCATTAGATATTTAACGCCCTCGTGGCTCAATAGAGACTTTTTGCAGCCACTTCAGAGTCGGCTCTGACTCTCAAAAACGGCAAGTGCGCATGCGCTACGGCCGATCGGCGAGACGGCTCGTCATGGGACGCCGACAAAAATCCGATTTCAGACTGGGCAAGTAAGTAAATGAAGGATCGAAATCAACCCAAGTAAATCTTTCTACTTTATTTCACGCAAATAATTGAATGCTCTCGTACCTGGCGATTCTTCAAGTGAGTCATGCCATTGCACGCTATCACAACATACAGTGCCAAAAATTGGATTATTAATCGTCCCTCTTCCTTCCCGACCATCTCAAACCACATGTCGTCCAGGAAAGTTAGCAAAAAAGGGGTCAGCCTTTAAGAGCTGGAAATCGTTTCAATCCCTCTTAGGGGACCTGAATAACGGGTATACGAAATATACATATGAGCTTGCAACGGTTTCTAGGTTGTGCATCAGATTTGATTTGAGAGCCTAAACGTTTTTCATTTTTTCGGGTATACCTACCTAAATCGAAAAGCACGCATCCTACAGAAACGGTCAATCAATTCTTTTTTAAAGAGCATCAGATTCCGTGCCGAACAGCGTTTCAAACATCGAAATCGATCAAGCCGTTGAGCCGAAATCGACTGTCAAAAATAGGTGATTTTTTACCAACTTCGCTAGAAAGTTGACAACCGTCAACTTCTGCAGGTGGAAAATGACTGCTCCGATTGAAAAATGTTATGAGACCAAAGTGGTTGGAAATTTAGTTTCGTATTCAATGTTCTTTAAAAAAGAAGGGAGTGACATTTTCTGTACTTGTCACGTTTTACCTTCGCGAAGAACTGAAAAAGTTGTGAATATCTGATGCGATTACAGAGGGATTACAACGATTTCCAGCTCTCGCGCCATTTTCGGAAGGCAGAGCACTGATTTGTCTGGGCTAATGGGACGAATTTGAAAATTTTGGCTCCCGGGAACCAAAACGTAGTCACATTTTCCCTTTCCCGTACTTACCCTCGCCAGCATCCTGTTGAGATACTCCCAGGTTTTGTAAACGTCTTTTTGAGCTCTCAACGAACCTCCGAGCCCCTGAGCGACACTTCGAACTCGGAAGTTGAATTTTTCATTTAGTTCTTCGGCATCGAATTTCGACATATTCAAAACTTTCATGGCGCCTCCGACGCTCATAGTTTTGCTCTCCATCGTCATCGTGTCTTCTCGTTTTCAACTTTTCACACCCTGAAGCGAATGCATAGAGTTTGCCCCGAACGAAATAACTTTTCCTGGTATAGGTAAACATTGGTCGTAACAACACCGTATCCATTTGACGAGATTTCGATGTGGACGTTGCTATGGGATTCAACAAATGGGGAGCTTTGCCAGTTCATAAAGTAGGTAGAACCAGTGCGATATGTAATAGGTCTTGGAGGATAGCCAGGTCTGTAAATGCAGACCAGGATACCCCTCTGGGTGGGCATAATTGCTAAACCTCCCCAGGATCAGAGAACTCAGCAAACCATTCATTACAGATTTCTAATAGATTGATTTGATTCGTGCAAGAAGAAGATAATAAACGAAAAAATAGGATTCTTCAAGCTCCAGTCGTGCATCATGACCATCTGAGCGAATTCCAAACGTGACCTGTAAGACCTTCGACTACTAAGTTTTTAGGAATTTTTGAAACATTAAAACCTCAATTTCAACTGTTTTGTTTTACCCACAAGTATTAACATTGCTCTGGGGAAGAGCCTACATTTTCATATTTAGGGTAGTAGTAATAATTGCGACCAATGAAGTAATTCTGACTTGATACACACTATTACAACCACGTTTGGTGATCAATTTCTAGCCAATTTTGACTCTTTGTGTATTTTTGGTGCTTGTTTAAAGGGTTGAAGTGTGGCAACTAAATTTTGAATCACCTAAATATTGATTCGGCGACGAAATCTGTGCATCACCGAGCTCAGACATTCCAACTCAGGCAGCTCTCAGGATTAGATTTCGTCGGTAGAATTTGTATAGAGAAAAGTCTCAGTCAAAACCACGACTTGGAACCACTGCTTGACTAATTTTTCGCCAAAAACTGAAATGTCGACAATTACTCTATTAGGTACCTACTTATATTACTTTAATCGACAATTCGGTTTTTCGATAGCTTGCCGTCAAAGATACTTCTGAAGGAGATGAGGCTGATTTAGAGCTAGGTAATTACCTAGCTTTCTATTAATTATCAAATACAAGAAAAAAAAATTTAACTCGTAAAATTTGTTTTCTCATTTTTCGTTTTTATCCACTTTTTACGAGTTAAATTTTTCATTTCTTGTATTTTATAATTAATAGAAGGTCAAATCATAATATTTTCGTTCATGGGTTTGATGGAGCCACTCCGCCAAAGGCAAAGGACAAGCCCATGCACAGTATCTTGTAAATAACTCGGACCTGAGGGCCATGCCAAGCGGGAGGCTAGGACCACCCCGGAAATTGGCTAAAGTTCCATATTATAGTTACCTGCGAACATGTTACTACGTGAAATGAAAATAAACTATTTTCGTCACCCAAAATTACAGAGTTTTTGATTTACAGAGGTACGGTTATTGTTCAAGTTACCCATAAAATGAAAGCGATGAGACATAGAATCACAACTATAACTCCTCCGAAAATTATTCTTCCCAACAAACAGCATCCGCAACAAGACTGAAAAGAAGAGAGTTTTATATTTTAAAATGCATTCAGCAGGGATTCCAGACGAGCACAATAAGTTCTTAAGACAAGGAGATAGTACCTACTGGACTTTTACCTAGCCGGTGAAAAATGTTGGCATGCTTGGCTATTAGTCATCTTTCTGACACATACTGTTTCTTACTGACAGACCTTACAGATTCTGTGAGGAGAGGCTCATCTGTTCAGCAAGGCAGCATTATCAGCCCATAACATTATATTGTGATCCAACCCCGAAATGATAATTCTGTGGCTCTTCGGGTAGCACAACCAGAAGACAAGCTCAGAGAGCAGCTCACCCATGGAGATTGAACTTGTCCAGTAATACCATACCTACCTGTACAGTCATGATTGAAAGAGAACCTAACAAAATGTATAGTCCACAGCTCGGGACGTAACCAACTGCGAAGTTGGAGGTAGGTGGCAAATTCAGGAATCCTGGAAACTAGAGGTCAGGCAGAAGTTGTTGGGTGCATGGAAGAAGGGAGAGTGTATGTTTACCGGACGTCACGAAACGCGTTTTCATACACTCGGCACCGTTCGTTTTCTCAACTTCTTTGCTTGGCGGGGCGGAACGCTACCACGTTCCTAGATTACCTATACATTCGAGTTTTGAATTTAAATTCAATTTTTTTTTTCAAAAATAATTTTTTTCATTTTTGGTAAAAAAAGAAAAAACGGCTAGATATATCTCGGCTCCTATTTGACCGATCAACTTGAAAATTAGTGTGGGTCTTCTTTGAGTGGATATTAGAAAGCCCTGAAAGTTTCAAATCGATAGGTCTAAAGGGAGCCGAGCTACATAACTTCAAAAACCCGGTTTTTTGGCTTTAGATTGTTCTTCTCCTTCTCCTTGTTCAGACAGGCAAGGCTGGAGCCTCTCCACGTTCACCGATTGACTTGAAATTCTGCACAGAGCTTCATTTAACCTTGAGACAGAGCCTTATATAAGATTTAACACATTATCTCAACCAAAAAAAGTTTTAGAAACAAAAAAACAGAAACTTTAGGAAAATTCTGTCCACTTTGACGAGTCTACAGCCTGGGTAAAAGGACAAATCGACTTGAATTTTTTTACATACCTTCTTTATAGTGCCATTTGAACGAAATAACCCATTATCCCAAAAAAAAAAAAAAAAAAAATTAGGGACAAAAAACTAAAATTTAGGGTAATTTAGGCTAAGTTTGGCCATATCTCGGCTCCTAGTTGACCGATCAACTTGAAATTTGGTTTGGATCTTTTTGGTGTGGATAATAGAAAGCCCTGAAAGTTTCAAGTCGCTAGGTCTGAAGGGAGCCGGGTTATATAACTTCAAAAACCAATTACCATGTTTTTCTACTTTTTTCAGTCGGTCAAGGCTACACCCTCTCCACCTTCGCCGATTGACTTGAAATTTTGCACGGAGCTTCGTTTCAAGTGTAGCAAGTGCCTTTTGAAAGATTCAAGTCGATATCTTTAAAGGGAGCCGAGTTATATAACTTCAAAAGATCGGTTTTCACCCTTACCTGTTCTTCTTCTCCTTAATAAGTTAGGCCTTTCCGCCTTCACGGATTGACTTGAAATTTTGCACAGAGCTTAGTTTCAACATCAGCCAGTGCCTTTTGAAAGTTTAACCCATTATCTCAACCCAAAAAACTTTTAGAAACAAAAAACTGAAATTTAGGCTAATTTTGGCAACTTTGACGAGTCTACAGCCTGGGTAAAAGGAACAATCGACTTGAAATTTTGCATAGACCTTCTTTATAACATGACCCACTTCAACAACAAAAAGATTAAATCAAATTTTGATATCCCCCCAAAAACACTCCGTTTTTATTACTTCCACAAGCAACTAATACTTGTATAAAAATGTTGTATTTGTAGTATTGTTATTACTTTCACTACCTACAAACCTGATCCTCCTTCCCCTAACCACCACCATCAAGTATTAGTTGCTTGTGGAAGTAATAAAAACGTCTCGCAATAGCGCCAAGGGGAGATTTCGAAAGGGTGCTTGTGAAGTGGTTAAGCTTTTCATTATACTTAGCTCCTTAATGAGGAAAAGGGCGGGCGGGGAAAGTGGATATCATAACTTTTTCCGGCCTCTGTAGAATGATATTTGCGAGGCGGGGTGATTTTTACACGGAGTGTTTTTTGGGGGGTTAAGTTTACGTTCTCGAAGAGTGCATTGCTGTTTTCAAAGTTAAAATCGACTTGACGAATTGAGGGCGTGGGTTATAATGTAAATTTCCCCCGATCGTGGTGCGATCTGTTGAAAAAACTTCTTATTAAATTCCGATCGGATTGGCCTCAAGGAAGAAAAGCTGATCTCGAAAAAAAGCCACCATATACATGCAGAATGACCTTTAATTTTTGGTTAGTAGGTAATTTATGTTTGACATTTTTAGTTTTTATGGAAAACTTGAAAGGTTGGAATTGTTTTGTCGTATAGCTTCATTCTATTCAGTGGTCGCGGGAAGGGTGCATAAACAGAAATTATATGAGATATCGATGCTAACATCGATTTTGGAGGCTGATAATATCGATGTTGAACGTAACGATGTTTTGCACCATCGATGTTATGAGGCCGATATTGAACATCGATGTTTTTACTTTGATGTTCCATCACTATTTACAACGTCCCTAACCGAAAAACAGGTACCTACCTTTGAAAAATTGCTCTGATCTTTATTGAGGATGTTCCTGAACGCTCCCTCAAAAATTGGATTTCGGACCATGATCATTTTAACGTAGGACCTCCTTGTGATACTCCAGATACACGTGGTGTGTGGGAACAATCACTTGTGTATACAATGTATACACATGTCATGTTGATATACAACATGTCATGTTGATATATGTACATGGCGTTTTGTGGCTACTGGATTACATTATTTGCTTGGATCAACCGCTTACTTCCTACCCTCAAATCCCGCTCATCTCTTTCCCCACTGATAGTTCATTCGAGCATGTCATTAGTGTTCTCTCTTGTTCAGTAAAATAACTTAATAACTTGAATGTAAATGAAATATTTCCGGTAGTAAAATAGGTCCTGCGGCTTCAGGTGCTGCATTCTATTTGAGTATCTAAACACACTAGACACGTTGATAGTTAATTCTCTTCATGGTGATTAAATGGGGTCGTACTTACACGATAGTTTTGTCTATGTTTTCGATGAGGTTATAAATAAGTAATATTCACTTGTTGAGGATCATCGGTGTCTTCATACTGGCGTCCTGGCATTGGTCCCTCCAGTTATTGAGCCATCTGGAAACGCGATGTATTGTGTAGGTTCTTACGGGAATTAGATTTGAATTATATGCAACATCACTGTGGTCTCCCACGTCAATAGCCAGATTTTAACATCAAATAATTGGGGCGAATACTTTACCTATTGGTAAACCGTTACGTAGAGAAGTTAGAAGTCCGTTTGGGTGAACCAGCCAACCTATCAGTCATTATGCACCACTTTTCAGGCATCACACTTCACGACTAGACCATCAGCTTACGTCACAGTTGATCACTGAAGCTTGGTTCACATGGAGCATTGGGCTGCAGCAATGCAATTGGTCGAAAGCCACCCGGTCATCCCCAATAACAGCGGCTGTGGTTGTGCCCTTGCAAGTGTTCAATATATTTGCCGCTCAACCGCAGTACGGATGTTATAAAAGAGGTGACCCGCCATATTGTCGCATATCTTAGTGTTTTGCTCCGGAATTAGTGACAGTTGTCAAACGAATATAATTGATGGTAGAATATAATGTATGTAGTTATTAGAATTATATTTCATGAAAAACATGAGCAAAATCTCACTGTAACAAAACGGCCTAAAAAAAGACGTTGAAAAACAAAATGGCGATAAATCGCACCTGACGCTCCATGTGAACTCAGCTTGAGCCTGGAAGATTGGATGTTTTTTGGTGACAATAGTGAGTCTCCGAAACCATACAGTTGCCCCTTCCTTCTATAAGTGACAATAGTGAGTCTCCGAAACCATACAGTTGCCCCTTCCTTCTATAAGTGTGAAAACAATTAAGTAAAATCGATAACCAACAATTACTCTTGGGAAGTTTATGTAAAAAGGATATTCAATCGATTCCTGCAATCTTACTAAAATAGTCTGCTGAGGTGGTCAGGGTAGCATGACAGGAGCCTGTACAGTTGCCGGTACCTCCCACGCTGGTAGAATTTTGAAGTGTGGGGTTGTTATGTCGTCTCCCTTCGGCTAACTTGTAACTCGTGTACGCGTGATGGAAAGCTGAAATTGACAATGCACCTACTCTGGCATTTGAAATGGTCGACACGTCAGTTAGAATTAATAATTAATTACCTATTACTCTGGCTGCTAGTAGACAGACGTGCAAACATGTTCACCATGAAACGATAGAATAACCTCATGGCCCAGTGAGTAAATTCGTGCTTGGTATCATTACCATCGTTCCAGCCTGTAAATAGGGCCAAACAGTGGTTGGACCGAGCATAGGCAGATTGTAGAAGAAATGTACACGTCAACTGCTGTTCCAGCCGACCAGAACCAACCTCGCCTTAGGTGGGCTTAGAACGGTTTTTGAGCTGCTATACCTGCCCCATTGGAACCTACCTAAAGCTTAATGCAATGGATTTATTACCGCTATGGATGGACAATATTGACCATGCATTTGATTGTTGACGGTGATCGTGACTTGGAATGAGGGTCCACCATTCCTCTTGCTTTGGACCAGGCATTCCAGCCGAACCTTAACCAGTTGTTAGCAAAGTTCGAACTGTAATCAAGAAGGCTAATGGCAAAAGAAAGACCGTGGTTCGACCACTGTTTTTGGCTGGAACAAAACTTGTAATTTCATTTTTTATATGCCAGTGTTGCAAGTATCAAAATTTGATGGAGACGATGTTAATAAACGGGCTGGCTGTATTATAAAGATAAAGATTGAAATAAATGCAATTTAAAAAAAAATTATCCCAGCTGCACAATTGTCACCTGAAGTCTTGACTGCGCACAGTAATCCAGGGACCACACTTTAGGTTCTAGTTTTTGTACACCGTCTCCAGTATCAAATGGAGATGGTGTTAAAAAACTGGATGGCTGTGGTATCACAGCTGCACAATTGTCACCTATAATCGTGCCTGCACACAGTAATCCATGGATCAGATTGTAATGTTTTTCCAATTTGTACGAGCATATCGACTCTGAAGAGTTACCCTAACAATAACGTAATATGCGCTCAATCATGATTTCTTATCTCCTACAAACAGCAAGGAACTTGGTGATGATAAAAACTTGGTATTCTTTGACATTGTACACGTCTCTTCTCACTCACCCAGGAGAAAGACGATCAAAAGAGAAGCCCCTCCGATCACGGCAAACGATCGTATCAACTGCTGACGAGGAGTGACGCCTCGGTTCATAAATACATACTGACACTATCCCGATTTATGGTCTAACACTTTCGATTTACCACTCAACTACACTGCTCCCTATAATCATCCCCTAAATGAATTCTATTCCGAAAATATTACTTTCTAAAAGTTCAGACACTCGCTGGTTTGGTCGTTAATGACCACCAAATGCGTTGGTTAGTTGGGTTTCTACCAACTTCATTTCGCTTGCGGTTTGTAGGGGAACATAATGATTTCTGTGTAGTGAAATTCGGTGGTTTCCCTAATGGTCAGCCGAGAGAAACAAACGTTCCACTCATGTAGCATGACGTAAACAAACGAATTTTCTAAGTACCGAACCTTCAGTCAAAGTACCTAGTGGAAAAACGAGAGTAAAAAGAACAGGGTAAAATTTTGGTATGTTGTATAGAAGTCTCTTTTCTACTAACAAGACGTAGGTACTCATATTACGAAATTGAAAAATCGTTATGGCTTCCTAATAAATTACCATCACCACCACTGGCGCCGTTGCGGCGTCAGTGTATTTTCTAGAGTATGCCAAGTGTGCCCGATAAATCAAGTTCCTATTCATTCCAATACATAAATCCTACATATTCAAGACCCATAATCAGCTGAAATTGGCTTATCGTCGCTTCCCCAGTGCCAAAAGCTATTCAGCGAATTCAGTGAAATTACCTACTTTTACGCCCCCCATGGCCGTAAATCAGGCGCGTATGCCGTTTTAACCCTATAAAAGGTAATCCAATCGAGATATCCCACTGCGGGGAGGTTATTTGGTCAAAACTGTAGATTGATCGGTTTCTCCATTTCGGGTTCTACGGCGACGATCAGAGGGACATGTAGGGCTGATTGCTCTACCAACGGGAAGATCAGGGATGAAATGACAAGGCAGTCACTTTAACTTTGATGGCTGATATATATATATATTTACAAAAGATCGTGCGCGTTATGAAATGTCGATATTTACAGCTTAATTAATAGATGAACGATTGTAGAAAAAATACAGGTTTACGTAGAGTGAATGCACTTGAACACACGAGGGGTTACTACACTCAGGAAACTTGAGTCACTTGAAACAGAGTAGGTTGGGTACAAACAGTTATCAATTAGATCGAAAGTGATGCGTTTGAACGTGATGCGAGTGAATGCGTTGGTTGACAGAACGTTGGTTGACTGAATCGCGTTGGTTGACTCAACCGCGTTGGTTGACTCAACCGCGTTGGTTGAGTCAACCGCGTTGGTTGACTCAACCGCGTTGACTGAATGAAGTTAGTAGACTGAACGATGACTGAACGGTGGACTGTACGCATTTGGCAGTGCTCAGGGATTTTATAACCTAGGTAGAGGGGAGCAGACGTTTTGGAACTCTCGTGAAAACACAATAAACCGCGAGAAGGGGTAACTTGGAGGGATGGAATGGAAGGGCGAAATCAGTTATGATAAAATGACCTTAGGTCGTTGCCACAGGGGGTTAACGGTATGAGTACACACGTGTAGGGATAACTAACCAGGTGTAGGGTCTACCAGGTAAGCCAACGGGACGTGATGTTCAACAACCTCAAGGTGGTTGAACTGGCAGTGAAAGGGAATTTTATGAGGAAGCGTAATTTATTTTTGTTATTTTATTATTTGTTTTCGCGGTGTGAGGTTACGGCCGAACATGGTTCGGGGGCCAGCGAAGGATAACGGAAGTCACAAGGGGTATGGTAATGCGGCCTAAGGGCCATCGAAAATGTGGTAGGTCGTCGTCCATGATGAGGACGACCTCCCCAACGGCGAGGGGATTCAGTGAACGCTGTATGAGGAAGTGACCGGGAGTAAGAATTTGCAGGTCGGCTGGGGATGAGGAGAGTGGGGCCTAGAATTCAGGATCCCTTCGGTTTTTGCGATTATTGGAGAGAGTTCGATAAAGTACAACACGCTGTGGGAAGTACAGTATTTTCAGGGATTAATGAGAGAGTTCGATGGATTACAACACGCTGTGGGAAGTACGGAATTTTCAGGGGTTAATGAGAGAGTTCGATAAAGTACAACACGCTGTGGGAAGTACGGAATTTTCAGGGCAGGGATTAATGGGAGTTCGATAAAGTACAACACGCTGTGGGAAGTACGGAATTTTCAGGGATTAATGGGAGTGTTCGATAAAGTACAACACGCTGTGGGAAGTACGGAACTTTCAGGGATTAATGGGAGTTCGATAAAGTACAACACGCTGTGGGAAGTACGGAATTTTCAGGGATTAATGAGAGAGTTCGATAAAGTACAACACGCTGTGGGAAGTACGGAACTTTCAGGGATTAATGGGAGTTCGATAAAGTACAACACGCTGTGGGAAGTACGGAATTTTCAGGGATTAATGAGAGAGTTCGATAGAATACAACACGCTGTGGGTAGTACGGAATTTTCAGGGATTATTGAGAGAGTTCGATAAAGTACAACACGCTGTGGGAAGTACGGAACTTTCAGGGATTAATGAGAGAGTTCGATAAAGTACAACACGCTGTGGGAAGTACGGAACTTTCAGGGATTATTGAGAGTTCGATAAAGTACAACACGCTGTGGGAAGTACGGAATTTTCAGGGATTAATGAGAGAGTTCGATAAAGTACAACACGCTGTGGGAAGTACGGAACTTTCAGGGATTAATGGGAGTTCGATAAAGTACAACACGCTGTGGGAAGTACGGAATTTTCAGGGATTAATGAGAGAGTTCGATAGAATACAACACGCTGTGGGTAGTACGGAATTTTCAGGGATTATTGAGAGAGTTCGATGGATTACAACACGCTGTGGGAAGTACGGAATTTTCAGGGATTAATGAGAGAGTTCGATAAAGTACAACACGCTGTGGGAAGTACGGAATTTTCAGGGATTAATGAGAGAGTTCGATAGAATACAACACGCTGTGGGAAGTACGGAATTTTCAGGGATTAATGGGAGAGTTCGATAAAGTACAACACGCTGTGGGAAGTACGGAACTTTCAGGGAGTAATGGGAGTTCGATAAAGTACAACACGCTGTGGGAAGTACGGAATTTTCAGGGATTAATGAGAGAATTCGATAAAGTACAACACGCTGTGGGAAGTACGGAGTTTTCGGGGAACGATTTTATTAATGAGAGAGTTTGATTTACGTTTTGAGTTTGATTAGTTTGAGTTTTATTAAAGGAAAGATTATTCGAAAATGAGGGCTCCGTCCAGTTTAGTTATCAAGCATTGAGAGCGATATGATCATCGAAGCGTTGGTCTTTAAAATTGTGAAAAGTCAAAAACGGGGATGGTTGTGATGAGCACTGCCAGTGTTTTCAAATCACTATAAGTATTCGAACTAAAATCTGACTGAGAACTGTTTGTACTTACAGTACGCGACGGTGGGGGCAGAGAGGCGGCGCGTTCGTTGAGGAGCTTTTTCCAGGCAGTGAGGTGTTTGTGTAGACGGCCCGTGATGACTTCGACGATCTCAGGGGACTTTTCAGTTTTCAGTAAGTCCTTGGTGAGGGGTCGGACTTCCGTGCTGATGGTTTGGTAGTCGGAGCACCATGACGAATAGACATTTTGTTTCGTTGACATTTTGTTTCGATGTGGGAGAGCAGTTGGATGATGACGGATGACGTTGGATAAGTTGCATCAAGAGTTGACTTCGATTTCACTGTCAACCCTTGCCTGATTCATTCCCGGGTTTCGGCACCAAAATGTAGGGCTGATTGCTCTACCAACGGGAAGATCAGGGATGAAATGACAAGGCAGTCACTTTAACTTTGATGGCTGATATATATATATATTTACAAAAGATCGTGCGCGTTATGAAATGTCGATATTTACAGCTTAATTAATAGATGAACGATTGTAGAAAAAATACAGGTTTACGTAGAGTGAATGCACTTGAACACACGAGGGGTTACTACACTCAGGAAACTTGAGTCACTTGAAACAGAGTAGGTTGGGTACAAACAGTTATCAATTAGATCGAAAGTGATGCGTTTGAACGTGATGCGAGTGAATGCGTTGGTTGACAGAACGTTGGTTGACTGAATCGCGTTGGTTGACTCAACCGCGTTGGTTGACTCAACCGCGTTGGTTGAGTCAACCGCGTTGGTTGACTCAACCGCGTTGACTGAATGAAGTTAGTAGACTGAACGATGACTGAACGGTGGACTGTACGCATTTGGCAGTGCTCAGGGATTTTATAACCTAGGTAGAGGGGAGCAGACGTTTTGGAACTCTCGTGAAAACACAATAAACCGCGAGAAGGGGTAACTTGGAGGGATGGAATGGAAGGGCGAAATCAGTTATGATAAAATGACCTTAGGTCGTTGCCACAGGGGGTTAACGGTATGAGTACACACGTGTAGGGATAACTAACCAGGTGTAGGGTCTACCAGGTAAGCCAACGGGACGTGATGTTCAACAACCTCAAGGTGGTTGAACTGGCAGTGAAAGGGAATTTTATGAGGAAGCGTAATTTATTTTTGTTATTTTATTATTTGTTTTCGCGGTGTGAGGTTACGGCCGAACAGGACAAATGGGACAAAATTAAGTGTTCAAAATTATTTTAAGAACCTACCGTATAGGAAATTTAACGGTGATTACGAATATACCTCTGTTAAGTAGGTCGTTGCAGTTCTTATCGTGGAAAAAAAAAAAAAAAAAATACAGAAAAAATTCACGTTTCTTCAACATATTGTAAGAACAATAATTATTAAATGGTTTAATGATATATATATTTTGTTTGTTTGATAATATATTATATATTATATTAAGTATTATATATTATATAATACACAAGCCACAACCTTTTTAAAAATATTAGACCGATAACAATAGCTTCATTTTCATTGAAAATTCGCTAAAACGACTGAAAAACGTCGAAAAATGGTTATGATCGATTCTCATTAAGGAAGAAAATTGAGTATTGTATAATAGAATACATTGAATATTGTACAATTGTGTACAAAATATAAGAGTATTGTCTTAAAGACCCATTTATATTGGAATGAATGGGCCTAGCACAGGACCTGTTTGCGATTCGAATAATGATAGATAGAAAGTTGATTTTGAATTGAATAGACCCATTCATATTGGAACAAATGAGTCTTGCACACGACCTTTTTTGTTGCACTCGATTGGAAAACGACGATAATTTTAAATAAACAACTTTAGGTAGGTACTCTAAGAACTATTTCAAAAGGTGTTAGGCGTGAGTGGGTCTGAATGTGACGGAAATCGTATGAATCAAATAGTTAGACTTACCCACAGCAGTAGTCGACAGCGATGTACACATGTACACACTTACAACGTATTCAACAACAATATGAAACGGAAGGATTCGAATAAAAGATGGTAAACGAGTTTAGAGATTGAGAGTATATTCGGAAAGAACACAACCAGTAGGTTAGAACACAGAAGAACAAGTGAAGTAAGTGGCACAGATCAGAGCAAGTCAAGGCAGTAATACCAACGTATCAAAAGTCCCAATGCTATCGTAATCTCATGTTTCAGATGTTTTGTTACTCTCTATATCACAATAACGGATGTAATATAGTATATTATTATTGTATAAAATATTTACGAGTTTATCAGGTAATATATTGCTCTGAAGGAGCCAGAACAGAGAAAATCTTATTCTCACACAAAGAGAATTCAAATAATAGTTTTTGGATGCTCCGATAGAAGCGCTAATGTACCTAGAGGTTTTTCATCGAAGAAACCTAGTTTCCAATACTCCCTCCTCTTCGAGGAAAGACAAAAAGATTTCAAAATTCAGATCAATTATTTGAAACAATGACAAAGAGGTTACAATTTTTCATGACTGACCAAGTCAATATCAAAAGTTGAAAACACAGTTTTTGAAAGGAATCAAACTAAGCAGTTAACAGAGAGAGATTTGAATGAGATTACGCAAATTTTGAATTCAAAGTGAAGAAATTCTGAGATGAGTTGAAAAGTTCGGAGATTAGGAGATGTGGCGGAGATCCGGAGATGTGGCGGAGATTCAGAGATGCTGCGGAGATCCGGAGATGCTGCGGAGATCCGGAGATATCGGTAGTCGAAATTCAAATGGGAACTCACTCCCACGACTCGTTCACACCTGATGAGACAAAAGAACAGCCTGTTAGAAACGGAATACAAATTTTTCACGGAAATAAACTAATTTTTCCAAAGGTAGAGCCTTAGTGAAAATATCTGTCAGCTGATCATCAGTAGGAACCCAAGTAACTTCAAGCTCATTATTCTTGTAGTTCTCGTGCACGTAGTAAATAGCCGGAGCACAATTGCATCTGAGCGTCGGAAGCAAATCTAGACCTGTCAAAAATTCAAACAAGCTACGAATATTAGTTAGTTCTTTACTGGTATCTGACATGGCAATATAATAATATATTATAAATGATATAAATAATATAATTATATTATAATTATTATTAATTAAATTAAATTATTATTATTATATTATAAATAATATAATAATATATTATATTATTCCGCTTCGCATGTTGATAAGGCCACATGAGACTGTTTTTCCTGATCGCCAGGCCACCAAAACAGTTAATCAAATACCCTGTAGTTGATCGACCATTGGCAGCACTGGTTCCAAGAGAAGCATCTGAATGTGCAATGAGGTCGTAGAATTTTCCTGAAATTCAAATACCATAATCGGTTGTACCCTTTAGGTACTGCAGAATTCGCATTAAAGAGTTCCATTCGTTCAGAGTGTACCCTACCTGTTTCCTACTCATGAAGTTGACAGAGAACGAAACATCCGGTCTAGTACAATTTTAAATATATAAAAGCGAACCAATCACTTCTCTGAAAGCAACTCAGAACAGAAATCATCGTTCTCAGTCTCCCTCATCTGAGCTCACAATGTACAGGTGGTAGGTGCCATCGGAGTTTCACTAATTTTATTTTTCGGATATAAATATTTTTCAATTGGTGCTTCAATTGCGGATTTCTGATGCAGAAATATCACCTTTTTGGCCACATCTCTGATTATTTCAAAACCCAAAAATTTCTTAGGCTCCCCCAGATTTTTAATTTTAATTTCTTTTTGTAAGTTCTGAATGACCTCTAGTGCTTTTTGTTTGTTATTGGTAGCCAATAAGCAATCGTCCACATAAATGAGCATTAAAACAAAAACGGAGTCCTGATGCCATTTGAACATACAAGACTGAAACGGATAAGCTTCAAAGCCTAAGCGATGAAGAACGGAGCTAAATTTCTTGTACCAGAGATTAGGAGAGACTTTGAGGCCATATAGGGATCTTTTAAGATAGCACACATAGGAATCCTTCAGGTCCTGCCCAAGCTCGGTCAGCTCCACAAGTCCTTCGGGAATCTCCATATGTACTGGCTTTTCAAGTGTGCCGTGCAAGAAAGCTGTAGTCACATCTAATTGAAACAAATGTAGGCCGAATTTATTTACAACGGATAGGAACAAACGTACGTCGCCTAAACGGGCAACCGGAGCGAAGATTTGGGAAATGAGGTATTCGTTAACATCAGCAAATCCCTTAATTACCAATCGACTTTTATAACGAATAGACCCATCGGATTCTTGTTTTCTTTTATGCACCCATCTAGATTTAATGACTTTAGTGTGGGGTGGTAAATCGGATTTTGGTACAAGTTCCCATGTATTCATATCAATCAGAGATTCAAGTTCTTCCCGGAAGGCTCCCTCCCAAAAGTCCTTTTCAGGTGAGTTCATGGCTTCTGTATATGAGGAGGGTTCCGGAAACTCACCTCGATCTTTCTGAAGCATAAGTACATTTTCTGATTTTTCGGATGTATCGATTCGGTTAGGGATATCTCCCAGGTCTAGTATTTCAGCTAAGGGTATCGGGTAGTCTTGAATTCTATCGCCATATACTATCGTTTCTATACACTTTACATCACATAAGTTTACCAGCGTTTTGTGCTGTTCGGAAAATATCACATAACCAGTGTCGGAACATTCGAGCAAATAACCCTTTTTAGCATTTGGAGCAAATTTGGTTTTATTATTTGGATCTTCATAATGTATCAGACACCCAAAACGTTTCATAAATTTGAGAGATGGTTTGTATCCTTTAACCTTTTCAAATGGACTCACAAACAGATTAGCAGAATCTGGCATGCGATTATATACAAACACGGTGTAATTAAGCGCATGACCCCAGAAAGAAAATGGCATTCGGGCTGAGTGTAAATTTACTCGGATTTTATGAGTTCTTGATTAACTCCTTCTGCAGAACGAATGGTAAAAACATTTTTGACTTCAGCTGTGATGGAAGCTATTTCCAGAAGACATTTCCTGAGAGCCAAGTGAACCTCTTTCTTATTTTTTCAAAGTGTAAGCAAATACATAATGGGAATAACTGCATACAAAAATGACGATATAGGAATCGCCTGAACGGAAGTTTGCAGGGTGTGATATTATTACTACAGTTAGCTCACATGATGTCGTTGTTGTGTACGTTTCTAACGAACTTCTTTCCCATAATTCATTAGTTCATTACACGTTCAATTTTGATGAATAAAGCCTACAGATCGGTAAACATTCTTTTATATCACAATTTATTCATCAAAATTCATCCGAGCTAAATGGATCGTGTACTCAGGCCTCCGACGTTGGATCTAAATCCGGACAACCCAAATGCCAGTTTGCTCTGGCGCCACTGGTATCAGCGATTCCAGAACTTTTTGCGAACAATGGAAGCAACAGAAGAGGGAAAGCTACAGATTCTCATAAACTACGTCTCCTCTGACATCTTTAATTATGTGAGTCATTCGTTAACCTACAATGATGCAATTTCAGTCCTCCAGGGAATTTTTGTGAAAACACCAAATGAGATTGTGGCTAGGCATTTACTTTCCATTCGTGGCCAGCAACCTAACGAATCTGTTGATAGATTTATGGAATCCCTAAAGCTGATGAGTGCAGATTGCCAATTTAGAGCCGTAACAGCTGAAACGTACCGAGATGAGTGCGTCAGAGACTCATTCATTCGCGGTTTGTTGAATCAATCCATCCGCCAAAGGCTACTAGAGAACCGAACTCTTACATTAGACGAAGCTCACTCACAAGCCCGAGCTCTGGAGCTTGCTGGGGTGCACGCCCAGAAGTACAACGAACCTAATCTGTCTGTAAGCGCTGTTTCAGCTCCGGATCCCGCTCATAGCTCTTCAAAATCAGCTGACGAGGTAGACAAAATTTTAGCACTAAGGAATAAAACTTGTTACTTTTGTGGCAAATCAAGGCACCCCCGATTGGAATGCCCAGCTCTTAAGGACAAATGCCACAACTGTGACAAAGTTGGCCACTGGATGAGTGTCTGCCGCTCTCGCAACAATGCAAAACCGAACAACACTAATGATAGAACCTCCACGATAACAGCCCCAGTCATTTGCGCATCTGGGATATCTAAAGTAAAAACTACTATTCTAGTCAACAGCCGTGAAATATGTGGGATGATCGATTCTGGGAGTGACATCAGCCTAATAAGTGAAGAAAAAGCGAAAGATTTTGGACTACCCATTCATAGAACATTTAATAAGGTAGGCCTAGCTTCCAAAAACCACTATGTAGAGATCTTGGGAAAATGTACAGCCAACATCCAGATGCTTGGGCATTCCTACCCAAAATTAGAGCTTTATGTAATACCTGACTTATGTTTTGACCTAATTGTCGGTCGAAATGTATTATTACAACATGATTCTGTACAGTTCGATTTTGGTGGCCCAAAACCACCGTTGCGAGTGTGTGTGGCCATTGCTGAGGTTGAACCTGCACAGCTTTTTCAAAACCTCACTAACGACTGTCATCCAATTGCAGTGAAATCACGAAGCCATTCCGAGAAGGATGCTCAGTTTATTGAGGCTGAGATTCAAAAGTTAATCAGTGACGGTATTATCGAAGACAGCATTTCTCCTTGGCGAGCCCAGGTCTTGGTCACAGGAGGAGGACATCACAAGCGCAGGATGTGTGTCGACTACTCGCGCACTATAAATCGATTCACCCAACTGGATGCATACCCTCTTCCGAGAATAAACGATATAGTGAATAAGGTTGCAGGGTATTCCATCTTCAGTGCCATAGATCTTCGCAGCGCCTACCATCAGGTACCAATCCCGATTCAAGACAGGCCTTATACAGCATTCGAAGCTTGCGGGAAGCTTTTCCAATTCACCCGTATACCCTTTGGTGTCACCAACGGGGTGGCTGGATTTCAAAGGGTCATCGATGAAATTATAAGGAAAGAAGATCTTAAGGATACGTTTGCGTATCTGGACGATTTGACCATCTGCGGAAACTATCAGGAGGAGCACGACCTTAATCTGAAGCGATTCATGGAAGCTGCTTCCAAATATCATTTAACGATTAATCAAGAGAAAAGCTCATTCTCTAAGACATCTATATACATTCTTGGACATGCCATAACCAATCATACGATACGCCCAGATCCCAATCGACTCAAACCATTACTTGAATATCCTCCACCCACTGACCAGCCGTCCCTCAAGAGGGCACTTGGAATGTTTTCCCACTATTCCAAATTTATTCCTAAGTTTTCTGAGCGAATTAGACCTCTTGTTACCAGCACATTTCCACTCTCAGCTGAAGCACTGGAGGCTTTCGAAGAGATGAAGAAAGCAGTGGGGGATTCCTCTCTCTCTCACATCGACATTGCAAATAATGTCCCATTCCGCGTGGAAACAGACGCTTCCAATTCTACCATTGCAGCAACACTTACTCAATCAGACAGACCAGTTGCATTCTTTTCAAGAACCCTATCTGATTCTGAAAAACGCCACTCCTCAATCGAAAAGGAGGCGTATGCCATTGTCGAGGCTATTCGATACTGGAGACAATTCTTATTAGGGCGGCATTTCACTCTTGTAACCGACCAACGTTCCGTATCCTTCATGTTCAGCTTGCAACATTCAGGGAAGATCAAGAACGAAAAGATTGTTCGCTGGCGAATGGAATTATCCAGTTATTCATACGATATAGTATACCGACCTGGAAAACAAAACCAGGTAGCGGATGCTCTCTCAAGGATTTGTCTCATCTCGGACCTCACACATCTCTCTGATCTCCACCGATCGCTTAGTCACCCAGGGGTAACAAGGTTGAACCATTGGGTCAGGAGCAAGAACCTGCCATACTCTGTGGAAGACATACGCCGTGTGACTGCCTCTTGCAAGATTTGTTCAGAAGTCAAGCCTCAGTTCTTCAAAAATAAAGGGACCCTAATAAAAGCAACTGCTCCATTTGAAAGGCTGAATATGGACTTCAAAGGGCCCTTGCCATCATACTCACAGAACCGATTTTTATTAACTATCATAGACGAATATTCAAGGTTTCCTTTTGCATTTGCTTGCCGAGATGTCAGCACGGAAACTGTCAAAACTTGTCTGCAGCAACTTTTCTGTATTTTTGGGGCACCAGCTTTCATCCATACCGACAGGGGTGCATCTTTTATGTCCCAGGATTTGAAGGCTTTTCTGGCAGATTATGGTACAGCTTCCAGCCGAACTACTCCATACAACCCTCAAGGTAACGGACAGGTCGAACGGTTGAATGGAACACTTTGGAAAACCATCGAACTAGCTGCCAGAGAAAGTAACTTGCACATTCGTCAATGGGAATCAGTGCTCCAGCCCGCACTTCACTCTATAAGATCGATGCTCTGTACATCCACCAATTGTACTCCCCATGAAAGGCTATTCAATCACCCTCGCCGATCAAGGAATGGCAGTTCAACTCCCACATGGCTCTTGAACCCAGGTCAAGTTCTCCTAAGGAAGTTTGATCGCCGTTCCAAATTCGAACCACTAGTTGAAGAAGTCACTCTCTTAGACGGAACTCATGATTATGCTCGAATCCGATATCCAAACGGTCGAGAGTCTACAGTTTCTACCAGACATCTGGCTCCACTTGGAACTGATGAACTCACGACGGAAGCAGCTGAGGATGTCCTGGTTGAGCCTGAAGAAATAGTTGACTACATTCCGGAAGACTTGGATTCACCTACCTCAACGGAACCACCATTGCCGCCTACTACTCCCGGTCAGCAGGCCACCCTGAACCCTAGCTCGCCTCCTCTGCGAAGGAGTACTCGAATCCGGAAAGCCCCTAGGTTTTTGGACGATTATGTGCAATTCTGAGGGAGGGGCGAATGTGATATTATTACTACAGTTAGCTCACATGATGTCGTTGTTGTGTACGTTTCTAACGAACTTCTTTCCCATAATTCATTAGTTCATTACACGTTCAATTTTGATGAATAAATTGTGATATAAAAGAATGTTTACCGATCTGTAGGCTTTATTCATCAAAATTGAACGTGTAATGAACTAATGAATTATGGGAAAGAAGTTCGTTAGAAACGTACACAACAACGACATCATGTGAGCTAACTGTAGTAATAATATCACACAGGGCTAATAGGCCCCATGAGATCTGAGAACATGATAGCGAACCGTTTGTCGGATCTGTGTCTAATTTGGGAATGTGATTTTCGGATGGTGTTTGCCTGATGAGTCCTCACAGATTGTAATATCGTCAGAGAATTTCACATTTTTGAGTTCGGGTAAGAATTTCTTGGCAGCTTCAAGATATTGTTTAGAGGCATGATTCAAACGGAGGTGCCACAAAATACCTGGGCATTGAGGAGAACTGTACATCTTAGTCAGATTTTCATGATCAAATTTTGAAATGCTCATGTCAATTAAATTAGGGTTACTTGGGGGTGTGTTCGGATTTATTGTTTGGGGAGGACATAAATCGGATTGCTCCCTCCCACCTAAAATACCAGGGTGCTGATCCTCGACACTCCTCCCTCCCAGCTGAGCACCGATCAGAGGAGAGGAGCGAGGCTGATCACGGAAAGCACCCGGAATGATGCTAAGTTTGGGCTTCTTGGGGCTGGAAAACTGACAAAGCGGAACCTCTGCAGCATGTGATGCTGAGGCAATCGGAAAATCAACCCACCAGAGGCCATCACAAAACTACCCCGATCTAATTACCTTACCGGTAGCTGCAAGAATGAAGTCAATCCGATCTTTAAAAAAAAAAGAAGGCATTAATTCAAGCTTGGGAAATTTTACTGACGGAAAACCAATTACGGGACACCCCAGGGTTGCACAGAACACCTTGCAGCTGAGCATAGTGACCATTGTTGAGAAATCTAATGTTACCACAAAAATTACAAACAAATTGGCATCATCGGATGCGTTATCACACTTAAAAATTCGTTCATGTTGTAAACTTATAAAATTTACTGCTCTTCATTTAATGCTCTTCAGTAGCTGTGACGTGTTCGGTGCATCCCGTGCCCACAATAGCCACAAAATTACGATTATTTTCAGAAACGGACAAGGCATTACCTGGTGTAGTGGGTTGCGCCTGTTCGGTCCCCATTGCAACACAAACATACAGGGAATTGTTCAAAATTTCAAGAGGCCAACCACGGAAAATACGGAGTCAGGATGCTTCCTGAAAAACTAAGGAAAGGTTTCTAGCCTGACCTGCGGACTCCTGGACAAAATACCTTATTTTCCTTCTTACAGCTAACAACTATTCTTCTGTAAAGCTGGACGGACTGTTTCGGATCCAGGACAAAAATACACTCCTACGTAACTAGCTGACTTAGCTAACCAGGACGCTACGGCGCCAGTACTGATCTGGTCTATTCTGCCTCCCTGAGTTTTTCTCTAACGTGAGTGAAACGGAAACTATTGTACGGACTCGGACATTCTACTGATACTGATACATTACAGATAATGAATCGTTATGGATACTTCAGCCAATACTTTATGGATACTGACTCTTCACTGACATTTCGACTGATGCTTTTATGGATACTGAATCTTTACTGATATTTCTATGGATACCGATCACCCCTGTTCCCTGTGAATGTCCAGGGAGAAACCGAATGTTGCCTGTAGGAGGCAACTCGGAAGGGGGTGTGTCTACTTCCATGTACGTATGAGACACCTGATCGGAAGGAGGCAGATTAGACGGAATTGCAACACCTGAGTGTCGCTGTGGAGGAATGGTTAGCTGGTTTACGTTGGAATCAAGCTCAGACAATTTTTTTTTTTTTTAGTAAATTTTTCAACGCTTACCTGTACATTCCGTGTAGAGGTTTCGAGGAACCTCGTCAAAAGTTTTAAGCCTTCCTTGGACAGATGTACATCCGGATTCTGAGGGTGGAAGGCTGTCATCCCGGAAGCATTCGGTCTCGGTGACTGCTGCAGAGAGAACATCTCACGGTCGAATTCACCGTCGAGAGAGATGTCGCGACCTGCATTTTCCTTCTCTTCGGATTTTTTTTCGGACGATGATTCGTATCAGAACCTGAAACTCGAAAACAGTACCAGAGACAACAACCGTGACCGAAATTTATTAACGTTTGGACAAGAAAGTTTCAAATATCAGAAATGGGTTGCTCAGATATTTTAAATAATTCGGAGGTATATGGATCCATATATTTCAATAATTCGCTAAGTGTTGATCCAGCGCTGGATATTTCGGAAAAATACGAACTTTTCATCTGAAACTGAGTCCAAACAATAATTGTTTGTTAATGGCTGTTAATTATTAAAGGCGAAACTCCCAACTCTGTCTCGTTTGTGCATACAAAAATATCCACTCACACCTTTGCAAACTGCGAAAAAGTGCACTACAAATTTTTGGTTTTAGAGCTTCCGATTTGCGCCAATCTTCCTCATAAGTAAATTATCCTTGATCCTCAAAATTTGCTACGTCTGTGACATGTTTACTATTAGTAAACTGAAGCTCTTCAGATAAAATCCGAATGAAAACTTTTGGTTATTTCGGAAAATTCAAAGCAGATATTAACGGAAGTCACAGGAACACAGAAACAAAATACGAATATCAGTGATAAAAATATCCATTCTGATATTCTTGTCTTTTGCATTATATTTTTGCGGATTTTATCCAAAAGTACGGATTTCGACAAGAAAATATTTTGAACACTGTTGGCGGATAGCAAATTTTGGGCCCTCGTGAAATTCGAAATTGACGGATGACAATCACAATTATTCAAATAAAACTCTAATAAATAAGGCTTTGAAGTCTCTCTCCCTGGTGACTGAGCGGATACGTGCATCTTTCTGCGACGAGTCTATGAAGACTTTCAGATCGTTCTTTAACTCCGGGAAGCTCAAACAGCCCAGCGGATCTTCCCATTGACTCGCGACCCATTTTAAGTACATGCATCAAAGATTAATTTCGGATTCATGTACTGGGTACCCTTATGACACATTTACACGCCAGGGGAACGGAAAAACGGAAACGGAAGTGCACCAGAATTGATCACTCACGAATACTGTGGAGAATGCATTCTATTATCGTGATTATATTCATCGCCAGACGGAACGAATTACGGATGGTTGTGCACTACAACCAGTGATCAATCTTCCCTGACTTGGGCAGACGAAACTTTTCGTCTTTGCGCGAGTCGTGCGCTCATCTTACCTTTGAGGGCTTTAGGATAGATGAACGACTTCGCCACGGAATCGGAAAGGCGCTAGGAGACAGAAAGCAAAAGAAATAATTCGAGGGAACGGATTCCCATCGAATCTCGGACGGATGACAAACGGAAAAGCACGATTTTCGCCTTTCGATTTAAAATCGACCAAAAATCAATCCAAAATCGATTACGGAGTTGCCCACAACAGCGCTCTGAAGGTATGGATCCTTGATTGTGGACAAAGGCATTGAGTCACCCCCTAACGAAAAACTTGAAGTTGAGAAGAATAATCCCTCTAAAATGGACATTTTCCCTAAAGATCAGTCAGAAATGTCAAAATTGGTCAAATTCTGTTAAGTTCAGTCAATGTAATCAGTCTCGGAGCGAAACCTAGGCCAGGAGGGAGAAAAAGAGAGCTGTAGAAAATTCGTTTGGAATATTCGAAACTAATGATGGCCGCCATTATGAGCCGCGTCTCGACAACAGAAAACTAGCTTGGGGTCGGAAAACAAATAGCTGGGAGAGAGGAAGCCTTTTGACAAATTAATTTCACGGTGATCAAGTTTACTTTTCGGGCTTATTCAGACAAAGAAAGGCATTGTTTGCATAAATGAAATTTAGTTCAAGGACATCCTGGCGATATCGTACTCTAAGAACTATTTCAAAAGGTGTTAGGCGTGAGTGGGTCTGAATGTGACGGAAATCGTATGAATCAAATAGTTAGACTTACCCACAGCAGTAGTCGACAGCGATGTACATATACACACTTACAACGTATTCAACAACAATATGAAACGGAAGGATTCGAATAAAAGATGGTAAACGAGTTTAGAGATTGAGAGTATATTCGGAAAGAACACAACCAGTAGGTTAGAACACAGAAGAACAAGTGAAGTAAGTGGCACAGATCAGAGTAGGGATGGGTCGAGAAACGAGAAACTAGTTTAAAAAACTAGTTTGAAAAAAATAACCGTTATAACCGTTTCTCAATTTGAAAGAAACTAGTTACAAAAAAACGGCAAAAGTAGGTAGGTGTTAGTTTTTGAATTGAACTATCGAAAACTTTGTCATCACATTCGTTATTCGTGGTTTGTTCCGAAGCATAAGTAGTTGATTATTAGGTAAATATGACTCTGAACAAACCACGAACAAATGCGCCGACAAAGTTTTCGTTTTTCCTATTACAGTTGAAAAATACAGTTTTTCGTTTTCTTTGTAACTACTAACAACATATTAGAACACCTGCTGTTTCACCCGTTTTTCATTAAGAAGAAATGAAACTAGTTTTTTCGACAGTTTGTTTTATATAATGAACGTTATTTTACGTTTTTCGAAAGTAACCGTTAATAACGGGTCAAGAAACAAGAAAAGAAACGGGTCAAGTAACCGTAAAGTAATAGGGACGGGTCAAGAAACAAGAAACTAGTTTTTTTTGGGATGGGAGAAGAAACGAGAAACTAGTTTAAAGTAACTAGTTTGAAAAAAACGTCATAAGTTTGAAAAAAACTAGTTGAAAAAACGGCACACGTTATTTTCGAGAAACGTAAAAACTAGTTTTTTCAAAACGTTATTAAATAACTGTCGAAAAAACTAGTTTTTTAACTAACTGTTTCACCTGCTGTTCCACCCGTTTTTCATTCAGAAGAAAAGAAACTAGTTTTTTTGTAACTAGTTTTTTTGACAGTTATTTTAATATAACGAACGTTATTTTACGTTTCTCGAAAATAACCGTTTTGCCCATCCCTAGATCAGAGCAAGTCAAGGCAGTAATACCAACGTATCAAAAGTCCCAATGCTATCGTAATCTCATGTTTCAGATGTTTTGTTACTCTCTATATCACAATAACGGATGTAATATAGTATATTATTATTGTATAAAATATTTACGAGTTTATCAGGTAATATATTGCTCTGAAGGAGCCAGAACAGAGAAAATCTTATTCTCACACAAAGAGAATTCAAATAATAGTTTTTGGATGCTCCGATAGAAGCGCTAATGTACCTAGAGGTTTTTCATCGAAGAAACCTAGTTTCCAATAGTAGGATTATCGCGACTATACTTTAAATAAAAATCTCCAATGAGGAAAACGACCTCTTCGGGAGGACGTCTAAACACCTATGTCGGTGTTATGTCCCGATACGTAATGCACCTATTGGTGGGATTTTATATGAAATTTTTCAAAAAATGCCTTCCCTCAAGACGTAGAAGTTACACTGTTAGGCTGTGTATCTACCAGACTTTACGAGAAAACTCTGGTTTGTATCTAAAGTACCTTAGTAACTAAAGGGTTAAAATAAGTGAATATGCATGCTCAGAATGTGTCGTGTAGTAATTTTGACCAACCTTCAACCTGACTCCTTCCTGCACCCTACATATTTAACGTCGGAGTCTCATTTCACATTCTCAGCTTTTTCCGGAGGTTCACCTTCCTTCTGCACCCCTAAAAGTTAGGTCGTTAGGGGACCCCGGAGGCCGCGTCCTGTTGAATTTTCCCTTGTCCCAATTATTTCACGCTTTTCTTCTGAAACTCTCACCGATGTGGATCCAGCGTCGTGGTCTGCAACTTTTTAAAATTTGTTTCTCCACTTCAGCGCAGATAACCCACAGGGTTAACGATAAAGTGGAGGTTGATATTTCGATTTTGGATACGTACACTTGGAATTTCGATTTTCGATATGACCCTTCAGGGGTATACATTAAGTGGATACTTGAATATATTGTGAAATTTAAGAATCAAAATCTATACAGGGTGGTCCAGTGCTCCAAATTAGTCTTCTTAAGACCATCTCAGCACGTCATGACAATTCCGAACGTCGGACCGCCATAACACTAATTTCTGGGCCACTCCTCCCTATGAGTTCTGCCCACCATAATAGTTTAGAGGATTTCGTATTTTGACCAAATTATTATATTAGAGTATTAGTACTTTTATATAGCGCTCAGTAATTCTCGAAACAGTTTCTTATGCTGGAAGATGAAATCATTCCAGGGTGCTTCCGCGACTGGACGATTCATCCGCGCTGGCTCGAGTGTCTACAGCTCAATATAATATATTTTCCCACTCTCCTCAGACAAAAAACTATTTTGAAGTCAATAGAAGCCTATCACAATCTCTACTTTGTATCTTATTCATAATTTATTTCTCATACCACGAAACATTACATCAAGAAAAGAAGGGGTCATCTAAGTGCGATGGTGACCAGTGATTGAGCTTGGGTTTGAATTGCCTACTAGCGAAGCGTTGCAGTACTGTAACAGTAACAGTATGTTGCATTCTATTCAAATCGTAATCCCGTCACCAGGTCTCGTGCATGTATAAAAGTTCGTTGCAAGACATAACATATGATGCTGTGATACGGCATAACGCGTAACTTGTGATACAGTTGATGCTGTAGTGTCATCACATTCCCCCAGACTTAAAAGGATCATTTCCCCTGAAATGATATATCATAAATTTTTCCATGCCTGGAGGATCTTCATATAATATATGAACGGCATCCCAAAGACAATTATATTATAATTGTCTTTGGGATGCCGTTCATGACTCTGACCTTCTTGACAATTGGTCTGTTGTACAAGAATCTGATGTCCTACTTCCATCTTCCGGATACCACTCTTTGCGTGACGTGAATCGAAGGCCTTTTCAATACCCTGTCTATAGGCCTCTCTCCATTGGGGCATTGTGTACTCCGTAATGCTCATCTGCTAGGAAATCGGCAGCCGATCCAAAAGTTTTTCGGTGGGGTTAGCAGCCTATAGTCGAACAATAGGAACGGTTAAGATGATGGGTTGCTTCCCACGCCTCAATATCTTGTAAGTTTCACCACCTGTGATATCCAAAATATAACGGCGTGAATACTATTCGGGGAGTAATAAATTGATGCAACAAAATACCAACTCTATACTACCTGGTCTCGTTTATTTACGGAACGATAAAAAGCTGTTAAACATTATATTAAATAGGTGAGGGTTTATCGGACAATTCATTTACTTTGTACATTCAACAGTTATTACACCTAAACAGCTAGGCCTAATGATATAAACTATTATATATACATAATAATTACATAAGAGAATATTCATTTAATAAAACAAAACAAAACATGTACACGTGAGTCATACGAGCAATTTAATGGTTATGTTCAACAATCGGGCTCATTAATTATTGAAATAACCATTTTTCTTTTTTAAATTTTAGTATTTCTATGTACATAACTTGAATAGTACCTATATCGATACAATCAACACTATAAATACATTTGTTAGTTATTGGTAAATATTCTTAAAACACTAATTTTACACGTATTAACATTTCTAAGCGTAAACGTATAATTTATATCACACATTTGCCACGATTTTTGTCCACAATTATTATTTCTTTAGGTGTTCAAATATTTTCATACAACAACAACAAAATATACAAAATAAACGCGCGGTTGTTTAATGTGAGGAAGAAGAACGATGGAACTCCATTATATTTCAAAACGACTATCTCTTACTTTACTACCTAATAATTACTTACTACTTATTACTTTTTACAATTGTAAATTCTCGATAGAGTCGAATGTGGTTTTGAGACACCTAAACAGGATCTTTTCAGTGTGGGACTAACGCACGGTGTGATTTTCCTATGAATGAAACCATTTGATCTGAATGACGTTTATTTACTATAACATATTTGGATTTGCACAGTGTGAACTTTCTTTAGGTGACAACTTAATACTTAATAATACTTAATGAAAACTGAAACTTGCCATTTTTTGAGGTGAAATTGGAATCTTGAATCGAAAAACAAGTTTTCTCCTGAGCTTGACTTCATTAGCTTGTTGGCGTTACGGCCACGGGTGGGCCCTAGCCTGCTCTTTAACCTTCTTCCAGGTCTCATAAAGCTTGTAGTTCATTCGTCTCCCCCAGACTCCTATTTCACAGACAGCTCCAAATATCTTCCTCAATATCTCTCTTTCGTTGGCCTTTATTTTCCTTGGTTCCGCGTGACGAAACGAGAGGATACGCACGCACAACTAGGCCTGTGCGATTATTAAAATTAATCGTAATCGACGATTACAAAAATAATCGCAATGTGCTTCGATTCGATTAATCGTGATCGACAATCGAAAACTATTCCAAATAATCGTTTATAAATCGATTATCGATTAGCGTTTCGATTATCGATTAGTGTTTCGATTATACAAAGTTTTTCGATTACCGATTACATTAAGTTGCATCGATTATCGATTATACTAAAGTTCATCGATTATCGATAATTTGAAGTTGAATTTTGTGGTGAAAATCGATTTGAATTTAATTTCAATGTTAATATATAAAGACGACCGATTACCGATGATTTCGCCCCGTATAAAATAAAATAGCGGATACAACTGGCACATTAACTTTGTTTATTGTTTATTTATACAGAACAACAATCCTCCAGAGTTCTCATTCAGTGCCCCTACAGTTCAATCACATATCTCATTTCGATTATCGATCACGATTATTGTAATCGAGACCTCAAAATAATCGAGGATTATTAAAATAATCGAATCGAGGTTTCGATTAATCGAATAATCGCACAGGCCTAATCGGTAATAATCGGTAATCGGTAATAATCGGTAATAATCGGTAATTGGTAATAATCGGTAATCGTTAATAATCGGTAATCGTTAATAATCACATATCTCATTTCGATTATCGATCACGATTATCGTAATCGAGACCTCAAAATAATCGACGATTATTAAAATAATCGAATCGAGGTTTCGATTAATCGAATAATCGCACAGGCCTACGCACAACTGCTGGGGTATGCCAATGACACTGGTGTGAATTTCCGCCACATGGCACAATCCTGAAGTATGTCGATGACATAAGTCCGAAATTCCGCCACTGGGTACAATTGCTGGGATATGCCGATGGCATTGGTGGGGTTGGTAAAACGTTTAGCGTCATGTCAGATGCTTTCAGACGGCACAATCTGGCCAGGCGAACCAGTCTAACACCAAATACACAACTACTAAAAACTACTGGGGAAAAGTCTCCACTGCATGGAAAAATATCAATATCAATTGACTTATGGAAATGACTTTGGTGTCACTTGTCAGTGACACGTTTACCCACCCGGCGCCGCCTTCAATTGCGCTTGATTGGAAAAGATTTATCCGGCTACTCATAGGTTGACTTCAATTAAAGCCACGTTCAAGCAGTGTCGTCGTTTATCAGTATCGCGTTACTACCCACCGCGATTTTATGAGACTGACCCCCAACCGAAACACATATCTTGACATGACAGCAGAGTGAAATCCTGGGCAACCAACATACGACTATACAAGCTATTCGCCATAATGACCATAATCGCCATAATCGACTATACGCTAATCAAGCCAGCCCTGAGGTATGGACTTGGACTCTTACCAGAGACGTTGAGGGAGCGCAATTCGATCCTGAGGATCGCTTAGGGTTTCTCCAATTTCGTCAAGGTGGGACGGCACGATCTGGCCACGTGAACCAGTCAAAAACAAAATACACAATTATTTTTCCATGCTCTGATGGGCCACGCTCTATTCTGCTGCTCCAGGAAAGCTGCTCCATTATTAGGGACGACTGGCGGATCTCACTACGGGAGGCTCTGACCCCTCACGGGTTGTAGCGCCAAGTAATGGAAACAATACAATTTGGGATCATTTATCAATTTGAAGAAGTTACCGAGCACCCGAGAAAACTTGACTTTTCGACATCTGAGGGGGACTTTAAAAATCATATACGGATTCCGCCTCAAAAATACGGCGTTTCTTCTTTGAAATTCTTTTTAATAAAACCACTCCTAAGGAGAACAGCGGGGGAGTTGCGGGTTGTTGCAACTCAATATCCATCGAGGATATGAAGTTAGTATAAGTTGCATAGCCTCGCCATCGTGAATTTTCATGTTCACGTTGATTACTGAAAGGTGAACTACTCTGATGTTGATTTCATTTGTAATACCAACAGAATAATGTTTGTGCGATGTGACACTTGTTTGAATAACGATGTGAACACCATCATTAAGATGTCTCGACTCCACATATAGTTGAAAAACAGTACCAATTAAAGAAATACAAGTAACATTACGGAATTATTGAGTGATACGGCTCTAATAAAAAGCCTTAAAGTGGGAATCTTTACATTTTCACGTTTTGATTCACAAAACGGCGTGAATACTGGTCATTATCTGTGAGGGCGAAGAAGAAGATCTTTCGCAGTAGGTCGCTCCATGTTCAAAGATTTGAGTGAACTTCGCTGCTTTATCATGTTTCCGAGAAATAGCCTGTTTTTCGATATCTTACTTGCGGTAAGCATATTATAAAACCACTAGTTATTCGGTTAATTTCAAACGGACTACTGAGGCAGACGTCTGACCTACCGAGACAAACCTACGTAGAGGGTTATGTGAAGTCAAGTACGAGTCTCGTATCACAGAGAAGACATACGCAGCGAACTAATTCTCACAACCTTCCGAGTCTTATCTCGGTCGGTTTTATCATATTTGAGGGAGAAAACTCCTGAAACAATAATAAACGAACAAAAGTGGAAATAAGAATTATTCAAAACAAAAATTGGAAAAACCAGCTCAATAACTCAAACCTCAAATATAGGAATTTATAAAGGGAAGTTTAGTTCTTAAGTGTAATTGTAATTATGGTTGTTGTCTGTACTTTTTCTATCTACGACGTTACATGTAACTCGCTAGCAAAAATCATCTGCACACGTCTGATCCTTGAAAAGATAATTTTATGTCCTGATTAGATGGCATTTTGAGACTTGGAATTATCATGATAATGTAATAATTCATACAACTCCTGAACTTTTGAACTGCGAAGAACTACCTAGGTATTTTTTCTGTGCCATCATGAAGGCAATAATCACGAAGTAAATAGGGCTCGATGGCTCTCAAGAACAAATCATCGAAATAGTAGAAGGTTGTATTTGACTGATGTGATAGCAGTCAGTAATGTACCTTGTGCAAAATATGATATGTAAGGTGGTACCTAGAACAATACTTCCAGCCAATTTGTACTTCAGTAAGGCACTTCCGGCTAGCATTGTTTTAATAAGTTGTATTATACATAAGTGATGCCTGGGCACGAAAGCTGATTTAGAACCAGAGTCACGCCAGCAGCTCTGATGATGTCTCTGTGTGCCATCCATCAAGCAGTGGCGCCAGAGCTGGATCGACCGAAATCCTTAGGCATCAAGATTGAGCATGTTTCAAGCCCAAATCTTGATGAAATCCAAAGCTGATAAGGGATGCCTGGGCACCAAAGCAAATTAATAAGCAGATTCACACCAGTTGATGCAGCGGTGCCGGAGCTGGATTAACCCAGATTTCCAGGCATCAAGATTGAGCAGTTTCAATTGAAATTCTTGATGAAGTCCAGATCATCTAAGCTGATCTCGCAGCTTCGGATTCCCAATAGAGACTCTGATGATGTCCTGAGGGGCATCCATCAAGTAAATGTGCCAGATCTGGATTGACCGAAATCCTTGGGCATCAAGATTGAGCAAGTTTCAAACCAAATTCCTGATGAAATCCAGATCACCAAAGCTGATTTAGCACTCTCAAGGTATCTTACGAGATCGGAATACCACCTATAAGTCTGAAAGATTACCTAAAAAGAGAGAGAAAAAAAATTGAACAAAGGTCCAGAATCTGTAGCAGAGTTAAATGAAAATGAATTTTTATAATGATAACAGTACCATTAATACAACTTGGTTCAACCGCCACCCCACCTGGAAAAGGTATCGTACTCCTTCTCTGTGACACAGGATTGAATACATTTCTCGCCATTGGTTAATGCAGAGAGCTTAAGTTACAAATGCACCTAATAAATTACGATAGTTCAAAATCTGCACCCACAAACTGTTTTAATTCATAATTCGATTCGAATACGGTTCGCCGTTCATTTGAGTAACGCGATTTGAGAGTCCGGGGCTGTCGATCACGTCGTCCCTTTGATGTGGAGGAGTTTCTTGAAGGCTCGCCGGAAGTCGAGGTTGAAAATGGTGTAAATGATCGGGTTGAGGGCCGAATTGATGTAGCCCAACCACGTGATGAAGTTGATGAGCTTTTCCGATGGGCAGCAGTCCTTGCAGAAGGGGAGGATGACGTACATCAGGAAGAAAGGGAGCCAGCACACGACGAACACTCCCATAATGATACCTGCACATAAACAATGATTACCTAAGTATAATAAGAACAACGTATGTCGAAAGATACACAAATTTTTATATTCATGAACATTAAAAAACGGCGAACCAGTCAAAAATCACTGCAAGTCTTCCACATCGGCTTATTATCTTTTGAATAGATCACACCATTATCTTATAAATGAAACTCTAAGTTTGTCTGATGTTTATTTGTCCTCTATAGTCGGCCAAACTGCTGAAATGAATTTGATAGGGATTGATCCATTGTGATCAGCAAGTTGCAGGGATGTTTTCTGACGATATTAGATTTCACAGACCCGGTTCCTCCATCGTGTACGAGGCTTTCTTTAGTGACGTTACAGATAACTTCTCTCCATTGTCCAGCACTCCAACATGATTAAGTGATTATGAATATGCGTGCACCAACCTACAGGAATCTCTCACGCAAGCGAAGCCAACCACTGACAAGCAAAGTGTTGGCCAAGGTGCTAAACATCACGCCGGTCTTACTTCCATCTGTTCATCTTAGAGCGCGGAATTTCGGTACACAGTCTCATAAGACCGATATGAGTACCAGTGCGCTGCATATTATATCATAATCGAAGAAGCTCTTGAGAGAAGAAAGTTTGCTCTGCCATGTTCTTGAAAGTCGCTCAGATGTTTGCTATGAGGGACTCAACTAAAAGCTAGGTACCTAAAACGTTCCCAATAAAATGATACTTTGCTGAGGTGCTTCAATCTCACTTCACCTACTCAGAGCCTAAGTTGAGTCAATCCCACAAAAGTCTGTACATCATTTGTACCAAAGATCTGTCAGAAATTGAAATCAACAACGCAGCCACTTTCGCAGACGATAGCGGTTTTGGGAGATGGAGAAAATAACACTGGGTCTATCACCAAGTTAAATCGGTCAATATCCTGCATACAACCATGTACGTTGTATTGGAGAATCAAATGGAGAATCAAAATATATGGAACTGATTGATAGGTTGTGGCAGGGACATAGGATAGGACATCACTGAAACCTTAACTTATTGTGAGGAGTGTTGCCCTGTAGGCCTGCTTATAGGCTCTGGATCCAGTCTACTCACTCCACTGGACTGATGATCTCCCCTACCAGGTTATTTACCGAATGATCTCTTCTGGTGCTTCAAGTGCTGGGCACTCAACGAGGAGATGATGTGCGGTTTCGTCCTTCTGCACAACGGATCTCCAGTGTATACTTCGATTATTTGCAGATGTTCCCATAAGCTCCAGTGCCCCGTCAGTATCCTTAAAGTCTCATCTTCCTCCTTGGCAGCTCTAGTGCTTCTGAGCTCCTCCCACAAGCTGGCCATTGTCAACTTCCTAAAACTTTGTCACTTCCTGATGTGTTCCCAATGTCTCGTACGCTTCTCCCTCGCCCATTCACCCAAGGAGGCCTCAACTTTGGCTCCAAGACTGACTTTGGCCCTACAAATACTGTGGGGGGCCCCTTTTCTTGCCAAATCGGTTTATCTCAAGGGCAAAGTGATTCCTTACGCTAACATAGCTAAATACCTCCTATTCGAATTTTATTTCAAACTTTCTCTTCATTGCCTGGACTCTACAGCTCTAAAAATAGTATGATTCTTCTGAATAATGACTAAAACCCCTGAAACTAATGCATTTCATTGAGCAATGAATCAATGTAATGATATCACTTCTAATGTATTGAAGACTATTTACTCCTATTTTACGATTTACTCCTCAGATAAATAGAAGAAAACCCATGTTTTTAAGGCATTCATTCAACGAAGGTTAAAAGGACAGGTTAATTGGCGAAGGTTTTCTCGCCGGTTAAGTTCACCAAGAGGAAACTGCTAATGGTTCGCATACACGAAGCCCGACCTACTCCAAGTTCTTACGTGTCTCCCCAGTTCTAGGTAAAGGACTCGTTTACTTTGCCCGCAGAGTTTGCAACTCTTGAAATCCTAATAAAAACAGTTTTCCTCCCCCAAAGTTGCTGACGGAACTTGAAAACTCACTACGCGCGGATGGTATTTCGAAAGTTGGCCGAAATATGAAGTGTGGTTAAACACGGAAGAAGAACGCGACCGCATAATAAATTCTGGGGTACCTACCAACATAGTTACTATCTCTCCCGGGTTTACTGAGACAATATTGGAAAGAAGTCGTCAAATATTTGTACTAGCAAACATTTCTTCATATATAATATATTATATTATATTATATCTCCAAAATGATTCATCTATATGAGACATCTTCAAAGGATTTGTGGTTTTTAGCGAGGTTTTTAGCGAATTGTCGAGGAAAAGAAAGCTATTGTTCTTGGTCCAAAAGTATTAAAACTCGAATCTCCGAAAACATTTTTTACTAAAATCCGTTCCAGAGCAACCTGAATTCATTGCCAAAATTGATTGACAGCGTTCTTCACGAAATGCGTCTCAAGCGTAAAACCCCTTTTTTGAGCCATTTTAGCGAATTTTCATAGAAAAGGAAGCTAATAGTTCTTGGTCCAAAATTTTGGTTTATTATCTTCAATAATGAACCATTGGAATCTTCCCCTCTCCCTTAAAACACGAATTTCCGAAACATTTCTAGATGAATTTGAGATTGAACGTTCAAATTCGCACAAAAAACCCGTGCTTGCAATCCAAAGGCTAACTTCGTAGATGGGTGGAATGGCCCGAGAGGGAGTTTTGGGGATTTTAAGGGGGGGGGGAGGGGATCACTCATGAATTTCCAAAATGAAACAGTCTGCCAAGTGACATCTCATTTAAAAATGATTTTTAATGCCGAACACGGTGGTGAAGTCGGAACTGTGATACCTTATTCCATTCTCAAACTGGAGCAGTTTGAAGATGAAGAAACGTGGTTGTTACTTGAGATGTTCTTCACGGTTCGTCTGCTTCAATCTGATAACGGAATGAGATATCGCAATTCTGACTTCATCTTCATTTTCAGGGTTGAAGAACCTATAAACTGAGGTTTTACTCGGCGAGAAAAGGAGGCGAAATTTGATATAAAATCAGTAAAAATGGAGTTGTTTTACTTAAATAAAACCAGTTATTTGTTCGAAAATTCGCTCTTGTAGCCATGTTGCATGACTGTGGATTTAACTTTATTTTTAATAATTCAAATTTGCTCAAAAAATCTGTCTTGGAAATCGAAACTATGTTCGTAGATGGGCAGAATTGGGCCACTCTAAGGGGGGTTTTGGTGAGTTTTAAAGAGGGAAAAATTACCCATAAATTCCAAAAATGAAACAGTCTGACACGTGACACCTCAAGACGATGGCGAAGTCAGAATTGTGATACCTTATTCCGTTCTCAAACTGAAGCATTTTGAAGATAAAGAAACGTTGCTGTTACTTGAGATGTTCTTCACGGGTTATCTTCTATAATCTGACAACGGAAAGAAATACCGCAATTCTGACTGCACCATCGTCTTCAGGGTTGGCCAAATTTGGAGCAAAAAAGGATTAAATTGAGTTTTTACCTCTAATTTGGCTGTACTACTTTCTCTCTAGACCCTCAACAATACGCACCGGTGAGCTGACCGTAACTTGGGGTAACTGTCATAATCGTAAATTGTGTATGGTTTCGTTGAATAGATTATCGGAATAGAAGACCCAGATAATTGTTCCTAAAATAGGATAGTCATATGTGGATTGAATAGATAGTGTATCACTCGTATAAGTGGAACATAATAACCAGTTGTATAGTATGTCACCAATAGCTCACATTGGGATATTAAGAAACGGTTTATGGTGGAATCGCGGTTGGTTAGTGGTCTAAAACTCATTTTTGTCTATGATACCCGACGGAGGAGCATTTATGCATGTGTAGCCATCTCATACAAGAGAACCGGTTCAAGGGTTTCGAAATGGGGTACCTCCACTATACCGAATCCCATTTTTCTCTTTTCTTCGTAGCGTCGTTCCGAGGAAAATTGCCTCCGGATATCCAACGGAAGTTCCAGCTTGGAATGCGTAATAATAAAGTGGCAAATCGTGGGTTGTGTGCTTGAACAGGGCTTGAGGTCAGGAGTCTGACTTTCGGGCTTTGCAGTCTAAATCGGACTTACTCAATACGAGGGGAGAGTTGAAAGATTTCTATCAGGATCGCAAACAAGTTTTTATGGCCGATCGGTTGAACTGCTAACGTTAAAGTAGAATAAACAGCTAAAAAGCGCGAAAGTGAAAAAAAAACCTTTAAATTCGCAGCACATTCGGTCGTCGAGACGCCGTTTGAAGACGATAAAAGGAAATTTGCAGTTCCCCGGTGGGCCCCTCTTGGAATTTTCTTCTCAACCAACTCCTATTTATTTTTGTTTGTTTCCAAATCATGTATTACAGACATTAATTACCGTTCAGTGTTTTGTTAAGTAACTACTTACAGTTGAGAAAGTAATTGAGGCAGTGCTATATAACTTCTAAATGAACATGCTCTTGCCCAGATATTCTGTGCGGGCTCATAAGTATAACCCAAGCATAATTAATTTTAAATACTCAGCAAATTCTTGAAACAACGGTTTAGTATTGTGGGATTTGTGGTCTTTGGTAAAAGATAAATCCCAACTTTACTCGTGAACTTGCTTTTATTAGAAATGAACGCAAAGATAGAGATACGGTAAAAGTCAATTAGAAAAGAATGTCGCGTGAGTAATTCGCAGTCGAGTAGAACACACTGTCATGACGAATAGGCAAAATGAATGTAGCGATCAAGTGGTTACTGAAACGCAGGATGTTGAAAACCGTCAGGTGAAGTTATTTGTTCTTCTCGTGGATGAAGATCACCACAGCACTCCCCTCCCAGTCGGTACGACGCTCAAGTCAGGTAACGAGCTGGGAAACGCACCTGCCGGCCACGTCGTGTGGTGATTGGTGGGTGCGTGGCTGTCGGCCTTTGCGTCTGGGGCTCCGCAGGGGAAGGTGTAGTAATTGGCATTGTCCCGGTTGTACCTGAACTGGAAGCAGATTGAGTACCAGCAGGCTGGTATACCGTAGCACCATCAGCAGTCTCAGTGGAGTCATCCTGCAGGAGAAATGCTGGTTTCAGCCTGTCGATTGAAATAGTCTGATCTCCTCGTGGTGTGGCAACTTTGAAAACTTTGGTCGTGCGTGATGTAACACGGTAGGGACCATCATATACTGGTTGTAAGGGTCTCCGTACTGCATCTTGGCGTATAAACACATGTGTACAAGTCATCAGGTCTGGGTGTACAAAAGCAGGTTTGGTGGTGTCTTACTTGACCCTGAGAGCGAAGAGCGAGATGCGGTACCGAAGAAACGGGAGTATCATCTTTGTGCAGATAACCTTCTGTGTATAACTGTTATTATTAATTACCATGAATTATTAATAATTACTATAAAGTAGTGTGAATTATTAATAGTTATTTGTAATGATTAATAATTATTGTTATTTATTTATGATAATGATTAATTATTAATAAATAAATAATGATTAGTAATTGTAAATAATAATTGTTAATAAACTTGATATCTGAAAACCGTGTGCTGTTCGAATCAGCTGGGGCAGTATGAACATTCACCAGAGAGGCTGCCGAATGATTCACCCTCATGTTGACAGCTTTCGATCTGCTCCAACTTTGAGCCCTCATTGTGAACAAACGGCTGGTCGAACAACGCTCCGGATGGTCTTAAAAATTCTAAAAATCAAACTATTAAAATCTTTACTAAAACCTATAACGGTTCATCTGAATTTTTCGAGTTATGAATCATTCAAAATTCGTTTTGAACCCCTTCCCATTGACCTATGGTTATGAAAAGATTCGAGGATCATTGAGGGGTTAATCCGAACCCGTAAACCGAATTTCGTAATTTTAACACAATGCTGACTGGGCAAAGTGCCATGGACGGATTGCTTTTAAAATGATTTTTGGAATCTATCTTGTACGTCAACCCTCAAATTTTGAGGGAAGGGGGTAACTTTTTTTCTTAGGCGATTCAAATGGACCATTATCGAAGATAATAAACCGATAATAAATAAATTGATAAATTGAGCAATTAACTGTTCTCTAGCGCCCAAAGAATTCAAGAGCAGATATACGAAAAATCGAGAAGTGCCGATGCGTACAGTGCCTTCGAAAATAAGTGCCGTAGGAGGTCAGAGGTTAGATTGCCTCAGTATTGTCAAAATTTGTATTTTGTGCCAACTTTGAATTCCGTGCAGTCTTTTGACGTAGAAAAAAAGTTTGGGAGCCAAATTAGATATCACGGTGATCTGGTTATTTTTAGATGACTGCACGGAATGCAAAGTTGGCACAAAATACAAATTTTGACAACAGATGGTAACGAACGCAAAATGCAGTAAATTATAACACAACGGTTTGTTATTCCGTGGAATATACTCTCGGGCGGAGTAATAATTCATATTTCATATTTTGGTTTATTATCTTCGATAATGAACCATTGGAATCGCCCAAAGAAAAAAAAATTTTAACCCCCCCTCAAAATTTGTTGGTTTACGTTTCAAGATACGTAGATTCAGAAAATCGAATAAAAAAAAATCCGTCCGTCCGCCGTCCGCCGTACGCCGTCCGCCGTCCGCGCCACTTTGCCCAGTTAACGTTGAGCTAAAATTACGAAATTTGGTTTCTGGGTTTGGACCAGCCCCACAATTATCCTCGAAACTTTTCATAACCCTAGGTCAAGGGGAAGGGGTTCAAAACGAATTTTGAAAATTTGAAAATCTCATATCTCGAAAAATTCATATAGAACGGTATGTTTTTCATTTCATATTTAGATAGAGTTTGTTCCGTAGAATTTTTTAAGACCATCCGCAGCTGTGTACGACCAGCCGTTCGTTCACAATGACGGCTCAAAGATTGTGCCTCACAACACGATCGTGAATCAAATTGTTGAAATACAGGTCCATTTTCATACTAACAAGCTCTTTGGAACATCATATGGCTTAAGTGATGTCTAGTTTGTTGTTCTGAGGTGCGTTTCGTGCTACGGAAATGAAGGTAATTTCGAATGTTTGTTGGTAGGTACTTCTTTTATAGAAAAATTATTACCGACGTAGTATTAAAAACCCCAGAATTATATCGTATTAATTAATCATAATTAATAATAATTATTATTAATAATAAAGACGAATTATTAATACTTAACAATAAATTATAATAATTTTCACTAGGTACTTGATAAAATTGTTAATAATTAGTGATAATTGATAATAATAATTAATCTAACATTTAGGATCTAGACATTTAGACCTAGTGATCTAGACAGAAGGGTGATCTGTACAAAGAAGATAATGAACCGTTGTGTCAAGAATTTGCAGAGTTTTTTTTTATTCGATTTTCTGAATCTACGTATCTTGAAACGTAAACCAACAAATTTTGAGGGGGGTTAAAAAAATGTTTTCTTTGGGTGATTCCAATGGTTCATTATCGAAGATAATAAACCAAAATCAACTCTCGAGACACTCAGGGGACCAAGCTACAGTAGGGTGAAAACCCCAACTTGTTCCGTCGCGTAATCAGTGTCTCAGTCGCTTCGGTTTTCAGGGCTTCGGGTTTCTTGGCGGGCGGGACGCTCCCGCGTCCCTAGATCAGTGTCTCAGTCGCTTCGGTTTTCAGGGCTTCGGGTTTCTTGGCGGGCGGGACGCTCCCGCGTCCCTTGATATTTACCCCGTCCGGACGTAATGGATGCAATGGGAGCGTAAGCCTCGGCCTAATACTTGGGCAGACGCTCGCTCAACAGGTGGAATTACAAAACTTCCCACGGCTAACCGCGATATTGAGGGAGAGTTCAGTTTCCATACTCCAATTTTCGACTCCGTAATGTTCAAGGAAGATCGGTGAACATCAGTGAACGACTCACTTACTACTCGTACAAGTAGTCCGGCAGTACAATTAGGCCTGCAAGGGGGTGGGGTTATATCGACGTGACCTGGAGAATTCTGGAAATCATTATGATACTGGAAATCATTATGATTAATCTTGCAAACGAGTAATCTGAGATTTAACCCCTCCAGGAGTTGAGCTTCACTTTTGGTACACCGAAAACGTCGATATGATCGGACATCCTTCAGTTTTTTGCTCATAATTCCTAGCGAAAGTATTACCAAGAGATAGATTAAAGAATACTAAATTGTATTCAATTGCCTCCCCTAACTACAGAATAGGACTAATTTATAGGGCCACAATCGACAGCCGAAAAACTAGCCACAATCGACGGCTGAAAAACAACGATTTTTCTCTTATTCTCTAAAATGTACCATTTTACGACTTTCTGCCGTCTGTGGCATCAAAATTACTGGTCCTATCGAAACACTCTTGGGATTAAAGTTGTAGAGAATTTAACGGCAAGTTTATCAAATGAACTTTAAAATTTGACCAATTCTGTAAAGCATTATGAAATGACTGTTTTTGGAATATGCTACATCTTTCTTCCTTACCATTATTTTTCTATTTACGAATTAGTAGTAGTGTATTTTTAGTGGTCAAATTAAATTAAAATAGAAATAATAAAAGTATACAAATCAATCGTTGATGATTCGTCAAAATTGTTGCATGTTGAACTCAGTTCAACAAGCGACCGGTCATTTCTGAGCCAAATTCAGTCTGGAGTTACAAATTTCTTCTTTTTTTTCCGATCGATTCTAATGGCTCATAATCGAAAATAATCAACCAGAATGCGAGTAACCATCTGACCATCCCCCAAGTGAGCAAATTTGCAAACCTTCAACCAACGAGTAGTTACAAAGTCGTCTTTGAGAACGGAAGGTTACGTGGAATTCGATGTAGGAATGTCAGCAAAGAGAACCCGTGGCTCAAATGAGATTAGACGAAGCACAAAGGTCCTCCCCAAGTATGCCCGGGTTCTCTGTTAAATGAAATATTTCCGACTCATTGCATTACGTTCTAGTCGGGCTATGAACTCGAACAGGTTCGACGCTATGAACATGCTTTTGGAACAGTTACCGAGTTTTATAGGATTTCCTGTTCTTGACACAACGGTTTATTATCTTTCTTGTGCAGATCACCCTTCTGAATTTTGAAATTTCGAAAATATAATATCTCGAAAAAGTCAAATGGAACGGTTTTTAGGGGGGGAGGGAGGGAGGGGGAATTTCACCCATAAATTCCGAAAAATGAAACGGTCTGCCAAGTGACACCACATTTTAAAGGTATTTACACGCTGAATAAGATGGGGAAGTCAGAATTGCTATATCTTATTCCGCTCTCGAACTGATTTCTCGATGTATTTGAGTGCACTTCTTGAAGGTCCATTCGATCTCAATCAAACACCTCGATTCGATATGAAGTCAACTTCTTTCGTTCTTCTCGATGTATTTGAGTTTACAATAATTGTAAACTTCGTGAAGGTCCATCAAACACCTCGATTCGATATGAAGTCAACTTCTTTCGTTTTTCTCGATGTATTTGAGTTTACAATTGCACTTCTTGAAGGTCCATTCGATCTCAATCAAACTCCTCGATTCGATATGAAATCAACTTCATTCGTTCTTCTCGATGTAATTGAGTTGACAATTGCACTTCTTGAAGGTCCATTTGATCTCAATCAAACACCTCGATTCGATATGAAGTCAACTTCTTTTGTTCTTCTCGATGTATTCGACTTCACAATTGCTCTCCTTAAAGGTCCATTCGATCTCAACCAAACACCTCGATTCGATATGAAGTCAACTTTTTATGTTCTTCTCGATGTATTTGAGTTTATAATTGCACTTCTTGAAGGTCCATTCGATCTCAATCAAACACCTCGATTCGATATGAAGTCAACTTCTATCGTTCTTCTCGATAAATTTGACTTTGACAATTATTCCTATTCTTGAAGGTCCGTTCTATATCAATCAAACACCTCGATTCGATATGAAGTCAACTTCTTTTGTTTTTCTAGTTGAACTTGAGTTGACAACTGCTCTTCTTTAAGGTCATTCAATCTCTACCTATTACCTAGATTCGATATGAAGTGAACTTCTTTCGTTTTTCTCGATGTATTTGAGTTTACAATTGCACTTCTTTGAGGTCCATTCGATCTCAACCAAACACCTTGATTCGATATGAAGTCAACTTCATTCGTTCTTCTCAATGTAGTCGAAATGACAATTGCTCTTCTTGAAGGTCCATTCGATCTCTATCAAACACCTCGATTCGATATGAAGTCAACTTCTATCGTTCTTCTCGATAAACTTGACTTTGACAATAATTGTCAATTATGACAAGAATAGCAATTATTGCTATTCTTGAAGGTCCGTTTCATATCAATCAAACACCTCGATTCGATATGAAGTCAACTTCTTTTGTTTTTCTAGTTGTATTTGAGTTTACAATTGCACTTCGTGAAGGTCCATTCGATCTCCATCAGGATTGCCAATCTAAAAACTCTGCAAATTCTTGACACAACGGCTTATTATCTTCGTTGTGCAGATCACCCTTCTGTCTATACCAGACTGTATTGCAAATCGGCACCATACCATATTCTCACCGTACTCATACCATACCAATCGAATTTCTTTCCTATCATACCATACTGTACTATACCAAATCATACATACAATAATATACCATACCATAATCATACCATGTTCTACAAACCGAGGGAATATTGAAATGTCATCCATTCCTGACCTATATTTAAAATTTCAAGTATCTAGCTCATCATCAAAATTTAATTTGTTTAAACAAATAGGTATTATTTAAACAATTTTACAGACAAGAAACCGAGTTAATATTGCATTGTGATCCAGTTCTGAACTATTTTTAAAATTTCAAGTCAATAGCTCATCATCAAAATTTAATTTGTATTATTACAAAAGGTATTATTTAAACAATTTTACAGATGAGAAACCGTGTGAATATTGCAATGTGCTCTATCCCCGACTCACGGTTAAAATTTCCAGTCTGTAGTTTACCGGGAAGATGAAAAAAGGTAGTTTTATTCTGGGCGTCTGGCGGTTGACCCACATGACGACCGTTTTCGACGCGAAAGTTTAGTGTTTTTCCTAAACCTTTGCGCGCTAACTGTGAACGAACGGCTGGTCGCACAAAAATCCAATTGGTCTTAAAAGATTCGTAATTTTTCAGGTCATTCAAAATTGAACTAACAATTACACGGTTCGGTTGAATATTTTGAATATGACATTGTCGAAATTTCAAAGTTCGTTTTGAACCCCTTCCCCTTGACCTAGGGTTATGAAAAGTTTCGAGGATCATTGTGGGGCTGGTCCAAACCCAGAAACCAAATTTCGTAATTTTAGCTCAACGCTAACTGGGCAAAGTGCCACGGACGGCGTACGGCGGACGGCGTACGGTGTACGGCGTACGGACGGATTTTTTGGTTTATTATCTTCGATAATGAACCATTGGAATCGCCCAAAGAAAAAAAAATTTTAACCCCCCCTCAAAATTTGTTGGTTTACGTTTCAAGATACGTAGATTCAGAAAATCGAATAAAAAAAACTCTGCAAATTCTTGACACAACGGTTCATTATCTTCTTTGTACAGATCACCCTTCTGTCTAGATCACTAGGTCCAAATGTCTAAATCCTAAATGTTAGATTAATTATTATTATCAATTATCACTAAAATTAGTTTTATAAAATTAATTTTATTAACAATTTTATCAAGCCTACCTAGTGAAAATTATTGTAATTTATTGTTAGGTATTAATAATTCGTATTTATTATTAATAATAATTATTATTAATTATGATTAATTAATACGATATAATTCTGGGGTTTTAAATACTACGTCGGTAATAATAATTATTTTATAGAAAAATTATTTTTCTATAAAAGAAGTACCTACCAACAAACATTCGAAATTACCTTCATTTCCGTAGCACGAAACGCACCTCAGAACAACAAACTCGACATCACTTAAGCCATATGATGTTCCAAAGAGCTTGTTAGTATGAAAATGGACCTGTATTTCAACAGTTTGATTCACGATCGGGTTGTGAGGCACAATCTTTGAGCCGTAATTGTGAACGAACGGCTGGTCGTACAAAGCTGCGGATGGTCTTAAAAAATTCTACGGAACAAACTCTATCTAAATATGAAATAAAAAACATACCGTTTGATGGGAATTTTTCGAGATATGGAATTTTCAACATTTCAAAATTCGTTTTGAACCCCTTCCCCTTGACCTAGGGTTATGAAAAGTTTCGTGGATCATTGTGGGGCTGGTCCAAACCCAGAAACCAAATTTCGTAATTTTAACTCAACGCTAACTGGGCAAAGTGCCTCGGACGGCGGACGGCGGACGGCGTACGGCGTACGGCGGACGGACGGATTTTTTTTTATTCGATTTTCTGAATCTACGTATCTTGAAACGTAAACCAAAAAATTTTGAGGGGGGGTTAAAATTTTTTTTTCTTTGGGCGATTCCAATGGTTCATTATCGAAGATAATAAACCAAAAATCCGTCCGTCCGCCGTACGCCGTCCGCCGTACGCCATCCGCGCCACTTTGCCCAGTTAGCGTTGAGTTAAAATTACGAAATTTGGTTTCTGGGTTTGGACCAGCCCCACAATGGTCCTCGAAACTTTTCATAACCCTAGGTCAAGGGGAAGGGGATCAAAACGAATTTTGAAATTTTGAAAATTCCATATCTCGAAAAATTCCCATCAAACGGTATGTTTTTTATTTCATATTTAGATAGAGTTTGTTCCGTAGAATTTTTTAAGACCATCCGCAGCTTCGTACGACCAGCCGTTCGTTCACAATGAGGGCTCAAAGATTGTGCCTCACAACACGATCGTGTATCAAACTGTTGAAATACAGGTCCATTTTCATACTAACAAGCTCTTTGGAACATCATATGGCTTAAGTGATGTCGAGTTTGTTGTTCTGAGGTGCGTTTCGTGCTACGGAAATGAAGGTAATTTCGAATGTTTGTTGGTAGGTACTTCTTTTATAGAAAAATTATTACCGACGTAGTATTAAAAACCCCAGAATTATATCGTATTAATTAATCATAATTAATAATAATTATTATTAATAATAAATACTAATTATTAATACCTAACAATAAATTATAATAATTTTCACTAGGTACTTGATAAAATTGTTAATAATTAGTGATAATTGATAATAATAATTAATCTAACATTTAGGATCTAGACATTTAGACCTAGTGATCTAGACAGAAGGGTGATCTGTACAAAGAAGATAATGAACCGTTGTGTCAAGAATTTGCAGAGTTTTTTTATTCGATTTTCTGAATCTACGTATCTTGAAACGTAAACCAACAAATTTTGAGGGGGGGTTAAAAAAATTTTTTCTTTGGGCGATTCCAATGGTTCATTATTGAAGATAATAAACCAAAAACAGTGTTGCCTTATACATCTTCTTCCTTGCAGTTTTGACAGCCCTCAGACATCAGGTTCCTGTACTGTCACGGATCCCTTCCATGCAAGTTAAGCGTTTCTCACCAACGTCGGACTAGCCGCTTTCATTTGAGTAATACTATATAATGTAATAATATTAATAATAATATTAATAATAATAATAATAATAATAATATTAATAATAATATATTATATTATAACACTTGATCACTATTATATTATAACTATATTATATACCATATTATGGTATTACTCAAATGGAAGCGGAGAGTCCGACGTTAGGTACTTGCGATATACCTCTTGGTGTTATAATATAATAGTGATCAAGTAGACGTATATTGTAATAATATTATATAATGTAATAATAATATATTATATTACTTGATCACTACCTATTATATGATGCGATATGATATATTAGACATTATTATAGTCTACTTGATCACTATTATGTTATAACACCAAGAGATATATCACAAGATTTATCTTTGATAAGTACCGAATGAACCCGTTGAGACTAACATCCGCGTCATGTCCGTAACTCTCGCCTCATGTTATCGTCTCGCCTTTTAAAAACACTGCCGAGAGTTACCGCGTCTTTCGTGATCTGCGGGCTCGTTCGTTCTGACTAAACTTAATCCTCCCCCAATGGAAACGAGAGCGACTAAAATAACATTCTGTACAAGACAGTAAAGTACGGTTAACTGCGGCAGCTGTGGAGAGCGAAAAAAAAAAAAGAAAATGGAGTCGGTATATCACCCCCGCCTTCTCATAGCTTTGTCTAGCCGCTGGATATTGTCAGCTGGGTTGAATAAGGACTAGAAGAATAGCTACGCCACAAGAAATTGCAGGAGCGAAAAAAACTCTAATTTTATCACTTAAAACCTCAAGGGGGAACTAGGGGACTTCTGCTCCAGTGAATAGTTCAAAGATGCGGAGGGAAGGTCTGGGAAATATAAAACTCCTGGGATGGAGCAACGAAAAAATCTGCTTTTGAAGGAGATAATATACTTTAAAGACCGACCTCGGGTGCGACCCATTTCCTTTACATTCAAGATGAAAAGTCTTACAACTACTTTCTAGTTTTGGTTTATTATCTTCGATAATGAACCATTGGAATCGCCCAAAGAAAAAAAAATTTTAACCCCCCCTCAAAATTTGTTGGTTTACGTTTCAAGATACGTAGATTCAGAAAATCGAATAAAAAAAAATCCGTCCGTCCGCCGTACGCCGTCCGCCGTCCGCCGTACGCCGTCCGCCGTCTGCCGTCCGCCGTCCGAGGCACTTTGCCCAGTTAGCGTTGAGTTAAAATTACGAAATTTGGTTTCTGGGTTTGGACCAGCCCCACAATGATCCACGAAACTTTTCATAACCCTAGGTCAAGGGGAAGGGGTTCAAAACGAATTTTGAAATGTTGAAAATTCCATATCTCGAAAAATTCCCATCAAACGGTATGTTTTTGGTTTATTATCTTCGATAATGAACCATTGGAATCGCCCAAAGAAAAAATTTTTTTAACCCCCCCTCAAAATTTGTTGGTTTACGTTTCAAGATACGTAGATTCAGAATATCGAATAAAAAAAAATCCGTCCGTCCGCCGTACGCCGTCCGCCGTACGCCGTCCGCCGTCCGAGGCACTTTGCCCAGTTAGCGTTGAGTTAAAATTACGAAATTTGGTTTCTGGGTTTGGACCAGCCCCACAATGATCCACGAAACTTTTCATAACCCTAGGTCAAGGGGAAGGGGTTCAAAACGAATTTTGAAATTTTGAAAATTCCAAAACTCGAAAAATTCATATAGAACGGTATGTTTTTTATTACATATTTAGATAGAGTTTGTTCCGTAGAATTTTTTAAGACCATCCGCAGCTTTGTACGACCAGCCGTTCGTTCACAATGACGGCTCAAAGATTGTGCCTCACAACACGACCGTGGATCAAACTGTTGAAATACAGGTCCATTTTCATACTAACAAGCTCTTTGGAACATCATATGGCTTAAGTGATGTCGAGTTTTTTGTTCTGAGGTGCGTTTCGTGCTACGGAAATGAAGGTAATTTCGAATGTTTGTTCGTAGGTACTTCTTTTATAGAAAAATTATTAACGACGTAGTATTAAAAACCCCAGAATTATATCGTATTAATTAATCATAATTAATAATAATTATTATTATTAATAAATACGAATTATTAATACCTAACAATAAATTATAATAATTTTCAGTAGGTACTTGATAAAATTGTTAATAATTAGTGATAATTGATAATAATAATTAATCTAACATTTAGGATCTAGACATTTAGACCTAGTGATCTAGACAGAAGGGTGATCTGTACAAAGAAGATAATGAACCGTTGTGTCAAGAATTTGCAGAGTTTTTATTTCATATTTAGATAGAGTTTGTTCCGTAGAATTTTTTAAGACCATCTGCAGCTTTGTACGACCAGCCGTTCGTTCACAATGACGGCTCAAAGATTGTGCCTCACAACCCGATCGTGAATCAAACTGTTGAAATACTGGTCCATTTTCATACTAACAAGCTCTTTGGAACATCATATGGCTTAAGTGATGTCGAGTTTGTTGTTCTGAGGTGCGTTTCGTGCTACGGAAATGAAGGTAATTTCGAATGTTTGTTGGTAGGTACTTCTTTTATAGAAAAATTATTACCGACGTAGTATTAAAAACCCCAGAATTATATCGTATTAATTAATCATAATTAATAATAATTAATAAATACGAATTATCAATACCTATCAATAAATTATAATAATTTTCACTAGTTTTAATACGATTTATAATCCGAGTCGTTTGGTCTGAAGACCGAATTGTGTGGAAAAGTTTGGAAGTTCCTGGTTGTACTAACAAAGTCGTGCTCCCTGCAACCCACGAAGTCTTGAATAGGACTATTTGGTTCGTATCAGTTCGTATCTGCTCTGTATTGAGAGAACATTCGCGATACCTAAAGCAGTACTGAACTCTTGATTCGCACAGACACACTCCACAAGACACTGAATCACAAGATACAGATTTGATTTTTGGTTAATTTTCGAGGCCTGAGAAATGGTCAGAATGTAATCGTCTTGATTTCAAGCAGATTCGTGCTTCTTGGATCCTGGAATAGTGGCGACCTTGGGACAGTGTTGACTTGGGCATTCCAAGATACGCCACCATTGAACATCACTCCTAGGCTGAATACTGAGGTAGAGAACCATTTCCATTAACCCACGCCCAAATACCAATCAAACCCAGGACGCCACTAAACCCGCAAATAAACCTGCAGATCATCAGTAATTCGTTCACCGACCTTTCCGCGAAAGAAACTTACCTGTTTTTACGTTGAACGAAATACAAGTGATTACTTTTAAAGTCATGTAACTACAAGAAGTTCCAGCGCACCTAATGTTCGGGCTGCTCTCCTCTCTTTACTGAGTGATATCCGCTGCTTTTCTTCGATGAATTGATTCACCTGCACAGCTCGTTTGGATGGATTGTTGACAACTGCTATTACTGGCATCTGAGAAAAGAATGACTGGAATCAGAGAGGACAACATTACATTTTAAACATTACATTTCAACAGTTTGTCAGTCCGTATTCCGTATTCCGTGTTCAGTTTGTACTCCGTTTCGAGTCAACATAGCCCAGAGGTAGTATTTTTGGTCTTTACGTATGTTCGGTCTCTAGGTGTGTGACGTTCAGCTGTAACCGTTCCATGGGACCGATCTTACAGTAACTTCAACATCCCGAGATAGAAGCACCTCTGAGAACCATGTATAAGAGCAAAATACGCTCAGGCAATCAATCAATCAATCACCCGCCGACCACATCAGTCCTCAATGTGCTCCAGTCGAGCTGTGTACATAATCGTAATTTGCCTCATGGTCGACAGTTTCGTACGAAATTAGAATCTTTCGGGGTTGTTCTCAGCCCTCACCCTCAGTCTTGCTTTGGAGAGTGAAATTCCAAAACATTTATTGGTTGCGGGGTTGATTAAGCCAGCACGCAGAACTTTTCACTCAAAACAGTGCTGAATGGTTACGTGAATACCAACGAATTCATTGTTGTTGTCTCATTACAAGGGATTCGAATGACTTTCCGCTTGGTGTCAAGCTTTACTATAAGTAGAGCAGAATTGTGGAACTGTGCCATCACTCTCTCATTTAGCGTTTGAAACAGCTACAGCTCATTATTGGATCGTCACAAACTTACATTTCCAATCATTGGATGCCAGATACTTCTAGATTATCAGTTTTAGGAAATGAAAAAGGTAAAAGAACTCTAATCACTACCAGTATCTCCAGCGAACCCTTTGGATAGCACCAATACACCTAACTTATTGACAAGATTGAGGTAGTTTTGCTCAAAAAGCCTGTCTACTATCCACTGCATTCAGTGTTAAGAGTGGATTTAGATAAAGTGTTAAGAGTGGATAAACTTGTCCATCATCAGGCGTCTTACGATCAGGCGAGCACAGAAAAACATTGATATTCTAGGGGTGTATTACAATAATTGTATATAATTATTATAGTAACCTATATAAGCAAAGGCCTATACCGAGCAAATCGGTCCATAAAGACAGTTGTATGGTATTCAAAGGAGCATGTTTGGGCTGTGTATTGGATGAATGGCACATCCAAGTCTACTATCTTAAGGTACTGCATTACTCTGTGGGGTCTGCAATACCCCATGTTCCCTCTACATTGATTTGGGCTGTCAAAGACAGGGTTACTATGTCTACTATTGACTGGTGTCTGAATAATTATGGCTTATTATACCTGAGTTTCTTTTTTGCTGTTTTCCCTCCACTCGTCTTTTTTCTTCCGTTTTTCGGACGACTTGGGCGAGTTGTTGGACGAAATTTCGTGGACGTCCGTAAAAGAGTCTTCGGCGACCTGCACGGGATGAAGGTAGTTGGCATCTGATTTCTTCTTTTTCTTTTTCGACTTCTTCTCCTTCTCTTTATGATCCGGCTCGTTTGCTTCAGATGACACAGACTCTCCGTCGACAGGCGAGTGCTTGTCTTTGACGGAATTCTGCTGGATGTTTTGCTTGACGGCGTTGAGTTTGGAAGCCCTCGCCCGCTCTCTCAGTCTCTTTCTGGTAGCTATGAATATCTCTATGTACACTATAGTCATGATTAGGAGAGGGATGTAGAACGACCCTAGAGACGAATATATCACATAACCTTGCTGCGAGGTGAGTTGACAAGGCGTTGAGCTTTCGAAAACGTCTGGCCAGTCGTTCCAACCAGCTAATGGCGGAGAGCTAATGAGCATGCTCAACATCCAAACCCCGGCGATCATAAACAAGACGCGTTTCAGAGTTCGTTTCTGAGCGTAGTTGATGGGGTCGGTGATTGCCCAGTACCTGTCCAAAGCTATCGCGCAGAGGTTCAGTATGGAAGCTGTGCAGCACATAACGTCGCACGTCAGCCACATCTTACAGACGTGAATTCCAAACTCCCATCGTCCCAGTATTGAATATGCCACGTTGAACGGAAGCACGAGTAAGGCTACTGTGAGGTCGGCCACTGCTAGCGACACAATAAAGAAGTTCTGAACAATCCTGAGTGGTTTGTACGTGAAGACGCTCAAAATAACAAGTATGTTACCGACTATAGTAAGAATGATGATGAGAGACAAAACTATAGCAGTGGCTATGGCTTCCCAAATAGGGACGGCAAAGGCGATGCCGATTGGGGATTCGTAGAATATCCTCTCGGGCTCAGGGCATCCGTCGAGGAAGCTCTCGTTTCTCGGTTCCAAGTAGAAGATGCTCCTGTTGCCATCGTACTCCCACCCCGTCATGTCTCCAGAGCCGTCACCAACATCTGCAACAGAAAATTCCACCATTGTACCAGTTATCCTAATGCCTCCACAACTATGTATAGTTATGTATACACAATCAACAGATCGAGACCTATGAGTTCTACGTTGTGGACAGAAAAAGCGAACCTCCCCAAGACACCAACACAGAGTTCATAGGAGAGTTGGCCTATTAGTCGATTCGTTGTTTGGTTAATGGGATATTTTCGTTTGGAAATCAACGATACACGTTTTTTTTTCAAATAGCCACATTTTTACAAAATTTTTGGAAAATGAACATAGGTAGGTAATACATATGTTAAATATGTTGTAAATATTATTTACAAAATCACCTCATTATTACGACATACGCACGTTAGCAAAAGAACCACATTATTACAAAAATGTTCGAAAAATTAAAATAAGAACGTAGCACTCGTAATAATATAGCGTTGAACACAATATACCTACTTAGAAATTCTTTCATTAGAAATAATTATTCCACTAAAAAAACTAAAAAAACAAAACTGAAATATAGTAAAATAAATGCGTCTCAAAAATTAAATCATGTTGTGTTCAGATTTCAATAGAGGTCTGATTTATAAAAGAAATCAGTTCTTTCCATAATCCGCTATTAACTCGTCTGAGTAGGCTTTTATAATTAAGTAGGCTGATGATCATGCTAATATGTACTTTACTTAACATAGCTTCCCAAGGCACGGAATGTATTGGGCACACCTTCACTAAATGCTCCAAATCGCCTATCGGATGGCCGCAATAGCATAATATTATTTCACTGTATCTTCTTGAACGGTACACGTTCAAATACATAATCGTCCTAATGGGATCACAAAAACAATTTGTGATTGAGGAAAGAATTTAAATTATTCCAACACTCGTTGAATCACGAAAACTTGATTACAGGTAAAGCATTTGTAGACACATCAACTGTCTGCATGGTTTGAGCTTGTATTTCTCTATGAATTTTATTATTATTTTTTATTAGATAATGCATTTATTTGAAAAGACACAGATACATACAGGTAAAAGATACACTATAAATGCTACTTTCCACTTTAAGTCTAGGACTTGTGCTGTGGGAAGGATTTGCTATCTAATAATCAATGAATAGGTACCTACTATCCGCATTATGTAGAAATGAATAAAAATATAAATCAATTGCTTAATTGCCAGATCGTTCAAAACCAAGACCCTGACGATCTCCCGAGCTACGATTCTAGGGTAACTGTCCAACTGGTCTTCAAAGTCTTAACAACATAGGGAGGGAGGTCCGATACGATACATGTTTTAGATGGCCCTGAATGAATTTCAACTTCTTTTTGTTTCCTGCGCCAGGGCCATCTAAAACATGAATCGTATCGGACCTCCCCATGTTGTTAAGACTTTGAAGACCAGTTGGACCGTAGCTCGGGAGATCGTCAGGGTCTTGGTTTTGAACGAGCTGGCACAGAAACTGCACAATTCATGGGAGCCTATAAAGGCCGAAGGAGTAAGCTGAGCAGTTGGTTCGTTGATGGATGCTGTTCGTCAACATTTGGAATCCAGAAATCCTTTGTATCCGTTGTTGATTTTGGACGAGAGACCAGGAAATCTTGGCGTGCGAAGAAGTGCCCCAGTGGGTTCGTCGCTGGATTTTGAGGCTGTAGAGTGTTCTGCTTGTCTTGAACGATGGTGCTCAGAAAGCCCAAGGACTAAGGTCTACGGCTCACAGATACCAACTATTGTCGTAACTCACGTTATTATCATTGTCTCCCTTCTTCTTCTTCTTCTATGACCATTGAATACGGTGTTAAGGATTTATTATATATTTCGCCATTAAGCTTTCCATAGTTCTATCACCGTAAACTTCATTCCGGTAGATTTTAACTACATTTATCAATCGCTGGAAATGACACCACAACAACGAGATTCACTCAACTGTATAAGATCCGCTCGCAGCCCCTTGAAAACGCCTGTCAGTCCTTCACAATCACTTTCACGAAACTCGAAGAAAACTTCTCAGAAGGGGAAAACGGAAAGGCAGGAAAACTGCGAAATCAACGGAATTAATTATCACGAATTTATTAAGAATCAAGAGGAACTCTCCAAAACGAGGGAAACTCCATTTCCAAGCACTTTTATCGAAGGTTGGACTCAACGGGTTTATTGTTTTCCATTTTTTTGAGTCCCAATTTCTGTGAGGAAAATAACGAGCGGAAAACTTTTTTTTGTTCTCTATCTCTCATCTTGACGAATGACGAAGGGAAATCCTTCTGAAGTTTTTCGAAAAACGCCGTTGGAACCTTGAGGATGATTTGGCGAGAATTCAGATCTATCCCGAGGCGGGATCCTATAGGATGAATAACCGCTCAACAGGAAATGAGCTTACTGTCAATCATTTTATGGCGGGATTTTCGATTTAGGATGATAAAACCGGGTATCAACTTATATACCCCGTCGACGACAAGGGAGCCGTTTTTCGGGCGAACTGGGTAGTATAAAGGCAGAAGGCGTTCGGTACGTAAAACCCGAAGAGTTTGAGGGAAATATTGTAGACATAATAGTAAAACTGTTCGCGACAATTCAGTTTATTACAGACGAATGGATTGTATAAAATACCAGACAGTTGAGTATTTGAAAAAGAACGCCAAATTTGAGTTCTAGTGTTTGAAAAATTGCCAACAGTTTGATGGAATGAACCAACGAATAGGTCAACTAATAGGACCCACCGAATCTGCTGTAGGGTTCGTATGCACTTGAACTGTCAATACTGCGGCATTGTTCGAACCGGGTTTATCTCGTTCCAACAGACGTCAACTGACATCGAATGAGATAAGAATCCCCCCAGCTGGGATAACAGCTTGATTTAGGGAAGCAGAAATTTCAAATTATCGTAGGCATTCGCCTGGATTGCGTCGTTAATGATAATGATAGTCGGCATCAGGACAGAAAGCTTATCCGAGAGGCCTTTCACAGGAGCGTGGATTTTGTTGCCTCGTCAAAGGTTTAAACGAGCCGCAACTCCGAAACTTCATCTCTTTGACACGCCCCGCGAGCGAACCTGAACTTCCAGTAAACGTATTGCCCTGTTAAAGAACATTTGAAGGGTTGTTTTTATTTCAGGCAAAAAATTGAAGAAGCGAAACGTGACGCCGAAAGTTCAAAACTGCTCACTCTAAATTACCTCAACATTTCATCCGGATCCCATCAACAAGCTAAATGATTGAACTTTGAAAACCCGATCAGAAATTGTACAATTTGTTCTTTGTTCTGAAACAAAGCACTTACAAACCAATTTGTTTATACCTCATATAAACCGAGCTTATAATTAATAACTCTCAGCCTTCTTCGAGCTTCTAAAGAATTCAACTCAACCGAATTGAGTTAAATCTGATTCAAATAAAGTCTACAAAGAAATATAATGAACCAATTTTGATAGGGATTGCTCTATTATGATCAGCAAGTTGCAGGGATGGTTTCTGACGTCAACGAGGCTTTTCTTAAAAACTCTCCCGGTCATAATTGAGCGCTGAAATTTAGTAAACAGCTAACTTACTATTAATTCCATTAATTTTGGTATATTATGTTCGATAATGAACCATTGGAATCGCCCGAAGCGAAACATTTTTTAACCCCCCCTCAAAATTTGTTGGTTTACGTTTCAAGATACGTAGATTCAGAAAATCTTTTTTTTTAAAAAAAAGAAGAATTTTTTATTTCATATTTAGATAGAGTTTATTCCTTAGAATTTTTTAAGACCATCCACAGCTTTAGAGGCAAGGAGATGCCTATTTTGTTAGGTAAAGCTGGGTTTCACTCTAACGCATGGCACGTAGCAGGCTCAGTTGATGTTAGCTAAGATGCCAATTCATGGACCTATTATTAGGACCACCTTCTGCTACTTGATGCAGGTTTGGAGTTTGGTAGTATGGGAGAGTGGATGTAGTGCTCCTGCTGATAAAAGTGCTATGACAATACTTTTGGTTTATTATCTTCGATAATGAACCATTGGAATCGCCCAAGGAAAAAATTTTTTTTAACCCCCCCTCAAAATTTGTTGGTTTACGTTTCAAGATACGTAGATTCAGAAAATCGAATTAAAAAAAATCCGTCCGTCACCCGTACGCCGTCCCCCGTACGCCGTCCGTGGCACTTTGCCCAGTTAGCGTTGAGCTAAAATTACAAAATTTGGTTTCTGGGTTTGGACCAGCCCCACAATGATCCTCGAAACTTTTCATAACCCTAGGTCAAGGGGAAGGGGTTCAAAACGAACTTTGAAATTTCGACAATGTCATATCTCTAAAGATTCTCATGAAACGGTGTAATTTTTAGTTCCCTTTTGAATGACCTGAAAAATTAGGAATCTTTTAAGACCAATTGGATTTTTGTGCGACCATCCGTTCGTTCACAGTGAGCGCGCAAAGGTTTAGGAAAAACACTAAACTTTCTCGTCGAAAACGGCCGTTAACCCCCAGACGCCCAGAATAAAACTACCTTTTTTCATCTTCCCGGTAAACTACAGTCTAGAAATTTTAACCGTGAGTCGGGGATAGACCACATTGCAATATTCACTCGGTTTCTCATCTGTAAAATTGTTTAAATAATACCTTTTTGTAATAATACAAATTAAATTTTGATGATGAGCTATTGACTTGAAATTTTATAAATAGTTCAGAACTGGATCACAATGCAATATTCACTCGGTTTCTTGTCTGTAAAATTGTTTAAATAATACCTATTTGTTTAAACAAATTAAATTTTGATGATGAGCTAGATACTTGAAATTTTAAATATAGGTCAGGAATGGATGACATTTCAATATTCCCTCGGTTTGTAGAACATGGTATGATTATGGTATGGTATATTATTGTATGTATGATTTGGTATAGTACAGTATGGTATGATAGGAAAGAAATTCGAATGGTATGGTATGAGTACGGTGAGAATATGGTATGGTGCTGATTTGCAACACAGTCTGGTATAGACAGAAGGGTGGTCTGCACAAGGGTGATCTGCACGCGAGAAAACGTCTTTTAACATTTTTGTAGATCATGATGTTGAGATCGGATTGAAGGAACTTATCACCGCAAAAGCTCGCGGTTGGTGCAAAGTTAAGTAAAATACTGTCGCCTAAGATGCCACATGTGCTATCTAACAATTTGACGAAAATTTGGTTTTGACTGATTCAATTCAAAAACAACTTAGTTCGGTGATATTACCGCTAGAAAGTGCTCAGAACTATGAAAAAATATTCCAGTATTCAAAAATATATGAAATATCAAAGCATTTTTCACATGACTATGAACGATAGGGTGGTAATAAAAAATCAAAGTTCGAATTTAATCACTCTCAACCCCCCAAATAGTGCAGGTGGGCTAGAAACTGAATTTGACAAAGTTTAGGTCGATTGGGCAAGTGGAAATGGCGTCTCATCGCATTTGAAATTTGGAGAAACTGCAAATTTTTGGACGGAAAATTTTTGAAAGGACACACGTACATGTAGAGTCCATCCGACAGTGTCCAAAAATTTGCAGTTTCTCCAAATTTCAAATGCGATGAGACGCCATTTCCACTTGTGCAATCGACCTAAACATTGTCAAATTCAGTTTCTAGCCCACCTGCACTATTTGGGGGGTTGAGAGTGATTAAATACACGAAGTATTTGAGACGACAATTGCTCTTCTTGAAGGTCCATTCGAACTCAAATAAACACCTCGAGTCATAGGCTTTGACGTACTAGTTAGCCTCCTGCCAGCCGTCTGACGTCATACGCTCGTGCGTCATAGGCTCTGACGTACCAGTTGCTTCCTGCCAGCCTTCTGACGTAATACACTCGTGCGTCATGGGCTCTGACGTACTAGTTGGCCTCCTACCAGCCGTCTGACGTCATAGGCTCTTACGTCATAGGCTCGCGAGTCATAGGCTTTGACGTACTAGTTGGCCTCCTGCCAGCCGTCTGACGTCATACACTCGTGCGTCATAGGCTCTGACGTAGTGGCCCGCCGGTCGCTTGTGTTCTGACGTGATCTGAGGGAAAGGGTGAATCAAGGGAACAAATTTTTCCCGTTTCAGTTTATGTGCCGAGGCAAAGACATGAAAATGTCAAAAACTATGTTTTTATTTCGAGAAAAACGAAAGAAGTCGACTTCATATCGAATCGAGGTGTTTGATTGAGATCGAATGGACCTTCAAGAAGAGCAATCGTCGACTCAAATACCTCGAGAAAATTATAACCTCGTTCATGAAAACATCTTGCATACACTCTGCATTGAAGGTCCATTCGAACTCAAATAAACACCTCGAGTCGATTTGAAGTCAACTTTTTTCCGTTTTCACTTAGTATTTCAGTCGACAATTGCTCTTCTTGAAGGTCCATTCGAACTCAAATAAACACGTCGAGTCGATATGAAGTCATCTTTTTTTCGTTTTCACGAAGTATTTGAGTCGACAATTGCTCTTCTTGAAGGTCCATTCGAACTCAAATAAACACGTCGAGTCGATATGAAGTCAAGTTTTTTTCGTTTTCACGAAGTATTTGAGTCGACAATTGCTCTTCTTGAAGGTCCAGTCGAACTCAAATAAACACGTCGAGTCGATATGAAGTCAACTTTTTTTCGTTTTCACGAAGTATTTGAGTCGACAATTGCTCTTCTTGAAGGTCCATTCGAACTCAAATAAACACCTCGAGTCGATATGAAGTCAACTTTTTTTTCGTTTTCACGAAGTATTTGAGTCGACAATTGCTCTTCTTGAAGGTCCATTCGAACTCAAATCAACACTTCGAGTCGATATGAAGCCAACTTTTTTTCGTTTTCACGAAGTATTTGAGTCGACAATCGCTCTTCTTGAAGGTCCATTCGAACTCAAATAAACACGTCGAGTCGATATGAAGTCAACTTTTTTTCGTTTTCACGAAGTATTTGAGTCGACAATTGCTCTTCTTGAAGGTCCATTCGATCTCAAATCAACACGTCGAGTCGATATGAAGTCAACTTTTTTTCGTTTTCACGAAGTATTTGAGTCGACAATCGATCTTCTTGAAGGTCCATTCGAACTAAAATAAACACGTCGAGTCGATATGAAGTCAACTTTTTTTCGTTTTCACGAAGTATTTGAGTCGACAATTGCTCTTCTTGAACGTCCATTCGAACTCAAATCAACAAGTCGAGTCGATATGAAGTCAAGTTTTTTTCATTTTCACGAAGTATTTGAGTCGACAATTGCTCTTCTTGAAGGTCCAGTCGAACTCAAATAAACACGTCGAGTCGATATGAAGTCAACTTTTTTTCGTTTTCACGAAGTATTTGAGTCGACAATTGCTCTTCTTGAAGGTCCATTCGAACTCAAATAAACACCTCGAGTCGATATGAAGTCAACTTTTTTTTCGTTTTCACGAAGTATTTGAGTCGACAATTGCTCTTCTTGAAGGTCCATTCGAACTCAAATAAACACGTCGAATCGATATGAAGTCAACTTTTTTCCGTTTTCACGAAGTATTTCAGTCGACAATTGCTCTTCTTGAAGGTCCATTCGAACTCAAATAAACACGTCGATTCGATATGAAGTCAACTTTTTTTCGTTTTCACGACAATTGCTCTTCTTGAAGGTCCATTCGAACTCATATAAACACGTCGAATCGATATGAAGTCAACTTTTTTCCGTTTTCACGAAGTATTTCAGTCGACAATTGCTCTTCTTGAAGGTCCATTCGAACTCAAATAAACACGTCGATTCGATATGAAGTCAACTTTTTTTCGTTTTCACGACAATTGCTCTTCTTGAAGGTCCATTCGAACTCAAATAAACACCTCGAGTCGATTTGAAGTCAACTTTTTTTCGTTTTCACGAAGTATTTGCGTCGACAATTGCTCTTCTTGAAGGTCCATTCGAACTCAAATAAACACGTCGAGTCGATATGAAGTCAACTTTTTTTCGTTTTCACGAAGTATTTGAGTCGACAATTGCTCTTCTTGAAGGTCCATTCGATCTCAAATCAACACGTCGAGTCGATATGAAGTCAACTTTCTTTCGTTTTCACGAAGTATTTGAGTCGACAATCGATCTTCTTGAAGGTCCATTCGAACTCAAATAAACACGTCGAGTCGATATGAAGTCAAGTTTTTTTCGTTTTCACGAAGTATTTGAGTCGACAATTGCTCTTCTTGAAGGTCCAGTCGAACTCAAATAAACACGTCGAGTCGATATGAAGTCAACTTTTTTTCGTTTTCACGAAGTATTTGAGTCGACAATTGCTCTTCTTGAAGGTCCATTCGAACTCAAATAAACACCTCGAGTCGATATGAAGTCAACTTTTTTTTCGTTTTCACGAAGTAGTTGAGTCGACAATTGCTCTTCTTGAAGGTCCATTCGAACTCAAATAAACACGTCGAATCGATATGAAGTCAACTATTTCCGTTTTCACGAAGTATTTCAGTCGACAATTGCTCTTCTTGAAGGTCCATTCGAACTCAAATAAACACGTCGATTCGATATGAAGTCAACTTTTTTTCGTTTTCACGACAATTGCTCTTCTTGAAGGTCCATTCGAACTCAAATAAACACCTCGAGTCGATTTGAAGTCAAGTTTTTTTCGTTTTCACGAAGTATTTGAGTCGACAATTGCTCTTCATGAAGGTCCAGTCGAACTCAAATAAACACGTCGAGTCGATATGAAGTCAACTTTTTTTCGTTTTCACGAAGTATTTGAGTCGACAATTGCTCTTCTTGAAGGTCCATTCGAACTCAAATAAACACCTCGAGTCGATATGAAGTCAACTTTTTTTTCGTTTTCACGAAGTATTTGAGTCGACAATTGCTCTTCTTGAAGGTCCATTCGAACTCAAATCAACACGTCGAGTCGATATGAAGTCAACTTTTTTTCGGTTTCACGAAGTATTTGAGTCGACAATCGCTCTTCTTGAAGGTCCATTCGAACTCAAATAAACACGTCGAGTCGATATGAAGTCAACTTTTTTTCGTTTTCACGAAGTATTTGAGTGGACAATTGCTCTTCTTGAAGGTCCGTTCGAACTCAAATAAACACGTCGAATCGATATGAAGTCAACTTTTTTCCGTTTTCACGAAGTATTTCAGTCGACAATTGCTTTTCTTGAAGGTCCATTCGACCTCAAATAAACACGTCAAGTCGATTTGAAGTCAAATTTTTTTCGTTTTCACGAAGTATTTGAGTCGACAATTGCTTTTCTTGAAGGTCCATTCGATCTCAAATAAACACCTCGAGTCGATTTGAAGTCAACTTTTTTTCGTTTTCACGAAGTATTTGAGTCGACAATTGCTCTTCTTGAAGGTCCATTCGAACTCAAATAAACACGTCGAGTCGATATGAAGTCAACTTCTTTTCGTTTTCACGAAGTATTTGAGTCGACAATTGCTCTTCTTGAAAGTCCATTCGAACTCAAATCAACACGTCGAGTCGATATGAAGTCAAGTTTTTTTCGTTTTCACGAAGTATTTGAGTCGACAATTGCTCTTCTTGAAGGTCCAGTCGAACTCAAATAAACACGTCGAGTCGATATGAAGTCAACTTTTTTTCGTTTTCACGAAGTATTTGAGTCGACAATCGCTCTTCTTGAAGGTCCATTCGAACTAAAATAAACACGTCGAGTCGATTTGAAGTCAACTTTTTTTCGTTTTCACGAAGTATTTGAGTCGACAATTGCTCTTCTTGAAGGTCCATTCGAACTCAAATAAACATGTCAAGTCGATATGAAGTCAACTTTTTTTCGTTTTCACGAAGTATTTGAGTCGACAATTGCTTTGCTTGAAGGTCCATTCGATCTCAAATAAACACCTCGAGTCGATTTGAAGTCAACTTTTTTTCGTTTTCACGAAGTATTTGAGTCGACAATTGCTCTTCTTGAAGGTCCATTCGAACTCAAATAAACACGTCGAGTCGATATGAAGTCAACTTCTTTTCGTTTTCACGAAGTATTTGAGTCGACAATTGCTCTTCTGGAAAGTCCATTCGAACTTGAATCAACACGTCGAGTCGATATGAAGTCAAGTTTTTTTTCGTTTTCACGAAGTATTTGAGTCAACAATTGCTCTTCTTGAAGGTCCATTCGAACTCAAATAAACAAGTCGAGTCGATATGAAGTCAACTTTTTTTCGTTTTCACGAAGTATTTGAGTCGACAATCGCTCTTCTTGAAGGTCCATTCGAACTCAAATAAACACGTCGAGTCGATTTGAAGTCAACTTTTTTAAGTTTTCACGAAGTATTTGAGTCGACAATTGCTGTTCTTGAAGGTCCATTCGAACTCAAATAAACACGTCGAATCGATATGAAGTCAACTTTTTTCCGTTTTCACGAAGTATTTCAGTCGACAATTGCTCTTCTTGAAGGTCCATTCGAACTCAAATAAACACGTCGATTCGATATGAAGTCAACTTTTTTTCGTTTTCACGACAATTGCTTTTCTTGAAGGTCCATTCGACCTCAAATAAACACGTCAAGTCGATTTGAAGTCAAATTTTTTTCTTTCTCACGAAGTATTTGAGTCGACAATTACTTTTTTTGAAGGTCCATTCGATCTCAAATAAACACCTCGAGTCGATTTGAAGTCAACTTTTTTTCGTTTTCACGAAGTATTTGAGTCGACAATTGCTCTTCTTGAAGGTCCATTCGAAATCAAATAAACACGTCGAGTCGATATGAAGTCAACTTCTTTTCGTTTTCACGAAGTATTTGAGTCGACAATTGCTCTTCTTTAAGGTCCAGTCGAACTCAAATAAACACGTCGAGTCGATATGAAGTCAACTTTTTTTCGTTTTCACGAAGTATTTGAGTCGACAATTGCTCTTCTTGAAGGTCCATTCGAACTCAAATAAACACCTCGAGTCGATATGAAGTCAACTTTTTTTTCGTTTTCACGAAGTATTTGAGTCGACAATTGCTCTTCTTGAAGGTCCATTCGAACTCAAATAAACACGTCGAATCGAAATGAAGGCAACTTTTTTTCCGTTTTCACGAAGTATTTCAGTCGACAATTGCTCTTCTTGAAGGTCCATTCGAACTCAAATAAACACGTCGATTCGATATGAAGTCAACTTTTTTTCGTTTTCACGACAATTGCTCTTCTTGAAGGTCCATTCGAACTCAAATAAACACCTCGAGTCGATTTGAAGTCAACTTTTTTTCGTTTTCACGAAGTATTTGCGTCGACAATTGCTCTTCTTGAAGGTCCATTCGAACTCAAATAAACACGTCGAGTCGATATGAAGTCAACTTTTTTTCGTTTTCACGAAGTATTTGAGTCGACAATTGCTCTTCTTGAACGTCCATTCGAACTCAAATACACACGTCGAGTCGGTATGAAGTCAAGTTTTTTTCGTTTTCACGAAGTATTTGAGTCGACAATTGCTCTTCTTGAAGGTCCAGTCGAACTCAAATAAACACGTCGAGTCGATATGAAGTCAATTTTTTTTCGTTTTCACGAAGTATTTGAGTGGACAATTGCTCTTCTTGAAGGTCCATTCGAACTCAAATAAACACGTCGAATCGATATGAAGTCAACTTTTTTCCGTTTTCACGAAGTATTTCAGTCGACAATTGCTTTTCTTGAAGGTCCATTCGACCTCAAATAAACACGTCAAGTCGATTTGAAGTCAAATTTTTTTCGTTTTCACGAAGTATTTGAGTCGACAATTGCTTTTCTTGAAGGTCCATTCGATCTCAAATAAACACCTCGAGTCGATTTGAAGTCAACTTTTTTTCGTTTTCACGAAGTATTTGGGTGGACAATTGCTCTTCTTGAAGGTCCATTCGAACTCAAATAAACACGTCGAATCGATATGAAGTCAACTTTTTTCCGTTTTCACGAAGTATTTCAGTCGACAATTGCTTTTCTTGAAGGTCCATTCGACCTCAAATAAACACGTCAAGTCGATTTGAAGTCAAATTTTTTTCTTTTTCACGAAGTATTTGAGTCGACAATTGCTCTTCTTGAAGGTCCAGTCGAACTCAAATAAACACGTCGAGTCGATATGAAGTCAATTTTTTTTCGTTTTCACGAAGTATTTGGGTGGACAATTGCTCTTCTTGAAGGTCCATTCGAACTCAAATAAACACGTCGAATCGATATGAAGTCAACTTTTTTCCGTTTTCACGAAGTATTTCAGTCGACAATTGCTTTTCTTGAAGGTCCATTCGACCTCAAATAAACACGTCAAGTCGATTTGAAGTCAAATTTTTTTCTTTTTCACGAAGTATTTGAGTCGACAATTACTTTTTTTGAAGGTCCATTCGATCACAAATAAACACCTCGAGTCGATTTGAAGTCAACTTTTTTTCGTTTTCACGAAGTATTTGAGTCGACAATTGCTCTTCTTGAAGGTCCATTCGAAATCAAATAAACACGTCGAGTCGATATGAAGTCAAATTTTTTTCTTTTTCACGAATTATTTGAGTCGACAATTACTTTTTTTGAAGGTCCATTCGATCTCAAATAAACACCTCGAGTCGATTTGAAGTCAACTTTTTTTCGTTTTCACGAAGTATTTGAGTCGACAATTGCTCTTCTTGAAGGTCCATTCGAAATCAAATAAACACGTCGAGTCGATATGAAGTCAACTTCTTTTCGTTTTCACGAAGTATTTGAGTCGACAATTGCTCTTCTTGAAGGTCCAGTCGAACTCAAATAAACACGTCGAGTCGATATGAAGTCAACTTTTTTTCGTTTTCACGAAGTATTTGAGTCGACAATTGCTCTTCTTGAAGGTCCATTCGAACTCAAATAAACACCTCGAGTCGATATGAAGTCAACTTTTTTTTCGTTTTCACGAAGTATTTGAGTCGACAATTGCTCTTCTTGAAGGTCCATTCGAACTCAAATAAACACGTCGAATCGATATGAAGTCAACTTTTTTCCGTTTTCACGAAGTATTTCAGTCGACAATTGCTCTTCTTGAAGGTCCATTCGAACTCAAATAAACACGTCGATTCGATATGAAGTCAACTTTTTTTCGTTTTCACGACAATTGCTCTTCTTGAAGGTCCATTCGAACTCAAATAAACACCTCGAGTCGATTTGAAGTCAACTTTTTTTCGTTTTCACGAAGTATTTGCGTCGACAATTGCTCTTCTTGAAGGTCCATTCGAACTCAAATAAACACGTCGAGTCGATATGAAGTCAACTTTTTTTCGTTTTCACGAAGTATTTGAGTCGACAATTGCTCTTCTTGAACGTCCATTCGAACTCAAATACACACGTCGAGTCGGTATGAAGTCAAGTTTTTTTCGTTTTCACGAAGTATTTGAGTCGACAATTGCTCTTCTTGAAGGTCCAGTCGAACTCAAATAAACAAGTCGAGTCGATATGAAGTCAATTTTTTTTCGTTTTCACGAAGTATTTGAGTGGACAATTGCTCTTCTTGAAGGTCCATTCGAACTCAAATAAACACGTCGAATCGATATGAAGTCAACTTTTTTCCGTTTTCACGAAGTATTTCAGTCGACAATTGCTTTTCTTGAAGGTCCATTCGACCTCAAATAAACACGTCAAGTCGATTTGAAGTCAAATTTTTTTCGTTTTCACGAAGTATTTGAGTCGACAATTGCTTTTCTTGAAGGTCCATTCGATCTCAAATAAACACCTCGAGTCGATTTGAAGTCAACTTTTTTTCGTTTTCACGAAGTATTTGAGTCGACAATTGCTCTTCTTGAAGGTCCATTCGAACTCAAATAAACACGTCGAGTCGATATGAAGTCAACTTCTTTTCGTTTTCACGAAGTATTTGAGTCGACAATTGCTCTTGTTGAAGGTCCATTCGAACTCAAATAAACACGTCGAGTCGATATGAAGTCAACTTTTTTTCGTTTTCACGAAGTATTAGAGTGGACAATTGCTCTTCTTGAAGGTCCATTCGAACTCAAATAAACACGTCGAATCGATATGAAGTCAACTTTTTTCCGTTTTCACGAAGTATTTCAGTCGACAATTGCTCTTCTTGAAGGTCCATTCGAACTCAAATAAACACGTCGATTCGATATGAAGTCAACTTTTTTTCGTTTTCACGACAATTGCTCTTCTTGAAGGTCCATTCGAACTCAAATAAACACCTCGAGTCGATTTGAAGTCAACTTTTTTTCGTTTTCACGAAGTATTTGCGTCGACAATTGCTCTCCTTGAAGGTCCATTCGAACTCAAATAAACACGTCGAGTCGATATGAAGTCAACTTTTTTTCATTTTCACGAAGTATTTGAGTCGACAATTGCTCTTCTTGAACGTCCATTCGAACTCAAATACACACGTCGAGTCGGTATGAAGTCAAGTTTTTTTCGTTTTCACGATATATTTGAGTCGACAATTGCTCTTCTTGAAGGTCCAGTCGAACTCAAATAAACACGTCGAGTCGATATGAAGTCAATTTTTTTTCGTTTTCACGAAGTATTTGAGTGGACAATTGCTCTTCTTGAAGGTCCATTCGAACTCAAATAAACACGTCGAATCGATATGAAGTCAACTTTTTTCCGTTTTCACGAAGTATTTCAGTCGACAATTGCTTTTCTTGAAGGTCCATTCGACCTCAAATAAACACGTCAAGTCGATTTGAAGTCAAATTTTTTTCGTTTTCACGAAGTATTTGAGTCGACAATTGCTTTTCTTGAAGGTCCATTCGATCTCAAATAAACACCTCGAGTCGATTTGAAGTCAACTTTTTTTCGTTTTCACGAAGTATTTGAGTCGACAATTGCTCTTCTTGAAGGTCCATTCGAACTCAAATAAACACGTCGAGTCGATATGAAGTCAACTTCCTTTCGTTTTCACGAAGTATTTGAGTCGACAATTGCTCTTCTTGAAGGTCCATTCGAACTCAAATAAACACGTCGAGTCGATATGAAGTCAACTTTTTTTCGTTTTCACGAAGTATTTGTGTCGACAATTGCTCTTCTTGAAGGTCTATTCGAATAAACGCCTCGAGTCGATGTGAAGTCATATTTTTTTCGTTTTCACGAAGTATTTGAGTCGACAATTGCTCTTCTTGGAGGTCCATTCGATCTCAAATCAACACGTCGAGTCAATTTTTTTTCGATTTCACGAAGTATTTGAGTCGACAATCGCTCTTCTTGAAGGTCCATTCGAACTCAAATAAACACGTCGAGTCGATATGAAGTCAACTTTTTTTCGTTTTCACGAAGTATTTGAGTCGACAATTGCTCTTCTTGAAGGTCCGTTTGATCACAAATAAAAACCTCGAGTCGATATGAAGTCAACTTTTTTTCGTTTTCACGAAGAATTTGAGTCGACAATTGCTCTTCTTGAAGGTCCATTCGAACTCATATAAACACGTCGAGTCGATATGAAGTCAACCTTTTTTCGTTTTCACGAAGTATTTGAGTCGACAATTGCTCTTCTTGAAAGTCCGTTCGATCTCAAATAAAAACCTCGAGTCGATATGAAGTCAACTTTTTTTCGTTTTCACGAAGTATTTGAGTCGACAATTGCTCTTCTTGAAGGTCCATTCGATCTCAAATAAACACCTCGAGTCGATATGAAGTCAACTTTTTTCGTTTTCACGAAGTATTTGAGTCGACAATTGCTCTTCTTGAAGGTCCATTCGAACTCATATAAACACGCCGAGTCGATATGAAGTCAACTTTTTTTCGTTTTCACGAAGTATTTGAGTCGACAATTGCTCTTCTTGAAGGTCCATTCGAACTCGAATAAACACCTCGAGTCGATTTGAAGTCAACTTCTTTCCGTTTTCACGAAGTATTTGAGTCGACAATTGCTCTTCTTGAAGGTCCATTCGAACTCAAATAAACACGTCAAGTCGATTTGAAGTCAACTTTTTTTCGTTTTCACGATGTATTTGAGTTGACAATTGCTTTTCTTGAAGGTCCATTCGATCTCAAATAAGCACCTCGAGTCGATATGAAGTCAACTTTTTTTCGTTTTCACGAAGTATTTGAGTCGACAATTGCTCTTCTTGAAGGTCCATTCGATCTCAAATAAACACCTCGAGTCGATATGAAGTCAACTTTTTTTCGTTTTCACGAAGTATTTGAGTCGACAATTGCTCTTCTTGAAGGTCCATTCGATCTCAAATAAACACCTCGAGTCGATATGAAGTCAACTTTTTTCGTTTTCACGAAGTATTTGAGTCGACAATTGCTCTTCTTGAAGGTCCATTCGAACTCAAATAAACACGTCGAATCGATATGAAGTCAACTTTTTTCCGTTTTCACGAAGTATTTCAGTCGACAATTGCTTTTCTTGAAGGTCCATTCGAACTCAAATAAACACGTCGAATCGATATGAAGTCAACTTTTTTCCGTTTTCACGAAGTATTTCAGTCGACAATTGCTCTTCTTGAAGGTCCATTCGATCTTAAATAAACACGTCGAATCGATATGAAGTCAACTTTTTTTCGTTTTCACGGAGTATTTGAGTCGACAATTGCTCTTCTTGAAGGTCCATTCGAACTCTAATAAACACGTCGAGACGATATGAAGTCAACTTTATTTCGTTTTCACGAAGTATTTGAGTCGACAATTGCTCTTCTTGAAGGTCCATTCGAACTCAAATAAACACCTCGAGTCGATATGAAGTCAACTTTTTTTCGTTTTCACGAAGTATTTGAGTCGACAATTGCTCTTCTTGAAGGTCCATTCGAACTCAAATCAACACGTCGAGTCGGTATGTAGTCAACTTTTTTTCGTTTTCACGAAGTATTTGAGTCGACAATCGCTCTTCTTGAAGGTCCATTCGAACTCAAACAAACACGTCGAGTCGATATGAAGTCAACTTTTTTTCGTTTTCACGAAGTATTAGAGTGGACAATTGCTCTTCTTGAAGGTCCATTCGAACTCAAATAAACACGTCGAATCGATATGAAGTCAACTTTTTTCCGTTTTCACGAAGTATTTCAGTCGACAATTGCTCTTCTTGAAGGTCCATTCGAACTCAAATAAACACTTCGATTCGATATGAAGTCAACTTTTTTTCGTTTTCACGAAGTATTTGAGTCGACAATTGCTCTTATTGAAAGTCCGTTCGATCTCAAATAAAAACCTCGAGTCGATATGAAGTCAACTTTTTTTCGTTTTCACGAAGTATTTGAGTCGACAATTGCTCTTCTTGAAGGTCCATTCGATCTCAAATAAACACCTCGAGTCGATATGAAGTCAACTTTTTTCGTTTTCACGAAGTATTTGAGTCGACAATTGCTCTTCTTGAAGGTCCATTCGAACTCAAATAAACACGTCGAATCGATATGAAGTCAACTTTTTTCCGTTTTCACGAAGTATTTCAGTCGACAATTGCTCTTCTTGAAGGTCCATTCGAACTCAAATAAACACGTCGAATCGATATGAAGTCAACTTTTTTCCGTTTTCACGAAGTATTTCAGTCGACAATTGCTCTTCTTGAAGGTCCATTCGATCTTAAGTGAACACGTCGAGTCGATATGAAGTCAACTTTTTTTCGTTTTCACGAAGTATTAGAGTCGACAATTGCTCTTCTTGAAGGTCCATTCGAACTCAAATAAACACGTCAAGTCGATTTGAAGTCAACTTTTTGTCGTTTTCACGAAGTATTTGAGTCGACAATTGCTCTTCTTGAAGGTCCATTCGATCTCAAATAAACACGTCGAGTCGATATGAAGTCAACTTTTTTTCGTTTTCACGAAGTATTTGAGTCGACAATTGCTCTTCTTGAAGGTCCATTCGAACTTAAATAAACACGTCGAGTCGATATGAAGTCAACTTTTTTTCGTTTTCACGAAGTATTTGAGTCGACAATTGCTCTTCTTGAAGGTCCATTCGAACTCAAATAAACACCTCGAGTCGATATGAAGTCAACTTTTTTTCGTTTTCACGAAGTATTTGTGTCGACAATTGCTCTTCTTGAAGGTCTATTCGATCTCAAATAAACGCCTCGAGTCGATATGAAGTCAACGTTTTTTCGTTTTCACGAAGTATTTGTGTCGACAATTGCTCTTCTTGAAGGTCCATTCGATCTCAAATAAACCCCTCGAGTCGATGTGAAGTCATATTTTTTTCGTTTTCACGAAGTATTTGAGTCGACAATTGCTCTTCTTGGAGGTCCATTCGATCTCAAATCAACACGTCGAGTCAATTTTTTTTCGATTTCACGAAGTATTTGAGTCGACAATCGCTCTTCTTGAAGGTCCATTCGAACTCAAATAAACACGTCGATTCGATATGAAGTCAACTTTTTTTCGTTTTCACGACAATTGCTCTTCTTGAAGGTCCATTCGAACTCAATTAAACACCTCGAGTCGATTTGAAGTCAACTTTTTTTCGTTTTCACGAAGTATTTGAGTCGACAATTGCTCTTCTTGAAGGTCCATTCGAACGCAAATAAACACGTCGAGTCGATATGAAGTCAACTTTTTTTCGTTTTCACGAAGTATTTGAGTCGACAATTGCTCTTCTTGAAGGTCCATTCGATCTCAAATAAACACCTCGAGTCGATATGAAGTCAACTTTTTTCGTTTTCACGAAGTATTTGAGTCGACAATTGCTCTTCTTGAAGGTCCATTCAAACTCAAATAAACACGTCGAATCGATATGAAGTCAACTTTTTTCCGTTTTCACGAAGTATTTCAGTCGACAATTGCTCTTCTTGAAGGTCCATTCGAACTCAAATAAACACGTCGAATCGATATGAAGTCAACTTTTTTCCGTTTTCACGAAGTATTTCAGTCGACAATTGCTCTTCTTGAAGGTCCGTCCATTCGATCTTAAATAAACACGTCGAGTCGATATGAAGTCAACTTTTTTTCGTTTTCACGGAGTATTTGAATCGACAATTGCTCTTCTTGAAGGTCCATTCGAACTCAAATAAACACGTCGAGACGATATGAAGTTAACTTTATTTCGTTTTCACGAAGTATTTGAGTCGACAATTGCTCTTCTTGAAGGTCCATTCGAACTCAAATAAACACCTCGAGTCGATACGAAGTCAACTTTTTTTCGTTTTCACGAAGTATTTGAGTCTACAATTGCTGTTCTTGAAGGTCCATTCGATCTCAAATCAACACGTCGAGTCGATATGAAGTCAACTTTTTTTCGTTTTCACGAAGTATTTGAGTCGACAATCGCTCTTCTTGAAGTTCCATTCGAACTCAAATAAACACGTCGAGTCGATATGAAGTCAACTTTTTTTCGTTTTCACGAAGTATTTGAGTCGACAATTGCTCTTCTTGAAGGTCCATTCGAACTCAAATAAACACCTCGAGTCGATTTGAAGTCAACTTTTTTTCGTTTTCACGAAGTATTAGAGTCGACAATTGCTCTTCTTGAAGGTCCATTCGAACTCAAATAAACACGTCAAGTCGATTTGAAGTCAACTTTTTGTCGTTTTCACGAAGTATTTGAGTCGACAATTGCTCTTCTTGAAGGTCCATTCGATCTCAAATAAACACGTCGAGTCGATATGAAGTCAACTTTTTTTCGTTTTCACGAAGTATTTGAGTCGACAATTGCTCTTCTTGAAGGTCCATTCGAACTTAAATAAACACGTCGAGTCGATATGAAGTCAACTTTTTTTCGTTTTCACGAAGTATTTGAGTCGACAATTGCTCTTCTTGAAGGTCCATTCGAACTCAAATAAACACGTCGAGTCGATATGAAGTCAACTTTTTTTCGTTTTCACGAAGTATTTGTGTCGACAATTGCTCTTCTTGAAGGTCTATTCGATCTCAAATAAACGCCTCGAGTCGATGTGAAGTCATATTTTTTTCGTTTTCACGAAGTATTTGAGTCGACAATTGCTCTTCTTGGAGGTCCATTCGATCTCAAATCAACACGTCGAGTCAATTTTTTATCGATTTCACGAAGTATTTGAGTCGACAATCGCTCTTCTTGAAGGTCCATTCGAACTCAAATAAACACGTCGAGTCGATATGAAGTCAACTTTTTTTCGTTTTCACGAAGTATTTGAGTCGACAATTGCTCTTCTTGAAGGTCCGTTCGATCACAAATAAAAACCTCGAGTCGATATGAAGTCAAATTTTTTTCGTTTTCACGGAGAATTTGAGTCGACAATTGCTCTTCTTGAAGGTCCATTCGAACTCATATAAACACGTCGAGTCGATATGAAGTCAACTTTTTTTCGTTTTCACGAAGTATTTGAGTCGACAATTGCTCTTCTTGAAAGTCCGTTCGATCTCAAATAAAAACCTCGAGTCGATATGAAGTCAACTTTTTTTCGTTTTCACGAAGTATTTGAGTCGACAATTGCTCTTCTTGAAGGTCCATTCGATCTCAAATAAACACCTCGAGTCGATATGAAGTCAAATTTTTTCGTTTTCACGAAGTATTTGAGTAGACAATTGCTCTTCTTGAAGGTCCATTCGAACTCGAATAAACACGTCGAATCGATATGAAGTCAACTTTTTTCCGTTTTCACGAAGTATTTCAGTCGACAATTGCTCTTCTTGAAGGTCCAATCGATCTTAAATAAACACGTCGAGTCGATATGAAGTCAACTTTTTTTCGTTTTCACGGAGTATTTGAGTCGACAATTGCTCTTCTTGAAGGTCCATTCGAACTCTAATAAACACGTCGAGACGATATGAAGTCAACTTTATTTCGTTATCACGAAGTATTTGAGTCGACAATTGCTCTTCTTGAAGGTCCATTCGAACTCAAATAAACACCTCGAGTCGATATGAAGTCAACTTTTTTTCGTTTTCACGAAGTATTTGAGTCGACAATTGCTCTTCTTGAAGGTCCATTCGAACTCAAATCAACACGTCGAGTCGATATGAAGTCAACTTTTTTTCGTTTTCACGAAGTATTTGAGTCGACAATCGCTCCTCTTGAAGGTCCATTCGAACTCAAACAAACACGTCGAGTCGATATGAAGTCAACTTTTTTTCGTTTTCACGAAGTATTTGAGTGGACAATTGCTCTTCTTGAAGGTCCATTCGAACTCAAATAAACACGTCGAATCGATATGAAGTCAACTTTTTTCCGTTTTCACGAAGTATTTCAGTCGACAATTGCTCTTCTTGAAGGTCCATTCGAACTCAAATAAACACTTCGATTCGATATGAAGTCAACTTTTTTTCGTTTTCACGAAGTATTTGAGTCGACAATTGCTCTTATTGAAAGTCCGTTCGATCTCAAATAAAAACCTCGAGTCGATATGAAGTCAACTTTTTTTCGTTTTCACGAAGTATTTGAGTCGACAATTGCTCTTCTTGAAGGTCCATTCGATCTCAAATAAACACCTCGAGTCGATATGAAGTCAACTTTTTTCGTTTTCACGAAATATTTGAGTCGACAATTGCTCTTCTTGAAGGTCCATTCGAACTCAAATAAACACGTCGAATCGATATGAAGTCAACTTTTTTCCGTTTTCACGAAGTATTTCAGTCGACAATTGCTCTTCTTGAAGGTCCAATCGAACTCAAATAAACACGTCGAATCGATATGAAGTCAACTTTTTTCTGTTTTCACGAAGTATTTCAGTCGACAATTGCTCTTCTTGAAGGTCCATTCGATCTTAAATAAACACGTCGAGTCGATATGAAGTCAACTTTTTTTCGTTTTCACGGAGTATTTGAGTCGACAATTGCTCTTCTTGAAGGTCCATTCGAACTCTAATAAACACGTCGAGACTATATGAAGTCAACTTTATTTCGTTTTCACGAAGTATTTGAGTCGACAATTGCTCTTCTTGAAGGTCCATTCGAACTCAAATAAACACCTCGAGTCGATATGAAGTCAACTTTTTTTCGTTTTCACGAAGTATTTGAGTCGACGATTGCTCTTCTTGAAGGTCCATTCGAACTCAAATCAACACGTCGAGTCGATATGAAGTCAACTTTTTTTCGTTTTCACGAAGTATTTGAGTCGACAATCGCTCTTCTTGAAGGTCCATTCTAACTCAAATAAACACGTCGAGTCGATATGAAGTCAACTTTTTTTCGTTTTCACGAAGTATTTGAGTGGACAATTGCTCTTCTTGAAGGTCCATTCGAACTCAAATAAACACGTCGAATCGATATGAAGTCAACTTTTTTCCGTTTTCACGAAGTATTTCAGTCGACAATTGCTCTTCTTGAAGGTCCATTCGAACTCAAATAAACACTTCGATTCGATATGAAGTCAACGTTTTTTCGTTTTCACGAAGTATTTGAGTCGACAATCGCTCTTCTTGAAGGTCCATTCGAACTCAAATAAACACGTCGAGTCGATATGAAGTCAACTTTTTTTCGTTTTCACGAAGTATTTGAGTCGACAATTGCTCTTCTTGAAGGTCCATTCGATCTCAAATCAACACGTCGAGTCAATTTTTTTATCGATTTCACGAAGTATTTGAGTCGACAATCGCTCTTCTTGAAGGTCCATTCGAACTCAAATAAACACGTCGAGTCGATATGAAGTCAACTTTTTTTCGTTTTCACGAAGTATTTGAGTCGACAATTGCTCTTCTTGAAGGTCCGTTCGATCACAAATAAAAACCTCGAGTCGATATGAAGTCAACTTTTTTTCGTTTTCACGGAGAATTTGAGTCGACAATTGCTCTTCTTGAAGGTCCATTCGAACTCATATAAACACGTCGAGTCGATATGAAGTCAACTTTTTTTCGTTTTCACGAAGTATTTGAGTCGACAATTGCTCTTCTTGAAAGTCCGTTCGATCTCAAATAAAAACCTCGAGTCGATATGAAGTCAACTTTTTTTCGTTTTCACGAAGTATTTGAGTCGACAATTGCTCTTCTTGAAGGTCCATTCGATCTCAAATAAACACCTCGAGTCGATATGAAGTCAACTTTTTTCGTTTTCACGAAGTATTTGAGTAGACAATTGCTCTTCTTGAAGGTCCATTCGAACTCATATAAACACGCCGAGTCGATATGAAGTCAACTTCTTTTCGTTTTCACGAAGTATTTGAGTCGACAATTGCTCTTCTTGAAGGTCCATTCGAACTCGAATAAACACGTCGAATCGATATGAAGTCAACTTTTTTCCGTTTTCACGAAGTATTTCAGTCGACAATTGCTCTTCTTGAAGGTCCATTCGATCTTAAATAAACACGTCGAGTCGATATGAAGTCAACTTTTTTTCGTTTTCACGGAGTATTTGAGTCGACAATTGCTCTTCTTGAAGGTCCATTCGAACTCTAATAAACACGTCGAGACGATATGAAGTCAACTTTATTTCGTTATCACGAAGTATTTGAGTCGACAATTGCTCTTCTTGAAGGTCCATTCGAACTCAAATAAACACCTCGAGTCGATATGAAGTCAACTTTTTTTCGTTTTCACGAAGTATTTGAGTCGACAATTGCTCTTCTTGAAGGTCCATTCGAACTCAAATCAACACGTCGAGTCGATATGAAGTCAACTTTTTTTCGTTTTCACGAAGTATTTGAGTCGACAATCGCTCCTCTTGAAGGTCCATTCGAACTCAAACAAACACGTCGAGTCGATATGAAGTCAACTTTTTTTCGTTTTCACGAAGTATTTGAGTCGACAATTGCTCTTCTTGAAGGTCCATTCGAACTCAAATAAACACGTCGAATCGATATGAAGTCAACTTTTTTCCGTTTTCACGAAGTATTTCAGTCGACAATTGCTCTTCTTGAAGGTCCATTCGAACTCAAATAAACACTTCGATTCGATATGAAGTCAACTTTTTTTCGTTTTCACGAAGTATTTGAGTCGACAATTGCTCTTATTGAAAGTCCGTTCGATCTCAAATAAAAACCTCGAGTCGATATGAAGTCAACTTTTTTTCGTTTTCACGAAGTATTTGAGTCGACAATTGCTCTTCTTGAAGGTCCATTCGATCTCAAATAAACACCTCGAGTCGATATGAAGTCAACTTTTTTCGTTTTCACGAAGTATTTGAGTCGACAATTGCTCTTCTTGAAGGTCCATTCGAACTCAAATAAACACGCCGAGTCGATATGAAGTCAACTTCTTTTCGTTTTCACGAAGTATTTGAGTCGACAATTGCTCTTCTTGAAGGTCCATTCGAACTCGAATAAACACGTCGAATCGATATGAAGTCAACTTTTTTCCGTTTTCACGAAGTATTTCAGTCGACAATTGCTCTTCTTGAAGGTCCATTCGATCTTAAATAAACACGTCGAGTCGATATGAAGTCAACTTTTTTTCGTTTTCACGGAGTATTTGAGTCGACAATTGCTCTTCTTGAAGGTCCATTCGAACTCTAATAAACACGTCGAGACGATATGAAGTCAACTTTATTTCGTTATCACGAAGTATTTGAGTCGACAATTGCTCTTCTTGAAGGTCCATTCGAACTCAAATAAACACCTCGAGTCGATATGAAGTCAACTTTTTTTCGTTTTCACGAAGTATTTGAGTCGACAATTGCTCTTCTTGAAGGTCCATTCGAACTCAAATCAACACGTCGAGTCGATATGAAGTCAACTTTTTTTCGTTTTCACGAAGTATTTGAGTCGACAATCGCTCCTCTTGAAGGTCCATTCGAACTCAAACAAACACGTCGAGTCGATATGAAGTCAACTTTTTTTCGTTTTCACGAAGTATTTGAGTCGACAATTGCTCTTCTTGAAGGTCCATTCGAACTCAAATAAACACGTCGAATCGATATGAAGTCAACTTTTTTCCGTTTTCACGAAGTATTTCAGTCGACAATTGCTCTTCTTGAAGGTCCATTCGAACTCAAATAAACACTTCGATTCGATATGAAGTCAACTTTTTTTCGTTTTCACGAAGTATTTGAGTCGACAATTGCTCTTATTGAAAGTCCGTTCGATCTCAAATAAAAACCTCGAGTCGATATGAAGTCAACTTTTTTTCGTTTTCACGAAGTATTTGAGTCGACAATTGCTCTTCTTGAAGGTCCATTCGATCTCAAATAAACACCTCGAGTCGATATGAAGTCAACTTTTTTCGTTTTCACGAAGTATTTGAGTCGACAATTGCTCTTCTTGAAGGTCCATTCGAACTCAAATAAACACGTCGAATCGATATGAAGTCAACTTTTTTCCGTTTTCACGAAGTATTTCAGTCGACAATTGCTCTTCTTGAAGGTCCATTCGAACTCAAATAAACACGTCGAATCGATATGAAGTCAACTTTTTTCCGTTTTCACGAAGTATTTCAGTCGACAATTGCTCTTCTTGAAGGTCCATTCGATCTTAAATAAACACGTCGAGTCGATATGAAGTCAACTTTTTTTCGTTTTCACGGAGTATTTGAGTCGACAATTGCTCTTCTTGAAGGTCCATTCGAACTCTAATAAACACGTCGAGACTATATGAAGTCAACTTTATTTCGTTTTCACGAAGTATTTGAGTCGACAATTGCTCTTCTTGAAGGTCCATTCGAACTCAAATAAACACCTCGAGTCGATATGAAGTCAACTTTTTTTCGTTTTCACGAAGTATTTGAGTCGACGATTGCTCTTCTTGAAGGTCCATTCGAACTCAAATCAACACGTCGAGTCGATATGAAGTCAACTTTTTTTCGTTTTCACGAAGTATTTGAGTCGACAATCGCTCTTCTTGAAGGTCCATTCTAACTCAAATAAACACGTCGAGTCGATATGAAGTCAACTTTTTTTCGTTTTCACGAAGTATTTGAGTGGACAATTGCTCTTCTTGAAGGTCCATTCGAACTCAAATAAACACGTCGAATCGATATGAAGTCAACTTTTTTCCGTTTTCACGAAGTATTTCAGTCGACAATTGCTCTTCTTGAAGGTCCATTCGAACTCAAATAAACACTTCGATTCGATATGAAGTCAACGTTTTTTCGTTTTCACGAAGTATTTGAGTCGACAATCGCTCTTCTTGAAGGTCCATTCGAACTCAAATAAACACGTCGAGTCGATATGAAGTCAACTTTTTTTCGTTTTCACGAAGTATTTGAGTCGACAATTGCTCTTCTTGAAGGTCCATTCGAACTCATACAAACACGTCGAGTCGATATGAAGTCAACTTTTTTTCGTTTTCACGAAGTATTTGAGTCGACAATTGCTCTTCTTGAAAGTCCGTTCGATCTCAAATAAAAACCTCGAGTCGATATGAAGTCAACTTTTTTTCGTTTTCACGAAGTATTTGAGTCGACAATTGCTCTTCTTGAAGGTCCATTCGATCTCAAATAAACTCCTCGAGTCGATATGAAGTCAACTTTTTTCGTTTTCACGAAGTATTTGAGTCGACAATTGCTCTTCTTGAAGGTCCATTCGAACTCAAATAAACACGTCGAGTCGATATGAGGAGCTGAGAATCAAAGTCGACTTTATCCAAAAAACTGATTTTTGGGAAATCGCAAAAAACTTCCCATGTTCCAAATATTCATCAAATCCCTTCAATTCTTTTTCCATTGGTAAGTCATTGCATCCATGAGGCGAGCGTACAATGGAAAAATACGTTGATTGAATACTTACTGCGTAATTTGTATTTTAATTTGGCATAAATCTTGTTTTGCTTCTAAAGTATGGATAACGCAAGTTTTGGAACCAAACAGGATGGATAAAGACATTTTTGTAACAAACTCGAAAGGTAGGAACTACTGCTGAATAATGCAAATTTGCTACTTATTACGATAATGTTATGTTCCTAGGTACGTACTTTGGTTTCTGGTAAAAGGTGGCTGATAACAAATGTTTCACGAACACAGTTTATTATATTGGCAAAAAATAATAATATTCATAAAAGCAGGTATACAAAAAATTGTGTTGCAGAATGAGGCAGCAGTCTCTAAATTGTCAAATTGTTACTCTCCTCAGGGGGCACGTCTTCGTAATTTTCCGGTGGTGACTGATCATCATTGTTCTCTGGAATGTCGAAAAGCACCCTTCTGTAATAATCGAGTTCTGGTAGATTTTCCCATCCTGGGACAAAATGCTTGCCCAGAAGTTTTTTCACGTCGACGAGTTTTTCTCTTTTGACGGGCACCACGTTGGGCCCTTTGTTGGGTGAGGCCTTACTCTCATTTTCATAAAAGGCTTCGTGAAATCTTCGTACATCCTGTGGGAGTACTTGTCTGGAGTACTTCACTCGGTGGCAACATTGAGGTATTTGTGGGAGACTTGAAGGACGATACCTGAAACAAATAACCCACAGGAAGTTGCTATGATTGTTTCATCATCATTCTCAAGCCATGATCGTAGTAAGAAGGTACACAACAAGAAAGAAAAGGGAGTTTAGATACTTGCCTTGCTCGTTTCTCTCTCTCCTTTTGCCAAGTTGCTCGTTTAACTTTCTTCTTTTTCCCTTTACCTTCACTCATATTTGGAAAACTATTCATTTCGGAAAATAGAATTGAATCGAGAATAGTATCACGAAAGCTATAGGTAAACGTTCTTTCTACTGTCTAACAAAACTGTAAACCACACAAAATAAACCTTTTCTCAGGTTATTTTCACCTTCTTTTTCTTCTTTAACTCCTTCTCAGCTTCATCTTCATGTTTGTTCCCCTTTTTCCGGTCTCAAGACTTTAATAAGATGATATCCTAGCGAAGATGGATAAAGCTACTTTTGCTACCTAGCAAGTGGTGGATAAAGCCGGTTTTGGAACAAAACCAAGATTTCTACCTAGAATAACTTGGGATAAAGACAGCTTTGAAACACCAGAAGTGTCATTTCTGATGCAGGTTGACCACCTTTTTCGCTTTCCCATGCACACGCCAAACCCGTGCTGCTTTGAGACTGATCTGAGCACATCGTCCGACTAACACTACTGGAATTTCTTCTTCTTCCCACGACACGACCGTCCTCTAGAGAACCTGTGCCTCATGGTAGTTTCATTGAATATCACCCTTCGTTACAGTTCGTTACAAATCATTGATTTCACCCTTACAAATAATTTTGTTATGACAATTATTGTTTGCGGGAAATCAATTTCCATTGCTATCCCACCAAAGCCACTCAGGTTCGCTCTCCTCACCGAAGAACCAACGGAGTTCAGGGACCGTCTGTCGTCCTTCAACGCCCCTCACCGCCGTATAAATTATTCAAGATTCACCAGCCTGTGAGAGGTGGGAAAGCGAAAAACCTTTTTCAACAGTCAACTCGGGTACAAGAAAAAAACTCCCCTCTTCGATATATTTGGAATGACAATTCCCTTTACCGCTCTCTTCTCCAAACGAAACACGCCCCTTTCTGAAACCGTTCAAAAAGGGCCTTCCTGCAAAACCGAGCGAACTTTTGTTTATCACATTTCACATGCTTATGTGAGCGCTTAATTCGAAGTTTCATTGGCGGTTTATGGGGGCATTTGATTTGGTCGTTACGGAAATCGCTCGTTCCACTCATGCAGCATGACCTAAAGAACGAATTTTCAAGTAAAGTACTCGAACCACCCTCTACTCGATCTAACAACCTTGAAACAAACTTTTTCAGTACTTTTCCATTTTCAGACTTAAATATCCGACTCAAGATAATTGCTAATAGTAAATATATTCACGGACGAATGTCCCAGGAAGAAGACTTGAAACAAACATCGTATAAACAGAAATATGTAAGGTATTTACAGGATAGGTATACTCTGAATATACCAGAATAAAATAAGTTTACAGAGTCAAGTGATTCTTATAATGCCTATTTCTGTTCTACAAAAGTAGAATCTATGTACATAACTATTTAACTAAATTATGTATCTAAGCTGGTCTGCCTGTTGGTTTATGCATTTTTTCGATTTCTAGATTTTTTGTTGAATAGGTAGATAAGACGATTCTGGTCTGGCGAAATATTATATGGTAGAAACGGCGGCAAAAAAAAAACTCTGCAAATTCTTGACACAACGGTTCATTATCTTCTTTGTACAGATCACCCTTCTGTCTAGATCACTAGGTCTAAATGTCTAGATCCTAAATGTTAGATTAATTATTATTATCAATTATCACTAATTATTAACAATTTTATCAAGTACCTAGTGAAAATTATTATAATTTATTGTTAAGTATTAATAATTCGTCTTTATTATTAATAATAATTATTATTAATTATGATTAATTAATACGATATAATTCTGGGGTTTTTAATACTACGTCGGTAATAATTTTTCTATAAAAGAAGTACCTACCAACAAACATTCGAAATTACCTTCATTTCCGTAGCACGAAACGCACCTCAGAACAACAAACTCGACATCACATAACCCATATGATGTTCCAAAGAGCTTGTTAGTATGAAAATGGACCTGTATTTCAACAGTTTGATACACGATCGTGTTGTGAGGCACAATCTTTGAGCCCTCATAGTGAACGAACGGCTGGTCGTACAAAGCTGCGGATGGTCTTAAAAAAGTCTACGGAACAAACTCTATCTAAATATGAAATAAAAAACATACCGTTCTATATGAATTTTTCGAGATATGAGATTTTCAAATTTTCAAAATTCGTTTTGAACCCCTTCCCCTTGACCTAGGGTTATGAAAAGTTTCGAGGACCATTGTTGGGTTGGTCCAAACCCAGAAACCAAATTTCGTAATTTTAACTCAACGCTAACTGGGCAAAGTGGCGCGGACGGCGTACGGCGTACGGCGTACGGCGGACGGACGGATTTTTTTTTATTCGATTTTCTGAATCTACGTATCTTGAAACGTAAACCAACAAATTTTGAGGGGGGGTTAAAATTTTTTTTGGTTTATTTCTTTGGGCGATTCCAATGGTTCATTATCGAAGATAATAAACCAAAAACTCTGCAAATTCTTGACACAACGGTTTACTATCTTCCTTGTGCAGATCACCCTTCTGTCTATACCAGACTGTATTGCAAATCGGCACCATACCATATTCTCACCGTACTCATACCATATCATACGAATTTCTTTCCTATCATACCATACTGTATTATACCAAATCATAAATACAATAATATACCATACCATACTCATACCATGTCATACAAACCGAGTGAATATTGAAATGTCATCTATTTCTGACCTATATTTAAAATTTTAAGTATCTAGCTCATCGTCAACATTTAATTTGTTTAAACAAATAGGTATTATTTAAAGAATTTTACGGACAAGAAACCGAGTGAATATTGCATTGTGATCCAGTTCTGACCTATTTTTAAAATTTCAAGTCCATAGCTCATCATCAAAATTTAATTTGTATTATTACAAAAAGGTATTATTTAAACAATTTTACAGATGAGAAACCGAGTGAATATTGCAATGTGGTCTATCCCCGACTCACGGTTAAAATTTCTAGACTGTAGTTTACCGGGAAGATGTAAAAAGGTAGTTTTATTCTGGGCGTCTGGTGGTTGGGTCACATAACGACCGTTTTCGACGCGAAAGTTTAGTGTTTTTCCTAAAACTTTGCGCGGTCACTGTGAACGAACGGCTGGTCGCACAAAAATCCAATTGGTCTTAAAAGATTCGTAATTTTTCAGGTCATTCGAAGGTGAACTAAAATTTACACGGTTCAGTTAAATATTTGGAGATAAGACATCGTCGAAATTTTAAATTTCGTTTTGAATCCCTTCCCCTTGACCTAGGGTTATGAAAAGTTTCGAGGATCATTGTGGGGCTGGTCCAAGCCCAGAAACCAAATTTTGTAATTTTAGCTCAACGCTAACTGGGCAAAACGGCGTGGACGGCGGACGGCGGACGGCGTACGGGGGACGGCGTACGGCGTACGGGGGACGGCGTACGGCGTACGGCGGACGGACGGATTTTTTTTTATTCGATTTTCTGAATCTACGTATCTTGAAACGTAAACCAACAAATTTTGAGGGGGGGTTAAAAAAATTTTTTCTTTGGGCGATTCCAATGGTTCATTATCGAAGATAATAAACCAAAAAAACGAATTGCATAGAAAGGTAACTCCGAAAAGATGTGAGGTGTGGCAAAAGTTGATAAGAAATGTTTTTTGATGTTGTTGACATGGCAAATGTTTTTCTTCTTTATACAGCTTTGAAGAAGAAGACTGATGATGACGGGAAGAAAACAATAACTGGCAGCGTTATACGATACGTTATAGCGATTCGGAATTTTCTTATTCAAATACAACTTGAATCAGGAGTCTCATTCAGAGAAGTTGACTTCGGGCGTCCAAGATCCGTCGTTGTGACTTCTGGTAAAGTGTCAAAAAAATACTGCAAACCAGTGCCAATTAATAATTAATTATTACAAGAAACAAGAGGACTTGATACCATTGCTGCCCTGATGGTTGTTTGCTGTGACAATCTTTCAAAACAAGAACCCAAAGACTTTGACTCCTAAAAAACCTCAGTCATAAGAATTCGTTGAATACCAACATTAATGTTTCTAAAAATTTACTTCGACTGCTGTTGGTATGAAAGTATCGTTTTTGACTGATTTTGATACGAATTCTATTGTATTATTTTTTTGAATGGCATCAACATGTTTACTTTTGAATTAGGAATCATATTTTTCCTAGTAGGTAATTTAGTGAGTCCTTGAACATTATAATACTGGATTGTTTCAATTTTTCTGCAATAACACACGAAAGTTTCTGTTTCTGAAATTTTAGTTCAATAGTATGTCCATTCAAACAATGACATGTCAAACAATGACATTGTGTTCTTGTTTTGAAAAAAAAAAAAAAAAAAAAAAAAAAAAAAAAACGTGAACAATTATTAAATTAGGGCACCGAAATGAATTCTGTCAAGAGAAGAATAGTTGTTGAACAAGGAAAAATATGTAAACCCAGGAATAAGCACCATTTTATTTGTAATGTGCTCCCGCTGGTCTGGAAAATTTTCAAACGGCTTCGATGCAAAATTGCCAAAACCTGATGTATCAAATTTTCACAGACCAGCCTAGGTATAATCCATTCTTTCTCAACCACATCCCTGAATATTGGCAGTGTTTTATTACTGTTCAGAGACTGGTGACTTTTAGAGAATTCAGCCTTCTGAATCGCAGGCTCGAATTGAACTTATGAACGGTATTCGAGTAACCAAAGGCCTCGACCAACCCTTGTTGAAAGGAAGCGACCGCTGCCAATTTCTCTTGTAAGCCCACCCCCTCTCGCTTACAACCTCGGCTTGCCTTTCTCTGTACACCCCGGGGATATTCCATGTTCCCCGGCTTCGCCTGGTTGATTCTTCAGTAAATAGAGAAGGGGAAATAAGACGAACTGTAAGAAGATGCGCCGCCGGTATCCGCTTGAGGGATTCATCTTAATTAGAGCGTGAATTCGAATAGGTGATTTTAGGGAAACGAGAGTTTGGCGGAAGGTCATTCCTGATGTCAGCGTCTCTCCAGCCTTCCCAACTTATTGACTCTAAAAATCTTGAGATATTCAGTTGAGACCAAAATCACCTTCGAGCACAGTCATTGAAAAGGAAATACAATACTTGAATCGCTGAATCTTGAAAGGGTGTAACTCCTTCAACCCTCACTTGTGGGAAATCTCAAAAACTGTCTACTAACAGTCTACTGTTCAGACGACTTATGTCGGAAAGGATAAAATGTTAACGAGCAACCTGAGTTCGGTAGACATTTTCCAAATTCATGGAGATCCGACCTTTTTACATTTTTTTTTTCTTCTCAAATTTTTGTCTACTAATCCATTTGGCAGATAAGTTGGAGATATTTTGGTTTCTGGGCGGAATTTCTCAAAAGTGAATGACGAATACTTTATTCAACAAAACAAAAACAAAAATGGATAAAAATGGAGCCAAAATCGTAAAGTTTTTCTTAAAAAGAAAAAAAAACAAAAAAACAAAACAAAACGGAAAGACCCTCGTGAGAGTCTCGAACCTTGTCATGAAAATTTCTTTGCTTGACACGCTAGTTTTTGTGAAATGTTTCAAGTTTTCCGCTTCTTCTTGTTCCTGTGCACAGAGCGTATGCATACGTCTTGACTGTGATAGTTGATGGATGACAGGATCACTAAACTTTGCAAGTCCGAGATTTGTTCCAAGTCCAAACTGCATATCACATTTTTGGTCACGAATTGATTCAAAACACAATAAACAACTCACTTCAACCATACTGCAAGCGATGTTAAATAGGCACAGTTGTAATATACCCTCATGCCAACAAACCCCGCAGCAACTACGATCAAACGTATAAATTTGCGCATGATGGAGTAAGTAGGATTATTCTCTGGGAGCCTCACCAACATTGGTAATGGGGAGAGTTTGAATATAGAGTCCAGATTTGTTACAAGACGCTGTCCAACAGACTGAATTAATCTTGAAGACTAATACATGTAAATTATATCATGATATACCCCCAGTTGCTGTTACAGCAGCTAACAAAGTTATAATATAACTTCGTTATATTATAAGGAACGCCCTCATCCTCCGCGAGACAGTTCTCTTTGTCCCTTTGCTGTGTGCGTGTCGCCTGTTACTCCGCGTCCCTGTGTCACTAGTGTCAACACCAAGATCCTGTCATCCTATTATTCTACATCGACGTTTGTGAACTATCATCCTACACCGAAGTATTTATTGTCTGTAAACCTGAAATTGTGAACTATCGTCAATGTCTGTAAACCGAATTTTCCGGATAAATCACAATCGGGCGCACTTGTTTATTTGGGACGCTGTCCATCATTTTGTCTTGAAGCGAAATCGAATTTTCCACTTTACCACTCCCGAGTGATTTCGATGTCGTCGGTGAACGCGGACTTTCTTACGAGCAAGACGAGGAAAATGACGACGTCATTTTTTAGTTTTAAGCTCCGCCTCCTTCCGCGTGACGACTTCGTTATCACGACTGATGCTCTCCCATTTCCCTTCGCGGTCATTAAGGTGGCATTATTTACTTCCCTTCAGCCCCTTCCACACCTTCCGTAACTTTTCACGAAAAACTAATTTAGCTGTCTCCAACCCCGACCCCGTCTTATCGCGACGTGCCCCATTTTTCGAGTTTCCTTCGAGACTTTTGGACCGACCGGTACTTCAATCTTCCCCTGATATTTTTATCTTTTGATGAAACTGTTATATAATTTTATGTTTCATGAACTCTTTTTCGCAATCACCTGACGGCTAGGATGATATAACATGGGATACATTCATGGAAGACATAGAATGGACGATACCGATCTCTGTCGGAACTGTCACTCCAAATTGCCACTCCTGAGTACCCACTGACTGCAAGTCACTATCTACAAACATTTTTCCTGTCGTCACGTGATTTTCAGTTTTCAGTTGCAGTGGCAGGCTTGACTGGAGAAGACTCCAACCCTTTCTCTCTCTCTCTGAATAGGCAACCCCGGTATTTATATGACAAATTCAAAAAGATAAGGTCAGAATACATGAATACAAGAAATAAAGAAGTAACACTGGAAATACCTAAGCATACGACAGAGATCTATGCCAAGTCATTCTTAATTTTTGGAAGTAAATTGTACAATAAGCATTCTAAAATTTTTCTTGAATCGAAAACTGTGAATCAATTTAAAAATAATTATGTCAAAATGTTATTGGAGAATGAATAAGTAATAAGTTATTCTAGTTCTTGATATTTTTCTTCTTTTTCCAAGGAGTTGTTACCTTTATTTTACTTTAATTTTAATTATGTTATCAATTAGTTGAAATAGCTGGACGAATCTAGATGTAAAACCTGGAATCTTCTGTATGACAGGAAGAGCGGGCTAACTAGCCCGATGTTGTACAGATACATAAATAAAGTTATTCTATTCTATTCTATTCTTGTCTTTCAGCTCCCTTCTATGAATGTTCTCCTCCGAAAATAAAAACGACTAAAACCTTCCCTGCTTTAATTATCATTAAACCTCGAGGTTATGGGCTCAGGATGCCTGCACTGCGCTTTGAATCACAAGACAGAAATAATTGGTTTTATGTAAAATGTCTCCAACAAAGAACACGATGACCATCAATCATCTTCAAAGTGCTCCATTTTAAGAACGGAATAAGATAGGTATAGCAACCATCGTATCCAGCGTGTAAAAACCTTTAAAATGAGGTGTCACTTGCCAGACCGTTTCATTTTGGGAATTTATGGAATTTTGGAATTTTGATTGCCAAGACAGATTTTTTGTGCAAATTTGAACTTTTTATCTCAATTCTGTCGAGAGTTATCGTCAGGAGTGACACAATGTGTATGTCATACATAAATATATAACATAAAATTTTTGGTGTCTTTTGGCAGTGGATTCAGGATGGTCTGAAACTGATTTTGGTATGAAAATATTTCGGAAATTCGAGTTTTGAAAATTTTGGACCGAGAACAAATGCTACATATTCTTCGAAAATTCACTAAAAGTATAGCAAACATCTAAGTTAGTGATAGAGTCCATAAATCACAGATTTGTCGCTATTAGCACGTGAGCAAGCGTAGAAACTTCGAATTTTTCTTACAATATAATATATTGTAAGAATTTTATCAGTTGCACGAAATTCCAAAATTCATTTCAACTTTATTGACCTATAGCTATAAAAAGTTTCAAACATCATCCTCGGGCAGGTCCGAACTCGTAACTCGAATTTTACAATTTTAGGACAACTTTGACTCGGCAAGCGGACGGTGTGGACGGCGGACGACGTTGAAATTTTCAAAACGTCATACCTCGAAAATTCCGAATCCAACGGCATTCGAATAAAGATCAACTCAGAAAATTTGTACCGACCACCTGAAGCTTTCTACGACCAGCCGTCCGTTCCCAATGAGGGCTCAAATGTAGAGCCATTGAATCGGTGTCTACTCAAATTTTAAGGAGAGGTAATTGTTTTTCTTGGGCGATTCCAATGGTTCATTATCGGGTATAATGTAAATCCCACCATGGAAGCAAATTTTTGGTAATCCCAACGATTCCGGTAATTGTTTACGATTATATGGTAATCCGATACGTATAAGTCAAGGGCAAGGCCAATGAAAGCTGGAAATTGGTAAATGACTCGTTTCTTTGTAAAAGTAGGGGGCAGGGGGGGACTACTTTGGTTTCCGATGGAGCAAACAAACTGAACGTGAGCGAAGATCAGGCTCGTTCTATCGTTGCCTAGGACTTTAATGATTACTTTGCGAGAATTGGTAGAAATTTGGCAGAAAAAATTCCTGAACATGATAACGAACGATCTACTTTATTTAGCAGCTACCTACGAAATTTAGCGTTAACATGATAACAGTGAGGAAGTTGAAAAATAATATTAAATAATAAATGAAATATTAATAATAAGTAAATGAAATGAATGGTACCTAACTCAGTCCCAGTGATCGACGGGGTACTTACCTTTGAAAATAATTAAGCGCTTCTTTCCTACCCTCCATCGCCCGTTACTTTACCTGATAAATATTAGTCTTAGAGAAAATGTATTTACAGACGCTCTGAAAGTTGCAAAAGTGCAAGTTTCTAACTACCGGCCCATCTCTCTTCTAGGTGTCGTCTCCCCTCGCTTCTTCATGTGCAAAAAAATGGCTTGTAGCCCATAATGCCTGTATTCGATTCATTCACAACATCAAACCTCTTAATTCTGTAGGAAATCTAAATCTTTTTTCCCTCCCCTTATCGTAAATACTTGGACCTCCTGCGCTCATTTGTATTTTCGAAATGTCTAATAATTATTCCGTCCCAAACTACCTGCATACTAAAGCATCATCTCCCCGGTCAAATGCACTTATGATTGTTCGTCACACCACCAAAATCCTTGCCCACTCGTTTGATGTTGTAGGTGCTAGGCTGTAGAACTAAAATTGTATGCCAATAGCGAATAGTGCCCCCCCCCCCCCTGTTACTCTTTTGTTTGTTCGTAAAATAAAATCTTTTTTTATTCATAATTTCTCAATTTTATGTCATTTTCCATTATTTGTAATAATTACAAGAATTATTCTTGTGTACCAAATGGGCCAATAATCGGCCGTTGTACAATAACTTTAAATAGATGTATTATTATTGTGGGGAACCACTATTTTCGATTTAGAATTATCACAATCTAGGGACGCGGGAGCGTCCCGCCCGCCAAGAAAACCGAAGCCCAGAAAACCGAAGCGACTGAGACACTGATTACGCGACGGAACAAGTTGGGGTTTTCACCCTATCGTAGCTCGGCTCCCTGAGTGTCTCGAGAGTTGATTTTTTGTACACCAACTCTCCAGGGGCACGTGAGGACGTAAACCAAATTTCAGCTCTCGGGAACATCAGATGTCGGGGGTATAACAGTTTTAAAACCACTATTTTTCACGTTTTTCGTGTTCTTCTTCTTCTTCTTCTTCTTGTTCATTGACGGGGCTACAGCCCAGCAGACAAATCGGATCGAGCTGAAATTTTGCACACACGTTTGTTATGCTCCAAGGGAGTGCCTTTTGAACATTTTTTCTCCCTCCCCCCATTTCCCTCCCAATTAGGGAGGAAATAGTAATTTTTAGGAATTTCAAATGGTCATAACTCCTTCAAAATTGGAGCTTTTTCAGATTTTCTTTTTTAGTTGTATTCAGCTTTTAAAACTGTTTAACTTGAGATCAAAAACTTGAGCTTCCTAAGGGGTAAAATAAAGGAGTTATGGCGATTTGTCTATTTTCAACAATACCTGCCGCCAAAATTGATGGAAATTGGTGCGGTTGGTCTTAAAATGTCCACTAGGTTATCTAGTATATGCTCAATAATTTTGAACTAAATCTCAATCGATTCAACTAATCTACAGCCAAAAATACGTGAATAAATTCCACATCTACTGATTTGGCTAATTTCCGAAAACATCAAAGTTGAACGGTGGTAAGAAAAATTGTCGTAGAGTGGCGCCTGTTTAAGGATGAATAGGAAATTTTATGGGCTTTCGAATGAGGGTAGCGCACTTTGTCACTTTTCCCAACGGTTCTCGAGTTATTCGCGATTGTTTGTATAAAAACGTGCGTTTTACCTTTTGCAAACTTTCTCTTTCCACTTTCTCTTCGACACCAATAATTACAATTATTGTAATGATTCTCAACAACAAAAATTTGCACAATCCCCAAGAAAAAATGCAACCAATTTTCAAAACATTTCTAATTCAAAATCATTCAAATTTCTAATAATTAGAAATTATCCTTAGAATTATTCTTTCTATTTTTTTAAATTTAATAATAAGAATAATTGTATTATATTATAATAATTGTTTATAATTGTTAATTGTTTTAATTGATCAAAAACTGCTATTTAACCAATTCGCAAAAATTTTAAAACTACTTATTTTTCAAACACATTTCAGATAACAAACAATAATTTCCAAAAAATAATTATTCTTGTCACAAAAACAAGAAACAAAAAGGCAAGTAAATTTTTTCCTAAATGAAGTTTTATCCTAGTCAAAATTTAGTAAAAAATTAGTACGCCTACTAATTATTATTTTGACTAGGATAAAACTTCATTTAGGAAAAAATGTACTAGTTACCTCGTAGGTACTTTTGTTAAATTGAACTGGATTGTATAAGTACCACTCGAAAACTAGCCATGCAAAAAGATGTGATATCCCCCCAAAAACAACTCCGTTGTAAAAACTGGCCCGCCAAAATCCTCAGCCGCAAAAAGGAATGATATCCATTTTGCCCGCCAGCCACATATATAGGATGCTCGGTGCTTCGCACCTCGCTGTTGAGTGTGCATATAGAAACCTGATCCTCCTACCCCTAACCTCCACCGTCAATGTTTTCCTGTTCCCTGTCTCCTTCCGACAACCCTTTCTCACCCTTAGTCACCCTCGGTTTCACCTAATATGTTTCCTCTGTTACACCAGCAGGGAGCTTTACGCTTCTTTCAATGCTATTGGCGGGAGCTTTTTGCCAGATGAACAAGCTAACATAAGTATTACTGGTGGTCACGAGTAATCAGCGGTGGTACAACTGTAATGAAGTAATGCTTCAATTCAGGCTTGTTCATCTGGCAAAAAGCTCCCGCCAACAGCATTGAAAGAAGCGTAAAGCTCCCTGCTGGTGTAACAGAGGAAACATATTAGGTGAAACCGAGGGTGACTAAGGGTGAGAGGGGGTGGGAAGGAGACAGGGAACAGGAAAACATTGACGGTGGAGGTTAGGGGTAGGAGGATCAGGTTTCTATATGCACACTCAACAGCGAGGTGCGAAGCACCGAGCATCCTATATATGTGGCTGGCGGGCAAAATGGATATAACCCTTTTTGCGGCTGAGGATTTTGGCGGGCCAGTTTTTACAACGGAGTTGTTTTTGGGGGGATAAATATCTACCAAGAGTAGCGCACCAACGGTCGAGAACCACCTCGTCCGGGGTTTTCCCAAGACAGGTCAACTACCCCTTCACCCGTTTCCAACTCCTCCATATTAAATGTCGTAAATCCTTGGATAAATTTGGCCCTCACATCAAGAAGCCCTCATTATTTAATTTATTTAGTTTTTAACTCCTTGTCAACTCAATTGAAGATTCCGGGCAATACGACCCGCTCTGCTTATAAGAAACTTTTATTTTCATGGTTGATAACCGCTGGACCACAGAATGCTGAAAGAGCCTTAAGCAGCATTTACCATTCTTAAAAATGTCAGTTTTAAATAAATAAAAATATACTCAAATGTAATAATTATATTATATGAAAATATAAATGTAGGTACCCATATTGATTAGTTGATGTCAACTCTAGTTCGTCAATACAGGCTTTGCCTACGGACGAGCTACTTTATTCAGTTCATTTTTTTTTTTTTTACAGAAGTTTGTATTTTATTTCAGTTTCTTCAATTTGATTGATATTTGTATTTTATGTCTAATGTTTGAATAAATTTCTCTCTCTCTCTCTCTTCACAAGGTCATTATTCCACTTGTAAGAAATCAGTTGGGTCCTCTTTGACTAGGTACCAGTGAATGAAAAAAGTCAAGTTTCGAAGTTTCGATTTGAAAATATTCAATTTGGGGGGGGGGGGGCCTCCGTCCCACTGTGCGGCGTAGCGTTGATCACCAAATTCCTGAAAGAGAATAAGTTAACTCAAGATGAGGAACAGCGGTACCTATTTACTTATGTTGGTTGTAGCTGAGGACAGAAAGAAACATAAGTTACGCTAGTTCTGTACGACCAATCCTTACAATATAGAAATGTCAATGAAATTTCAAAGAAAAACTTGTGATTTGAAAGCAAAACCTGTGATTTGAAAGAAAAACCTGTAGGTAATTTAAAGAAAACAGATTGTTTTAACAAAGTAAATGTAATCATACATTGACTACAAGTACTGTATTTACTAAACATTGTCTTGTTTTCGTCCTTGAGAGGTAGGCAACATTTCTCAAAATTTCAGATTTTTACTGCTCAAAATTTTTTTTTAGACTTAATGGACCATTCTCGACCACTTTAGTTCAATGCAAAAAGTCTCTAAAGTGGATACTTATCGCGTAAGTAATTGAGTACCGTCAGGTCCAGAGGCCGTAACTAGAAGTGCGTTGCGGGGCCCCTTCCGGTGGGGGTGGGTGGAGGTGAAATTGTGGGTGCGGTGGGTGGGTGGAGGTGGAATCGTGGGTGTGGTGGGTGAGGGAGGTGGAATGGAACCACTTGAAGCAGTTTTGTGGTGAGAAGGCACAGCAGTTCTTTGAAAAACTTCCTAAAATGAAGAAAAGTAAGAAGAAAAGAAGTACCTACCAACAAACACTCGGAATTACCCTCATTCCGTAGCACGAAACGTACTACCCCAATAGAATTTGGGGTAATTCAAGGCGGAACCCTTGCGTCGATTTTCTTTTTGGTCTTTATAAACAAACTGGGAAATTTGAACATATCAGGCACCATAATATGTATATTATAGGTATATTATACTTTTTTATAGGTAGGTATACTATTTTATAGTTATTATAGGTATATTATATAGGTATATTATACTTTTTTGCGGATGACACTGCAATTCTATGCGAGGGTGATACGTGGGATGAAGTATTCTCAGCAGCAAATAGTGACATAAGTTTAACTTTCGAATGGATGTGTGTCAACACGTTAAGCCTAAATATTAAAATTTTTTCTAAGTCACCATTAAAGCACAACTTAGGTGCGTACTCATTTAATATACATAGCTGTAGAGATTCTCTTTCGACCACCTCGCTGGGTTGCAAGTGTCCATCGATAGAACAAGTAAAATCAACAAAATATCTGGGGATCACAGTCGACGAGGACTTAAAATGGGAATGTCAAGTGTCTTCAATTGTTAGTAAACTTCGGAAATTTATTTACGTCTTTTGCAGCCTGCAAAGATTTCTTGACCAGAAATCCCTTCTACTTATATATAAAGCACTTGTGCAAAGTATCATTAGTTTTGGAATAATAACGTGGGGCGGTGCTTCATCCTCTGTGCTGAACCCTCTGATTACGGTTCAGAAGTCAATTTTGAAAGTAATTGCGAAAAAACCGAGACGTTTCCCCACCAATGATCTCTTCAACACTGTCCATGCTTTCACTATACAACAATTATATATAAAAGCATCTCTCTCCCTCTATCATACACATCCCGATTTTTTCATGTACCCTAGAAACAACGCCTATTGCACTCGTCCACTTCTCAAGCTGTAATCCCTGCTCCAAAAACTCGTTTATGGTGTACATCTAGACATTTGTATTTCAGCATGCCTTACATAATTCGTTCACTCCCTGACGACATGAAGTCACCCGCAAATTTATCCCGATCCTTGTTCAAACGAAAAATTTTTACTTGGTTGATTGTCAAAGGTTCTGATTACTGTAAGAGCATCGTTTCTAGCATATATGTGAACTGACCCTCTGTATTCAATTAAGTCACTCTGCTCAAATAGTAGGTAACAAACTCATCTAGATATGTATATTTAGATATTGTTGGGATCATCAACAGGTGATTTAGATTGGCAACGCGTTTGTTGTCCTGAAATTCCGGTAACCAATACAGTTCGCAGTTTAATTTCGGTACTTGAACCGTGTGCATAATTTCTTCTATTTACCTCTCACCTACGTTGTGTGTTTTGTATTCTCCGTTTCTGTGTTCATAACATTGGTGACAGCGGTGGGATAGTGATGACTACGCGATCTGGGTTGCCGTTTCACACGCGAGGAGAGGATGAGGTAGGTGATGACACCACGCTACCGCATCACGATTCATGTACGCCGACAGTAGGGGTGATGGGTGCAGACGCACTGGAAGTGGGCGAGGGAGGAGCTGAAGCACCTCCAGCTGGTAGTGATTTCTCACATATAGCCGAGCTCAGGGCTTTAATCGGTAATGAAATTGGGGAACAGGTGAATGAACTTATGCGGGAACTCCGAGAGGATTTGAAACGGGAAATAGTATCTACCTTAGGACAGATTCTGCCGCATCACCTGGACCATGGAAGAGCTCATAGTCATGGAATGAAGCCCGCGCACCCAATGAGCGAAAAAGAACCGACGTTAACTGGGTCTCATGAGTGGAAACCGCGGCCTTTTGATGGAAGTGTGGACTGGCGGGCGTACATTCGTCAATTTGATGCGATATCCCAAACGAATGGCTGGTCCAATCACCAGAAGGCTTTAGGCTTAGCTGCGGCTCTCTCTGGCCCAGCCCTGACGACTCTAATTGAGATGCCTCCAGATTATGCTTATGCAGACCTCGTTGCAGCCTTGGAAGCCCGTTATGGCATACATCACCAAGCCGAACTTAGCCTTGCCTTGCTTCAGACCCGAGCCCAGCTACCATCAGAAGATGTTACGACTTATCATCAGGCTGTCAAGGAACTAGCCCGCAAGGCTGGGCTGGATGCTACAAGAGACTGGGAGGTTGCCGGCTATTTTTTCAAGGGCTTGCGGGACCGAGACCTTCGGGAAAGGGTTACGAGTGTTTGGCCTGTCAGCACTAAGACAAGCCTCACCGATGCGTTGATACTGACGTTGCGTATGGAAGTGGCCAGGAAAGCAACTACAATTAGGTGCGCTATGGTGGATCCCAGCCCAGAGGCCCCACATGAGCCGGAAGGTCAGCTTTACCAAGCCGTCCAACCACCACTGGGACGGAGGTTGTGCTTCCGCTGTGATTCCCCCGACCATATTTTCCGTAATTGCCCAACGCGTCGATGGAGGCCAAAAGGCAACCCGGATCAGCAGAAAGCGGGAAACGACAACCGGTTGGCCTGAAGGGTGCCCACCCAACCGGCACTGCAGGTGCATCCACACGCTATTTAAAATCACTCCAAAACCGAAGCACAAACACCAGATCACCAAAACATCCTCTGGACTCGTTGTCTTCTGTTATTGATGAAACTAAAAAATATAATGATGTTGTTTACCGCGTGTCATCCTTCATGTCCCTAGCATTATCAGGACGAGTTAATGGAGAACCTTGTAAACTGGTGGTGGATACAGGGGCTTCACGAACCATTGTAAACTGTGACATAATGCAACGTGTTGGTGCTCAGTTGGGCTCGGCTGGTTCCATATGCCTGCGTGCAGTTTCTGGAGAGAGAGTTACTGTATTGGGGGAGGCGGACCTACAGTTTGACATAGGGGATGGACGCTCAAGGAGTCATACATGCCTTGTGGCCAATATCCAGGACCAATGCATACTGGGATTAGACTTCTTGGCGGCCCATAAGTGCATCATTGATCCAGCAAACTCAGTCATCCGAGCAGGTGGGAAACGGTTGTCTGTGTTAGGGGCAGAAGAAGAAGGATGCTGTTTGGTGCAGCAACAAGAAGCATGCGGCGGATTCCAAACGTTGGGGGATGAGGGGGAGGCTGCTCCATGCTGCATGCTAGCGTCAAAAGGCTCAGAAGGATTGCCAGACAACGTGAAGACGTTGGGGTTAGGAGAGACATTGGCATCAGATCAGCTAGACGAAATAAGACAACTCATCATCGAGTTTGCCGATATTTTTGCCAAGGATGCTTCAGACATGGGACGGATTGAAGGATGTTCACATACCATAGACGTTGGTACCAACCGCCCAATTCGACAAGCTCCACGGCGAATCCCTCCCATACGTCTTGGTGAAGTTGACAGGTTAGTGGCGGACATGGAAAAGAACAGAATCATCGAGCCATCCAAGAGCCCTTGGGCTAGCCCAATAGTATTGGTAAAGAAGAAGGACGGCAGCACTCGGTTTTGCATTGATTACAGGCAATTGAATGACATCACCAAGAAGGATTCGCACCCTTTGCCAAAGATCGATGAATTGATCTGTGGGCTAACAGGGAGTTGCTGGTTCTCGACATTAGACCTCCAGAGTGGGTACTGGCAGATCCCTATGGCAGATGAAGATAAGGAGAAAACGGCATTTTGTACTCCCTGGGGACTCTGGCAATTCCGAGTGATGCCTTTTGGACTGTCCAACGCTCCAGCCACGTTCCAGAGGGCGATGGGGAAGGTACTTCATGACTCCATACGCCAAGGAAGAGTGAAAGTGTATCTGGACGATGTTTTGGTGGACACAGCTACCTTCTCTGAGCATATGGCGTGGCTGAGGCGAGTTTTTGAGACGTTCCAAGCCGCAGGAATCAAGTTGAATGCCAAAAAGTGCCACCTTTTTGGTCAAAAAGCATCGTACCTGGGGTATGTCATCTCCAAGGACGGGATTGCTACCGACCCTGCCAAGGTGGAAAAAGTGCTAACTTGGCCAGTTCCCGAAACACAAAAACAGCTGAGGTCCTTTCTTGGGTTCTGTTCCTATTACCGAACCTTTGTGCCTGACTTTGCCAAACGTGCTAGGGTACTGTACGCTCTTCAGGATCAGCAAAAATTTGTTTGGGATGAGGTTGCTCAAGCTGCATTTGAGGACGTCAAGTTGGCTCTTGCTCAGCCTCCAGTTCTGGGACATCTCCAGCCTGAATCCCCTTTCATCCTGGACACAGATGCCAGTGACCAAGCAATTGGTAGCGTCCTGGCCCAGTTACAAGATGGGCGTGAGGTAGTCCTGGGGTACTTCAGCCGTTGCCTCAAGAAGGAAGAGCGGAGGTATTGTACAACGCGCAAGGAGCTCTTGAGCCTCATTGAAGGCCTAAAACATTTCAAGTCCTTTGGCCTTGGGTGTGGTGCGCAATTTGTGGTACGGACGGACCATGCATCTCTCCGATGGCTACGGAACTTCAAGGAATTGGATGGCCAATTAGCTCGGTGGTTGGAGGGTATTGCAGGTTTCAATTTCCAGGTAGAACATCGAGCCGGGACAAAGCATCTCAATGCTGATGGTCTCTCGCGCCGACCCTGTGCAGCAGAAGAATGTAAATACTGCAAGAGGCAGGAGGAGAAGTTTCCTGGAAATGAAGCAGTAACCAATATAACAAGAGTGGATCCTCCGCACACCGAGTGGGTTGGTAAGCAGAAGGAGGATGCCATGCTGGGGCGAGTGTACCGCTGGGTTTGTGCTGGGAAACGACCAGAATGGCAGCAGGTAGCAGAGTTTGGGGAGGAAACTAAAGCCCTCTGGGCCATGTTTGATGCCCTGAAGATGAAGGATGGCTTATTGATTCGCCACTGGGAAGACGATAGCGGCCGTCACTACGCTGATCAAGTGCTGGTACCCAAGTGTTTGCAGGCTGATGTTATTGGGCAAGCTCATAAGCTGGGGCATTTTGGGAGGAGGCGAACTCTGAAGCTTATACGCCAAGGTTTCTATTGGCCAGGTATGTCCCAGGATGTCAAACGTTTCTGTGTATCCTGTGATACTTGTGCAAGACGAGGAAAGGGTACAGCCGTGAAGAAAGCCCCGTTGCAGCCCTATCAGACTGGTGTCCCCTTTGAGAGGCTATTCATTGATGCCATAGGACCACTGCACAGAACGAGACGGGGAAATCAACACATCATAGTTGTAAGTGATGCATTCACCAAGTGGCCAGAGGCCTTTGCTGTTGAGGACCTGCGAGCTGAAACTGTAGCAAGGGGTCTTGTGGCAAACGTGATTTCCCGTTTTGGAGTACCAAGGGAGCTGCACTCGGATCAGGGGAGAACATTTGAATCTGAAGTCTTCCAGGAAATGTGCAAGCTCCTCAATATCCATAAAACTAGGACCACCCCAATGCACCCACAGAGTAATGGGCAAGTAGAAAGGCTCAACCGCACAATTATTGACATGATTGCCAAGATGATCCATACACAGCAGGATGATTGGGACGAATGGTTGCCTTGGGTCTTGCTAGCTTACCGGGCCTCAGAGCATGCAGCTACAGGATTCTCTCCTGCTAATCTGGTTTTTGGCCGTGACATCACCCTACCTCTACAACTGCAAACAGGAATAACGCCAGACTCTCTCAGTACTACTGAATATGGGCACAGGCTTCGTCAACAGTTGGGCACACTACACGAGGCAGCGCGTGAGCACCTGAAGGGCGCGCTACAGGGTTCTAAACGACGGTACGATGTGCAGGCAACGCTCCCTAGGTACCAAGCAGGCGATAAGGTCTGGTATCACTGGCCTCGCCGGAGGGTTGGAGTTTCAACCAAATTGCAGTCGCCATGGGTAGGACCTTGCACAGTCATCAAGCAGTTGTCGGACGTCATATTCCGAATAGTTACTCCAAATCATCAGAGGAAGGTTGTGCATGCTGATAAACTGACACCCTGTCAGACCCCGATACAGCCGTCTTCGTTGAGGGAGGGGGAGTGATGTTGGGATCATCAACAGGTGATTTAGATTGGCAACGCGTTTGTTGTCCTGAAATTCCGGTAACCAATAAAGTTCGCAGTTTAATTTCGGTACTTGAACCGTGTGCATAATTTCTTCTATTTACCTCTCACCTACGTTGTGTGTTTTGTATTCTCCGTTTCTGTGTTCATAACAATATTTTAGATATTTGAATCAACTCTATTAACTCCCCTATAACCGCACAGGATTCTCCCATGGTTATGGGGTAATTTTCGGTAGGATAATCAAGAAGACAATTTATTTGTATTGTATACTTGTATATACTTGAAGACTTTATTTATTTTATACTTGTAAATTTGAAGATCTTATATGGATGTATATTTGTATATTTGTGAATCTACGGAAAACTTAATATTCATTCATTCATTCACCTCAGAACAAAAAACTCGACATCACTAAAACCATATGATGTTCCAAACAGCTCCTTAGTATGAACATTGACCTGTATTTCAAAAGTTTGATTCTCGATCGTGTTGACAGGTTCATATCGGCTAAACCTTTGAGCCCTCATTGTGAACGAACAGTTGGTCGTACGAAGCTGCGGATGGTCTCAAAAAATTTTAAACAATAAAATCTAACAAAATGTGAACTAAAAACTACACCGTTCTATATGAATTTTCGAGATATGAAATTTTCAAAATTTCTTAATTCGTTTTGAACCCCTTCCCCTTGACCTAGGGTTATGAACAGTTTCGAGGATCATTGTGGGGTTGGTCGGAACCCGTAACGAAAATTTCGAAATTATAGCTCAAAGCTAACTGGTGCCGCGGATGGCGTACGGCATACGGCGGACGGACGGATTTTTTTTATTCGATTTTCTGAATCTACGTATTTTGAAACGTAAACCAACAAATTTTGACATGGGGTTAAAACTCGGCGCTTCGCGCCTCGCCAGGGTGGCAAGCCCCCCTGGACCCCCCGGATGCTTACCGTTTGGAGCCTGCGGCTAAAAATCGAGAAACATGGAACATGCTTTAGCTATGTCTTCTTTCTCTGTTTGTTTCCCTGGTAATGAAGCTTCGACCCTCGCACATAAGATTGTTTACTAACCATTTATAACATCGCATTGTTGGATTAATATCTCGTAGATAAATATAAAACTGCGACATAAATGCGTGATAAATCGAGAGCTTTCCAACGAATGGAGAATGATTTTTGTCCGATGACAACTAAAGAAGTTTCATTTCCCTAGAAACGACTCGGTTGTACGTGAAAATCATTAAAAAATTTCGTCACCCATTTTTCGTGACACATTCCGCGTGACATTTTTCGGCTAGTTAGTCCAAGGCTAAAAATTTTTTCTTTGGGCGATTCCAATGGTTCACTATTTAAGATAATAAACCAAAATCAAGTTCCCGGTTGGAATATAACTTGTTTTTCCCCTGTATTTTAGTACTTTTCTGATAAAACTTGTAAAAACCACAAATATAACGGTTTTTTTTTTAAATCAATTCTAGATGATGTTTACTTATTCGACCATACTCCTTTGCACATAATTTTATTAGTAGCTCAGATTCAGCGGTGGTTTTCGTTCGCGTGTTTCGTCGCCATGCCTAAGCGAGCCCTGGACAATCCGATGTGGAGCAATTTTGAGGCAAAAGATGAGGAACAGAAAGCCAATCAAAATTATCAAAAGCAAGCAAAGAGTTCAAATTAGAATTTAAAAATTTCTTAAAACTGCAATATTTATTAGAAACTCCGCAAATTCTTGGCACAACAGTTCATTATCTTCTTTGTACAGATCACCCTTCCGTGTAGATCACTGAATGATAGATTAATTACTATTATTATGAATTATAATTAATTATTATTAATGATTAAGAATGGTTTTCAGAAAAGTTATTGAAAACCTAAATTGATTGAAAAATGTATTATGCCTCTACCTACTATAAATACTGTTCTCTTGGAATTTAGTTAGATATTTTATTGATTAATTTCCTACTTGTTTGACCCTGCGGTCTCCCACCAGCGTATTATAATTTATTTTAAGAAAAGTGGAAACATCATTATATTTAGCCTGCTGAGGAGACGAGGAAGATGCAGAGTGCACTGACGAGTAGTTTATTCAGAACGAAACAGACTGGGTCGAGGAAACAATACCTACCCCTGAAGATGGCTTATTAAAGCCGAAAGCTCGGAAAAACTTCTCCTTTTCTTTACAACCTCCTACAACCCTCCAAATAGACAAAGATATTAATATTACACATTGATACCCCCCCCCCCACCGCATTTCCAACCACCTCCTTGACCTGCCCGCTTCCCCCACCACCAGCCTTCCTCTCCTCCTTATCCCACCAACCATTTCAATTCATTATCCATTGATAAATAATATTCAATAATATTTGATCTATAGATTAGGTGATCATTTAGCCGAGTATTGAGCAAAATAAATGTTTCACTAATCATGTATATAAATAATTTATAGACCATGCCTGACCTAGTTAAAACTATTTAAATCATTTGTTGGCCCATTCCTCTAATTCCGGATATTGTTTGCAGATCAGTGTGTTCTACACAGAAAGGTGATCTGTTCAGAGAAGATAATAAGACTTTGCAGAGTTTTTTCATTCATGTGGTAGGAGATTTGCGGTAAATTCCTTTCGGTTCTTTTGTTGGTTATTCATGTCGTACTATGTGTCTTACATAACATGTCTTTAGCGGAATAAATTATTTTCAATTTCATTTCATGCCACATAAAGGGACTACAGGGTCCAGAGAAGGGACCTTTGCGTTTACGAAAGGGAGTCTGTAGTCCATAATATGTTATAGGAGCTACAGCGTCCAGGAAAGGGACATTGTGTCTAGGAAAGAGCCATAGAGCCAAAAGCAGAGCTAGTTAACCATACCTTGGAGATTTACCAGTTGTTCTTCCTGGATTGGATTCAGTCCCCCCGCCCCCTTTCTTATTTTTTCAATCAACAACAGCCTGGCATGCCAGGTGTGGTTTGAAGGTGGGAGTGTGATGGTTTGCTGAGTGTTCTTGGTTCCCGATGTTTTAGTTCGACCACTCTGGAGATAGCCGACTCTGTGAATAAAGACCGTATACCCCTCTGGGCGGGCATATTGCCTAAAGCCTCGTGACCAGGGGAACTCAGCAAACCATACATTGCACAACTCTTCATAACCTCGAGTTAATAAAAAAGTAGGCGAATAATTAGTTTTAGTTATAATTAGAACGTTGTATTATCACCGTATTCATCGGATTTTGTGTTGTTGTTATTAATACCTACTACTTCGATGATTAGGGCTCCGGTAGAAAGCAATTAGTTTTGCGTTACGAACACTGGCTCAAACTAAAACCCAACTCCGTCAGTTCTCTCGCATTAGAGTAATTATTCAAGTATTGGCAGGTCTTTGACCTCCTCATTGCTCGAAGCAATTAAAGTTGGGCTGTTAGCAGGAGCTCATCCCGGACTGATGTTTCGATTCGACGCCTTCAGGTAATTTCTCTTTGATTCTCCAGCTAAACGATCGGAGACCTCGCTCTTCCGTTAAGCTCTCGGCAGTTCGCGAAGTTTCCGGGCGGTGCGGTCGACTGAGTGTTGGAATTATGCCGACGTTTTTGGTGATTGATGAGAATGGATCGGTTCGCGGAGTGTCGAGAATGAATCTCTGTCGAGTAATTCGTTGATAAAATGACGAATCGATCAGTCCCATTGCGATTAGCCGATCATGAAGAACGAATCGATCTGTAGATTTGCCACGAATTAAATCTCTCAGTTGTGTAGTAATTAAATTGATACTCGACTGTCAAGGGTTTGAGGTCCAGGGGCTTAATTCCTGACTCGTCATTGAGTGACGAACCCCTGGATTCTAAGTGTACCAAAATGACACAGCGTGTTGACAAAAAAACGAGAAGTTTATTGCCCTTATGTCAAGATCACAGTTCTATTTTTTTCTCATTTTTATATAGGTACGACTGTGGAGAAGATGCATGGTTACCCCTGATAAATGCTAAGACTCCCTTTAAGATAACTCATGCTGGGGGTCGGAGTACTTAAAAAGCCTTATGTATTAGGTAATATCGCTATTTTCCTGGCGAATAGTTGGTACTTATCATTTGTTACAGAGGTAATTGAGTAACTAATATAAACAAAAAATAAAAAAATAAAAAAAAAATAAAAAAATCCACAGTCATGGCTTTAAGAGCGAATCTTCGAAGAAATTACTGATTTTATGTAAATTGTCTCCGTTTTTCTGGTTTTATAACGATTTTTTTTCTGCATCTTCAATGTGGTTCAGTTTGAGAACGGCATAAGATATGGCAATTCTGATTTCACCATCGTGTTTAGCATTAACTCCCTTTAAAATGAGGTGTCACTTGTTAGACTGTTTCATCTTAGAAATTTATGGATAATATACTCATTTCACGGGATTCTTCACTCATAATAATTATTAAGGTTTTGCGCAGTCCTACAGATATTCTACTTCCCAAGAGTCACCCGTTGCCACCATTGCAGTATCATCTGCAAATGATATCACCTCTCTATCAATGTCACTCGAAAAAACTCTGCAAATTCTTGACACAACGGTTCATTATCTTCTTTGTACAGATCACCCTTCTGTCTAAATGTCTAGATCCTAAATGTTAGATTAATTATTATTATGAATTTCACTAATAATTAGTGAAATTCATAATAATAATAATTAATAATAATTAATAATTATTATTAATAATTTTATCAAGTACCTAGTGAAAATTATTATAAATTATTGTTAGGTATTAATAAGTTATATTTATTATTAATAACAATTATTATTAATTATGATTAATTAATACGATATAATTCTGGGGTTTTTAATACTACGTCGGTAATAATTTTTCTATAAAAGAAGTACCTACAAACAAACATTCGAAATTACCTTCATTTCCGTAGCACGAAACGTACCTCAGAACAAAAAACTCGACATCACTAAAACCATATGATGTTCCAAACAGCTCGTTAGTATGAAAATTGACCTGTATTTCAACCGTTTGATTCACGATCGTGTTGACAGGCTTAACCTTTGAGCCATCATTGTGAACGAACGGCTGGTCGTACAAAGCTGCGGATGGTCTTAAAAAATTCTTAGGAATAAACTCTATCTAAATATGAAATAAAAAACATACCGTTCTATATGAATTTTTCGAGTTTTGGAATTTTCAAAATTTCAAAATTCGTTTTGAACCCCTTCCCCTTGACCTAGGGTTATGAAAAGTTTCGAGGACCATTGTGGGGTTGGCCGGAACCCATAAAAAAAAATTTCGTAATTTTAACTCAACGCTAACTGGGCAAAGTGCCGCGGACGGCGGACGGTGGACGGCGGACGGCGTACGGCGGACGGACGGATTTTTTTTTATTCGATTTTTTGAATCTACGTATCTTGAAACGTAAACCAACAAATTTTGAGGGGGGTTAAAATTTTTTTTTCTTTGGGCGATTCCAATGGTTCATTATCGAAGATAATAAACCAAAATACTAGTTACGTACTCGTATGTAGATGAGAAGGAGTAAGGTACTTGAACCTGTTCCCTGGGGAACCCCACGGGACAGCCTGCTCTTAACACGTTCCAATGGTGGGATGTGTACGTTGAGTTTTTCCATTTCAGTCTATAAGCTGCTCTACGAAAGAGTGTCAAAAGGCCTTGGATTAGTCCCAGGACACCACCAAAACCATTATATCCTCATCCACATAGCGGTAATTTGGTTTATTATAATCGATAATGAATCATTGGAATCGCCCAAGAACACCGCCCCCCCCCCCTTTCAATATTTGAGGCTAATTTTTTTAAAGGGCGATGGGAGAGGTATTGTATCAAAAAGAAAAAGTACGAGTAATTGTGAGAAATGATAATATAATAGTGCAGCTGCGTCTGGAGTAACGAACATTTCCTTGCGCTTCTTGACTCGAAAGGGGGGAGAAAAAACGGAGGTAGAAACAATTTCTCTCCTTGAGATACGAACGTTATAATTTATTTTAATGGTCTGTTCCTGATTTTTTTTTTTTTCATTTTACGGAAAACCAACGTCGGGGGGTTTCTGCCCAACAGGTGTCTTTATTCTTGTTTCATCGTGAAAAACGTAGATTTTAAAAGAGTGATAAATTCCACCTGTAAATTTATGTCGGAGAGCGGAATGGGGTCCATCAAACGAGGGATTTTGTGCGAAGGGGGAAACACTACGTTGAACATAATGTGGATAAGGCATTCACAATGGTGAATTAGGTCGTATAAATGAGGTCCGTGGTTGGTTGTTTGAACTTGAAGCTGGAAATATGCGTTTTGTTTAGAGGTCGGTTTAAATGGACTGTGGAATAAGCATTGCGCTCCATTAACGTTAAATCCCGTGTAGGGAAACGTCCTATTTAACCCTTTTAACGTTGGGGAAAAAAAAAATAGTTCGAATGAGCTCCGTTACCAGGAACAGTTACTTATTCGAGCGATTATTGCGGTGGAAATAACTTTTTGCCTGCAGTAACGAAGGTTTTTGACATGACCCCATAACCACGCGCCAACAACACCATAATTTTACACGGTTCATTGCTGCAATGTATGTATACACAAAACTTCAAGACCACGAAGGAGTTACAACAATTATTATTGGTTCTTGGCCACTTTTCTTGTATCGAGGACGTGTCGTATCTTACCCCTCAAAAACGCCCAAAAGTCCCTTTCTACCCTATCATAGAATTAACGTGGTTTTATGTGTATTCATTGTAGATTCAAAGGGATACATAATTATGATTAGGTTGACCATAAATCTGCACCATTTGGGAAAACTAGATAAGTCGATTTTTGTATGTACCTAAGTGCGATAATACTATTGCATTTTGTTGTCCTACTCAAGGTGTAAAAGTATGCAAGTCGTAATGGAAATGGTATCCTTTAAAACGTATTGGGCATTTTTAGACAATTTGGATTTATGGATTTACAGCGATTGTGCCCTGAAATTAGTAAAACGTACTCCTCTTGCTTTTACAATCAGTTGCCCAGATGCGGTAAAGAGATATTGCCGTCATAGAGTTCCGAACCACTTCTTCTATTGGTGAAAACTAGATAAGTACAAATACTAACGGTTATTATCCATTTGGTATTATGACTATGTTGATATTTTTGTTTGCGTACAACCTCCAAGTTATTCGACTGGAATCACTCTGCATATAGTTATATAACCCTGGAATGGAAACGCGGAGTATTTTTTACTCCGCGAGTCGTGTAAGTAGTGTGGGGGCATAGGGAGGGGGAGGAGGGCTCCGCCTCTCCTTCTATGCTCTCCCCCGGATGTCCCCTCCAGTCTGCGACGGCGGCCCGCTCCGAGAACGTGACTGTCACCGGAACTGCAGGTAAATACTAAAACCCTACACGTAAAAAGTACTCCGTTTCCAATGAGGTAGGTGGAACGGTGTAAAAATTACTCCTCATTTCCAATGAGGTAGGTGGAACGGTGTAAAAATTACTCCTCATTTCCAATGTACCCCCTTAGGAAGGAGTATTTTTTACTACGCGTTTCCAGTGAACCCCCTCTTCAAGTAGTAATATTTACTCCACGTTTCCATTGCACCTATGTTCGTGTAATGGAAGTAGGTATTATATATTGGTTTTTCTTTCAGCCAAATGGAGCGGAGGGCGTCAAAAAAGAAGATTATGACTGATGCTGACATAAGAGATCTTTTGGCGCAGTTTCAAGATGAGGATGAGGGGGTCAGTGACATCGCGAGTTCAGATGACGAAGATTTGAGGGTAGGACAAGAGCAAAATCCTGTCGAACCGCTCGATTACATAGACGTGGAAGATGATAACGATCCCGATTTTGATCCAGCTAATGCTTCTTCATCAGAAAGTGAAAGCGACTTCGACTTAGAATTTGAAGAAGATTCAATAACGTTCAAAATACGTCAAAGTGAAGCGCCACGTGATGCAGTCTCGAGCCCACCTTCGGTCATTGCACCGTCGGGCAATGAACAACCTACAGTAATGGAAGAAACCCCATTCCAGGAAAAGAAGTCGGCTGTAAAGAGGAAGTCTGATAAAAAAGGGCGAAATTCAGGGAAAACCAAAAGGATCAAACTGGACCCTTTAGGTCCAGGTCCCAGTAGTGCCCCAGACGAACTTTCTCCTATCGTTGATTCGAACTCGGGCACAAACATACAATCAGACGAGATTCCGAGCAAGCGAAGGAAGAAAAACGTGGAAGCATCGTCTGACGCGGATTTTATGGTGAAATTTGACAGTTCAGAGATTTCAGGGAAACAAAGGAAAGATGGCTCAACATTCATTTGGAAAACACAGCCTATACCATCCCAAGGAACGAAAGTCCCCAAAAAAAATGTGGTCCACATTCAACCTGGTCCAGTTGGACCAGCTCGAAATGTTCTTGAACCAATCGACTGTTTTTCCCTTTTTTTCACCCCAGCGATGTTTGAACTAATTTTGAAACACACCAATGAGGAAATCCATCGTATAAAAACCAAATCTCCAACAACCAAAGAAATAAACGACGTAGAGGAACTGAAAGCTTTGTTCGGCTTGCTAATATACGGTGGTGCGAAACAAGACAACCATTTGCCAACCACTCTCTTGTTCAACATTTCTCAATGTGGCTATTGGTACCGTGCATCCATGTCAATAAAACGATTCGAATTTTTGCTCCGCGCTCTTCGCTTCGATGACAAGGACACTCGAAATCCAGAAGAGAAATTCGCCCCTATTTCTGACCTGTGGAAAATGTTTCTTGAAGAATGTAAAAAGAATTACAAGCCGGGTACATACGTCACCATCGATGAGCAGCTTGTTGGCTTTCGGGGAAACTGCCCCTTCCGGATGTACCTTCCTAACAAGCCAGCAAAATACGGGCTGAAAATAATTGCCATGGTTGACTCATGTACGAAGTATTTGCTGGACGCCATCCCGTACACTGGTAGTGCATTTTGTTGTGATAGTTGAAACTTATAGGTTGGCGAGAAACTGAATTTTGTTCAGATGACCTAGAGAAAAAATGACTCGTCAGACTTGAAGTGCACATTCGGAAATTTTTTTGTCAAGACTGTTCGTTGAACTGCTGTGATTTTGGTGCTTGTCGAGGTTTTGTACAGACACTACAGAACTGATAATGTTATATGAAAAAAAAAAAACCTGAACGAGTGTTTATTCGTTATTATGTATTCGCACGTATTTGATCTGTTATTCCCTTGATATATTTTTCCGTGGTTTTGATATTTTGACAATTTTATACATACCGTTTCTAAATAAAAAAAGTGTGTTCATAAGTTGGACACGAATAAAACATCTATCTCTTTCTTCACCATTCAGGAACATCGGAGAAATCGGTCAACATTGGGATAAAGTCCATCACAAGGGATCAAACCTGGAAAGATCTGGAGAAATTCACATTTTTATCAGTTTTTCATGGTTTTTTGGGGAATTAAGAGATGATTTCAAGTAGAAAGTATCTAGAAAGCATTCTTAAATCACACAAAATATAGAAAAACAAAAATATGAGAAGATATAATTAAAAATATGAAAATTTTGAAGAGGAGTAAAAATTACTCCGCCGTTTCCATCAAGCGCCTATGAATGGGCGTTTCCATTCCAGGGATAATGTAATTCATCACACTATACATTATTGTTTTGAGTCCATTGATTCAGTATAATTCTTTTGTCTTGTACCTGTTTTCATCGGAGGATCCGCGAGGTCTGTATGTAGGTAAACTTAATTTCAATAAACGTTCTACTTCTCACAGAGCTACTACAGAAACAGTAACTGCTAATATACCGAATGAGTTAGTAATAATAAACTGACTCCCGTCTCCTCATCACCTCGTCTCTTCTGTGTATTCGACCTCTGGAAGACCACTTACTCACTCAGCTATGAAACGCGACCCCCCTCCCCCCCCCCCAAAAAAAAAGAAAAAAAATATTAATTTAAGATTTAAGGAAGATAAAGTGCCCTGGGACTTCGGGGAACGGAGAAGGGCCCCATTTAGCCAGCCGTTAGTGCCCGTATTTTCCGGTAGAGTGCAGCAAACTTCGGCGAGTAGGTTGTTCCCTTTGGAAAGCCGCATCTCATAAAACCCTTTTCCTCGACGAAAATCCTCCCTCGGCTTCCAGCATCTTGGTTTTTTTTCGTTTATTTCCGTCAAAGCAATAACACGGTTCACTAAGAACGACCTTCAAAGCTCAGCAACTCTTTCGATCTTCTTCGAGATATCAAGCATAAATTGAACTTCGCGCTGGTTATATAGAGAGCGTCAAAAGATGGTTTCGGGTTATCATCCTCCGATTTATAAACAGATGTGATCAATTACAAATGATTTGCCTCGCGAAAAACGTCGTCTCAGCGACTGATTTGGGGGGTATTCGAAGTACCCTTGTGGACAATACCGATCTTTGTCTGAACTGTTTCCACCTGAGATCCAAAGATCGCCCTACAATGCCGAGATAAAGCTGTTTTTGGTTTTTGAATTAGGAGAAAAGTTTTATCTAAATCAAAAATGTGCAGTCATGTTAGTTTTTAGCGAATTTTCGAAGAAAATGTAGCTATTGTTCTCGGTCCAAAATTTTTAAAACTGGAATTTTCGAGAAATTTTCATACCAAAATCCGTTTCAGACCATCCTAAATCCACTGCCAAAAGACACCAAAAACTATAATATAGTTTTACATAACTATAATATAGGTAGTTTACATATTATGTAAATATACATATAAATACTAAGGGGGGTTTAGGGGAGTTATAGGGGGGAAAATTCCTCAAAAATTCCCAAAGTGAAACATTCTGACAAGTGACACGTTGTTTGAAAGTTTTTTTTTTTTTTTTTTTTTTTTTTTTTTTTAATGCTGAACGCGATGGTTGCGATATCTCATTCCGTCCTCAAACTGGAGAACTTTGAAGATGAAGAAAATTGGTTGTTACTTGATATGATCTTCATGATATGATCTTCAGTCTGCTCTAATCGGATAACGGAATGAGATATCGCAATTCTGACTTCACTGTCGTATTTAGAGTTGAAATGTCCAAAAGCTGAGGGGGGTTTTGGGGAGGTTTGGTGGTGGGAGTGGGGGGGGGGAACATGAAAGTCTGACAAGTGAAACCTCATTTTGAAGGTTTTTACACTCTGAATAAGATGGTCAAGTCAGAATTGCTATATCGTATTCCGCTCTCAAACTGAAGCACTTTGAAGATGAAGAAACGTAGATGATTCTTGAGATGTTCTTCATGGACGTCATGTTCTTTAATGAAGACTTTTTACATAAAACCACTTATCTTCGAAAATTCGCTCTTATAGCCATGCTGCATGACTGTGGATTTTTCCACAGTTATAAATTATGCTCACCAACCTGCAACTGGAACGACATTATTCCGTTTTGCAGGTAGTAGCTCGGCCGTGGCCATTGTCCAGTTTCCTGGCTTCGCTGCTCCCCGTCTCATTAGACGTCAAAAGCCCCTTTGTCAGGTCAGGATTTTCTCCTGAAAACTACGAGTTGATTGACAGGCAAATGTGAGGGTTTTCAGGTATTTGGAGAGAGAGAGAGAGAGAGAGAGAGCATTGTGCATTGTGTGAATAATAAGAATTCTTGAACCTTCGACCTTCTCAGAAACCAGTAACAACAGGCTCGTGTACTCGGTTATGAGCATGCACCAATGAGTGACGTGACTCGAAATCTTGTCATCTGACTACGCAGCGTCGAATGACCCTCCACTTCCCTCAATTTTGGTTTATTATCTTCGATAATGAACCATTGGAATCGCCCAAAGAAAAAAAAAATTTAACCCCCCCCTCAAAATTTGTTGGTTTACGTTTCAAGATACATAGATTCAGAAAATCGAATAAAAAAAAAAATACGTCCGTCCGCCGTACGCCGTACGCCGTTCGCGGCACTTTGCCCAGTTAGCGTTGAGATAAAATTACGAAATTCGGTTTCTGGGTTTGGACCAGCCCCACAATGGTCCTCGAAACTTTTCATAACCCTAGGTCAAGGGGAAGGGGTTCAAAATGAAATTTAAAATTTCGACAATGTCATATTTCAAAATATTCAACTGAACCGTGCAATGTATAGTTCACTTTTGAATGACCTGAAAAATTACGAATCTTTTAAGACCAATTGGATTTTTGTGCGACCAGCCGTTCGTTCACAGTGAGCGCGCAAAGGTTTAGGAAAAACACTAAACTTTCGCGTCGAAAACGGCCGCTACGTGGGTCAACCTCCAGACGCCCAGAATAAAACTACCTTTTTTCATCTTCCCGGTAAACTACAGTCTAGAAATTTTAACCGTGAGTCGGGGATAGACCACATAGCAATATTCACTCGGTTTCTCATCTGTAAAATTGTTTACATAATACGTATTTGTTTAAACAAATTAAATTTTGATGTTGAGCTAGATACTTGAAATTTTAAATATAGGTCAGAAATGGATCACAATGCAATATTCACTCGGTTTCTTGTCTGTAAAATTGTTTAAATAATACCTATTTGTTTAAACAAATTAAATTTTGATGATGAGCTAGATACTTGAAATTTTAAATAGAGGTCAGAAATGGATGACATTTCAATGTTCACTCGGTTTGTATGACATGGTATGAGTATGGTAAGGTATATTATTGTATGTATGATTTAGTACAGTATGGTAAGATAGAAAAGAAATTCGTATGGTATGGTATGAGTACGGTGAGAATATGGTATGGTGCCGATTTGCAACACAGTCTGGTATAGATAGAAGGGTGATCTGCACAAGGAAGATAATAAACCGTTGTGTCAAGAATTTGCAGAGTTTTTCTCTTTCTCGCGTCTCTTCAGTCATCAGTTGCTGTCCCAACGTCGAGCCTGAAATACGAGTGAGTTGTGCAGCATTCAGTGTTCATCATAGAAACATGGTGTAGGTCCTTCTAAATATCTACAGGACTTGTCAACGTCCCCCGCCTTCTTATAGATTTTCAGTTACGCACAATCTTCTAATTACTCTCACATTAAATGTTGATATACTAGGGTACGGGGGCACGACTGTGATCGATGCGCTGGTCGTTCAAAATCAACGGTCATGACAACTTCCCTGAATTAAAAATTCAAATTCGTGCTCAAATCTGTACCGTCCCATTAACAATTCCGAAATATGGGGTTTTCAAAATGTTAAACTCTATTATGTGCACCTTCCTGTTGCCAAGTGGCCATCCGTGGGCAGGTCCAAGCCCACATGCCGAATTTCATAGTTCTGAGTGGGTGACGAACTGACAGATTTGTGTTAAATTGCGTATGTGTTTAAATTTTGGGGGAAAACTCGGCCCTGCTGGCCTCGATGAGGGGTCTGTGCCCCTGACCACCTCCTCCCCTCTGGACCACTCACTCCCACTCCCCCCTGGGCCACCACTCCCCCCATGACCATCCCCTCCCACCCCGGACCACCCTCCCCCCTGAACTAACCCCTGGATCCCCCTCCCACTTCTTCCGTATTGAGCCTAAAGCCCCGTCCACACTTTCTTGCCTGGGTTACGTAACCGACGGGTTACCGTCCAACCCTGGGTTACAATCTTTTTTGAACCGGCCCTAAGTGAAAACTCCCCTTTTGTTCACTGCATAACATTCCCGCAACCCCACGTTTTGATGGAGAATCGATTGATGTTCAATTAGACCGATCTACCGTGGGATTAAACGGCCAAAAACCGCGACATTAGGAAATATTTATACATTTCTATTCTGACTCTTGAAACTATATAAACTCACTCGTAACGTGCAGGTAAAGTCGTGTGCCTAGGGCCATTTATTTTCAATGATGATGAATATATATTTTGAATGATTGCTTTGTTGCTAGTCTTTTAAGAATTCATACTTGAAAAAAACAAATACGATACTTTTCCAAGACAATTGATTCATTTAGATGAATCTGGCACCCTCACTGAACTGGAGGGGTGGTGCGAGACACGAATAAATCATGTATTATCCAACAACTCCGGCTCCGTCCCTGCTCTTCGTCGATAATTCCAAGCGTTCATCCTGTTTGTGAAGAACGTTAAATTCTATATTTCCGTTCTATATTACTTTTCGTAGTCTGCTCTTCTGTGCCTGTTTCAAGTTCTTTACTCTGCGATCTCGCTCTGAATCTTCTTCGAATTGTCTCAAATGAAACCAGTGGATTGATGTCGATATTCTTTCTAATTCCTCTCAATTCCCCGATGAGTTTCGGTTTCGTTTATAGTTTTTCTGGGTACCTATATTACAAGTACATTTTTCTGAGTTCTGAGAACATTTTTCAGTAATTCCATCGGTGGAAGGAACTGTCCTCCTCGAAATACAGGGGGGGGGGGGGAACAATTATTTTATTCGCTACCTATTCCCATAAGGGATTGGGGATTCCGCACATACCCCATGTTTCTTTACCTCATATTACTCCTTCACGACGGTTCCCTCAATAAATACCCCCTCATTTAGACCCCATAACAACTTCAACAAATTTTTATTTAATTTAATTATTTTGACAACAGAAAAACTGTAAGAAATCAAATTTTGCATCGATTGAACTTGTGTAGCAAGTTGTTTGGAAGTGTAGGATTTTTAAGTCACCGAGCCAATGGTATTGATGAATTATCATTAGATCAGCCGGAAATGCATCGGAAACTGTTTGGAGCGATTTTTCATTCCATATTTGTATCACAAGGACAGAAAAGTGAGTTATGGGTATACAGGACTGTGATTAACCATTTAGGTGTATTTCTCAAATTTATATCTACTTAAGTTCACCATTCTACAATGGAGGATATTTACACGTAGAAAAATTTCTACTATGATATTTGATATCATTTAGGAAATTCCATATCTCCTCCCATATTTCATCATTTCTGGTTGTGAACCTGAATCAGAATTTAATGTATTCCGTTTATACAGTTGAGTACCAAAACGGTTGTTTTATTGATGTTAACGTGGACTAAATAAAGAGGTTATACCTAAAGGATCCTCATCTAGAGCACAGAAGGCACTTTGATGTGAAGAATGCAACAGGCTTCGCTGTCATGATACAGAAGGAACCGGTTAGGCAAATTCCTGACGACCGAGCGGTGTTGATGGTGAGGTGGCTCTCGGCCCGTTTGGGTTGAAATTATTAGAAACTGAATCTGAATGTCAAAGAAAATTCTTGACGAAACACTTTGAAAATGGGCTGTAAACTGTGAATCCGTGTAAAGCATAACCACAGAGAAAATAAATATACATAGTATAGTTCTCAAAGTTCTTCGGACGAAGGGATTGGTTGGTTGTTGTAGGTTAAAAAACTTCTTTTAGCGAATTTTCGAGGGAAAATTTTTAAAGCTCGTATTTCCGAAAATTGTATATACTTACCAAAATCAGTTTCAATCCATCCTGAATCCACTGCCAAAAGACACCAAAAATTATATGTATGTATATGTATGTATATGTCACTCCGGACGATAACTCTCGATAGGATTGAGATAAAAAGCTCAAATTTACACAAAAAATTCATCATGGCAATCGAAAGGCTAAGTTCGTAGATGGGCAGAATTGGGGAGTTTGGGTTTTTGGGGAGTTTTAGGGGGGGGGGGATTACCCATTAATCCCCAAAAGGAAATATTCTGACAAGGGACACCTCATTTTAAAGGGTTTTTTAACGTTGAATGGTGAAATCAGAATTGTGAATGGTGATTTGTGAAAGAAATCAGAATGGTGAAATCAGAATTGCAATATCGATGTTGAGGGATGTCGAGGGTCGGTCAAATGAAAATTGATTTATGTGCCAACGTTTCGAAGAATATACCTATTTCTTCATCTTCAGGGCAGTGTACAAGATGGAGTTGGACTCCATCTTGAAGACGAATAAATGTGGTGGATACTTGAGATGTTCTTCATGGACATCAAGTCCTTCAATGGAGACATTTTACATAAAACCAGTTATTTCTTCGAAAATTTGCTCTTATAGCCACGCTGCATGACTGTGGATTTTTTCCTTTCTTTCCACTCAGCAAAAAAAATTAATTACCTACTTTTAAGTAAGTAAAACTTGAAAACATTTGAGTATTTCTATGATATTCAATTTCTCATCTTCAAAAGAACACTTGTTATAAATTAAATAAAAATATTTTTATCGAAAGTGAAACCGAAACTTGATTTTCACCGAGAAGAAACATTTGATTCCTTATTTTTTTCTGTCTGGGGTTTGGGGAGTTCTGTGGTTCAGTGACGTTATGCTTCGTTTTCTCACTTTTCAACCTCAGCGCGATAACGAGCACGTAACGTCAAGAACCTTCTAATTCGTCATAAAACCAAGCGGTAGAGACGGAGAAAATGTATTCGTCGTGTGGGACGGTAGTGATAAATCCCTCATTCCCTTGTCAGGCCTAACGGGTTGACGCGCCAGCGTTGTGCATTCGATTTGAATAAATTTGTGACGAGAACCGACGCAGAACAGCTTGAACAACGTAATGTATTGTTCTTTTTACGGCCGACTATACACGAGGGGCGCTACTTGGAAATGTCTGTTGAAGCTCGTTATTCCGTGCTGCCTGTGGGTCTCACAAGGGTTAATTACACGTGTCGGGCACGGAAATGTGTGGAAATACGTCAACCATATTCCAACGAGTCGATTCATCGATATATCAAGTGTTCGTGAACGTGAAGAACGAATCCAAACAACGAATCCCGAGGGTTCAGCGAGTATAACCTCAAAACTTCAATCTCTGTACCCGTTAGTCGTGTCGTTTCCTGAGGAGTCACCAAACGAATTCACAAGTTTTGGGGTAGTTTCTGAACATGAAAACTCAAATTCGACCCTCTAATAATCTAAGTACAACAAAAACCACATGAAATAACTTGAAATAAGTAATAATTACAAATCGGCTCGACGCATACGAATTCTCCCAAAAAATACTCCGAGTAAAAGTTGGAAAGACCAGCAGAGGCAATATGGAAGAATAATTAAGTAGAATATCGCCGGTGAAACAGCAACATGCTGTAAGTCAATTTTTCGCCAATATGAGTTAGACATCATTCCTTATTCAGATTTTCGCGCCGGATCGACTGGAGAAGTCAGTTTCTCGGAACAACGACTTCCTGGGAAGTTGTTGATAATGTTGCCAACAAGCTATAATTCAGTTTGAAACCAACATGCTATTAGTCAGTTGTTTTACAGTGCAGTTGTCGTGAGGCAACGACTCAGCATGGAAGATCAGGAAAGTTTTGTGGACAGTTTTTTGTCTCTCCTGATAAGTTGGGAAAAATGAGTTATAGCATGTTGCTGTTTCACCGACGATATTCCACATGTGATACCTTCGCAAAAATTGACATATGGCCGAACGGGCCTGCCAGAGCGGGAACGTTTCTCCGAGTCCACAGGCGGCTGACCAGGTCGCTGAAGTTTTGATGGAGCAGAGGCGTTACTACTGAACGTGGCGGGCTGATGAAGAGAAGGATCCCGAACGAACAAATGTTTGTTTGTTCACTCAGTTCGGCAACGCACGTTGGTAACCGTTTCCACCGGCCGTGCAAACGTTTCCACTGGCCGTGCCCGAACGAACAAATGACGTCGGCGAACAAACATTCGTTCGCTTTGGTGGAAACAGCTCATTTTGTTCGTGTCGTTCTTCCACATTTCAATTTCCACGTTTTCCAAATTTCTCATTTCAATTTCAATTCTAGATGGACGAAGATTTAGTTTGTATTTCGGCCGCTTTTGTTATAAACTCTTTGTTGACCAAAAAGAAGAGAAAAAAACCATGCCTGTGGGTTTCCAAATTTATCCAGAACAGGGTGAAAGTGAATATTGACACTCTCCTTCACGAATTAAACCACGAGCCGGAACTTGGGCGTTTTCAAAATTTTTGCCGGATGGAGTCAAATGATTTCGAATATTTGTTATCGTTGATAACAAATGGAATATCAAAACAGGACACTAATTACCGTGATTCCATTCCGGCAAGCCAAAAATTAGCAGTCACTCTCCGGTTTCTTGCCACGGGTGATTCTTATGCCAGTTTGGTTTATATGTTCCGCATATCGAAATCATCGATTTCAAGAATCATACCAGAAGTATGCAAAGCTTTGGTTTCATCTCTTCGGGATTATGTAAAGGTACGTACCTATTGATGTAACTCCAAATATATTCATGAATCAAATAAATGCAAAATCCATCATCCTTAAATTTCAACTATGAAACAAACTTGAGAAAAAAAAAGAAACTAGAAGGGGTAAATGAAACATATTATTGTACTCACCGTTGGGGCCAATGTGCTCAAGCTTGGTCTTCCTTTATATTTATCCTTCAAGAATAGCATACTTCTGTACGCGAACCATTTGCTTGAGAAGGTTTCATTCGCACCTTCACCAGAGTGATGCAGCTCCGATTTCTGTCTCTCTCGACGAAAAGAGGAGAGAAGGGATTCCATTTTTTTTTTGCACTCTATCGCACTATAACCACTCATACTTAAGCTAATAGCTCCCCATGCATCTTGTTTCGCAGTATTGTTCTTGTAATCCCGAACTTGGGGATCCCACAAACACGTTTTATCGCGGTAAAGTTCAATAAGTTCCAGAATTTTTTCATTGGTCCACTCCATCGCAATAATAAAATAATGAAATAATAAGGTAAAGGTAAAGTAATAAATAATGATAATGAATCAAAACGGATCGAAAACCGAATGAAAAATGAATGAAAACCGAACTCAACACGCGAAAAAATCGAGAAACCGAACTCAACCCACGAGCAAACGATAAAAAGATCGGCCTGGGCCGATCGCTGAAAATAGTTGACGAACGAACGTTTGTTCGCATGTTTGAAGGATCACCTGTTTCCACTGGCCGAACACGCCGAACGAAGATTCGCTCGGTCACCTGTGAACAAACGAAGATTCGTTCGTCAGGTGTTTCCACCAACCGAACGCCGAACGAAGATTCGCTCGGTCACCTAGTGATGACGAGTGAACAAACGAAGATTCGCTCGTCTGCTGTTTCCACCAACCGAACGAACACACATTTCTTCGGCCGACTATACACGAGGGGCGCTACTTGGAAATGTCTGTTGAAGCTCGTTATTCCGTGCTGCCTGTGGGTCTCACAAGGGTTAATTACACGTGTCGGGCACGGAAATGTGTGGAAATACGTCAACCATATTCCAACGAGTCGATTCATCGATATATCAAGTGTTCGTGAACGTGAAGACCGAATCCAAACAACGAATCCTGAGGGTTCAGCGAGTATAACCTCAAAACTTCAATCTCTGTACCCGTTAGTCGTGTCGTTTCCTGAGGAGTCACCAAACGAATTCACAAGTTTTGGGGTAGTTTCTGAACATGAAAACTCAAATTCGACCCTCTAATAATCTAAGTACAACAAAAACCACATGAAATAACTTGAAATAAGTAATAATTACAAATCGGCTCGACGCATACGAATTCTCCCAAAAAATACTCCGAGTAAAAGTTGGAAAGACCAGCAGAGGCAATATGGAAGAATAATTAAGTAGAATATCGCCGGTGAAACAGCAACATGCTGTAAGTCAATTTTTCGCCAATATGAGTTAGACATCATTCCTTATTCAGATTTTCGCGCCGGATCGACTGGAGAAGTCAGTTTCTCGGAACAACGACTTCCTGGGAAGTTGTTGATAATGTTGCCAACAAGCTATAATTCAGTTTGAAACCAACATGCTGTTAGTCAGTTGTTTTACAGTGCAGTTGTCGTGAGGCAACGACTCAGCATGGAAGATCAGGAAAGTTTTGTGGACAGTTTTTTGTCTCTCCTGATAAGTTGGGAAAAATGAGTTATAGCATGTTGCTGTTTCACCGACGATATTCCACATGTGATACCTTCGCAAAAATTGACATATGGCCGAACGGGCCTGCCAGAGCGGGAACGTTTCTCCGAGTCCACAGGCGGCTGACCAGGTCGCTGAAGTTTTGATGGAGCAGAGGCGTTACTACTGAACGTGGCGGGCTGATGAAGAGAAGGATCCCGTTGGAGATCATCCTGATCCAGGAGCAGTAATGCTGGTTTCCAGTGCATCCAGATATGCCATGGTTGCAGGCTTGAGGTATGCAGTCGCTCTGACTCGTGTCATTCCCATGAGGTTTGCCGGATTGTTGTAAAGCGAGGACTCAAATTGTCTGCCTTAGTCAGTTGTGACGCGCAATGACGCGCGGACCGTGCAATCCAGTTGCTGTATAAACAGTCCGCAACAGTTTCAGCTAAGATGTCGGGAATAGGTAATGGCTCAGGCCAACGAGAAGCTCGTTCAACAATTGTTAGACAATAACGCATGCCGTCAGATGATTGAAACAGGCCAATGAGCTCAAAACGTCAAAATCAGCTGTTGGCTAACCGTTTGCATTGATAAGAGAATTTATCGACGTCGGCAGACCGTTACCGTTAACATAACTCTTTTCAACGATACGTTACGATACGATAAGTAGGTAGGAAACTTGAGTAAGTAGGTAAAATGAAAACGCCCATTTTGGCAAAAGGGGAGATAGTAGGGATTCACCACTCCACTGTCGATATCTACCAATCGATTTTCAATAGCTGTTTTAACCTTATATTCTGGATATTCTTCCTACAAAAAGCAAATAATAACTGGATATTAGTATTATCCTGTTAGTTCATTATAGAAACAAACCGGATAATAGTATTATCCTGTTTGTATATTATAGAAATAAAAAGTCTTTAGGTCTTTTCAAACGAGGTGGGCAGCTGTTTCTAAGATCAACGAGGAGCGAATTAGCATGTTCTCTCATCGATGAGTGGAGCTTGGAATACGCGGATCGTAAAACGCAATGCACTTCAGTCAGTCAGTCGCGCTCGTACCGTAAACAACATGTTACGAAAGCTCCATCAATATGTCTGTGAAGTGCGGAAGTTGTGAACTTGGATTTTCTCATAATGCGTACCGTACCAAATGTGCCACCTGTGCTTGTATTTTTCATATCGGCTGTGTGAATTTATCTCGAGATGATTATTTATTCTTGAAATCGAGTAAGAATTCGTGGTATTGTGATCCGTGTGGGAAAGAAAGGAGAAAGTCACGCGTCCTTGGGGAGGCTGCGCATGCGCTGACCAGTGGAGAGGGTGACAACAATGATGATCAAGATGATGAGTTATCCGCTGATCCTTTCGTCAGGATGCTTGAAGCAATAGAAGAGATAAGGGCCGATGTCAACAAATCCTGCTTATCTGTGCGTAAAGAGATTGCGAACGTTCAGGAGGAGGTGAAAGATATCAAGGCAAATCTGAACAAATACTCTGATATCATTGAGGAACACGTGAATACTCTGGCTGCATTAAAAACTTCTGTCGATTCGCTTAAATCAGATATTGATCAGATTGTGGATGATCAGGCGGCTATGCAAAAGAATATATGCGATATTGATGTGAAACTAAATGATATTGATCAGCTACAGTTGACGAATCGTATTGAAATATGTGAAGTTTCCCAACCCGACCATGAAGATGTTGTACAAACTGTTATTAAAATTGGGGAAGCCGTTGGCTTTGAGATAACTGCTAATATGATAAACGATTGCTATCGCCTACGTCCTAACCTGATTACTCAGCAAGCTGGTATCCTAATTGTAGATTTTGTTAGGAAGCTTGACAAAATTGCACTTTTTAAGGCGGTAAAAGCTCTCAAAACCCCTTTTACGAACAGGTTAATGGGCGACCTTCTGGGTGAACCGAGCAGAACAACAGCCTCACATACGTGAACCGAAAATTGCTCCAATCCACTAAAGAATTCCGTAAGCAGAATGGATACAGCTTCTCGTGGGTGAGAAATGGGAGAATCTTCCTCAAGAAAACAGAAGCCGATCCGCCCATTCAAGTAGTTTCAATGCAGACTCTCCGTGATCTCAGCAAGGCTAACACACCTCGTCGGAGCACCAAGTAGGCACTACACACTTCTTAAACCCGGTCTGATGTATAATACTATACCTACGTAGATTCGAAATGGTTAGATTAATTTTATTATTTCTGATGATTAGTCTGGACTCTCGAGACATGACTTAATTTATTGTATTTTGAATCTGAGAAGAAATAAGAGTAAACAGCAATTTGTTAAATACCGCGATAAATCATGTCTAGAACAAGATATTTTTTTAGAGAACGCACGTAAAATTATCTGGCAGCCAGTATATGAAGCACATGACATTGATTCTAAAGTTACAACGTTTCATAAGCTAGTATATGAACTGTATGATAAAAGTTGTCCCATAAAAATGATTAAAAGTACCCGACCTCCAGCTTCTTGGATAACTTGCGAAATACGTAGTATGATGAAAGTCAGGGATCAGAAATATAAGTTATATAAGAGGGTTAAAACTGATTGCAATTTGAATGACTATAAGAAGGCTCGAAATAAAGTCAAACAAATGCTGCGAAATGCAAGAAACAGGCACTTTGCGAAACTTTTTTCTACTTCCAAATCGCCCAAGGAATTCTGGAAAATTGTGAAGACTCAAGGTATTGGGCAATCGAAACCTAAAGCTGAAACGTTGCCGGTGAGTCTTGATGAAATTAATAAATTTTTTTGTGACGCAAAGGATTCGAATTTTGACGTTAATGAGACTGTGCATAGGTATAATTCTTGTCCCAGGCAATTTGACGAATTTAACTTCAATCATATTACGGAACAGGATATTATCAAGTCCATGGGCAATATCAGTTCAAGCTGTGTTGGCTCAGATGGCATACCCATAGACGTACTAAAGCGACTAAAAGATATCGTAGTACCGGTGCTATTGCATGTCTACAACTACTCAATTGAGACATCATCATACCCAGCGATCTGGAAGTATTCCCTTGTAGTGCCATTCCCCAAAGTCAACAATCCGACAAAACCTAGTGAGTTTAGGGCTATAAATAAACTGTGTGCAGCTGGGAAGATCTTTGATCGTGTAATCTACGAAATGGTTACTGATAACAATAAAAAACAGCAAATAATTGATAAAAAACAGTCTGCATACCGGATAGGTTATAGCACTGAATCCGCGCTCATTTGTGTACTGGATGATTTCAGGAGGAGCATGGACAATGGTAAGGTGACAGTTATGGTCCAAATTGACTACTCCCGTGCATTTGATTGCGTTAACCACGAGGTTCTGATTGCGATTTTCAGGTCCCTTAACTTTAACATGAGGGTAGTCGCGTGGTTCGAGTCCTTTCTGAATGATCGTTGTCAATGCGTTGTTGATATGGTGGGTGCACAATCTCAAACCATGAAAATGGGAAAGGGCGTGCCTCAGGGGTCAGTGCTGTCTGCTTTGATTTTTAGTATGTATACCAATAACTTGCCAAGTTTTCTACGGAATTGTAATTATCATATATACGCCGATGATGTACAATTGTACATAGAAACTTCAATTGAGGATGTTGGGGAAGCAATAGCAGTTCTGAATGACGACATTGCAATATTGAACGACTGGTCCCACAAGCATGGCTTGGATGTCAATCCTTCTAAATGCAAGGCCATTATAATAGGTTCGAGTCGGCGAATCAGTGTCTTGGACGAACTGGCAACTCTGGATTCTATTAGGCTAAGCAGCACTATTATAGATTATTCAAATCAAGTAAAAAGTCTTGGAATATTGATTGATAGGACTATGAATTGGAGCGGACAAATAACCTCATTATGTAGCAAGGTGTACGGCGGCTTACGCCAGCTTAGGCTCTTCGCCAGTAGCTTTCCTATTGACATCAGAATTAGTCTGGTTCAAGCTCTAATTATGCCTTTTTTCGACTATGCCTGTCTTGCCTACTGTGATCTCACTTCTGAAAAAGTTACACTGTTTCAGCGTGCGCAAAATGCAACTATACGTTTCATTTTTAAATTGCCGATTGATGAACACGTGACGAAATACTACATTCAACTAAAATGGCTAAAAATTGCAGAACGCCGTGAGCTAGCTTTAGGTGTAATGATGTTCAAGTTGATGAAGTTTAACAACCCTGAGTATTTGAGTCGTAGCATTCTGAGGAGGGCACAAGTACATTGTGTACCGACTAGATCTGCTCGTAACACGCTCCAAATTCCTTCCCATAAGACAAATTTCTACGGAAAATCATTCTCAGTATTGGGTGCTAAGTTCTATAACGAAAATGTAATGTTGTATAATACCGATCAGTCTGTTAATGCTTTCAAAAAGAACCTCAAAGATAAATTGTTAGCCAGGTACGTTTCTTAGATAAATAATTGCCTTGTCCCAAGTTCATGACATTGTATTCTTCATTCTGCATAATTATATATTATATTAAGTTGTTTCCTGTAATACTGACTGACGATTAATGCTGTTGTCTTATGCTTTCTGTATGTATTGGAAGAGAGGGCCCCATGGTCCTAAATATGTACAGAATAATTTAATAAACGAAGTCATTCATTCATTCATTCATTCAATTCAGGGATGTCCAGATCAGTATCTAATGTGGAGTTACGGACAATCCCCGGTTTTGTGTTGTCTGGATCCGTTTATGCGAGTGTTTGCAGTGGAGCCCCGAAGTCCGCACGAATCCATCCGAATGAGGCGAATTAGTGAGAGATGTATAAGTCACTTGGTGTCCAGACTTAGAGAGGATTTCCTCCCAAGAAGGCTTTTGAGCTGATTTGTTGGTGTCTTACCCACCGAACAAGCTGTTCTATATAATATATTATATTATATAAGCTGTTATATAATATTATATAATATTATATAAGCTGTTCTATATAATAATATTATTCTCTCCACGATTACTGACTGATTAGTAATCACTCCATTTCTTTCAACCAGCTGCGTGAATTCTCGCAGTGTTTCTTCAGCTTGAAACGGGTCGTCTGCCTTGCACATTTCCTACATCATCCGCGAAATCTGTGGTGGGGAAGTCACTCGTATAGATCAAGTACATCAGAGGCCCCAATATGCTGCCCTGATCTCGTCTGAATAAGACAAATGTTATCGGTGTTACAAAATGTATTCTTTTAGTTCGGGCTTCTCTTGAAAATAGTAAACCAACCTTTGAGTAGCCGAGATATTCAACTTCGGTTTACGTAAAAATCCACTTTAATCCAAACATAATTCAACATGTAGGAACCTGAAGATTTTGGGTCCATAGCAATGTCTCGAATTCTTCGTGAATTCTCTAAAACACCTCAGGAAAGAGCTTTCCATTCAGACTCCGAAGAGACACATTCCGAGCGTTCCTTCAGAATCAAGAAACACCGCAAAACCTTTTGTTAAGATATAAGAGGGGGTTGCAATGGTACGAGTAAAATGCCAAGAACGTAAATTGCGCGGGTTTAGACGGGACTCTCTCGTTTGGCAGGCGTCCCAACATTCGCGCAGGAACCCGTTACAGGAAAATGAAACGGAGGAACTAGAAGTGCTATCTGCGCGTTACGGATCTTTGATAATAGCACTCTATTGAGGTACCTTTTACGGTTTGCGGGAGCTGACCCCCTGAAATGTATAAGACGAACGTACTACAAAGATGGTGCGAAAAGAGCTCTCAATCCATTCAGATTAGTGACGTTCTGACTATAGTTAAATACTCTAGTTTATACCTTATATAATTTCGGTTTCGGTGATTAAACAACCCAAAAGTGAATGGTCCAGTGATACGAGTTAAAGGCAACAAGATTGCTATTGCCTCTTGAATTGAAGGGAAGGAGTTACAGTTTACTGTGTGTTAAGACACTCTATCAATGTTATTTTATTATTACTTCAGTACAGTAATTATGTTACAACTATCAATACTGAAGTAATAATGGTAATGGATAATAATTATCCATTTACCCAAGTGAAAGTGTATAGTTACCTTTACCACCTCTCACCAGAAGCAACACTGACCATCTGAAGCAAGTGCTGGGCTCATTAATTATCAAGCAGCCCCATTGAGTGAACAGTGAACAGTGATAGTGAACAGTGGTAACAGATAGCATGGAGAAAGATGGATTTGTTACGTGGGTCTATCTGCCTGCCTAGGGCTGCAGCATACTGGACACCTGCATGCTGAGATCTCCAGCTCAGGACGCCAGGAGTTTTGGTGAGATCCACCTATGTTCGGGCTTCTTCTTCTTCCTACCATGTTCAGTCTCTACCTCTGCCTATTGGTGTGCCTGTTTATTCTGTGTTAAATCTATCTCTGTGTCTGTGATATACCTCATCATAATATGATCTAAATAGATCTCCCTATCTACAGTGGCCACTCTACATGTGACCACTGTAGGTAGGCAGATCTACTTACTAGACCATTATCACTGGTTACCATTAATAAACTAGGTAATCTCATCTGTTCTTATGTTATAATTAACATAAGAAGAAACTGGGGACAAACATAAATTTATGTTTGTCCCCAGTTTCCATCACATTGCTTATAAGTTATAACTTATATCTCTAGTTCCCTCACTATGAAATCTAGGGACGCTGGAGCGTCCCGCCCGCCAAGAAAACCAAAGCCCTGAAAACCGAAGCGACTGAGACACTGATTACGCGACGGAACAAGTTGGGGTTTTCACCCTCCCGTAGCTAGGGCCCCTGAGTGTCTCGAGAGTTGATTTTTTGTACACCAACTCTCCAGGGGCACATGAGGACGTAAACCAAATTTCAGCTCTCGGGAACATCAGGTGTCGGGGGTATAACAGTTTTAAAACCACTATTTTTCACGTTTTTCGTGTTCTTGTTGTTGTTGTTGTTGTTGTTCATTGACGGGGCTACAGCCCAGCAGACCAATCGGATCGAGCTGAAATTTTGCACACACGTTTGTTAAGCTCCAAGGGAGTGCCTTTTGAACATTTTGTCTCCCTCCCCCATTTCCCCCCCCTATTAGGGGGGAAATAGTAATTTTTAGGAATTTGAAATGGTCATAACTCCTTCAAAATAGAAGCTTTTTCAGATTTCCTTTTTTAGTTTTATTCAGCTTTCAGGACTGTTTAATTTGAAATCAAAATCAGCTTCCTAAGGGGGGAAATAAAGGAGTTATGATGATTTTTCTATTTTCAACAATAACTGCCGCCAAAATTGATGGAAATTGGTGCGGTTGGTCTTAAAATGTCCACTAGGTTGTCTAGTATATGCTCAATAATTTTGAACTAAATCTCAATCGTTTCGACTAATCCACAGCCAAAAATACGTGAATAAATTCCACATCTACTGATTTGGCTAATTTCCGCAAACATCAAAGTTGAACGGTGGTCAGAAAAATTGTCGTAGAGTGGCGCCTGCTTAAGGATCGATAGGAAATTTTATGGGCTTTCGAATGAGGGTAGCACACTTTGTCACTTTTCCCAACGGTTCTCGAGTTATTCGCGATTGTTGGTATAAAAACGTACGTTTTACCTTTTGCAAACTTTCTCTTCCACTTTCTCTTCGACACCAATTGTAATGATTCTCAACAACAAAAATTTGCACAATCTTTCTGCCTGATCTATCTCGTGTAACGGCATGACCTGTTTGGTGGAAGGTAGACGATTGTTCTTTTGAGATTTCGCAGTATATGCATTTGAAGGATTCCTTGCGATCTGTTGAATTTTTTGTCCTATTGAATACTGAGCGCATTCGGAATTTGCAGTTAAGATTTAAAGTTCATTGCTATCTGCTAGTTGTATATAAACTACGACATACCCGTACGATAAAACAATGAGCCGTTTTCCGCCTCGCTGTACGATCGAAATGCCTTGATATTCTCCCTCGAAATCCATTCCGCGCTCCGTCTGAACATTACGTGTATGAAATTGGAGATATTCCACGAAAGCGCTACTGACATATGAGCGTAGGACCTACAAAATAGCCAGGTTTTAATTAGTCCGGAAGGACTCGTCCCTACAGAGCAAGCGGATCGTAGAAGACATTTAATCAAACGCCCTCTGGTCGGCGCTGCCTACCTTATTAAATTCCCCAACTGTCCCAAGCGCTTCTTCCGAACAAAAAATATACGTTCCAAGCACTTTCCACTTTGTTTTTTCTTCTTTTTTTCCTCCTCTTTTCTCCTCTGCTTTTCAGCCTTTATTTTCTTCGCTAAACGATCTAGAAGTTAATATCGTTGGAACAAGACAACTAACAACGGTATTTCCGAGATATCCAACTTATTGAAAGACGAGGGACGGGCGAATTTGACGGGCACATACAACGGAAGAGGGCTTTAACAATATCAAAAGGCCGTGCCTCTAAGTACGTTATATTCACAATGAACGTTTTCGGGGCATGACAAGAAAAACTGGGAACTGAGCGCCAATTTAAAGTCTAACAACTCAAATGGTCATACAAGAACATCCTTTAGCCTTCTGACCGAATTTCTGATACCCTGATCCTTGACTTTCTGCCTACTAGTTAACTGAAAGCTGGTTAACAAGCTGTTCTTCATAATTTCATCGTTTGGGGATCGTTCAGACATCGAGAAAGCTTAAAATTTAAGCTTTATTTAAGCATTTAATGTTGTTTAAGGAACCATCAGGTACATTTGTCTGAACAATTTTGAACGTTGTACAGTTCAGGCCTCTTTCCGATCTCTTCATGTTTCCTGGACATGAATTTGTGTTTTGGACATCAATGGTACCAGGTCCATGGAGAACATGTGAACCATCAAGTGAATGGCCAGTTGCCATGGTGTTAGGGTATTTCAGGTTGAGGAACATTTTCCGCAACCGGAATGCCTTTCTTCTTCTTTGCCAACGTCTTCCCATTTTCTTCAGAATTTTCTTTTTTTGGAAGTGGTTTTTTCTTGCTTTCAAGCCGATGACGTTCTGATTCTCCTACTGGAATTACTGGATTCTCGTAAGAACAGACGCATGTTGCTTTCTTTTTAACGAGATCCTCACCCAGTAGTTTCCTCTTCAACGTAAGATATCGGATGCTATAGTCTCCATCGGCCTTCCTGGACGTTTTGAACTGCGGTCGCCATTGCTTCTGCAGACCAGGCAGCCCGATTGGTCTTCCTCATATACTCCTTATGTACCTGTAAACACACCGAATAAATGTGGAGCTCAGTTTACACTAGCAGAAATTCTTCACTTCGCCAAGGAATATGAGTTTCAGACAACTACAAGTACCTATACCATATTTACCCCAATCGAATGAGGAAGCGGCGAATGCTATTACAATAGCTACATGAATTTTGTCGATTCACGTTCTTACAGAACCACTAAGTTAGAATCAGGTTTATCCTCAGCAGAATTGTTGTACGGAAGAAAACTCAGATCAAACTTAGCTTCTTTGAATGATTACTGAAACGTTAGTGGTGGCCGAGATTTAGTGGTGAATTAGATTTATTTAGAACCATAAGACCTAATTGAGAGGCTGAAAAAACAGTTGATTGAAGAAGAAGAGCAAACTGTGAGAAATATAAAATATAGATATAATGTTTGTTACTTATCAGAAGTTATTCTTAATTATATTTTATATCTTTAGTGCCAATACATAGTCAAGAACAGATTCGAGGTTGGAGGGGAAAGCTACTGGCCACAATATCATACTAGGAAGATGATTGAAAATTGAATCAACGTGGCGTTGAAAAGTCGTAGCATGTGGACTTCTGTTGACAACAGCCGCGGCTGCCATCAAACCACGACAAAATTATCCTGTCCAAGGATCGCATAGTACGAGATTATACCAGATATCCAATAAATAACCAGATGGCGACCGCGTTTGAATTGAGAAACTCCGAAGCTCCATCACTCAGGTCGCCAACTTCAATTTGAAAGTCGGAACAGTCGTCGGGGGAATAGAGCGCTCAAACCGAGAACCGGTTACGCTGCTGTCACAGATGTTACCGGGATTGTTCGGCGCTGGATCGAGCTGCGGGAGCAGCTGCAATGATTATATTGAGAGAAGTTAGAGAAACGGCTTTTGACGCCGGGAATCGTCCGAAGTTTAGACGGCGAACGTCAAGAAAGTTGATGGCTCCCTCGGGTCAGAGAGTTAAGGGCGGTAACTTGAGTCTGCTTTCTATACCTACTCCGGTTCTGGATCGGCTCCTGAACCTGCTAGAGTGTCGTGCATTGACATCCTGACTGATTCAATACATCGTTTTGCATTTTCAATAACAATTATTGTTAGCAGGAAAGCTTAGTACTTAAGCTAACAACGCAAGCCAAGTGTTCCTTCAGGTAACTGCATTAGAAATTAAACCAATTAATCAACTGAATTCACAAATAATAGATGTATATAATAGATGAAGATGGTTTCGTTGAAAAAAAAAAAAAAAAAAAAAAAAAAAAACCCCGCAAATTCTTGAAACAACGGTTTATTATCTTTTTCGTGCAGATAACTCATCCTTGTAGATCACTAAATGATTGAATTATTATTATTATTATGAATTATAATTAATGATTAATAACACAGATCTGCAAAGATTTGTTGTTGAACAGCTGAAGGTTATTTCCAAAGTAATTTTCTGCGTAGAATCTGAATCGAATCTCAGAATAGTCCAATCACGTCAGAATTTTGAGATATTTGAGGTTATGTACACGAAAAATGGCTAATTCGGCTCCAATATGATGACCTATTCGAACCATGATTTTTCAAAAATACTTTCGCACCATATTGTAGCCGCCATCTTAAATTCTTGTAATCTCACCTCAAATTCGTAATTAGCATCTTCGGAAACCCCAAGTTATACGTTTGATATGGTTTAAATATTGTATGACGAAAAAGGTTTTTTTTTTAGGCCAGTAGAAGTTTTTCATGTCATCCCTCACCTAAAAATCGCCATAATTTTCGAATGAAGCATCTTGCAGTGTCATTCAAAGCCTCATTCTGAAGAGAAAGAGTATTACTAGACGATGTAATAATATTAGGTACATAGAAATAATATGTAATATTATTACATAGTAATAATATTACATATTATGCAGAAGAAAAGAAAAATTGTATGCAGCCTGTATCTAACATGAAAAATATCCAAATTAGCCATTTTTCGTGAACATAACCTCAAATATCTCTAAATTCAGACGTGATAGGAGAATTCTGAGCTCGGATTCAGATTCTGCGCAGAAAATTACTTCGGAAATGACCTCCAGCTGCTCAACAACAACCAGAACCCAATTATTTGCAGATCTGGATTACAGTAATCATTATCAAGTAGTGTAAATTACTATTAATTATTATTAATGATTAATAATTATTGTTCGTAATCAATAACTATTAATAAAGATTATTAATCATCAATAATAATAATTATTAATTGTCTCGATATCTGAAACCCTGTGCGGTTCGTATCACCTGAGCTAGATTCGAATCCTAAACCTAAATTCGATTAGCAATGAATAGCAACTTATCAATTGTGATTCTCACTCAATTGTACTATTCTATCCAAATCAAAAATCAACTTCTTTCAAAGGTTCATCTTGTCGAAGGTCCATTTCATCCGAAATAAGTACCCCAAGTCGATGAGAAATCCAACTTTTACATAGGTATTTGTTCTACTTCTGTCTGAATGGCGTTTATTATTTATGACTAAATAACGTCAAAAGTGACAGAAATACAATATTTACCGGTGAAATTTCGATGCAAATCAATTGGAGCGTACAGCTCGAAAGCTGAACTGATTTTATCATTGTTTTATCCATCTGTATTCCTCTTGGAGTCATCTGAGCAATAAATTCGCTCTAATTCCATTTTTCTTCTTCCCCCGCTATCGATATATTCAATCCGATTAGATACGCGGCCTAACGAACCCAATTCCAAGTCATTTCCTCTCCCGGAACTCCAGGCGGCGGAAACCTAATTTGTTTCCGAAACCTTCCATTTCTGAATAGAGAGGGGATAATGAAAAAACCCCTTTCGGCTTAATCGGTCCATAGGAGGTCGGACCTTGGGGATACTCGGGGAAATAACACTGAATCGGTTCCTCATCCGAAGGGCGAAAACCCAAATGGGGGGAACTCGGTCGTTTTCCGCCAATTGAATCATCCCATCATCTGATCGCCCGTCGTATTCTTTTCGAGATCCAATCTCGAAGTGCCGAAATAAGGAGGCGGTCAGTAGGGGAAATGAGACAGTATGTCGAATGGCAGTATCTCGAATGTCGAGAGTTGCTTGAAAAAGAGATGATCTTTTGGTATGTGGTAGACAAAGGAATTTTGTCTGTATAAACGTGAAATTACATTAAGTCAGAGCGGTGTAAAGTAGAGATTTTGAGAAGATGACTTGAACATTTGATCAGGTAGGTTAAGGAATGAGATCGCAGTTCAAAAGGGTGTTGATGGTTGATTAGAGCGCCAGGGCTGCAAAAACTGCTGCAGTGACAGGTGAATTAGTGGAATACCTCTTGCGACTAGAGGAGGACTAGAGTGACTAGGGTCAATAGGGATGAAAATATCGATGGTTCATGTCTCCATTGTGGTCGGGAAAGAAGTGTAGAGCATATTGTGTAGATCATATAGGTGTAACCTTTTAATTAAATTAATTCCCACAATAAATGAATGAATTCCCACAATAATGGAATAACTATAATTAAATTATAGTTATTCAATTATTGTGGGAATTTTTAGAAGAAAATGGTATTGAAATATACCTAAGTTTAGGCGATAAGTTTTGTAAATGTTTTTCATTGATATCCTTCGATTGTGTTTTATGATTAATTATGTTTTAATTATGGCTGCATGTTAAAAACCATGCCAATAAAGAATTTTTGTGTATAAAAAATGGTTGATTAGGTAAGGAAGAGAACGGTGGGGAAATTACCATATCTTCGGCCTATAAGCGATACCTCATATGAAAAAATATTTGGGGGGGGGGGGGGGTTGAAACTGTTGGAAACAGAAGAACTACACACGTGGATTTATTGAGACATCGTAACTGTGAAAAAAATGCCTTAAACTCCTGTAAGCTTAAGTCTAAAAAGCTTTTGGAGCTCCACAACGTATGTGACGAAACACCAAACACAAGTGTTTCGTAAACGTTAACTCGTAAATGAACGTGTTTTCCCGTAAATCTGTGTTTCCCCGTAACATTACTTGTGATTTGATTTTTGAAATGCTATGGTACCACTCAAAAGAATTAAGTACATGAATTCAATACTAGCATTATAAGGTTTCACATGTTGATATGATCCGGAGATCGGATTTCACCTAATATTAACGATATAATTAACACGTAAAGCTGAACTTACTACTTGGTACTTGAACTAAGGTATAAATCCGCTCGTAGATGCAGAAAAATCGTATACGTAAAACCACATGCAAAAACTCCGTTTTGTGCATACCTACCTATCACCGTTCTGTCTAGATGACTAAATTATTGAATAATTACTATTTTGAATAATTCAATTTCATAATTCAATTTGGATAATTATTATCATTAATTACTATTAATTTTATCAAGTAGTGTAAATCATTATTAATTTCCGGCGGCAAAAGTTGTTTTGTGAATAACTTATTGTAAGTATCTGGGGATGCGGCCCGTGACTGAAAGAGGAATGAAGCGCTGTAAAAAAAAAAAAAAAAATAAATAAAAATAATAATAATAATAATAATAACATAACACCAACCACCACTCCCTCATGGTCTCATGAGACTGTGTATCGAATTTTAGCGCCCTAGGGTGAACAGCATGGAAGTTGGAACTGACGTGATGTTTACATTTTGAACCTTGGCCAACTTTGCTTGACCGTGGTTCACTTCGCTCGCGTGAGAGCTTCCTGTAGATAGATAGACGCATAATATGCAGACCTAGCAAATCAAAATCGGTTCAGCTGTTTGACCGTCTATAGAGTATTATTGGCCGAGGCCAATTGAAGAAAAACAAAAATTATTTGTTATTTCCTTCAATAATATAATACTATAAAAGTGAACCACTGTCAAGCAAAGTTGGCCGAAAATATAATATTATTATTTTTTCCTTGAATTGGCATCAGCCAGTAGCCATATCGCCATGAAGCGTTTATTATCAAATATATAGAGTTTTATATGAAATATTGATAGATTGTGTACTATGTTTCAATACATGAGCATGATATGCAAATTGCTGTAACTGGGATACCACGTTAGTTGATAGTACCCTAGGAGCCACCTTAATACAGTTCACTCCACTTTTAACCCACGTTCGATACCGAGGAAAACAGTATTTTATTAAATTATTAATTATTTTATTAAAAAACAGTATTTTATTAAATTATTACTAGTGCTCCTACTTTTTTGTGCAGTCCCTGTACTTCAATGAAAATTTATACACCCGACCGGGGGCAATTAAATTTCCGTTCAATCGAACTTTCACCCACTCACGGTTTTCCGACTTGAAATTTTGGCAGATATCTATTTCCACTTCGTTCCTCGAAACTGATGAAATCTTCCGGGGATTGAAAACGGTCATTCGGGCGCTTGAAGGGGTGGGGGGATGCTATTTGTTTAGCTGATTGAAAACTAATCCCGTGCCCTCGAAGTCCTTCCACTTCACTACTTAATGCCCTTTCCCGGACTCTCCCCTGCCCTTAACCGAGGGATAGGAGCAGATAGCAGCTGCTAAGCCAGGGATTGAGTCTGGTCGAAGGGCAGGGCCCCGATGAGAGGGTTAAATAAGGCGGCGAAGACGAGAGGGGTGAATGTGGGTAGAAATGAGGGGTAGTGAAGGGATTTAAAGGGTGGTTTTAACCCTTCAGCTTAACCCAAATCACGATAACTTCGGAAAATCATTTCTGGCCTCAAGTGACAAGTTAATCATCCCAGCATCTTGTTTTTACCTACTCACATTCCGACGTCGACAAAAGTTTTTAAACTGATAATCAAATTAGATAATTCGGACAGTGTGAATTATTGATTATTTAGTCCTCCGAGTTATTTTAATCATGATCTTTTATAAAGGTAACGAAGTACATCACAGTAACGGGGTCTGAAAACTGTACAACACAATAATAAGTAGGAATCGCTCGGTAGAGTCGATCAGCAAAGGAAAACAGGGATTGCAACAAGTTATTCACATTGTCTCGGAATAATGAACATGCTCTAAGAGTAGGTGTGAGGTGAGAATGTAAATTCGAATAGATCTATTCACATGAGACGACGAGGGAAACCCACTCGACCAATCTTCATGTGAAAAATGGCGAAAAAGTTCGAAGAAGTCGATGACAAATCGAACAGATCCATTCGTATGAGACATTGAGGCAAATTGAGTAAAAACGAGGTACAATTTTGAGAAAATCGGAATTTAAATTCGAAATTATTGGAAGATTTTGGTTCATTTTGGAAGATTTTGGGTCTTTGACAATGAATGTATGGAATCGCCCAAGAAAAAAAAAAAAAAAAAAATAACCACCTTTCAACATTTGCTGGTTTACGTTCTAAGATATTTAGATCATTTGTAAGGTTTGCGGACCCCTCCTGTCCATCTCTTCTTGAACGTGGGTCCTGATAAGATTGTCCCCTTTGATCGTGGTTTTGACAACGGTTACGATCGTGGGTATATTATCATTTACGTCGCGTCCTTCGTCGATATGCTTAGCACACTTCCCTGGGGGACACCGAAGAGAATTGGCTTGGAAGTAGAGGGAAAGTTGCCGCACTTGACCGAAAAGGTTCTTTTGCAGGATTGCAGTAGTAGGTGTCTAGAAGGTGGCGTTTTAGCTTGAAGAGTAGGCCGTCGTGCCTTACTTTATCAAATGCCTTTTCTGCGTTCAGGAATACTTCAGAACAATCCTTATTTTTTCTTAAGCGTCCAAAATTGTATCAATTACTCTATGCAGCTGCTGAGAGCGTGAGTGTTGTATCCGGAAGCCAAATTGTGAATTTTGAAGATGTGGATCTAGAAATATGAGGCGTTTTTGCAGTATGAATCGTTCAAATATTTTTGATACAGTATTCAACAAGCGTATAGGCAGCTAACTGGTTGGGTCTATTCTGTTTTGCCTGGTTTTTTAATGAGAATTATATTGGCGTTGAGGGAAGTAAGTCTTCAGAAATAAATGTCCTCTTCCATTATCAAAATCTTCTATTTCAAGCCAAAATTCTTTTTCTACTTCTTGTGTTAATCAATTCGTGACCTTTTTTATTGTCATCATAATGAGCTCTGCTGGGCCGTACATTTAGATTTTTTCTCTCCACGCATAACCCCAATGAACCCAAAAGAAAATGGCCATAGAACGGACTCGTGAACCTCTTTTTTTTTCATCTGTTTTTATCATCCACTAAAGCCCTTTCGGCCATAATGGTGTAACTCCAGGCCCCGAAACTTGATGTGAGTCCTTCCTCCCGCCACATCATTTCGGTCCATCAGTCGCTACATTTAATAATGAAAATACCCTTCGGGCGGCTCGGGGTGTAAGGCTTTACCGCCATCATTTCTCAAGACTATTAATCCAATCAACTTTCTTCCGCCGGCCCCCGTTCTTTCTCTCTCCGGACTTTGTATTTCTCATTTTCTTTCTCATTTTGCGTATTTATTCACGCGAATTTAGATGTTTTCCAAACATTGGAATGGAGTCCTAAATCTCGACCGGGAGTATCACAGAACCACCTCAGTGGATAAAATGTTGCTATGATCTCGCGGGTTTCGATCTTCCTGTCAAGGCATCCCCCAGTCATTTTTTTGACGTGATGGGGCTCAGATGACCTCGAAACCAGATTCAGGATGCAAAAATACATATGAATACCATGGTCCGGAAAAATAGTCCGGACCTTTTTTTTGTAAACCAGTGTTATCAAAGAGACAACTGAGTTGCTTTGATTGTTCTGAAATATAATTTTACAGTTCGAATTTCCATTGTTTTTCTCTCTCCTTACATTTTTTTGTCTCTCCCTACAAACTTAAAAACTATCAAAATTCAATATTTCCCAAACTATCCAATAAAGTGTTAACTTGTTAAGGAACCCACATAGAGACACGATATAAAAACAACAACAAAACACAAAGTTTGTCACAAAAAATGTTGAGCTGGAAATGACCTATAATTTTGAAAAGACCGTTTTACGTGATATTTCCGCGATGGGACGTTTTGAAAGTATCGAACCCTACTCTGTGCCCTTTCCTGTTGATTGAGTGGTATGCAAAGTTTGGAGGATAGAGTTCGAGTGATTCAGTTCGTTGGAGGATTGTGTTAAACCCGGCCATACTTGATGTATTAAAATCAATAATCTGATTTTTCGTGTCTTGTTATGTAAATCCACTGATTTTAGTGTATTAAAAATAACAATTTAAGAAAATGATGTGCATGTTGATGTGATGTGCACGTCAGAAAGACAAATCAGATGTACTTGTCTGACGATAAAGCTGAGTGTAAATATGTGAACAAGGCTGGAAGGGGAGTCGTATGACAGGGAAAGCTTCTGGTTTCGGTGTTGGATGTGTGAAGAACAACCGTCCGTCACTATCTGCAGTCGAGTTTGCTAAGGTATTTTACGACCGTAACTACTTCTCTTTCCCATTGGACCCTCGAACGATAAAAGGATTGAAGGGGGCCCCCTTGAAGTGGTAGAAACCCTTTGGAAGTTCGATATCAAAATCCCTCTCCGGCAGTTGGTCCGGCGGAGGTTCGGCTCTCCGAAGGACAAAGCCCGGTCGATCATCACCTGTCCTAAAGGGGTTTTCACGACAAAAGGACCCTCCCGGTCATCCAGAGCATCGATCAACCTTTCGGACGGACACGGGAGACTAAACACAGCCTCGGAAAATCCAGCTCATTACGGCCCTTTATTCGTATAGTTACGGGCGTTTCATGGCCCGTACACACCACATGTGTGGCTTCATGCCTTTATGATCAAAAATTGGTAACACCAGGCATGAACCAGAGTGTATTTACGCAGCCACTAGGGGCGCCACAAGGTGAGCATTTCTGAATGACAGCAATTGAACGAGCGTTGGGGTGTCTGACACCCCACCCGTATAGTCTGGGGTTAAAACTTCCCAAAACCTCCCCTTAGAGTGGCCCGATTCTGCCCATCTACAAACTTGGCCTTTCGATTGCCAAGACGGATTTTGGGTGCAAATTTGAACTTTTTATCAATCTCTCAACTCTCAATTCTATCGAGAGTTATCGTCTGGAGTGACTCCCTCGATTTCAAGTGATAAATGATTAATGCATTTTCCTCTTTCACGTTGGTTTTATGATTTGTAAGTTAGGTACTTTGATAAACAATATTATCCACGAATTAAATGTTTTAATTCAGTATTCACGGTCCCTGACTCATGTTGGTAACACGTAACACGTTGGGGTAATACAAGCAGGGCTTGTGGAAGATCGGACTCCGGCTCCTTCAGCTGGAAAATCCAACATGGGATGACGAAATTATGAGTTCGGAACTGGAAAATTCATTTCTTTCATTTTTTACTATTACCTATTAAATAGGTAGCTAATGGTAAAAAATGAAATAAACAAATTTTGTTTTATCTTCACGGCCCGAAATTTCCCAACTTTTCCAAGTCAAAAAAGCAGCAAAAAGTTGGGAATTATGAAAGATTTTCACTTCAAAATGTTGATTAATCCAAGTTGGGATAATACAAGCAGTACTATTCCCTACTTGGGAGAAATCTCCATGAACTTTTCAAAAAACCCAGGACTTCAGAGTATGGGAACTCCAAGTTATGCATGTTGGGAAATCCCAGCCTTTTCCTGGTTTTTCCCTTTTCTCATTCCCTCTCCCCCTCTTTTCTCTCATTTATTTTTTCACTATTATTTGTTTCTGTCTTCACGGCCCGAAATCCCCCTCCCCCACCATCACCGGAACTGTATTTATATTGAGCGGTCACAATTCAGTACGACAGTTAGGTACTTCGGTTAGGTGGCTACAGTCTAGTAAGATGAGCCTCTCAGGGGACAAAAATAATCAACATCAGGTCGGGCCTGATGAGTAAATGCGGTCCGACCGGTAGAAATTCCAACTAGATTCTCACTCCGTTCTTGAGTTAAGTGAGTAATTCACTTACTCCACGTCGGCGGAGAAAAAAGTCGGTAGTTTCGCCCCGAGGCGGATCTAACCCAAGTAAGTATAACCGAGTGAATCCGATTCCACAATTTGCATACCTTCTCCTCCTATGGAAACTAGGAATTACGATGCAGTTTCGCTTTCTTTTTCCGTCCTCTTCCCCCACCGTCCAAATGCTTGGCCGCTTTCTCAGCACTCTATTGGAGATTTTCTGCTTTTTTTCCAATTTTCTACTGGGTTTGACGTTGCGAACCTGCGTGTCAGTGTCAATTTGAAAATAGCAAATGTTTACAAAACGGCTCCTTGTTCTCTGCGTGGAATGACTGGCCCGGTACGTCAATGTCAAAGTTTAGTTTAGATTCATAAAATTTGAACCGCAAAACATGACCAGCTACCCAAACGAACTCACAGTAAACGTTTATTTATGACTGCTTACAATCTCAACTCCGTGGTGGACCACAGTGCAGACTTTTCTAAAGGAAGTCCTTCTAATATTTGAATTTGATATTTGGAACAGTTCATTCAAGCCCCCCCCCCCCTAGGAATTGGTCATAATTAATAATTATTTACACTAATTCTTCTTCGCTCCTGTGCTTCCTCTCTTGCTGTTCCGTTTGCCGCACTCTACAACTCGTTCTTGTCTTCTGGATGGTTCCCCGCTTGTTGGAGGAGCTCATACGTCACTCCCATTTTCAAGAAAGGTGACAAGTCCAAGGTCAGTAACTACCGACCAATTTGCTCTTTGTCTACCGTCCCGAAGATTCTCGAGAAGACCTTCTTCTTCAGCGCCTCCTGCTGATCTGACTATTCCCCCCCCCCCCCTCATATATTTTGCCCTCGATGCGCATTTTTCTGCGCAAAGTGTAGACTGTCACTTGTGGTATTGTGAATTATTCTTTGTTGTATTGGGTTCGACCCGTATTATTATAAATAAATAAATAATAATTATTAATAATCAATGATAGTTCAATGATATAGGTAGTGATCTACGCAAGAAAGATAAGGAACCGCTGTGTACGAATTTGCTGAGATTTTTGCTGGGTAACAACACAATGGTGTAGTCAGAATAGAGATATCTCATTCTGTTATCAGATTAGAGCAGATGAACCGTGAAGTGCATCTAAAGTATCAACCACGTTTCTTCATCTTCAATGTGCTCCAGTTTGAGAACGGAATAATATATCGCAATTCTGATGTCACTATCGTGTTCAGCATGAAACAACCTTTAAAATGAGGTGTCACTTTTGTCCATCTACAAACTTAGCCTTTCGTTGCCAAGACACGTTTTTTGTCCAAATATAAATCAATTCTAACGAGAGTTATCGTTCGGAGTTATTCTTCAAAAATTCACTTAAATGGATAATGGATGGCCTTTTGGTTTATTGTCTTCAATAATGAACCTTAGGAATCGCCCAAGAAAAAACATTCTCAAAACAAAACTCAATAGGTACACATAATTCTGTCATAATAATGATACAGAAATTACCGAACTAGGTACTTTTTTACATAAATCCCTCTCGCATGAACCTGGTCAAACCAAGAGCTTGTTTTTCGTGCGCCTGCGTTCGTTATTCTAGCTCATTTACTGCAATAATATTTTAGGACTTCTTTTTTAACCTGGATAGATATTTCTCATTTTATTTGTCAAATAAACAGGTACTTGAACGATTTTATTAGTGTGAATTCCAATGAAGTCTTCAGGCCGGTCGGTAAGGTAGGCAAGCAGGTGCTTGCATAACCATGTCTGAAGAATTCATATGAAGTCATTTCTGAAAAACTCTGCGAATTCTTGACACAACGGTTTATTATCTTCATCGCGCAGATTACCCTTCTGTCTAGATCACTAAATGGTAGATTATGAATAATCAATCATTATTCCGCCTCCTTCTCCCTCATACTCCTCCTCCCTCCCGTGTCGTCCCTCATCACTCCTCTCTCCTCCTTCCACCCTCCTCCCCGCTCCTCCTCCCCGCTCCTCCTCGTTCCTTTCTCATTCTTCCTCCTCCTCGCTGCTTCTCCCTCCTCCTCGCTGCTTCTCACTACTCATCGATCGCTAACTGACACTAGGTACGTATAAGCAAGTCGATTCATCAGTTGTATAGTTCGGGTACTTACTGAAATATCGAAGTTTGTTCTGTGTCATGATTGTTTGCGGATCTTTTGCGTTTATTACAACTTGTAATTCTTGACACACCGGTTGATGAATTAATACAAATAAAACGTACCGATATAATTCTGAGGTTTTCATTCCACCGCAATAATTTTTCTATAAAAGAAGTACCTACCAACAATTTGTTGGCAACAAACATTAGACATTACCGCGAACGATTTTATGAATCTTCGTATCTTGAAACGTAAACCAACCAATTTTGAAGGGGGGTTAACAAATTTTTTCTTCGGTCGATTCCAATGGTTCGTTATCGAAGATAATAAACCAACAGAAGAATACATTAATGGGTTAGAAGCACTTATTCCTGAATTCCGTGCGCCAAAAAAGTAGGATGCGTGTCGGACCCGGTGTAGTACACGATGTCTTCATTTTCGATGGAATTATTTCGATATTTCGATAAAAATTGGCTTTAGGTTTCGGTTTCCGTGCCCAAAAAGATTCTTCTGTAAGGAATTTCTGAGACGTACCTAAATCCTGGTTGAGTCCCAGAAAATGGAATTTCTATCGAAACTTCACTTTAGTCACTTACTACGCAGCACAGTTACGAGTAACACAAAGTTACATTTAATTTAACTACATCAGACTACCTAATACCTTCTGGTATTATTTATTTGACTCTTCGAGGCTTTGAATGAACTGCAATCAATAACTGGGAACGCTGTTACATGTGCAATTACAATCAAAGATTGCATTTGGGTCGAGTGTTTAAACTTTAAACGATAATCAGGTGCCCGCCCTGTGCTGAAACGTGGGCAGTTTACCTCTGAGAATGAGTATAAAATTCAGCTCTTTCACAACTTGGAGAGGTTCCAAATGAAAGAGGCGCATTCAGGCGAACGATTTTCTGTATTCACGCCGTGTTAATCACCAAGAGTTATGTTTGGGTCCTTGTTCAACATTAGAGATATTTAAGGGCATCTCGTAAACGCCATTGAAAATGAATATTTCATGTCATCAGCATTGTTATTTTCCCATTCCATCCGCCGAGATTCTGCACAACGACTGGGAAAGGCCGCCGCAAAGCATCTTACTCCGACATCCGGCCGCCTAACGAGATCTAAATTGGGTCTTTGGAAGGGAAGCGTTTCAGCCCTTGGAAAAAGGATACGTCCGACCAACCAAAACCCTCGGCTGACGGGGTTTGAAAACTCACAATTGGCAGGCGGGAATAAGCCGTCTGCATTCAACGAATACAGTAAACAAACTCGTTTCTCAGGAGATTTGCGATACCCCATGACTTCATGTTTTTGGGGATCTCTGGATCTCTAACCCTCCCCATCTGTCCTAGAACACCTCATTTCGCGGTATAAGTCCGAAACTGATTGGTTAAGGTTCCTTATACTATTTATATTTATGTTATGCTTACAAGTTATACAATTAAGGTTTTACGGGCACTTAATAATCACCTGGTTTTGGCGCCAAGGGAGAAGCTCCACTAGTTCACCCACAACACTTAAACCCTGTTTTTGGTTTATTATCTTCGATAATGAACCATTGGAATCGCCCAAAGAAAAAAAATTCTTTAACCCCCCCTCAAAATTTGTTGGTTTACGTTTCAAGACACGTAGATTCAGAAAATCGAATAAACAAAAATCCGTCCGTCCGCCGTACGCCGTACGCCGTCCCCCGTCCGCCGTCCGCGCCACTTTGCCCAGTTAGCGTTGAGCTAAAATTACGAAATTTGGTTTCTGGGTTTGGACCAGCCCCACAATGATCCTCGAAACTTTTCATAACCCTCGGTCAAGGGGAAGGGGTTCAAAACGAACTTTGAAATTTCGACAATGTCATATCTCTAAACATTCTCAAGAAACGGTGTAATTTTTAGTTCCCTTTTGAATGACCTGAAAAATTAGGAATCTTTTAAGACCAATTGGATTTTTGTGCGACCAGCCGTTCGTTCACAGTGAGCGCGCAAAGGTTTAGGAAAAACACTAAACTTCGCGTCGAAAACGGCCGTTAGGTGGGTCCCGGGTAGCCGCCCAGAATAAAACTGCCTTTTTTCATCTTCCAGGTAAACTACAGTCTAGAAATTTTAACCGTCAGTCGGGGATAGACCACATTGCAATATTCACTCGGTTTCTCATCTATAAAATTGTTTAAATAATACCTTTTTGTAATAATACAAATTAAATTTTGATGCTGAGCTATTGACTTGAAATTTTAAAAATAGGTCAGAACTGGATCACAATGCAATATTCACTCGGTTTCTTGTCTGTAAAATTGTTTAAATAATACCTATTTGTTTAAACAAATTCAATTTTGATGATGAGCTAGAAACTTGAAATTTTAAATATAGGCCAGAAATCGATGACATTCGCTCGGTTTTTTTCTCATTGCAAACCTGTTCATTGTGTACCCAAGATCCTTCCCTAAAAGACCTGGCAGCGGGAAATATTATTCAACATGGTTTGAAAAGGGAAAAACAAGTTTTGTAAAAAATCCCAATGCTCTAGGTAGTAGTCGATACCAGTGACCAACATTTTCTTCAGCAGTCGACATGGTTTTGCACTAGTAGTCGACCTACATGTGTTAGAAGTCGACAGTATCACTTGAGTCAGTAGTCGACAGGTTTCGTCATTCCATCGTTTTCGAATTTTACGACATCTAAATAAAATACATTCAACTGTGAATCGGAACTTGAAAATAGATTAATAAGATGTAATAAAGTAGTTATCAGACTTTTTATTTGCAAACAGCTCATTATCAGTCTCAAATTGCAATAAGTACTTAAGTAAAAAGGTATGAAAAATATAGTCGAAAACTCATTGTCAGAAAATTGACATTACAGTTGGGCTTAGGTACCTATTTACATATTTTTTTTGACATTTTCATGTCTTTGCTTTGGCACATAAACTGAAACGGGAAAAATTTGTACCCTTGATTCACCCTTTCCCTCAGATCACGTCAGAACACAAGCGACCGGCGGGCCATTACGTCAGAGCCTATGACGCACGAGCGTATGACGTGAGACGGCTGGCAGGAGGCCAACTAGTACGTCAGAGCCTATGACGCACGCGCGTATGACGTAAGACGGCTGGCAGGAGGCCAACAAGTACGTCAGAGCCTATGACGCACGAGCGTATGACGTAAGACGGCTGGCAGGAGGCCAACAAGTACGTCAGAGCCTATGACGCACGAGCATATGACGTAAGACGGCTGGCAGGAGGCCAACAAGTACGTCAGAGCCTATGACGCACGAGCGTATGACGTAAGACGGCTGGCAGGAGACCAACTAGTGCGTCAGAGCCTATGACGCACGAGCGTATGACGTAAGACGGCTGGCAGGAGGCTAACTAGTGCGTCAGAGCATATGACGCACGAGCGTATGACGTAAGACGGCTGGCAGGTGGCCAACAAGTACGTCAGAGCCTATGACGCACGAGCGTATGACGTAAGACGGCTGGCAGGAGGCCAACTAGTGCGTCATACGACGAGACCTTTTATGTCTCTGCCCCCCCCCCCCACCCCACACCCACACCGTGTACCTCGTACTTCATTTTGGTTTATTATCTTCGATAATGAACCATTGGAATCGCCCAAAGAAAAAAGAATTTTAACCCCCCCTCAAAATTTGTTGGTTTACGTTTCAAGATACGTAGATTCAGAAAATCGAATAAAAAAAACTCTGCAAATTCTTGACACAACGGTTTATTATCTTCCTTGTGCAGATCACCCTTCTGTCTATACCAGACTGTGTTGCAAATCGGCACCATACCATATTCTCACCGTACTCATACCATACCATACGAATTTCTTTCCTATCATACCATACTGTACTATACCAAATCATACATACAATAATATACCATACCATACTCATACCATGTCATACAAACCGAGTGAATATTGAAATGTCATCCATTTCTGACCTATATTTAAAATTTCAAGTATCTAGCTCATCATCAAAATTTAATTTGTTTAAACAAATAGGTATTATTTAAACAATTTTACAGACAAGAAAACGAGTGAATATTGCATTGTGATCCAGTTCTGAACTATTTTTAAAATTTCAAGTCAACAGCTCATCATCAAAATTTAATTTGTATTATTACAAAAAGGTATTATTTAAACAATATTACAGATGAGAAACCGAGTGAATATTGCAATGTGGTCTATCCCCGACTCACGGTTAAAATTTCTAGACTGTAGTTTACCGGGAAGATGAAAAACGTAGTTTTATTCTGGGCGTCTGGAGGTTGGGTCACATAACGGCCGTTTTCGACGCGAAAGTTTAGTGTTTTTCCTAAACCTTTGCGCGCTCACTGTGAACGAACGGCTGGTCGCACAAAGATCCAATTGGTCTTAAATGATTGGTAATTTTTCAGGTCATTCAAAAGTGAACTAAAAATTACACGGTTCAGTTGAATATTTTGAGATATGACATCGTCGAAATTTTAAATTTCGTTTTGAACCCCTTCCCCTTCCCCTTGACCTAGGGTTATGAAAAGTTTCTAGGATCATTGTGGGGCTGGTCCAAACCCAGAAACCAAATTTCGTAATTTTAGCTCAACGCTAGCTGGGCAAAGTGCCACGGACGGCGTACGGTGTACGGCGTACGGCGGACGGACGGATTTTTTTTAATTCGATTTTCTGAATCTACGTATCTTGAAACGTAAACCAACAAATTTTGAGGGGGGGTTAAAAAAATTTTTTCTTTGGGCGATTCCAATGGTTCATTATCGAAGATAATAAACCAAAAACTCTGCAAATTCTTGACACAACGGTTCATTATCTTCTTTGTACAGATCACCCTTCTGTCTAGATCACTAGGTCTAAATGTCTAGATCCTAAATGTTAGATTAATAATTAATTATTAATCATTATTAATAATAATTATTATTATAAATTATCACTAATTATTAACAATTTTATCAAGTACCTAGTGAAAAATATTATAATTTATTGTTAGGTATTAATAATTCATATTTATTATTAATAATAATTATTATTAATGATGATTAATTAATACGATATAATTCTGGGGTTTTTAATACTACGTCAGTAATAATTTTTCTATAAAAGAAGTACCTACCAACCAACATTCGAAATTACCTTCATTTCCGTAGCACGAAATGCACCTCAGAACAACAAACTCGACATCACATAAGCCATATGATGTTCCAAAGAGCTTGTTAGTATGAAAATGGACATGTATTTCAACAGTTTGAGTCACGATCGTGTTGTGAGGCACAATCTTTGAGCCGTCATTGTGAAAGAACGGCTGGTCGTACAAAGCTGCGGATGGTCTTAAAAAATTCTACGGAACAAACTCTATCTAAATATGAAATAAAAAACATACCGTTCCATATGAATTTTTCGAGATATGAAATTTTCAAAATTTCAAAATTCGTTTTGAACCCCTTCCCCTTGACCTAGGGTTATGAAAAGTTTCGAGGACCATTGTGGGGTTGGTCGAAACCCATAAAAAAAATTTCGTAATTTTAACTCAACGCTAACTGGGCAAAGTGGCGCGGACGGCGTACGGCGGACGGCGGACGGACGGATTTTTTTTTATTCGATTTTCTGAATCTACGTATCTTGAAACGTAAACCAACAAATTTTGAGGGGGGGTTAAAAAAATTTTTTCTTTGGGCGATTCCAATGGTTCATTATCGAAGATAATAAACCAAAATCCGTCCGTCCGCCGTACGCCGTACGCCGTCCACCGTACGCCGTCCGCGGCACTTTGCCCAGTTAGCGTTGAGTTAAAATTACGAAATTTTTTTTATGGGTTTCGACCAACCCCACAATGGTCCTCGAAACTTTTCATAACCCTAGTTCAAGGGGAAGGGGTTCAAAACGAATTTTGAAAATTTGAAAATCTCATATCTTGAAAAATTCATATAGAACGGTAAGTTTTTTATCTCATATTTAGATAGAGTTTGTTCCGTAGAATTTTTTAAGACCATTCGCAGCTTTGTACGACCAGCCGTTCGTTCACAATGACGGCTCAAAGATTGTGCCTCACAACACGATCATGAATCAGACTTTTGAAATACAGGTCAATTTTCATAGTAACAAGCTCTTTGGAACATCATATGGCTTAAGTGATGTCGAGTTTGTTGTTCTGAGGTGCGTTTCGTGCTACGGAAATGAAGGTAATTTCGAATGTTTGTTGGTAGGTACTTCTTTTATAGAAAAATAATTTTTCTAATTAATTAATACGATATAATTCTGGGGTTTTTAATACTACGTCGGTAATAATTATTATTACCGACGTAGTATTAAAAACCCCAGAATTATATCGTATTTATTAATCATAATTAATAATAATTATAATTAATAGTAAATACGAATTATTAATACCTAACAATAAATTATAATAATTTTCACTAGGTACTTGATAAAATTGTTAATAATTAGTGATAATTGATAATGATAATTAATCTAACATTTAGGATCTAGACATTTAGACCTAGTGATCTAGACAGAAGGGTGATCTGTACAAAGAAGATAATGAACCGTTGTGTCAAGAATTTGCAGAGTTTTCGATTCAACTCAAGAATTTTGGAAATGTTTGATATAACGGATGAAAAAAAAAAAAATATATCGATAGAAACTATCGGTTACTCAAGCATCGATACCCGATACTATCGATATAAAAATTTCGATACTATCGACTATTGATGGCCATCCTAGTTCTGAGCTGTGGCGTTGCTTAGTAAAATTCCAGGGGGCAGGGGGGAGAAACGTCAATTTCCCCAACTGCTTAAATTTATGACCGAGAACAAGTTCATTCATTTTCTTCAAAAATTCGCTAACAGCGGTTTTAAATTTGAATTTGGATAAATTTGATACTTTTAAAGGATTAGATGCACTATCATTTGGCACTAAAAACGTTTCCTTCAATTGAACGCACGTGGCCATATTTCCATCAAGTAGGTTACTACTCACACATGTCCCAACAACATACCACAAAATCAGCTTACTGCAGTTTCTTTAGACTTTTTTGTCTATGGTGACAGCTGTCTATGACTACGGCTTGTTCGTTCAATATCCATCAATCAATCGGACAAACAAAGCCGGCAAATAAGCCGCTGGATGTCTTCACGAAAATGTACGAGGTACATCGTTGACCTCGCCGCCGCGACGTCTCGTTGTTGCAGTAGTTGACGCCCCTCATTGACGACCCTCGTTGGCCGTAATACACCCAATGAAAGCGGCAGTGGTCGATCCATCGTCCACTGAAACGTCAAACACGAGCCAAACAAAAGGAGTCCGCGAGGGCGAAACCTCAACAGGGCCCTTTGTTCGAATCGAATGAGCTAACGACCCACACTCAAAGGGACTTCATTGACCGAGCTGCGATTCATTATTTGATCAAACTTCAATTACCTTTCGAAAATAGAAACAGACTCGAGAAAGGGACGAAAATGAGAATGACCTCAATTGAACCAGTGTGGAACACTTAACCTCCTTCGTTAAAACCATATTCCCGTCGAGATATAAAAAAATACGAAATAGAAATGGCCGACGTCGATTAAAAATTCAGATTCTGAGGGGAACCCTCGGGGGACGGCTCGAGAGGGAAAAAAACTCAGTGGTATGTACGAAGGGATGTGAGGGACAGGGTCATGTGAGACACGAAGGGACGGGGTAATGATTTCGACTTGGATGGAAAGTCTCTTAGGCCCTTGAGGGCTGATTGAAGGGGGCGATGAGGGGGCAGTGTAGACCCCTCAGTGTGGTCAGGAGGTCCACAGAGCCATTTAGCCGCCCCCACAGCACCCGAGGTCACTTAACGTTCCGAGTTTTTTTTTTTTTTTGTCGTTCGAGACGGCTAACCCAAAGTTTGTTTCTCTTAATTTTCGTCGTGAGAATATCTGAGCGGAAGAAAAACGGTGTCCCTGGCTATATTTTTCGCATGTAAAGGTTTTTCGGCGACCGAAAGTAGAGATACGTCGTTCAGCACTGGACGGAACTCTAAAATGAACGTATTCCAAACGATCCGATGATTCATTTATTTATATACGGACAAACCCAATTACACTTAAAATTACTATATACTACACCCAATTACTATAAAAGTATCAATGAGAGTTTTCGAGATTACTTAAGCAATGATCGATCGATAATTTATCGATAAACATGTTCAATAGCCACAATACAAACATGGTTTCTGCCACTGGTATAAAATTATCACAAGTATTACATTTCCCTTTTGTTGTGTTCCGCATTGTAATTTTTTTTCCAATTTATATTTTATTATTGCTCCAAGATATGATCCAAATTGATCTGCACGAAGAAGATAACAAAACGCGTTGTGTCAAGAATTGGCAGAGTTTTTTCGCTACGCGCTTATCTGTTTTTTCGAACCGATTTGTAAGAAAGGAAAAAAGATTTTTGAAAGCGCTGATTTCGATTATCTTACACTATCGGGCTGCGCCCCACGTTTTCCTCTACAAGTATTCCAAATATATCCATAGCCACTAACGATCCTCCCTCAAAATTTTAGAAGGGCCATGAAGAAATATTTTATACTTTGTAAAAACGTGGTATAAAATAACACCTAAGCTTATAGAATTTTCAACGCTTAACACGATGGTGAAGACAGAATGGCAATATCTCATTCCAGCATCAGATTAGAGCAGATGAACCAGCAACGTAACAGCAACGTTTCTTCATCTTCAAAGTGCTCGAAGAAGATATCGCAATTCTTATTTCACCATCGTGTTCAGAGTAAAAAAAAACTCTTCAAAATGAAGTGTCACTTGTTAGACTATTTCATTTTGGGAATTATTTGGTAATTTTCCCCCCTAAAATTCTCTGGCCCCCCCCCTCCACCTCCCTTAGAGTGGCCCGATTCTCATCCTTTCGATTGCCAAGACGGATTTGAAATGTCTATCTCAATTCTATCGAGAGTTATCGTCTGGAATGGCACATAAGCACTTCATTCCTGAACTGGATATCTAGTTACCTACTTGGGCGCCGGCTTGTGGTTCGGGTGAGGGGTGCTTTATTTGTATATGTCTTACGACTATTACAAAGAGTGGCACGAAATATGCTCAATGTACAAGAAAAATAACAAACGAGGGAAACACGATATAAAACAAACAGCTAATGGAAACAGGCACCGTTTCCAGTAAGTGCGTCGAGAAAAAATGGGCATAACAAGTAAACTATTATTCCAGCAAGAAACAACTTACTATTACCTAAACTTATCATTACTGTTCACATTTTTATAACACAATATAATAAAAGCTGGGGTCGCAAAGAAGTGTTCTAGGGCCTACCCATACTAGAAGACACAACTGTAACTACTTCTGCAGATGACACGGCAATCCTATGTTGAAACCGCCACCCACAAATTACAAAAGTCTACTAATGAGATTGTGAAGTGGACCACTGGAGTTGATTGTGCTGCGGGAATAGTTCTGTGTAGAGCAAGTGAACCCTTGTGTCTATAGTGGTCATGCTGCAAACACGGGTTAGGTTTTGCCGAAAATCGTACCATATACAGAGATTAATTATATGAGATGCAATATTGCTAGATGAAAAATGTACCAAAATATGTAGGTATGCAATAAATAAATCACAAAAAAAAATATGTACAAGGCCTTACCGAACGTCTGATTTGAGTTCAGAAGGTTTTTGATGATTCCAATCCATCTTGTTCAGTGAACTGAAATGGCAGCATATTTCCTCTGGAAAACTCAATGAAAAGTCCAGTTCACGAAGTGTCATTAGTTCTATCTAACGACTTTATTATGAGGTTACTTACATGAAATGTTCAATCTCAAAGTGATTTATATCGTACAAAACCGTTTTCTTCACCTTCGTTACAACACCGAGTTCAAGATGAATATAAAAATTAACTGCCCGGCACTAAAAGGCTTCTAATTCCAAGATAAAAACTCGGACTCGCGCACCTGTTTCCTTTTGGAACCGAACCCCACTCAAGTCCTTGGACGTGATGGTAGTTTGTGCGCTGGAAGTGCGTTCGGTGTTTATTACGACTTAGTGGCCCGATTTGTTTTGTTCATTTCTCATTTTAAAGGTGCGTTTTAATTGAGTGAATTTCACGGCGGGACCAATCGGTGTTGAAATGCCCTTTCATTAACTTCAGTACTTCTTGTTAATTAGGTTTAAAAATACGATTTTTTTGTGAGTTTTTGTGTTCTAAATACCGACGGGTAATTAGTATTTTACGTTTTCCTCTTCCTTAGCGTCAGACGCAAAAATACTTGTGGATCTCATTCATATTTAACGTTATACTATTATAATGAATAATTATCGTGATTTCTACACGATTTTCGCAAAGGCAATTAGAGCGGAAAACTCAGTTCTTTTCACGTGCTGAGTTCACCGTCGAGAAATGAGTTTTAATATTTAAGATGACCACCGCCAGAAGCAGAAACGGTAAAGAGATCATAGAAGATCATAGATCACCACAAATTCCGACAAGTTTAGAAAGTGATTCGTTTTTGGATCGTTCGAATTTCTAATTTATTTGTTGTTTCCATGCTCCGTATATCGTATATAGTGTCACGGTAGCAATGTTCGTTCATTCACGGCTGTTTGCTTGGTTATTCCATCCGTTCCATCCGAAAATCAAGGGTATTAGCAGGAATGTGGTTGAAAAGGAGATAAAATTTGAAGAATATTACAACTCATTATTTTCAATGGATATAATCAGGAAGCAGATGGTTGTTATCCAGTCTAAAAAACACAACCTTTCAACGGTGCAAGTTAATAAAATTGCTTTATCCCCATTTGATACAAAAAGAAAAATATTGGAAGATGGAGTCTCAACAGTTGCTCATGGGTACTTGGAATAACTCAGACAGAACAAAATACTAAGTATAGAAAAATTGATGTATAAAACCATGTAATTAAATAATAATATCACGTATGTATAAAACTATGTAATTAAATAATTCTGTTAATAGTTCTATTATCATTATGCGCCTTTGCCAGACTCACACCCCCACAAATGCTCTTTTTGTATACATACCCTGTCCAAAATGATTTGGTTACAATGATCCGCAGTATTCTCCAGTCAAGACAAACAGTCCTATTGGTGATGAAAAAAAAGACTATTTAATTGAGATGAAAAGAGTCAATGAGAGCTGCCATTGGAAACACGGCAGAAACATAAACGCCCGAAATGGTAGTTATGGTCATCTATGGACTTTTTCTTACCGGAAACACGGCGTCCTCATTAGTCCCTAATTTTGTCCCAAAATGGTACAGCCTACCGGAAACACGGCAATCCCTTAATTCAAGGTCCAAAATGGTAGGTAGGTATGGTTATATCTATGGAAATGTTTTTACCAGAAACACGGCATCCCCAGTATTTCCCAATTTCGCCCAAAAATGGTATAACTATTTCTTAGAGACATACCTATAGGTATACCGGAAACACGAAATCCCCCAGTAACACTAAAAAACGTAATAATTATTTTAGAGATAGACTTGTATAAATGGGACTCTAGCGTGGTCGTTATGACCTCAAGCAGTATGAATTTTTAGTATGTAAGTAGGAATCCAGTAGTATGTAAGTAGGACTCCATCGAAGTGCCTTCACCTTGACGTTGGTGATGGAGCTTTTAACTAAGAAAGGCACACACTATAAATAACGCTATAAACATGCAAAATTGATATAAAACCCCTTTGAAGCATTGAACTAAATTTAATATAGCAAATTTTGTATGTTCCACCACGGAGCCTGCAGTACCAGGACACCTCCCACGGGAGGATATTTTGATGTTTTTTTTTTTTTTTTTAATCACTTTATTATTGAAGTGATATAATTCATCGAGTAACGCGTTAACATTTTTCCGATTAATTATATTACACGTTTATTCTTTACCACAAATAGTATGTATTAGGCGTCTAGTACTCCCGAATTAACAATTAAATACCTATACGATTACATTTAGTACGAATATAGTTAATACCACCGATACTTTAGGAAATCTTTTTCACATTTTGTAGGAAATATTATGTACTAAATACAGGTAGAGATTGAACTAGGTTTTTTCCTGCATGATACTCTACCGAAGGTTCCTACCAAATCTATATATCCTAGCACACTACAAATTCGAACAGGTACGTATAAAAAAAATTTTTTTTTTTGATCAACTAGGTATTATCATTATTATCACTTATTACCATTATTATCATATTTGATCACTATTATGATTTAGCTATTGTTAGCTCATTGATTAGTGTCGCGACGAAGCAAAAGACCTGATACCCAATCCGAAACTCCAATAGATAATTTTTTTTCATCACAAAAAAAACACAAGTAGGTATGTGTATTGCGGGTCTGTGAATACTGACCGGTAGTCTGAAGCGCAGTATGGTGTACAGTAAATAATGAAAGGTAGGCTAATTCGCAGTACGACATATTGTAAATAAATCACTCCACCTCACCACCCATACAAGGTATGTATATTGCTGGTCTGACCCAGCGAGGTACGTGTATTGTGGGTCAGTGAATAATGACAGGTAGGATAATGTGCAGTGTACCATACTTTAAATAATTAAAGGTATGCTAATTCGCAGTATGACATACTGAAAATAATTACCCCACCACCAACACCCATACGAGGTATGTGTTTGGCAGGTGTGACCCAGCGAGGTGCGTGTATTGCGGGTCTGCCCCTGCATTGCGGGTCAGCCCTTGTATTGCGGGATTGCCTACCCTGACCTTGGCAGGGTGACCCCTGTGCCAGAACATACTTTTTCCCTCTACTTGTATGCATGTGGTTATTTACTTTTTTTTCACATCAGAGGTTTATGTTCAATTACATTTATGGCAACCCCCCCCCCCCCCCCACCGGGAAGAACTTCCACTTTTGTTGCAGCATGTACACAATTTAATTTTGTTATATTGTTTTTCAGCCCGTCATAGGACTGCATTCATGCTACTGCTTCATAGTCATGTTATCTGCTATATAACTGCACGCCTGCTTTGCTGTTTCTTCAATGACTGCTAACTGAACCTGCACAGAGCTCACCTTGTACGTTTCAGCCACTTCAATATAGTACGTAGTCAAACTAAGTACTAAGTCAAACTTGGTCATAACATAACCATCACCTCCTCGTATGACCACATTTCATCTCATCCCTTCTTCATCTCATCTTCTTCTGATTATTTCTGAATTATTTCTAATATACTCGCGATGATATCGTACAGAGATGAGTGGTTTACATAGAACGGTAACGTTTTTCCATATACATTTGATTCAAGTTCAGAAATTAAATTAAAAAACGATAGAAAAATTAATTATAAATGAATGACATGAAATGTTGAACATGGGTCGAGGATGGAAGACAATGCAATATGCACTCTACTGTAAAGTAACTAACGTTTTATCATTTAGTGATCCAGACTGAAGGGTTTTCTGCTCATAGAAGATAATAAACCGTTGTGTCAAGAATTTGCAGGGGTTTTACAAAATTTCGAGTAGGATAAAACTTCAATTAGGAAAAAATTTACTAGTTACCTCGTAGGTACTTTTGTTAAATTGAACCGTATTGTACAAGTACCACTCGAAAACTAGCCATGCAAAAAGATGTGATATCCCCCCAAAAACAACTCCGTTGTAAAAACTGGCCCGCCAAAAAACCTCAGCCGCAAAAAGGAATGATATCCATTTTGCCCGCCAGCCACGTATGTAGGATGCTCGGTGCTTCGCACCTCGCTGTTGAGTGTGCATATTGAAACCTGATCCTCCTACCCCTAACCTCCACCGTCAATGTGTTCCTGTTCCCTGTCTCCTTCCCACAACCCCCTCTCACCCTTAGTCCCCCTCGGTTTCACCTAATATGTTTCCTCTGTTACACCAGCAGGGAGCTTTACGCTTCTTTCAATGCTGTTGGCGGGAGCTTTTTGCCAGATGAACAAGCTAACATAAGTATTACTGGTGGTCACGAGTAATCAGCGGTGGTACAACTGTAATGAAGTAATGCTTCAATTCAGGCTTGTTCATCTGGCAAAAAGCTCCCGCCAACAGCATTGAAAGAAGCGTAAAGCTCCCTGCTGGTGTAACAGAGGAAACATATTAGGTGAAACCGAGGGGGACTAAGGGTGAGAGGGGGTTGTGGGATATCTAGTTACCTACTTGGGCGCCGGCTTGTGGTTCGGGTGAGGGGTGCTCTGTCCTCCCCTTTCTGTGCTACTTCGGGGATTCCCCAGGGCAGCCATCTCCCGCTCTGCTTCCTGATCATGATCAACAGTGTTACATCGCTCTTCCATTCAGGCATTCGTTGACTACCTTTTGCTGATGACCTGAAGATTTTCCACCATGTTAAATCACCAGCAGATTGTGAGCTGTTGCAGCAGCCATACATAGTCTTGAGGAGTGGTGCTTGACGAACTGCCTGTTTTTAAATCCAACTAAGTGACTTTTTTTTCGGACTCTCTTTCCAAACTTAATTTGGTATGTGCCAGTATTTAATTATTTTTTCCCAGCTACATTTGTCTGTTTATTCAAAGCGTTTGAAGTGTATATTCTTCTTTCCTATTTTATTTTTATTTTTATTTTTTTTAAAGTCTTTCTGATCTGTGTGCTGACTCGAAATTGTTACGCTGTGTAATTGGGCTTGTAAATAAAATAAATAAATAAGTGCATAAACACATAGGTATATAAATATAAATAGTGGAGTTTTTTTTTTTTTTTTTTTTTTTTTTTTAACTAGGAAACAGTAGAGTAGTTTGCGGGTGAGGATTGACCAACACTAGTCGTTGTTATCATTTGTTTATTGCGACGTTTCGATCTTGGATCAATATCCTAATCATGCATCCTACAAAACAGAAATATGGGAGAGTTGTTATGGTTAAGTTATAAATGGTGACTTACAAACTAGTTATGAAAGGAATAAAAGTATGAACTTACATGATAATTATCCGAATGGTACACATTTGGACGCGTAAGGCACAGTAACGTTTGACAAGGAATGCAAGAGATGGATGTTGTTAGGATGGATATTATATAGTTACAGTGGTGGAGGTTGGTTGGACAATAATATTTGTTATACTTGTGTGTTATTGAGATTGGAGGATGATTTGGAGTGTGAATGGGATAGTTCATATTAAAAGTGGCTAATCTTTTGACGTCTCTTTAAAGACGTGTTTCCCAACGTTTCGACGATTTATTTAGTCATTTTCACTCCACATTATAAATATATGTATACGTATATACATACAATTATATTATAATTTTTGGTGTCTTTTGGTATTGGATTCAGAATGGTCTGAAACGGATTTTGGTATACAATTTTTCGGAAATTCGAGTTTCAAAAAATTTGAACCGAGACCAATAGCTCCATTTTCTTAGAAAATCCGCTAGAACATTTTTTTTTTAGATTTTTTTCTTTCTGGTTTTAAATCCTATGTCCGGGTGAAAGATTTCAATCGGTTTTGTATCTGGGTCAGTATTGGAGATTCCCCATGCATTGCACATCTATGTATTAGATGTGTAGCAGGTAATAAAAACATCTTACTATGGCGCTAAGGGAATATTTCGAAACGGGTAAGGTGCTTGCGAAGTGGTTAGGACATCTCTTAAGTAAAAAAGGGCGGGCGGGATTTTTACGAGGGTTGGGGGGGGGGGCACTTTATCCCGCGTGATCTAAAGCTACGTTTCTATTGTCGCACAATTTATCTGTTAAAGCCTCAACTGAAATACGGCCCGAAGTGAACAACGGTAGAAACAATAGTCCCTGTAAATATTTCCTTTACAAACTGTTTTTGTCTCTCTCCTTTTTCTCCTTATCGTTTCTACGGTCAGAAGGCAATACGAGCCGTCGCGACGTTTTCCCCTCGGCCGACTCGAGGGCCACTCGTCTCATGGACAATCAATATCCGCCACGTTCTTATAAAATTTTTAGACCATGAAAGGGTCGAGTCCGTTACTCTATTTCTATAAATAAGTTTCGTTATTGCTTTCATGGTGTATTTATTTTCGGTTGGATTGGCACGAAAGCAACTTTTTCACGACGTTGCAATCGGTCCGAAATGCACAGAATGTTTGAAGAAGCGGTGATTTGCTATGAGCGGAAGTCTTCTAGGAAGGCCGAGTGAACATCATGCCACAGTTTGGCTGATCATCTATAATATAGATGTTATATAGATAATATAATATAGATAATATAATAGATATTATCTTCATCGATTTCATCATCGTTGAAGTCAGCCAATGGATGTGTAAAGGAGGCCTGTTTTTTTGCAGGAAAAGCTTCCTACACTGCATCTAGTTACACACTTGCAGTCATTGCAATAATTAATTTTGATGATTATCAATGCAGTCAAGTCTTCATAATTATTATGAATAGAAGCTAATCAAAATAGGTTTTGGATATTAAGTATTATCCATAATATGGATACATTCACAATAATGCCCCCTCCACTGGTTTGAAGTACCCTCAACATAATATATTGAGGGTATTGCAAACCTGTGGAGGGGGGATTATTATGGATAATACTTAACCAAAACCTGCATTTTTCCACATTTTGAGAAATTTTACCTTGTTTACCGCCTGTATCTTGGTTTTGAAGATATGAGCGAAAACCCGATAACGGCCCTATAACGCCCCCTCCCCCTCGTAAAGAGCTCACGGTCCTCGTGTTTCTTTCAGAGTTTCAGTAACTTTGGAATTGAGTCCAGCTCACCCCGATTTTTCGGACAACGTCATGGGACACGAAATGCAACATGCTCTTCGAGACTACTATTGAGTTGGTCCTCGTGTACACAGTTTGGGGTTCATGGCTGAAGGATGAGGTCGAGGTCGTCTAGACATCGTTTTTCCCATTAAGTCGCATCTACACCTATCGAAGGGCACTTAGAGTTAAATGTGGGCGGATTCACCTGAAGGCTTAACTTTTCTGACGTGTGACGAGGTATTTTTTGAACGGTACTTGATCCAAAGTATGAAATGTGGGAGTTGGCCGAGTTTTCGCCTGGAAGAATTGACGAATTGGTGAATGCGATTATTCAAATCAAAATCCACGAGGTTGTTGGAACGGTCAATCTCTTTGATGATATGGCAGGAGATGTATTGACGGGTGAGCTCAACAAACTAGCAGTTCAGTACAATAATAATTATTACACATTCTATGAATGTCGAGGGACCAGCAGTAGTTATTGTACTGAACTACTAGTTTGTTGAGCTCACCCGTCAATACATTATTCTTTCTTCAATTCACGGTGGAGTTCAGTGGAAGGATGCACTACCTGGACGTCGCAAGAACATTCAGTTTGAGTGAATTCTGGTGCAACCGCGCTCATTGTCGTAGAGCATGATATATTTTCATCAAGGGAGTGGCGTAGGTATAAGGCAGACTGCAAGTTGCCATATGGCTATAGAGACAATGTTGCACATATTATGCCCTTTATCCTGGTGCACTATTATGCCCTTTATACGAACCATATAGGCTGCACTTGATTTCTCCGTCCAACATCGAAGCAGACAATCAAACTGGATACTGTTTTCTGCGACCCTTCTCTGCAAAGGTGTGACTGTATTATTGTACTTATATTATGTCGGAATTATTGACCAGTATGTTCTCTTGTGACGGTCTGAGGCCAGTACAAACAAACGATTCATCAATCTATTCACCTCTCAAGTAAACGCTAAAAATATTATGCTTGTCAGCAAAATGAAAAGATGGAGGACTCACTCTAAAATAAGCATTTAGCTAGTGTCATGATCAGTTGTTTGGCGCTAACGACTGAATTCTTCACATGATGGTAGTATCTGAATCCCCTACAACTCTCATCATAATATAGATTAAAAATTACAATACCAAAATAGAATAATGTACACAATAATACAAAAAAAGACATACCAAGTGACTAAGTCTCGTTCCTTAATATTACTCGTTCAAGAATCATGATGGTGTACCAGAGCGGTAGATACCGAGTTGCTCTATGTGTAAATCAGGTTCATGCGAGTTTCTTCTAGTGAACTAACGATAACGGGGAAGAGACTTATTCTATTTTTTCTTCGTAAAATGGAAGCAATAAATTCGTTTGGTTCATATCATTACTTTTACGTGCGTCATATGTTACGGCCGAGGGCGGGTTTTTCTTCCCGAAATGAAATGTGAGGACGGGGGAAATGAATTACTACGTATCAACCTCCCTCTGCGTCAGTCGGTGAAAAAATATCTCTTTTCGGAGGAGGAGCACTCAGTTCCCCTCAAGAACAGGTTCGGTTACATCAGGAAGACGAACGTACTGATTGTTGTGTATGACGTACGCTGGTTACTACAGGAACGACACGGAGTAGGGATAGTTTCGTGTACGAGTACATAAAAAATGGCAGAATCCTTCTAGATTTTAGAAGCCCATCTCAATAGGGTTTTTCTATTCAGACTAAATCGATGCTTATTACAATGGTGATGGGATAGACGTATTTACGTAATAAGTCCAAAAATTGTGGAATCTCCGTGAAACGGTTATATTCAGAGCGGGGCATATCTTAATGTTCTTCGGTCAGTCACTAGTGCAAAATGGGAAGCTGACCACAAGTTAGCATGATGTAATTTTGCCACGGTTCGTAGCATTTTCGAATACAGTTTTTGCTCCTATGGTACAGCTGACAAGAAGTCCATTCAAAAGAGGACGATTTCAAAGTGTTTGAGAGCTGGCCTGGGGGCCTTAATCTCAAAGCCTCTAAATGCGCTGTATGGAGAGGATGGGGAGCTGCCTCTTGATATTCGAGGGAAAATGCTGGCTCAAAAATTCACCCTGACAACATTCCAACGCCTCTCATTAACTCACAGGTATTGGGCTGGAAAACCAAGTCCACCTTTATGCGAAGCCTTTTATATGAGTTCAAAGTAACGTTTACGTTTACCTAAGCCCGTCAGGTATGAACTGAAGTACGAGAGCTTAAGAGTCCCTCCAATCACTATCCCGACTACTACAGTTCAAACCCACTAGGCCATAACAGGATTTATCAATGACCTCAGTTGGGAAAGAGCTGGTAGACTCATACGCAAAACAGTTCAAAAATCGTCCGACAATAGATTTTCAAGGTCTAATATACTGATCAACGGACCTCCATAGAAAATTCCAAATGCTAATGATAAAAGAGTGACAAAAAACATTTGAAAGTTATCCAGCTAGAGAAAACTATTAATCAATGTTCCCGACATTTTTCTGAAGTCATGTTACTCTGGAAAAAGCAAAGCTTTTCATAAAACGATCGTAAGAATGCGAACCGGACAATGCATAACCAAAGCACATCTGCACAGAAATGGAAGAAGAGACAGCAGGCTGTGCGACGTTTGCCGCAAGCCAGAGACCCTATCACATCTAATGCTCGACTGCACAAAATATTCACAGGAGAGAAACGACCATTCAAACTCCAAACCATCCTCCGAGCAAACGACTACCTTACATACACCTTTTGTGCCACATTGACATTACAAATTTAGGTCACCTACATACCTACCAATGGTTCTATGGTAATACCGATGCCAATAAAAAAAAAGTCCAAAAATAGATGCAACCTGGTTTATAAGGGCTGAGTTTAGCAACGGCTGTTACACAGATTTTTCACGAAAGTGAGCTTGACCCGCAATTCTTCGGACTTCGCGATTACATTAACCCTACAGGAAATCTTCGGGCACATTGTGAAGGGTGAACTTCCTGGGCTAATTAACTACGCCCACAATACGTCACAAACAGTATTTGAACTAGTAAGTGAATGTGGTTTACTGGATGGCCAACTTTCTCTGCGATTCGATTAACACGTGAGATCTCATATAGAGTTGAGACTTCACTAATGAGATTTGTACTTGTACCTACCTTCCCAACTTCTTGAAACTACGGAATCCGAGGTTATCTGATGACCGGGCGATAAGACCATCTGTACCTATTCTACAATACTGGAGAAGTGCCAATTTCGTTACTTGCGACGATTCGTTGAGCTTGAAACAATTAACGAAACTACCGAACGTGATACTTGTAAACGGTTTTTACGTTCGTTAGCGATGAGCACGATAGCTCATTTGTGTAGAACACTGAAAGGGCAATTACAAATCTGGCTACGGGGAACGTTTCTCCAGCGAAGAAGCCATTTGCCTCGTGGTGAATTACCATAGATATTAGGGAATATGAGTTTACTGTTAAGGGTGCAAGCTTAAGCCCTAGGGGCGGGCTTTAGGGCCTACTTGTGATGTAGTCGCGCTACCGCGGATTTACTTCCTACTATAACGCTCCTGTTCCAATTCTCCTGTGTATTTCGTACAAACGTAACACCGGGCTCAACTATTAACCATTTAATATTCTGGCATCTTTCAACTTCTTACAATAGGTATTGAATAGACCCAGAGTTGATACTTACTTAAAGGCGGAGCTATTCGTAATTGATTAAGTTGAATCTTACTATGAAAAAAAAAAAAAAAGAAGGCAAATGGAGTATTCAAATTGATATCCTGGTGGAAATCCTGATGAACAGCCTGAAGTAAGCGAGAGGGCGACGCTTTAAACTTCACCTCTGGATTTCTCAAACCTAGGAAATGCTCTTCCACTACCGACCTTTCCCCATACTCGAGCACTTAAGTGTAAGTTGCTTGCGCCACCTAATTGAATTCCTTTGAATGGACTCCTTTTACCGATTCCACCCATAGATCCAAGATGGCAGATCTCTTCGAGTGCAATTCTAAGATTTGTGTTAATCATCCTGAAACTCTCATCGTCTTCAACAGACAATCTGTCACGACCCGTTCCCGGACTCAACAAACAACCAGAGGTTCGTTCCTGACAGCGCTTATAATCCGACCCCTCAGTTGCTCTATCTCTTCAAAATATCTAAAAGCTCCAAACATCCCCATTATTGAATAGGATCCTCTGGAAAGCTGTCCTGTTGTTGGGAGCCCGATATTTTCCGACCCCCTGTCGAACAATATAGCCCAGAGCTTTGATTAAATGGAGTATTACTGGTTTTTGAAAATGAGAGTTGTACCATTACTGAGAGTCCAAATCCTGATTTGAAACTCTCTGGAAATTTGGAAAATGAGAGTTGTACCATTACTGAGAGTCCAAATCCTGATTTGAAACTCTCGGGAAATTGTGCGGATTTGGAAAATTGTTGACTCTACTTTTTTAAATTTGCTATAAATTAAATTAAATTAAACAGACAGACGAACAGACAAATACCAAATTCAAAATCGGCATGGTTCGACTCCATTTCACGCGAAACGAATAACTGTAGTGACATTTTTCGAAACTACCCCAGGAACACGAAAATCGTCTCTAAATTTAGTTATATAGATATGAAAAAAAAAAAAAGAAATTTGTATAAATAAATTGTATTTGTATTCAGCGTAGCTCCATCCTACTCAATACTTTTTCTGCCAACATCCTACTCTTTAACTTTTATTGAGATAACTTTCTGTAGGACTGGTCATTTCGCCGGTACATATCTAACTTTAAACATGAAAAAAACTACGATTTTCAGTTTTTTGGAAAACCAAAATCTATCGGATTTGGGTTTTATTTCATAGTAAATTTTGTCGTTCTGAAATAATTTTTGAATGAAAATGTTCCAAATCCGCACAATTAAGGATACATTGTAAGTTCAATGTACTTACTCTCGGCTAATTCTTATTACCAAAACTGAATCGCTCTTCCGGCGTCGTGCGATTACTCCGGCCAATTCCACTTCTCCTCTCCAATCCTTGACATCCATCTGACATCAAACAGCTCAACTCGACACCGAGAGCAAACAGGAACAGACAAGAGCCGGCTGCTACACGTCTTACTGTGGAGTGGTATCGTGTTTCCTACAATTAAAAGTCACCAGATTGCAGGCTAGGGAGCGGGGCAGATCCGCTATTTGTTTTCTTGTCACAAAATCCCTCTCGCCGCTTTGTGTTTGCTCTGCAAACGAATATCCTCAACCCCATCCAATCCTACCCCTTTGTTCATTCTCGGAGAACTACAGAGATTCTTTGTCCGTCCTTCTCCCTCTGTTTTTTGTTTGTCTCCCACCCTCCTTTATTATTTACCAGCTTTTGGGTCAAATGCTCGCAATAGATTTTTTATTTATATTTTCTTTCATCCACGTTTCGTAATAATAAACGTTATACAAGACTCGCGAAATGTATTAAATGATCAACCCACAAGTGGACGTTGAAGCCGCCAACTTGCGTAGACAAAGCAACAACTTGTGGGAAACTTAGTGGAAGACTTTTGAGTATTTGAGCCCTGGCAGTAGGGATGGCCATCGGTAGCCAACATATCGATCTTTCGATATTTGATAGTACCGGAGTAAAGGTATCGATGACGATATTCATCGTATAGCTCAGTATCGATACTTTTCGCAAGCGATTGAACCGATCAAAAATATCGATATTTACTAAAATATCGGTTAAAAAACATTCAATTAAAAAAATATGTAAGGGTCAAGTTTGCTAGGCAGCCGAAAACAGAAAATAAATAAATTACGACACAGACCACTCCACTTCCATTTTCCTGTCCATGCAGAACATTAAGTGAGATTTACTCATGGAGGCTTGAACGTCCATGGAACTAGTAGAAAGCACTAATTGTTCACCCACAACACACAACTCAGATTTTTTCATTTGACTCGAGAATTTTGGAAATTATTGATAGGTATATCGGATAAAACAAAATATCGTCAGAAACTGTCGGTTACTATAGTATCGATACTCGATACTATCGGAGTATGCACAATCGATATAAAATATCGATATATCGATATTTTTATACTATCGATTATTGATGGCCATCCCTAGTAGCCCGGTGTCATTATGCCTGTAGTTGTCAACTTTCTTTGATCTTTACCAACACTCCGCGGGAAACCACATGTAGTGGAAGATTTATAATAATATCATATTATATACAAAATTATATGTTTATTGTTAACGTTCTCCATTGATCTGGGGAGTTAAGCATTGTGATGAAACCCTCTCGTGATATTTCAGCGCGGTAGAAAGGAAAGAAGATGGATCACTTTTTGTACAATGTACAAGTGTATGTCATACACAAAGACCATTCTCTCGAGATTCAACATGATTGAGTCGAATCCGGTAACTACGCTTTGTGAGAAGCGTGCTCAAGAAAATGAAGAACCACTCTTGGAGAAGAATGTTCCATTCAGACAAGCTGTTGGTAGTCTGCTTAACCTTGCAAGGACCATACGCCCTGAACTGGCGTTTGCTGTAAGTACCTACTGCCTACTGTGTCAGAGGTTTTCGACTGTCCAAAAAAATCTGACAGGCCAGCTGTCAAGAGAGTTTTCAAGTATTTTAATTAGACCAAAAAGCATGGACTGTTTTAAAAAATCAGGTTTGTTATTGAAGCTGGAACGTTACTCTGATTCTGACTTCACCATTGACTCAGTAGGTAAGTGGGCTGTCAAGAATTGGAGTTGTGACAATGTGTGGATCTGCTGCGATTGGATGGTTGAGCCGTAAATAGCAAGTGACTGCTTTAAGTATGACAGGGGCAGAATACATCGCAGCATGTGAGGGTTTCAAAGATAAGGGGCAACGTTGCACCTCGCCCTTATGTTGTTTGTTGATAACAGGAGTACCATACGGTTGGTACAGAACCATGAGTTTCTTAGACGCATAAATTATATAAACGTGCGCTTTATTTCGTTCGTGAGCTCAACGAGTTTGAGCTGCATCATGGCCCAAGTTACGGCCCCAAGGAACTTGCAGGTGTGTTCCCCAAGAGCCTACCAGCAGGACGTTCTACCAGGAACCGTAAACCCCTTGGCTGCTTGAGTTTGGGAGGAAGTGTTTAAGCAACCTCTAGAGACTGGTGGACGTAAATACCCATGATTTTATCAATAATTTCTTCTCCATTTTTGGTCGCCTTATCTTTTTCCCAGATGCTGACGTTAACCTTGCTTTACCTTTTGTCAAGTATTTTTGTCAACATTTTACTTTAATATGCCGTTCGTTCTTTATCTAGTTTTCTAGATTCTTTATCCTCCTTCGTGTCAAGAGATTTGTCGTGTTAAGAAATTCATATTAAAACGCCGAAATCGATGAGTGACACAATAAAAACTCCCCCGTGACCTCACGGATCTTATTCCTCCGCTTGGACGACGCAAGTGGCCTGTAATTGAACATCGTTGCGAATTCAAAATAATTAACCACCAAACTGAAACTTCAAACAAAACTGTGTTTCCGGTTGAACCCGCTCCGAGTAAAACTTGAAAGATATTTGAGGAAGTTCATCCGCCGAAACTTTGATGACTTTGCTGACTTTAGCCATCAAAAGGCGGCAAGAGTTGGCGTCAAGTTGCTCGGGAAGTTATTTCGTCTCAGACCGAAGGGGTTTTGAAGAGGCGGAATGAACGTCGTGTGTCTTCCAACGGTAGTTCCATAGTGAGTGGATAGTTGATCAAAACGTAACTTTACAGCAAAGACTGGGTAGGAGTCAAGAAACGAGTTTCGGTCGTTGGATACGGAAAGCATTCAAGTGTTCTAGTGATTATATCGAACATAACTCGAATTTCAACCTGTTTGTATACAGTTGCAGTATACAGTTAGGTCTAACTTTTAACTCTCCACTGAACAAAGAACACATTTTTCACAAAGATTCGCTCGCCTATCCAACAGGTGAAAATCCCATTACAGGGCATTTTAGGGGCATTTTAATCACGTGTAAGGTGGAAAACTAAACAAAATGTTGGTAATTTTTAGTAAAATTAAATTTTGGTAATTTTGGCGTATCAGCAAAATCAAGGGTTTTACATCATAAACGTCCCCTAGACATGAGTCTTTATACTCTTATTTACGTTCGTGATGTCAAACCCTTGATTTCGCCGATACGCCAAAATTACCAAAGATACTGATAGCTGATGATCCAGACAAGGTAGAGAATTCATTGTTTCCCCCAACCAGAATAAAATCAGAAAATGTGTCTGCGAAACTTCGTCAGTACTGGAGGGGCAATGTTGGGTTTGGGAGGTTACAGTAGATTATCACTTATTGGCAGCTTTTGGAACGGGAAAATGTAATATTCTAGCACGTTTCGTAGATATTTCGATGGGTTTTAGATTTTCGTATTTTCCCACAGGTTTAGACTCCCAGCCAGAATTGAAGCTGAGGTCATTCCGAATCCAAAGCTTACCCGAACTCTATTGTAACGTGAAACCTTCATCTTCCGAGAGTTCGCGGTTTTCGGCGCCGAACCTCATCTATACGGGTTTGTTCGTCTATGACGGAGAGTAGAGTATCCACCTGTGCTGCTCTGTGATATGGCAATCGAGGAGGCTGGGGCCGACCGTCGCCATCTTCCACAGGATCTTCTTTTCTTTGTTCTGCTGATTTTCTACCTCCCCGTATCGTCTCGTCTTTTCTTTTGCATAGAAACTCCCGTTTTACGAAGTTATTCCCGGTTTTGTCGCCCAGACAGGATTGAGATATACCTCGCCGTTGTTCCTGAACTGGATTCTACTGTTTCTACAATTTCGCTGTGGAGTCGTCTGGATCATCTCTCAGTGGTAGTGAAACCCACGTTGCCGACTCTGGTAAGTTTTACGATTTCGCCAGTTTCGATCACGATTTCTTGTCACAATTACTCCAACTGTCGTTCGTTTGATCCAGGACACGATCATCACGTCGCAGAAAACAGTTTCGTCCGACAAGACATCGTTAACAACGATCTCTACACATCGACTCAAGTGCCGTCCCGGTAATGCCTTCTCTTATATGCCTTCTCTTCTCTTCTCGTCTCTAAACTTACATCTATCAGTATCGTATAATTCAAAATTCTTCGGTAAACAGTTTTAGGTACCGGCTGGAGACCAGCGATCACCGGCTGAAAACCAGCGATTTGAGTACTAGCTGAGTGGCTGTAACACAACGCCATCGCCGCTGTCTCGAGTTCCTATCTTCCTTCCTACCCGTTGGCTCCATCTGCCTGAACTTATATCTACCTTGATAAGTACCTAGTTAAGATTTCTTTTTCCACGGCCGTAGGAACCAGTAGGAACTATTAGGATAGAAATATCGACTTTAATTGACTTGTCATCTCTTGATTGTGTCTGTGAATTCCCTGAGATTGATTTCGTCCCTATTCGACTATGCAGATAAATTTCATTATATTAATTTCGTTTTTTTGAATAAAGGCTTTCAACAAAGCTTTGCTTTGAAAACTAGCATTATTCTCTCTTTGGGTTCATCCCCATTTTCAATCCCTTTTCCTTTCTTTCTTACCTTGTCACACTATTTAACGCTCTTCTGCCTGTTTATGAATGTACTATTACACTATAAATAAATACCTATGCGAGTACTCACAGCAAAGCCATTTTTTTCAGTCCATCTGAAAAACAAAAGGTTAACAAATTAGTTGACTTCACAAGGTTTTTCAAGGAGTAACACAGTGTATATTATTAACATGGAACATTAAATTTTAGCTTCCCCGTTTTTGGCACAGAACGAGCGTCCGTCCGTCCGTTACATCAGATCTTATTGATTCTATAAGATATCCCAACTATTATAATAAAAACACTCATTATCAAACATACCGGTACTCTTCCGGCATTTGAATATTCTCTGTTACATCACGTCACACGGTACTACTTTCCCTTCAAATAACATGATTTTTGTTAGAATTGAAAAGATCCTGAACGAACTCTGAAAGGATGATTGTTTTCTTAGATATTCCCCATCATCTGAGTGATAAAATACTTGGTATTCCTATCGAGCAGATACGGTCGAGTTGTAAATAATAAACCAAAAGAGGGAACCAAAAGAGCCACCACCTACACGGTTACTGCATAATGGAAGGTCGTATGTCTATTACCATGGAGTTTCGCCAAAATTGAAACACATCCACAAGAGACATTACAAAGTTTTTTCTGCGACCACCATAATTTACACTCTCTCAACTTGTTTTCTCCCTTCACCCAAAACTTTTTTGTTCTCGAAAATTCAGTTGCCTTCAGCGTTAAGATCTGTGGAATTTGAATAAAACTTTTACCCGAGGTTGTTTAGATTTTGTGTGACGAATCCAATATTTGTGGCGCGATATGTGTAAAAATACGCGTTTCTACATGGTTTGAATGGTGTTCTGGTAAAAATGCAGCACTCATATTCGAGGAGCTTATCTGACGACACGGATCTTCTACTGGCAGGTACGGATCTTTGCTATGGTTGATTAGTGTTCACCGCTTTCGGTACATTGGCTCACAACTAATTCATTTACATTAAGATTTCAAAAACTACAACAACAAAAATTAGAAATAAAAAAAATTAAATAAAATTAAATCAAATCAGAGAAGAATGAATTGAAACAGAAACAAAAGAAAATAAATAATGAACAGAAAACGCTGAAAATGAATTAATGAACTCAGAGCACACTAATAGAGGGCACCCTAATTTAGGAACAGTACTCTGGTTTTTATACAGTCGGATACAAAATAGAATAGGTATTCTTTTGCATGCTGTAAGATTTTCAAATGTCAGCAGAGATGAGAGGTCGCTCTATGAGAACTAGACTTCAAGAAATAACGAAAATCTTTCCCCACGGAAAACCGGATATACCTCCCAGGAAGAGAAAAACAGATTCCATGTCAACTGTCTTACTCTTTGTTGCCGGTACAATAAGCCTGGCGAAGTAGACTCTCGTAAGCCTCACTTGCACCATAAGCCTCTTTCTTTCATTATACCAAATTTCTTTCAAATTGGTCTCTCGATTGTTATCACAAACTTATTCATAGTAGAAGAAACTCTGACAGTGGTTCACACACTGTGATTTAAAGTAGGCTACGATGTACCTGATGCCATCGAATCAGAAGATTCTGATTCTGCCCATCAACGAACTTAGCCTTTCAATTGCACTTGACATGTCAAGTCAGATTTTTTGTGCAAATTTGAACTTTTCTATCCCACTTCTATCGAGAGTTATCGTTTGGAATGACACATACTACATAAATATAATATATATCAGGTATATATAATATAATATAGGTATATATTATGTCCGGTTATGGAAACGAAAACACTCGCGGTGATATACAGGATAAATATCATGTATATATAATATACATACACAACCGGACATAATATATTACATCATGTATATTACATTATATACATGATATAATATAATATATTATATTATATTAAATATAATTTTATGTAGTATGTGTCATTCCATACGATAACTCTCGATAGAATTGGGATAGAAAAGTTCAAATTTGCACAAAAAATCTGAATCATATTATGATTTTCGGTCTCTTCTGGCAGTGAATATGGATGGTCTGGAACGGGTTTTACAAATTTTGGACCGAGAACAATAGCTTCGAAAATTCGCTAAAAGAATCACACCCAGGACAGCCTCAGTATCAGTTTCAATAACTATCTCATCGAAGTAACTGTCGATTTGAACCTGAGTGGTCTATACATTTTTGGTAGGTAACTACAGTTTGACAAGAAAAATACTAATGTAATGGTCTATGATGTCAATGGTCGGTTATTCGACTAGTCATTTTTGCGAGCTCTGTTTCTCTCATTCTTCTCCAATCTTTTTTGTTGCTTTATGCTAACCAGTGAAAATGGTAGCGGCAATCAGTGGGTATGAACACCTTTAAAGAATGAAGATTCTTCCACTTGAAGGGAATGGGAATCGGCTCGTTGCGTTTCGGGAGGTATTCGTATGGTTGATCGGGTACGCTAAGCATTGAGAATGGACGTTCATACTACAGTTTGACAAGAAAAATACTAATGTAATGGTCTATGATGTCAATGGTCGGTTATTCGACTAGTCATTTTTGCGAGCTCTGTTTCTCTCATTCTTCTCCAATCTTTTTTGTTGCTTTATGCTAACCAGTGAAAATGGTAGCGGCAATCAGTGGGTATGAACACCTTTAAAGAATGAAGATTCTTCCACTTGAAGGGAATGGGAATCGGCTCGTTGCGTTTCGGGAGGTATTCGTATGGTTGATCGGGTACGCTAAGCATTGAGAATGGACGTTCATACGACCTGTTTATGACACACTTTTGATACGCCTTGTTGCTCTTCTGCGATTTTCAGCCATTTTTACATTGCCTGGTGGTGTTATCTCAATATGCCCGTATATGGTCATAGGACGTGTTGAATTGACATCGTCGAAATGGTACTGAGCATTATTAGCCCTTTCCTTAATTGAGTCCATAAAACTCAAATTCTGGTCCTCCAAGACTGCCTTTGCCAAAATTTGGCCGTTTTCAGGTTTTTATGGTATTTAAATGGTAGCGCTTTGGTTGTTTAATAACCAAAGCACTGCCATTTAAACCATTTAAATACCATATAAAACTGGAAACGGCCGACAAAGGAGGTAGTTGGCGTTGGTGTTTAAGCTTCCATATCGTGTTATAAAACGTATAAATACGTTCGGATGTCATACGAGTATATCGCGGAAATGAGTTTCGACAGGTGTTCAGTTCTAAACCATCGAACGTCATCTTAATAACAGACCGCCCTCTGCGTAGGTCAAAGTCCGTATCCGACGTGTGACTTATTGTTTCCCCGCGAGTTGTCAAAACGGGACCCTCGTCCGCCTATCGACGTGTCAAACCTTGCTTGCCCTCTTCATATGATTTCTGACCGTTTTCCTGCGTGGTCGGTAGAAGGAAGGCTCCCGTAACCCACTTTCAGAAGGTGGAAACAATAAATACGAAGCTTTCGTCGGGCAGAACTCGTCCGACTAAGAACAGAGAGCGTAAATCAGGTGTCAGTTCCACTTCCTTTCTCTCTATTTGGCCTTGTGAGATGCCTGATTCTAGAAAACTACTGCGTGACTGCAGATTTAACCGAACTGCTAGTGCTACGCCTTCAATGCCTCGCGCAGTCACTCGAAATCACACTGGAAATACTCAAATTCAACCTTGGAAGACGCAACGAAGTAAAACGAAATGAAAGTTGAATTATGGGGCAAAAAGTTGTAAATTGAATTGTCCTTTCAAAGGATTCCTTTGATGTCCTTCCCACGAGTATATATCCGAAATCCATGAATTGAAAAATCCAACGCGCCATATGCCCACCATTGTTAGCCGGGCTTGTAATCAGGTGGATCCAGACTTTGATTTCGGAGGGGGGGGGGGGGGTGTCATGAGGGTTTTTAGCGGTTTACCTAATCCTTTGTAGTGCATATAGAGCGTTTAGGGAATCACTGAAAATAACTGAAATTCTACCCAACTCCTACTTGGCCAAATCAATATTTTTGAGCGATTTTTTTAAAAAACTTTTTGATAACTTTTTGCTCTCCAAAGACGTCCATGTTCGCACTCCGCCTTAGTATGGACCTTGTGAGCAATCACTTGAAGTTTGGGAGGTGTCTCCATTAACAACAAAAACTCAGCAAATTCTTGACACAACGGTTTATTATCTTCCTTGTGCAGATCACCCTTCTGTCTATACCAGACTGTGTTGCAAATCGGCACCATACCATATTCTCACCGTACTCATACCATACCATACGAATTTCTTTCCTATCATACCATACTGTACTATACTAAATCATACATACAATAATATTCCATACCATACTCATACCATGTCATACAAACCGAGTGAATATTGAAATGTCATCCATTGTGTTGCAGACTCGTATGCAAGCATTTAATTCTCGACTGCATCAACAACAGGATGGAGTTGACATTCTTTTGACATTTTCATGTCTTTGCTTTGGCACCAAGTGAATATTGAAATGTCCCAATGTGTTGCAGACTCGTATGCAAGCATTTAATTCTCGACTGCATCAACAACAGGATGGAGTTGACATTCTTTTGACATTTTCATGTCTTTGCTTTGGCACATAAACTGAAACGGGAAAAATTTGTTTCCTTGATTCACCCTTCCCCTCAGATCACGTCAGAACACAAGCGACAGGCGGGCCACTACGTCAGAGCCTATGACGCACGAGCGTATGACGTCAGACGGCCGGCCGGAGGCCAACTAGTACGTCACAGCCTATGACGCACGAGCGTATGACGTCAAAGGGCTGGCAGAAGGCCAACTAGTACGTCACAGCCTATGCCGTAATAGCCTATGACGTCAGACGGCTGGCCGGATGCCAACTTGTACGTCAGAGCCTATGACGCACGAGCGTATGACGTCAGAGGGCTGGCAGAAGGCCAACTAGTACGTCACAGCCTATGCCGTAAGAGCCTATGAAGTCAGAGGGCTGACTGGCTAGGTGATCGGGTTTTAGCTAAAACTTCAAAATCATGCCAAAGTGAAGTAAGCTGTTAGCTGTAGCTGTAAGTGTGTAAGCTTACCGAAAGAGCTGATAACTGATGATATGATAACATACACGTGATAGATCAAGGTGGTGGTGATTCCAATATTATAGTCAAGTTGTTGAGGCCACGATAGACACTGGTCAACACGATTGCCCGTCGCCCTCCCCAGGCAGGCAGACATGAATGGGCCGCGTTTTTCACTCCATTGAGTATCTTTTTACCTGCTATTATTTTTAAATTACTGATATATTTTCAAAATTCCCCCAAAGAATCATCCGTGAACCCCCCTCCGCCCCCACCAAAAAAAAACCAGAAAAGTTTCCTTAGAATCCCCCTTTCACGAAAAAAACCCCAACTTGGCAACACTGACTATCGTATGGCCGATTTATCGGTCTATGTAGGGGGGGGGGGGGCTGACACCCCCCTAAACTGTAATCACTGTTAGGGCCTGTATGATCCGCGTCTAAATCGAATTCACTGCGCTTCAAGTAAATCCAGTATCCCCCCAAAAAACACTCCGTGTAAAAATATCATTCTACAGAGGCCGGAAAAAGTTATGATATCCACTTTCCCCGCCCGCCATTTTCCTCATTAAGGAGCTAAGTATAATGAAAATGTTAACCACTTCACAAGCACCGTACCCCTTTCGAAATCTCCCCTTGGTGCTATTGCGAGACGTTTTTATTACTTCCACAAGCAACTAATACTTGTATAAAAAGTTTGTATTTGTAGTATTGTTATTACTTTCACTACCTACAAACCTGATCCTCCTTCCCCTAACCACCACCATCAAGTATTTCTCAACTTCTTTGCTTGGCGGGGCGGAACGCTACCGCGTTCCTAGATACCCGGTATTTGTAGAAAGACAACGTTATACTCGTAGCAAGGGATTCAAGTTCATATCATGAACTTGAATCCCTTGCTATAACGTTGTTATATTATGGCGAATACGTTAGTTCAGGCTTGGACAGTTTTCGGCTTTCTTGGACTCCCCATTGAAATCCTCCTTATCTACATCCAGAACACAGACAGAACAAACCCTCCCCGCGATTCGGCATCGTCACCAAGGCCGATCGATTGGCCGCTTTGGAAAACGTTGGCTCGAGCTGAATTCTCAAAGGACTGCCCCCCCCCCACAACCATTTCCGCTATAATACGTCGGGCAGAATGCCTCTGACGACAAAAACCCGATTAACTTTTCACAAAACTGATCAATAGCGACAAAAGAATTCCATCAGGGAGAGGGGTGGCCACCCCGTTTTCCCTCCGAGCAATTCCTCAAATAGAAAGAACCCTTGAAGGGAAACAACCATAATCGAGTTTCCCTGCGAATGAAGTTTTTGAATGGAAATTAAGAGAGAGAAATTTATTAGGGCCTCCTTTTTTTCCTCGAGTCCTCGAGACCTGATTAAGTTATTCATGAATCTTGGAGTCGTAAATTCTTCTTTTTTTTCACGCGAAGAGGAATGAATATAAACTGATACAAAGGAGAATTAATCATAAATACTGAAGAAGACAGCGGAGAAAATTGGGTCCGAAAAATTACATCTGTTTCTACACAAATAAATCTGTTTGAAATAATTTCATACCTAGTAGTTTGATAAATTTAATGATAGTTTTAAAGAGGCAATTAATAAGGCCCAGGTCTGTTCAGGAAACGTTGTTAACTTATTCAGTTATCAAATCTTTATTTAGATCTTTATCGATATTTTAGCTCAGCCTAAGAGGTTCTAAAGGTGCCTCTCCTTCAAAAGTCGAGTTGATCCAGTCAAAAACCATCATCCGTTGCAGCTAATTCTTGCTGACATCGTGGGTGGTTCAGGCGAGTTTTTTCAGGTGGATCCCAATCGCCACTGAATAGCTGGATGTTGCGAAAGGAGTATCTTTATGTGCATTAGTATTGCACTCAAATATTTTTATAGGCAATCTTAGCAATTTTATTGGTATGGCGATGATGTTCAAAGTTTAACGAACAATCTGGGTTCTGTAGAAATTTCCAAATTGGTGGCGATTCGCCCTTTATACATTTTCACTTTTTTTACCACAAAATGTTGAAGTGCTCCTCATTTATTTGTCAGATAAATTGGAGATGATCAGGTTTTAGAACAGGATTTCACAAAACAGAATGGCACTTTATTGGGACTAAAAAAAGACAATAATATTATATAATCCTGAAGAATCCGGCACACTCTTCGGGGTTAGGTATACTGGAGAATTTTGAGAAGATATGTAGCCGTATTTTTCTAAATCGGTTGTCGTACCGAAGGGTACGCGAACTCATTGGGAATTTCAATTTGAGCACTGTACGTTTCTCCGTCTTGGACTGAAATGGCCGTTATTATCCCAGCCTGTTGAGAATCATACACAAATCTGCAGATTTTTCAAAGTGTAAAGGAAGCTTTTCTTTCTTTTGGTTGACTCGATGTTTCGAAAAAGCTAGCACTCTTTTTTGTAGTACCACCAGGTAGGTACTCTTTGTTTGGGATCACCAAGTTTTTGATCATGGATGAACTATGACCCAATTCAAAAACTGTAAATTTGCAGGGGTTGCTGCTGCTCACAATCACTTCGGTAATCTTGTGAATCGAGAAAATTTGGTGATTGTTTCTCATTTTTCCGAGAAAAAAATCCTTAGTCCCTAGACGCAGAAGTCCTTATCGCAAGGTGGGAAACTGTGCTCTGTGATTGGAAAAGAATGAACAATTTTCTGGAACCGACCAGTATCTAGGAGGGACGACTCTCCGGAATACTGAGTCTGACCTTACTGAAGCCAGTCCTGTCAATAATTATTGTAGAAATGCCGTGCAACGTACAACGATGCGCCATGACTTTAAGAACGGGTTTTTACAAAACAACGACAACTGAAAGATTTTGAGATACGTCCTTTCAACAATCAATGATTCAACTTCTAATTACGAAATCAACAAAATAACAACTTTGCAGGTGCCATTCCGTAACAAGACTGACTCGCGTTGGGAAATGAGTCCCTGATTCAAATGATAGTAAGCTTTACCATTTTTCCGAACTTTATATTTTCTATGTTGATATTCAACACATAATTTAGAATCGTTTAAGGAGTTCATGAAAAGGACTTGAGGTCATAAAAAGGACTTGGGCCCCCAAAAAAGGATTTTTTGAAATTCATCATTTATAGGGGCATTCCGCACTGCCTGCACGGATAACGACGATCCTCGTGATCGGGGGCCCGATCTCAACTCGTAAAATACACCATTTCCCTCCCCTTCGGTTACATTGTGTACAACGGAAAAGGGATGACGAATGGGGATGGACGAGTGGTCGAACCGTTCGATAAACAGCTCCCTTTCGGAATGGGGGTCCCGATAGCTGGAAATGAATTTCGCCTGATAGCGTCCATCAGAATCTAGCGGATTACTTCCGATCCGACACCCTCATTCGATAGTTTACTGTCCCGGGCCAGTCAAGTTCATCCGGGAGTGGATTGATTTTGACTCGGGAGCAGACTAACCCTTTGGGGTTTGACCTGATTTTCAATAATGGGAAGACGAGAGGGGAGTGGCGAGACTAATCAATGACTTTGAAACTTGAATGTTAATGGTAAAATGTACAATAACCACTTGTGTAAACTCGGAAAGCAGTCGGCAATTATAACCCTCCAGCACTGAAGTAAATTTCCGGACGTGAACGCCAAAGTTGAGTCAGTATAACCAGAATTGGTTCAGTTCAATAATTTATTGCAATCAATTGACTTTATCTCAAATCCAAACATTTGTCACTAACGCTGTACTGCCGAGCTAAGCCAAAAACACGTCAAAATCGCCGACTTGGAATTTCGGGAAAATGAGTTTTGGCGTTTTCAAGTAGGCACTTTGCCCAGACTTGTGGCCCTCATAATTCTGGAAATCACCAAACGGGCATCCATTACGGTGAGCAATGGCTTGGAAGATCATGTCGCAAACTTTCGAAATTTCCATTTCGGAATTCCGAACAATTAATTTAATGAAAATTGAGAAAAATGATACTTGGCCAGTTGCCATGAGGTAAAAAATTCAAATAAAAAAATTTGATGATCGAGTCGAATTCAGAGCAAGTTGAATTCAGAAAAAGGAAGTTGGACCTTAGCCCACTTGTATCGGGGTGAAAAAAATTATAATAATTTGAATGAATACGGATTCTGAGCCGCATTTTAATCTCTAGGATGATGTTCTCTTCCATTTTTGAAATTTGTAACATGACGTACCTACAATTATATTTTCAAGAGAAAAACTAGTGTTTATAATTATTATATAATATTATATAAACACTAGTTTTTCTCTTGAAAATATAATTCAATAGAAAGTATATTATTATCATACTGCCGTGCTAAGCCAAAATTCTTAGAATATTTTTATTAATGATTATTAATGATTATTTGTAGTTATCATCAATCAAACATGTGCTGTTCGGATCAGCTGAGCCATATGAAAATTGACCCGACAGGCTGCCGTATGATTCACCCTCATGTTAACGACTTTCAATCTGCTCCAACTTTGAGCCCTCATTGTGAACGAACGGCTGGTCGTACAAAGCTCCGGATGATCTGATAAAATTCTAAAAATTAAACTACATTCAAATGTTAACTGAAAACTATACCGTTCTATCAAAATTTTTCTAGATATAAAATTTTCCAAATTTCAAAATTCGTTTTCAATCCCTTCCCATTGATCTAGGGTTATGAAAACTTTCACGGGTCATTGTGGGGTTAGTCTGACGCTGTGAACCAAATTTCTATTCTATTCAATAGTGAACTATTGGAATCGCCCAAGAAAAAAAAAATTTGATGGCATACGTTTCAGAAAATTAGAAAAAAATAAATAAAGTAAAATAAATAAAAAATACGCGTACGTCCGTCCGCCGCCCAGCACCGTAATTCTCCTTACCTAACCGTACAATGTTAGTCGCGCTCATGATTGATTCGGACTTTTTAGAGGAGCCAAAGAGCCTGTAACCTTATGCATTAGTAATACAACAAAGCACACATGCAGATCAATTCCGATACGACAACTCAATCTATTTCATCACGAATGCAAAAGAAATTAGGATTTTGATCAATATACGTTGACAACAGTAACATGATTAATGCAGAAGCGTCACATCGTCTTCCAACAGAATAAGTAAATGTGACGGGAAGAATAACTGGCATTTCTACCGTATTTGACAAATGAATGAATGAATATTCCTTCCGATACCAACTTGGAGCGTATTCCATCGAAAGGGCACCGGTGATTAGATTTAATTGCGTAGGACATGAGTGCACGTAGTACCTAGTGGTTTATTTATCGTGATTCATGATGATTGGCCATCGGTCAGCCCGTTCTTGGATGAAATCAAACCGTTCCTATTGAAATAAATAACCAAATAATCCCTCGAACATCTGTCGTTCGATATCTGGGACTTCGAGTGCAGCAAAGACTCACATTCGACGCACTCGTCGGCGAGCTGCTAAGGAAGACTTGCTGTTAAAATGGGTCGGACTTCTTCGCTGTTAGTCCAGTAAAGGGAGCAATTGAAGAGGCCGTACCTTGCAAAAGGTGGTGTAAAAGCTGTTATTGTTTTAATCGGTCTGTGTGGGACCCAATAATATGAATTTAGAGTTTGCACGCAAAATTTCGAACGCTAAAACGTTTGGTAGCCGAAAAACCTCGAACTTTTCAGACTTTTTTCGGTTTTTGGTTTTTGGTTTATTATCTTCGATAATGAACCATTGGAATCGCCCAAAGAAAAAAAATTTCAACCCCCCCTCAAAATTTGTTGGTTTACGTTTCAAGATACGTAGATTCAGAAAATCGAATAAAAAAAACTCTGCAAATTCTTGACACAACGGTTCATTATCTTCTTTGTACAGATCACCCTTCTGTCAAGATCACTAGGTCTAAATGTCTTGATCCTAAATGTTAGATTAATTATTATTATCAATTATCACTAATTATTAACAATTTTATCAAGTACCTAGTGAAAATTATTATAATTTATTGTTAGGTATTAATAATTTGTATTTATTATTAATAATAATTATTATTAATTATGATTAATTAATACGATATAATTCTGGGGTTTTTAATACTACGTCGGTAATAATTTTTCTATAAAAGAAGTACCTACCAACAAACATTCGAAATTACCTTCATTTCCGTAGCACGAAACGCACCTCAGAACAACAAACTCGACATCACTTAAGCCATATTATGATGTTCCAAAGATCTTGTTAGTATGAAAATGGACCTGTATTTCAACAGTTTGATTCACGATTGGGTTGTGAGGCACAATCTTTGAGCCGTCATTGTGAACGAACGGCTGGTCGTACAAAGCTGCGGATGGTCTTAAAGAATTCTACGGAACATACTCTATCGAAATATGAAATAAAAAACATACCGTTCTATATGAATTTTTCGAGATATGAAATTTTCAAAATTTCAAAATTCGTTTTGAACCCCTTCCCCTTGACCTAGGGTTATGAAAAGTCGGTTCCAATGGTTCATTATCGAAGATAATAAACCAAAATCCGTCCGTCCGCCGTACGCCGTCCGCGCCACTTTGCCCAGTTAGCGTTGAGTTAAAATTACGAAATTTTTTTTATGGGTTTCGACCAACCCCACAATGGTCCTCGAAACTTTTCATAACCCTAGGTCAAGGGGAAGGGGTTCAAAACGAATTTTGAAAATTTGAAAATCTCATATCTCGAAAAATTAATATAGAATTTAGGTATGTTTCATATAGGTATGTTTTTTATTTCATATTTAGATAGAGTTTGTTCCGTAGAATTTTTTAAGACCATCCGCAGCTTTGTACGACCAGCCGTTCGTTCACAATGACGGCTCAAAGATTGTGCCTCACAACACGATCGTGAATCAAACTGTTGAAATACAGGTCCATTTTCATACTAACAAGATCTTTGGAACATCATATGGCTTAAGTGATGTCGAGTTTGTTGTTCTGAGGTGCGCTTCCTGCTACGGAAATGAAGGTAATTTCGAATGTTTGTTGGTAGGTACTTCTTTTATAGAAAAATTATTACCGACGTAGTATTAAAAACCCCAGAATTATATCGTATTAATTAATCATAATTAATAATAATTATTATTAATAATAAATACGAATTATTAATACCTAACAATAAATTATAATAATTTTCACTAGGTACTTCATAACGTTGTTAATAATTAGTGATAATTGATAATAATAATTAATCTAACATTTAGGATCTAGACATTTAGACCTAGTGATCTAGAAAGAAGGGTGATCTGTACAAAGAAGATAATGAACCGTTGTGTCAAGAATTTGCAGAGTTTTTTTTTTCAAATCATATCTATTGTTACAACTATATATACATCTAGTAACTTCTTAGTTAATTCAAGCCAAAAGTCACCATACAAAACTAAAGTTGATCAAATTCCGATTAAAAAAAGAAAGTCCGAAATAGAAAAGGTTTTACGATCCATCAAAACATGACGATGTTTTCCAATTTTTGCAAAAACTGACACCACTCGATTTACAATGTGCTGTACTGCCACAGCATCAAACCCAATCGCCGACCCCTCGCTCTAACGCAATCTGAGAGTTACAAAATCTCCAATATTTTGAAATTGGTCAATGTTTTGGCATTTTAGATACTTATAATCCTATCGGCGTTTCTCGACAATCACTACCGCAGTGATTCCTATAAAACGTACCTACCAGAAAATGGTTGGGAAATTACCTAAAGATATATGTAATGTAGTTAGTATCTATATTATGACTTAATAATGTATCAACTACTTATACTACTATATCAATGTACCTATGTATAGATGTGTACCTACTTACATATACACGCAAACATCAGCCAAAAGTGGTCAGTTTTTGTCGAAAATGATTATTACAATAATTACCATTACCATAATAATTATGGTAATGGTAATTATTGTAATAATCATTATTATTAATTATTATTATGGTATCTAAGTTATTGAATGTATAAATGAAAAGGTTTATGCTCTCCGCATGATGACCAATGCTCCCTGGTACTTGTATGTCAGAAACACAATAATTCATAAAGAAGAGTCGAATAGAGGCGACAACCGCAACCCCGACGTCTCGGTTGACCTGATGGACGGGCAATAATATCCCAATGAAATGTGAACGAAACTCCTAAACACTTACTGTCACTTGAGTTGAATTTTAATTCTAAATTAGAGGGACTGTCAACGGACAGCCACCCTCGCATAAGTTCAACGCCAGATAAGTGCCTACAATTGTAACGTTCAACACAACAACAAGTATTTACCAAACAAAAAGGTTTCAAATATATTATATTATTTTTTATATAGAAAATATATTATATTTAAAAAAAAAAGGATAATTAATAATCAGTGGTTTCTTTGAGATCAATTACTTAGATAATTATAAACTCAATCCATGTAAGGCCTCCACGACACGTAAACGATGGAAATCTATTCAAGACGCTTTCTGCACATTGTGCTCGTTTATTTTTAAAGGGTCATATTCAGGAAATGCGATCTCTTCGGTATATAGAGATCCTCGAGACCTGGAAGCCTTTTCAGAGGTTCTTGTTGAACATCTTTTTTCATGGTATCTGACAGCTTAAGGTCATTCTAATGATGGCGTCCAACCTCAAGGCGATGGGAACCTAAAGAGTTCAAGATGAATAGAACGGAGAAGAAGTCATCGTCAAAAGCTGCCCCAAATCGTGCCGAAGGGTCAGACGACGGAATCATTATCATTACTCGGCGTCAACGGGTCGGGATTTCAATAGAATTGAAAAGATACAGAAAACGAAAAATGTCTCGGAGAGAGAGCCTTCGGTCTACGATTGCGGGCTCTTTACAAGGGAGATGTAACGACCTTAGTTGCAATTTGTCCATTTGACAGCGTCACTGACGTTGAGTAGCGCGAAGATTTCAAAAGGAAACAGAAAAAGCACTAACGGCCAAACTCTGTAGAATACCATTTGCCGACTGTAAACGTGGACTGTGGTTAAGGATATTCTCCACCATTGTTTCTACCACCGAAGTCAACGTCACAATAGAAGTTTGACCTTGCAAATCAAAATTTCCCCGAACATTCAATGCGGATGATTCATTTCACAGATAAATGTATTCTACTCATGATCTACTCAAAACAAATGGAAAAGAACAATCGGCCTGTTTCATAGCTTTGGGCGAATTACGGAAATACTTCCCGCTGGACCTTTTGTATTTGTCTTTTATGACCATAATTAATCATTGATATTCAACAGCTTTATAATACGAATGGAGCAATGAAAGTAATATTAATGGAATCGTGTTCATGGTTGTTCAGGTTCATGTCAAAAATAGTAATTAATATTGCCTACCTGAAATTAGGCTACTTGCTTAAAAAATATGGCTAGTTCTTATGCCTTCTTGGAAACTTCTGTGGATCTGAAGAATTTCAACAATCGAGTTTGCTGTAATGATGCTCCAAGATTGGTGTTTAACGATCATTGGGTCTGTAATGGTTTAATTTTATTGTTTTTGTTAACTTTGTATAACTTTAGTAACTAAAAAATGTAGTAAGAGATATTAAATTATGGCCCCTTGTGACAAGTACAAGTTCATCGACACCAACTGCACACAACTATAGTAAACGGTATAAGACTCGTGTCTATTGCTGCGTTGACAACTCCGTCGGATTAATAGCAGCCAACTGTAGTTCAGGAAAGAAATAACCAGCAGTTACAGCCTCTGCCAGCTAATTCAAACGGACTTATCCGATACTGGCGACTGTCAGAGCCTCACAGGAGTTTAAATTTAACTAAACCCTGGAGGCGGAGTGATAATTTAAACTGAATTTAAAGTGAGTTTTATCCCAAGCTTCTTAACATTAAGACAAAACGTCGTGATTCGAATTTTCTACTTTTTTTCTCATCCAGCAGCTGTGTTTCGTTTTGCAATGCGATCTAACCGTCATCGAGCCCGATATAATTAATCTAAATCCTCGTAAACTGGTTTTCATACGATGTTTTGAGTAAAAATATTGACCCCTAATAAATATTCCTTCAAACTACTACATTTCAATTTCATTGGAACCAGCGAACCTAGTGGTAACATAACAGACGTCACTGATCATGACCGTAAATTGGCATTCACCCCACGAAGCACCGAGTGACTTGGGACTTAAGTACTAGTCAATTGACTAACATGTTAACATTCACATCGTATTTCTCTAGTTAACATAGTTAACACGATATTTTCGCGAACACTTGGTGTCTCATTATGGCTCATCGAGGGACTTTTAACTTGTTTTACTTGTTAAGGCCGGCACGTCTGGTAAACTTTAAAGGGCCGACATCCCTTCAGCCCACAGCTGTCCTCGAAATACGCTGACCCTCAACGGCTTAGAATTAGGAAATGTTTACACAGAGACAACAACGTGTTGCTTTCGCTCGAACGGATTTGAACGCAAAATTATGAAAAAAGGGTAAAAAGGAAGTATCTGGCACACGGGGTAGGGTACACTAAATCCGTAACACATAAACTTATAATTTGTAGGGACAAACCCCCTTATTTGCCGTACCTCATAATATGATATATCAACTTATATTATAAGTTGATTGTAAACAATTTTCAGAGACGACTCTATCAATGATCTAACAAGCTCATCGGACAGATAACACATGTGGCTTTGTGGTTAGGATTCCTCCCTATAATCAGTAAGGGTCTGTGACAGATACCCCCTATTGCTAATAAACCATCTGGCGCAATATTAAATATAAGTTTTATCAGTACAAAACCGCTCACTACATCAACGAACACGCTGCGTGGAAGTTCCGAGTAAATAATAGGTACCTACCGCCAACTATCATCAAAGTAGTTACTTATATCTCCGCCAACGCAAACATTTCTCTCTCCCTCTCACGAGTTGTGAAGTTTCGGCAGAATTTTTGGCTTCCCCGCTATTAAGGAAGAAACACGGTGCGTGGAAGTTCCGAGTGAATAATTGAAGTGGTTTTCCTGGAAAACGACCTTCCCCCACATCAATTCATACCGTGGTCAGAGCGGGAACAAGTTGCGAGAGGTGAGCTCAGGCGATTTATCTACCTCACTTCTTCTCTTCTAAACTCCTACTATTATGGCCCTCCCGAGCGGCATGACCGAATGGACGCATTTTCGAAGCAACACGCTCAAACTACCCCCAAAACAACTAACTGCCTACCTACAACAAATGGCAGATGACAGATGATTTATTGTACAAATTCAATACTCCTCTATATTTTTATTTTATTTTATTTTATGGAGTTATTTAAGCTTAATTTTTGATCGATTTTTGTTGCGCATTACCTTACGTACAAATTATCGCAAGACCACCTCGAGTTGTTTTTCTCTTGCATTCGAAGCCGTAATGGGAATAACAACAATCCCAACGTAAAGCAGTTCACGTGGGCAATTAGAAAACTTATGTTCAGGAATAGTGTGAAGGCACCTGAAGGGAGTAACTGCATTGAATTTGAACCCAACCATGATTTTTATGTAGCTGACTTTACTCAAACTGGGGATGCAGATTCGAGCTGTGAAGAAGGTGTTTAAGAAATTGAATGCCTATCATCAATTCTCGCAACCTCCGAATTCTCGTATTATAAACAAAACATAATGACATTATGATAACATTATAATACATGATTATAATGACATTACATTGTATTACATCGCCGGATACGTAGTTTTGCGAGTAGAGAATATGTTGAACTGCATTGAATGTTGCGATTTGTTATATACCACTGACGAGGACCATTGTGGGGCTGGTCCAAACCCAGAAACCAAATTTCGTAATTTTAACTCAACGCTAACTGGGCAAAGTGGCGTGGACGGCGTAGGCGGACGGCGGACGGACGGATTATTTTTAATTCGATTTTCTGAATCTACGTGTCTTGAAACGTAAACCAACAAATTTTGAGGGGGGATTAAAAAATTTTTTTCTTTGGGCGATTCCAATGGTTCATTATCGAAGATAATAAACCAAAAGAGTATCGGCTGACGTGCTTAAAGTTGTTAAATTCATGTATGCAATGGTGAACCAAACCACGCAGCCAGATGTCAAAACAATAATTTCAAAAACATGCAATAATTTCCAAAATACTGTGTTCAAGGATCATGTAGGGAATGATGATGTTGGTCAGGACAATCACGTACTAAGATTGATCAAAATTATTGGACAAATTAGGGCAATTTGTCACAGTTCTGCCCGGGAAAAGACTGAAGATGCCCTCTCATCTCATAAATTAGGTCTCCGTCAAAAATTAACGAAGCAAATTCTTTTCAGTATTAGGTATGTAAAAACGAATTAGAGTTAGTAATATGGAACATAGTTATATCATGTGTACGTGTGATAATATTTGAATATACCTGTTACTCAAGCATTCAATAAACGGTTTTGAAAATTATCCACTGTATTTATTTATTCTATTATGAGTTACCTATATTTTACTGACAGTGGGTAGTAAATAAGTATACAGCACATTCTTAGAGTACAGTGGGTAGGTACCTACATTCTCAAAACTTAAGACTTTAGGACCAATTGAGAAGGTTCGGTGTCGCAGAACCAACAACGCAGGGACCGAGTGATAAGAGCGAAATAAGACCCTCACTGACGTTCTTCATTAATATGTAATGTGAAAAATAGTATTTCCCGATGCTATACCTAAAAGGTATCTGAAAAAGACACAAACGGTACAACTTTTTCCCGGTGAATGACAGGTTAGTACCTTAATCAAGCGGGAGAGAAAATGCCCAGTGCTTTTGGATGGGAGTAGGCGCATGGGTACACCCCACGGGGTGGGGGAACCCCTCGGCTAGCCGGACCGCACGCTCAACGCTGAGACGGCGTTCCAGGAGTTTTAGTTCGATGGTTCTACGTCATCCCCCCCCTCACCGCGTCATACATACGTCAACATCCCCCTTCAATGGGGCGTACCTAAATACCACCACTCTTTTCAATTACTTTTTGATTGGTTCCCCACTCCTCCCCACTAAATTTTAACACCGCCCCAAATTCAGCACCACCCCCGAACCCCGCTCACTCCTTTGCTGAAACATACCACCCGACACCCCCCCCCCTGACGTCATCCACTTCACCGCTCGCCATTCCTTCCACTCCCCGCATGGTACTAACCACCCCCTTCACCATCCACGCTGTGACGTCATTGCTCCAGTATCATAGAAATCACACTACTTTTATTCAAAACCGACTTTCCCACTTCTTTGATTGGGATAACGCTTCTCGACATTTTCGACGGACTTGAAAGACGATGCTCCTGGCTTTTCCGCTAGCAATGGTTTTTTCTTCAAACTGGTGGGCTATTAGCGAATTTTTGAAGAAAATGTATTTTTTCATTGTTTTAGCAAATCATACTCTTCGACTAGCTTGTCATCCAATTCGCGATCCTTAACCACAACCGCAGTTTGGTGTCGGATCACCTCCTCACGTAGGTAGTATACCAAATTTACATTTTTTGTTACCAACAGGGGGGGGGGGGGGTTAATGTGGTGGCAAATCTCATTTTAATCCAATATGTTCTCTAGTGAGGGTGAAGGACGAAAAACTTTCTTCAGCCTAGTAAAATTTGTAATAAATTGATGCATTTACTTGCTCTCATTGTATGGTCTACATGCGAAAACGGGAGAAGAGCAAGTAAATACATCAATTTATTACAAATTATACTAGGCTGAAGAACGTTTTTCATCCTTCACTAGAAAACAAATCGGTTTAAAATGAGATTCATAACCACTATGTCTCTCCAAAAGTGAATGTTACATAATATGAGTTACATAATATGAATATTATGAGAGAGCCAATTTCGCAGAACGAAAAAAATGAATCAATCGAAGAGTTTATATGATCGCCAATTGAGTGACAAGCAATTCCAAGAGTATGATTTGATACTCGATAAAGCAAAAACAATAGCCCACCAGTTTGAAGATTTGGAGAAGCAAAAAGAATAGCTAGCGGAAAAGCCAGGAGCATCGCCTTTCAAGTCAGTCGAAAATGTCGAGAAGCGTTATCCCAACCAAAAAAGTGGGAACTGTTCACAATAACTCGATGCAACAAAGAAGCCACCATGGAATGTCGTCTATGAACCGGCGTAAAGCAAATTTTTCACCTCAATCCGACCATAGCACCTGCAACATTCCACGTAGCCTCGGAAACTTTTTTCCAGGTAAAACGAACGAAACTGAATTTGCGGAAGATGAAACGTCTCCTTTCGCCCCCGGAGTCGAGAAACCCTTCGGTTATTGGATTATAGGTAATATCTTGGAATGACAGGACCACTTTTAGAGTGGCGGAAGAAGTGGCTGAGTGAAAGAGCCCGGTGTATGGAGGCTCTTTAAAAAAAAAAAAAGTAAAAATTCAAGAACGGGAGCCATTTTCCATCTAATTAAACACCCCTTTGTTCAACCTTGAACGGCTCTTCTTCAACTTTTTTTTCATTGTTGAATTTGTTCGGTTAAAAAATGAAGATCTCCTTTTCGAAATCAACCCACATTTCATCCCTTCCACACCGCCCGTTGAACGCTGCTTCTACATTCTGAGGTGATTCAAAAGTTGAGTACAAAACACCAGATGATCTTGAAAAATTCTAAAAATAAAATTCTATTTACATGTGAACTTAACACTATACTACTCAATCTGGATTTTTCGAGATATGACTTTTCAAAATTTCAAAATTTATTGTGAACCCCTTCCCATTGACCTAGAATGTGAAAAGTTTCAAGGATCATTGTAGGGCCTGTGCTCAAAACCACGTGCTGTTTGAATCACCTGGGCGAGCATGAATATTGACTCGACAGGCCGCCGCATGATCCACTCTCATGTGGCAACTTTCGATCTGCTCCAAATTTGATCCTTCATTTTGAACAAACAGCTGGTCGCACAAACCTCCGGAGTAGATGGCCTCAGGAAATTCTAAGAAATAAACTCAAATGAGAACTAAAGAACTCGAAGACATAAACTAAAATATACCCCAATGGGAATTGAAAAATCCACAGTCGTGCATGCTGCATGAATGGCTTTGCCATGCTGGCTTTGAGACCGCATTTTCGAATATATAACTGGTTTTATGTATAATGTCTCAATTTTACTGGTTTTAGAAACTAATTTTGTCTCTTTTTACTGCCTACTAACAGCTCAGCCTATAGAACTTTCAACGCTGAACACGATAGTGAAGCCAGAATGGCGATATCTCAAACCGTTATCAGATTAGAGCAGATGAACCATGAATAACAACTCAAGTATCAACCACGTTTCTTCATCTTCAAATTGCTCCAGTTTGAGAACGGAATGGGAATAGGATATCGCAATTTTGGTTTCACCATCGTGTTGAGCGTTAAAAAACCTTTAAAATGAGGGGTCATTTTGGAAATTCCTGGGTAATTTATATAAATGTATGGTGTCTTTCCCCCTCCCTCTAAAATTCCCCAAACCTCCCCTTAGAGTGGCTCGATTCTGCCTATCTACAAATTTAGCCTATTGATTGCCAGGACGGATTTTTTGAGTTTTAGACATTTTGGACCGACAACAATAGCTTCTTTGTGTTCAACAATTCGCTAACTACGAGTATACCGTTCCATTTGAATTTTTCAAGATATGAAAAATTCATTCTGTCTGATCCACTTTTGAGCCCTCATAGTGAATGGACAGCGAGATAAAAACCATCTCTCTCTCAAACGCTTCTTGATAATAGATAAAACTGCCAAAAACATCATTGCGTCGATTGCGACATTCCGAACAGCACATCGGCTGGGAACGAAGCCTCCAAGGTCTGAACCGGGCATCATTGAATTTCCAATCAGCATTACCTACACTTTGAACGGATACAGAGATGGATTACTCGCAGGTAAGTTTTCAACTAGTGAGACATCAAGCTGACCAGTTCATGATGAGCCTTTTCAAGTCAAACTGTGTGTTACTACTTCTGGGAGTGGAAATTAAACTTATTCTTGTGAAAAATTACCACTCGAGAGAGAATTACGCGAAGAAAACTCTGACGTAAGGAAAACAACTTTTTTGATTTTTTTTGCCACACTTACTAATTACGTCGAACCCGATAACAAAAAGAATCGAAGTTTGTCGTTAAGGACTTTTATCTAATAATTAATTATTTCTCTCTCTCCCTCTCTCTCGGTAGCGGGAAGTAACGATAGGAGGAAACGGGCGGATGGTGGTAAGAGTTGAAAAAAAAAGAAAAAAAAACTGGTCACTGAGAAAATTCGTCTTTTGGAAAAGAACTCGCGAGAACTTTTCGAACTAAGTGCTCCAAGACGGTGACCAGGATAAGTGGCAGCGCCGAGGGTATAAATTACTCTTTTTCAGTGTGAGTGGAGAACGAGATGGTCAAACTTTTCCAGGAGTAATCGTGTTTTCTCTCTATTCAACGACCGAGTAATCTCTTTCGGAAAACAAAATCGGGTCATCCGCTTGAATGAGGGGATTTTCAAAATCGCCGTCCAAATAGTGAGCAAAACCATTAATGAGCGTCGTATTACTCCGAAATGCACGTTCGAAGCTCAAAAACCGATTGAGCGTTCAGAGATTTTCCGTAACGAGACAGTACCGTTAGTGTTACCTACTGTATAAAACCGCTGTAGATATTGCAATGAAATATCTGTTTAAAACTGTTGTAGATATTACAATATTAGGTACCTACATTTTTTGTTTTGTTTGTTTTGATAATAACATATTATGTCTTACCGACGGGGATCATGAACAATTTTGCTAGACGGAAAAAAGAAATGATACCAATAAACCGCAACGGGTAATTTTGGTATGAAGCATCCTTAGGAACTATACCGAACAACTATACTATTCAACTATACAACGAAAACTATACCGTTCATTTGAATTTTTCGAGTTATGCATTTTTCAAAATTTCGAAATTCGTTTTGAACCCCTTCCCCTTGACCTAGGTTCATTTTGGCGTTGGTTCGAGGCCGTAAGCCAAATTTTGTAATTTTAGCACAGAGCCAACTTGACAAAAGCGTACTGATTTTCTGAATCTACGTATCTTGAAACGTAAATCAGCAAATTTTTAGGGGGTTTAAATTTGTTTTTTCTTTCTCCAGCTCATAGCTTTCAACGAGAGAGGATTTCCTATCAAAGCTTGAAACTATAATGAGTCTTACACAAGAGAACTCACCGCAAGAAGACTTGGTACCTACATGAAATACATCACTGTCCGTGTTGTATTCGTACTAAATTCATAACAAATCGCGAAAAATCAAGAGCAAGACTAATTTCAGAAGTTATCACAGGCGTGAGAATCAGAATTAGGGATCGCCATCGATAGTCTTTCGATATATCGATAGTGTATAGTCCGATAGTACCGGGTATCGATACTTGAGTAACCGATAGTTTCTGACGATATTTTTTTCTTATGCGATATATCAAACATTTCCTAAATTCTTTGAGTCCAATGAAAAAATGTGAGTTTAAAAAAAATTTAGTGATGTGGGTGAACTAGTAGAGGTTTCTAGAAGTTCCACGGACGTTCTAACCTCCATTTTGGTTTATTATCTTCGATAATGAACCATTGGAATCAGCCAAAGAAAAAAAAATTTGAACCCCCCCTCAAAATTTGTTGGTTTACGTTTCAAGATACGTAGATTCAGAAAATCGAATAAAAAAAACTCTGCAAATTCTTGACACAACGGTTCATTATCTTCTTTGTACAGATCACCCTTCTGTCTAGATCACTAGGTCTAAATGTCTAGATCCTAAATGTTAGATTAATTATTATTATCAATTATCACTAATTATTAACAATTTTATCAAGTACCTACTGAAAATTATTATAATTTATTGTTAGGTATTAATAATTCGTATTTATTAATAATAATTATTATTATTAATTATGATTAATTAATACGATAAAATTCTGGGGTTTTTAATACTACGTCGGTAATAATTTTTCTATAAAAGAAGTACCTACCAACAAACATTCGAAATTACCTTCATTTCCGTAGCACGAAACGCACCTCATAACAACAAACTCGACATCACTTAAGCCATATGATGTTCCAAAGAGCTTGTTAGTATGAAAATGGACCTGTATTTCAACAGTTTGATACACGATCGTGTTGTGAGGCACAATCTTTGAGCCCTCATTGTGAACGAACGGCTGGTCGTACGAAGCTGCGGATGGTCTTAAAAAATTCTACGGAACAAACTCTATCTAAATATGAAATAAAAACTCTGCAAATTCTTGACACAACGGTTCATTATCTTCTTTGTACAGATCACCCTTCTGTCTAGATCACTAGGTCTAAATGTCTAGATCCTAAATGTTAGATTAATTATTATTATCAATTATCACTAATTATTAACAATTTTATCAAGTACCTACTGAAAATTATTATAATTTATTGTTAGGTATTAATAATTCGTATTTATTAATAATAATTATTATTATTAATTATGATTAATTAATACGATAAAATTCTGGGGTTTTTAATACTACGTCGGTAATAATTTTTCTATAAAAGAAGTACCTACCAACAAACATTCGAAATTACCTTCATTTCCGTAGCACGAAACGCACCTCATAACAACAAACTCGACATCACTTAAGCCATATGATGTTCCAAAGAGCTTGTTAGTATGAAAATGGACCTGTATTTCAACAGTTTGATACACGATCGTGTTGTGAGGCACAATCTTTGAGCCCTCATTGTGAACGAACGGCTGGTCGTACGAAGCTGCGGATGGTCTTAAAAAATTCTACGGAACAAACTCTATCTAAATATGAAATAAAAAACATACCGTTCTATATGAATTTTTCGAGATATGAAATTTTCAAAATTTCAAAATTCGTTTTGAACCCCTTCCCCTTGACCTAGGGTTATGAAAAGTTTCGAGGACCATTGTGGGGTTGGTCGAAACCCATAAAAAAAATTTCGTAATTTTAACTCAACGCTAACTGGGCAAAGTGGCGCGGACGGCGGACGGCGTACGGCGTACGGCGTACGGCGTACGGCGGACGGACGGATTTTTTTTTATTCGATTTTCTGAATCTACGTATCTTGAAACGTAAACCAACAAATTTTGAGGGGGGGTTAAAATTTTTTTTTCTTTGGGCGATTCCAATGGTTCATTATCGAAGATAATAAACCAAAAATCCGTCCGTCCGCCGTACGCCGTCCGCCGTACGCCGTCCGCGCCACTTTGCCCAGTTAGCGTTGAGCTAAAATTACGAAATTTGGTTTCTGGGTTTGGACCAGCCCCACAATGATCCTCGAAACTTTTCATAACCCTAGGTCAAGGGGAAGGGGTTCAAAACGAATTTTGAAATTTGGAAAATTTCATATCTCGAAAAATTCATATAGAACGGTATGTTTTTTATTTCATATTTAGATAGAGTTTGTTCCGTAGAATTTTTTAAGACCATCCGCAGCTTTGTACGACCAGCCGTTCGTTCACAATGACGGCTCAAAGATTGTGCCTCACAACACGATCATGAATCAAACTTTTGAAATACAGGTCCATTTTCATACTAACAAGTTCTTTGGAACATCATATGGCTTAAGTGATGTCGAGTTAGTTGTTCTGAGGTGCGTTTCGTGCTACGGAAATGAAGGTAATTTCGAATGTTTGTTGGTAGGTACTTCTTTTATAGAAAAATTATTACCGACGTAGTATTAAAAACCCCAGAATTATATCGTATTAATTAATCATAATTAATAATAATTATTATTAATAATAATTACGAATTAATAATACCTAAAAATAAATTATAATAATTTTCACTAGGTACTTGATAAAATTGTTAATAATTAGTGATAATTGATAATAATAATTAATCTAACATTTACGATCTAGACATTTAGACCTAGTGATCTATACAGAAGGGTGATCTGTACAAAGAAGATAATGAACCGTTGTGTCAAGAATTTGCAGAGTTTTGGTTTATTATCTTCGATAATGAACCATTGGAATCGCCCAAAGAAAAAATTTTTTTAACCCCCCCTCAAAATTTGTTGGTTTACGTTTCAAGATACGTAGATTCAGAAAATCGAATAAAAAAAAATCCGTCCGTCCGCCGTACGCCGTACGCCGTACGCCGTCCGCCGTACGCCGTCCGCGCCACTTTGCCCAGTTAGCGTTGAGCTAAAATTACGAAATTTGGTTTCTGGGTTTGGACCAGCCCCACAATGATCCTCGAAACTTTTCATAACCCTAGGTCAAGGGGAAGGGGTTCAAAACGAATTTTGAAATTTTGAAAATTCCATATCTCGAAAAATTCATATAGAACGATATGTTTTTTATTTCATATTTAGATAGAGCTTGTTCCGTAGAATTTTTTAAGACCATCCGCAGCTTTGTACGACCAGCCGTTCGTTCACAATGACGGCTCAAAGATTGTGCCTCACAACACGATCGTGACTCAAACTGTTGAAATACAGGTCCATTTTCATACTAACAAGTAGGGATGGGTCGAGAAACGAGAAACTAGTTTAAAAAACTAGTTTGAAAAAAATAACCGTTATAACCGTTTCTCAATTTGAAAGAAACTAGTTACAAAAAAAACGGCAAAAGTAGGTAGGTGTTAGTTTTTGAATTGAACTATCGAAAACTTTGTCATCACATTCGTTATTCGTGGTTTGTTCCGAAGCATAAGTAGTTGATTATTAGGTAAATATGACTCGGAACAAACCACGAACAAATGCGCCGACAAAGTTTTCGTTTTTCCTATTACAGTTGAAAAATACAGTTTTTCGTTTTCTTTGTAACTACTAACAACATATTAGAACACCTGCTGTTTCACCCGTTTTTCATTAAGAAGAAATGAAACTAGTTTTTTCGACAGTTTGTTTTATATAACGAACGTTATTTTACGTTTTTCGAAAGTAACCGTTAATAACGGGTCAAGAAACAAGAAAAGAAACGGGTCAAGTAACCGTAAAGTAATAGGGACGGGTCAAGAAACAAGAAACTAGTTTTTTTTGGGATGGGAGAAGAAACGAGAAACTAGTTTAAAGTAACTAGTTTGAAAAAAACGTCATAAGTTTGAAAAAAACTAGTTGAAAAAACGGCACACGTTATTTTCAAGAAACGTAAAAACTAGTTTTTTCGACAGTTATTATAACGAACGTTATTAAATAACTGTCGAAAAAACTAGTTTTTTTGACAGTTATTATAACGAACGTTATTAAATAACTGTCGAAAAAACTAGTTTTTTAACTAACTGTTTCACCTGCTGTTCCACCCGTTTTTCATTCAGAAGAAAAGAAACTAGTTTTTTTGTAACTAGTTTTTTTGACAGTTATTTTAATATAACGAACGTTATTTTACGTTTCTCGAAAATAACCGTTTTGCCCATCCCTACTAACAAGCTCTTTGAAACATCATATGTCGAGTTTGTTGTTCTGAGGTGCGTTTCGTGCTACGGAAATGAAGGTAATTTCGAATGTTTGTTGGTAGGTACTTCTTTTATAGAAAAATTATTACCGACGTAGTATTAAAAACCCCAGAATTATATCGTATTAATTAATCATAATTAATAATAATTATTATTAATAATAAATACGAATGATTAATACCTAACAATAATTTATAATAATTTTCACTAGGTACTTGATAAAATTGTTAATAATTAGTGATAATTGATGATAATAATTAATCTAACATTTAGGATCTAGACATTTAGACCTAGTGATCTAGACAGAAGGGTGATCTGTACAAAGAAGATAATGAACCGTTGTGTCAAGAATTTGCAGAGTTTTTGGTTTATTATCTTCGATAATGAACCATTGGAATCGCCCAAAGAAAAAAAATTTTTAACCCCCCTCAAAATTTGTTGGTTTACGTTTCAAGATACGTAGATTCAGAAAATCGAATAAAAAAAAACTCTGCAAATTCTTGACACAACGGTTTATTATCTTCCTTGTGCAGATCACCCTTCTGTCTATACCAGACTTTATTGCAAATCGGCACCATACCATATTCTCACCGTACTCATACCATACCATACGAATTTCTTTCCTATCATACCATACTGTATTATACCAAATCATACATACAATAATATACCATACCATACTCAACCATGTCATACAAACCGAGTGAATATTGAAATGTCATCCATTTCTGACCTATATTTAAAATTTCAAGTATCTAGCTCATCATCAAAATTTAATTTGTTTAAACAAATAGGTATTATTTAAACAATTTTACAGACAAGAAACCGAGTGAATCCAGTTCTGTGATCCAGTTCTGACCTATTTTTAAAATTTCAAGTCAATAGCTCATCATCAAAATTTAATTTGTATTATTACAAAAAGGTATTATTTAAACAATTTTACAGATGAGAAACCGAGTAAATATTGCAATGTGGTCTATCCCCGACTCACGGTTAAAATTTCTAGACTGTAGTTTACCGGGAAGATGACAAAAAGTAGTTTTATTCTGGGCGTCTGAGGGTTGGGTCACATAACGGCCGTTTTCGACGCGAAAGATTAGTGTTTTTCCTAAACCTTTGCGCGCTAACTGTGAACGAACGGCTGGTCGCACAAAAATCCAATTGGTCTTAAAAGATTCGTAATTTTCCAGGTCATTCAAACGTGAACTGAAAATTACACGTTTCAGTTAAATATTTTGAGATATGACATTGTCGAAATTTTAAATTTCGTTTTGAACCCCTTCCCCTTGACCTAGGGTTATGAAAAGTTTCGAGGACCATTGTGGGGCTGGTCCAAACCCAGAAACCGAATTTCGTAATTTTAACTCAACGCTAACTGGGCAAAGTGGCGCGGACGGCGTACGGCGGACGGACGGATTTTTTTTTATTCGATTTTCTGAATCTACGTGTCTTGAAACGTAAACCAACAAATTTTGAGGGGGGGTTAAAATTTTTTTTTCTTTGGGCGATTCCAATGGTTCATTATCGAAGATAATAAACCAAAATCCGTCCGTCCGCCGTACGCCGTCCGTGGCACTTTGCCCAGTTAGCGTTGAGCTAAAATTACGAAATTTGGTTTCTGGGTTTGGACCAGCCCCACAATGGTCCTCGAAACTTTTCATAACCCTAGGTCAAGGGGAAGGGGTTCAAAACGAAATTTAAATTTTCGACGATGTCATATCTCGAAATATTCAACTGAACCGTGTAATTTTTAGTTCACTTTTGAATGACCTGAAAAATTACGAATCTTTTAAGACCAATTGGATTTTTGTGCGACCAGCCGTTCGTTCACAGTGAGCGCGCAAAGGTTTAGGAAAAACACTAAACTTTCGCGTCGAAAACGGGCGCTACGTGGGTCAACTCCAGACGCCCAGAATAAAACTACCTTTTTTCATCTTCCCGGTAAACTACAGTCTAGAAATTTTAACCGTGAGTGGGGGATAGACCACATCGCAATATTCACTCGGTTTCTCATCTGTAAAATTGTTTAAATAATACCTTTTTGTAATAATACAAATTAAATTTTGATGATGAGCTATTGACTTGAAATTTTAAAAATAGTTCAGAACTGGATCACAATGCAATATTCACTCGGTTTCCTGTCTGTAAAATTATTTAAATAATACCTATTTGTTTAAACAAATTGAATTTTGATGATGAGGTAGATACTTGAAATTTTAAATATAGGTCAGAAATGGATCACATTTCAATATTCACTCGGTTTGTATGACATGGTATGAGTATGGTAACGTATATTATTGTATGTATGATTTAGTACAGTATGGTAAGATAGAAAAGAAATTCGTATGGTATGGTATGAGTACGGTGAGAATATGGTATTGTGCCGATTTGCAACACAGTCTGGTATAGACAGAAGGGTGATCTGCACAAGGAAGATAATAAACCGTTGTGTCAAGAATTTGCAGAGTTTTTTAAAGTAAATTTCACTAGATGTGTCCATCATGGCGTCCGCCTGTAGGTGTAGGGTCTGTGTCATAATTTTTGTTTCATATGTCTGCGTCGTAAACATACTCATATTCAAATAGGTATGAAAACTATAGTCGAAAACTCATGGCCCGAAAATTGACATTACAGTTGGGCTTAGGTACCTACCTGTGTACATAGTTTTTTAATTTAATGTTTTTTTTTCAACCGATATTTTAGTAAATATCTATATTTGTGATTAGTATCGATACTGAGCTATATGATAAATATCGTCATCGATACCTTACCTCCGAAACTATCGAATATCGAAATATCGATATGTTGGCTACCGATGGCCATCCCTACTCAGAATACACATAATAGTGTATCATTATTCGCAATAGTACATCATTCGCAATTCTGACTTCACCATCGTGTTCAGCATGAAAAAACCTTTAAAATGAGGTGTCACATGTCAGACTGTTTCAAACTTGGACTTCATGGGTAATTTTCCCCCCCTTAAAACTCCCCTACACCCCCCTTAGAGTGGCCCGATTCTGCCCATCTTCGAACTTAGCCTGTCGATTGCCAAGACAGATTTTGTGTGCAAATTTGAACGTTTTATCTCAATTCTATCGAGAGTTATCGTCTGGAATGACACATACATAAATACATAAATATATAAAGCCACGTATTTATATATAGCCATGTATTTATATATAAATACATAAATATATATCAGCCTTCTCGGGCTGACGACGCTGTACAGCGAAAATTTCCACTTTTTCCAAATGTAGTAAGTGTTTTCTATAATTTTCTATAATTTTCATCCTCCTGTTCGTGCATTCAAGTTCATATTTCACGCGAGTGTCTTTAGTCTCACCAATCCATCATAAATATATGAATATATAAATACATAAATATATATATATATATATATGATTTTTTGTGTCTTTTGGCAGTGAATTCAGGATGGTCTGAAACGGATTTTGGCGCAAAAATCTTTCGGAAATTCGAGTTTTAAAAATTTTGGACCGAGAACAATAGCTTCCTTTTCTTCGAAAATTCGCTAAAAGGAACAAACCCAATTCAACAAAATTCAATCACATGAAGAGCCTTCAGGTTATCTTTTTCTAGTCCTTACTAAAAACAAGAACTTCTTACAAACCTCTTCTTAGAATGAGGGGTGTGCTAGGTAGTGGTAAGTGGTAGTAGGTAGTACCTGTTCCCTTTCCGTTTCGAGAAATTCTAAAGTTGAAATTTCAAAAACTATCGAACAAAATATCTATAGGAAAAAACTATCGATAGGACTATCGATAGGAGGTTACTATCGATCAATCGATAGTACTATCTAACTATCTAACACCCCTACCTACTGGTATGGGTCCATCCCAGAGGGCCCCTCCCCACTCCAACTGGACTATTCCTGTTGTCTGGGTAGAAACCACGACCACCACGAAACCTACCTCAACTGGTGGACCTGGCGGGTGATGCTTTGCGTGAGCGTTGCATCTGGTGCCAGGGGCTCCCCCCCCCCCTCCAGTGGTACCAGTTGAGGGATTGGACAAGATTCCAGTTTCCTGGCTTTGGCCTTTTCCCCAGATGCCGGACCGGTCGCAGGCCCGCTTCGAAGAAGCTTTACTCCATTGTGAAGCCTTATTTTCAGCAAAAACCAAAATCCTAAACTAAATTTTGTCCCAAGGTACAGCAGTACCCCTAATCAACTCAATTTAACGACTTTTAGAGAACACCCGCTGTTCGTTTTGATGTGGGAAACTTTGGGTTCGACCGCCGATCGCGTTCATACAAATCAGAACTAACGCCGACGTTTTTCCTTGTGTTGCCCCAAAGTCTTTCTTCGTCTAAATCATATCCGGTTTCGAAAGGTAGTTTCCGGCCCTGAAAGCCGAGAGCTTCGAAACTTTCCGTATTATTCTCAAAACACTGGGGGGTCGTCGTTACGAAATGGCGGAAACGCGAGTATGAGATTATTATCTCGTGAGGCTGCGGGGAAGAATCCAAGTTTTGGACAGTTTCGTTATTGAGACTTTCCCGGAAGGAAGTTTAGTCGGTCGGAACTCCGTTTATTTACCGCCTGGCGGTCTGGCGGGGGCTTTGTGGGCATTTTCTTGGTTCGCTCGTTCGGTGGAGGAAACGCGTTGAAAATAATTGAACGAGCAGATCGATACTGAACGTCTTTAAATATTAACCCGTGGCAAAGGAGAGTTCGTCAAGTCAAATCGAAGGCCGGAGGTTGCTATAAAATTTATAGCAACCTCCGGCCTTCGATTTGATTGAACCGATTTCGCGTTTTCCAACATTTAATGTTGGAAAACGCGAAATCGGTTCAATCACTTTAGTGATCATCTAACACTGGCCACGCTTATTAGGATTTTCAGAGGAAATAATTGCTACAGTTTGGATTTTCATACTCATCATAATACTCATCTGAAAAAATGGTGCAAAAATTTGGCCAAATAGTGCCCAAAAAACAAGGTTCCGGGCACTATTTGGCCAAATTTTGGCACCATTTTTTCAGATTTTGGACTATATCTGCCTCCTTTGGTTCAAGGCCCCACCATGATTCCTGAAACCTTTCATAACCCTAGGTCAACGGGAAGGGGTCCAAAACGAATTTTGAAATTATGAAAACGTCATATATGATATATCTCCAAAAATTCAAATGGAACGGTAGATATACCTACTTTTTAGTTCACATTCAGTGACTAAAATCCGACCCTCGACATCCCTCATCATTATTCTAACTGACGGTCAACACATCACACACTTAATAATAATTATTAATAACATCTATTATAATGAATAATACTAATAAATTATAATTCATAACCATTAATAGATAATAATGATTAATAATTGATGATAATTAATAACCATTACCTAATAATCATTTTTGATAATTAATACATAATTGCCACCTTAGGTAGTGGAATTAACAAACCCAGAATTATGTTGGTACAAGTTATTTGTAATTAATTAATCATCTCTAAAAATTCTTCACGGTTCATTTGCTCTAATCTGATAACGGAATGAGATAGTGTAGTTCTGACTTCACCATCGTGTTCAGCGTTCAAATATTGCTCACAAGCAAGAAAAGTGACAACTCAAAAAAATTCATTTTGTGGGTTTTACCGTAACAATGTTCCTTCTTGGTGTGCGTAACATGATAATATTATGTTCCTATCTCAATTATATTATGATACAATATATTATATTATACCATAATATTATATATATTTTAGTATATATACCATAATAGTATATATATAATTGACATAGGAACATATCATGTTACGCACACCAAGAAGGAACATTGTGACGGTAAAACCCACAAAATGAATTTTTTCGAGTTTTGTCACTTTTTTTGCGGGTGAGCGATATCTATAAACTAAGGTGTTGATCACGGTGTTATAAGACAATTTACATAAAAACCAGATATTTCTTAAAAGCAGATAAAACTCAGATTCTCGAAAATTTACTCTTATAGGCATGCTGCATGACTCTGAATGTGGTCCCTTGCACTTACACAGTGAGATCTTCTGAATAATATTCAGAAGATCTCACTGTTATGCTGGTCAAACATTCGGCTGCTTACGAAGTAGTAAAAATAATTGCTAGGCTCTCGGAATAGTAGAAACATGATACATTCTATGACAACTTGATTGCTTGATAAAACCGGGAGCTGTATTGGATTGATCACGGCGGCGATGGTATTTCATGATTACGTTGACGTCGGAAATGATATACCGAGCGTATTAAAACGTATAATACGTCAAACGAATGTCACCCCGACACTCGACGTCTATCATCGTCTTTCCGAGAACACGCTTCTAACTATTAACGCGAAACCGCTCTTGTTTAATCCGCCTTCATCGTTGTTCATTAATTCCTATAAGTGGGCGGATGCTTTTCATGTTTGGTCTACGACTTGAAAGAGCCGTGAATGTGAGAATGTATTGTGTTGCAGAAATGCTCTTATTCGTAGATAATACGCCGTTAGGCAAAGTTAGATGGAGAGACGTCAAACGTCAACTCGGTTACACAAAATAATTGTGTTAGACTATTATAGTCCAGCTGTTTCCTAAAACTTAATTTTCCTCAGCCTAATTTCGTATTTAGCGAATTTTTCGAAGAAAAAGAAGCTATTGTAGGGCTATCTGTTCTACCAACGGGAAGATCAGGGATGGAATGACGAGACAATCAGTTTAACTTCGATGGCTGATATATATTTACAGATGATCGTGCGCGTTATGAGATGTCGATATGTACAGCTTAATGAATAGATGAACGATTGTAGAAAAATACAGGTTTATGTAGAGTGAATGCACTTGAACACAAGAGGGGTTACTACACAGAGGAGTCTTGAGTCACTTGTAACAGAGTAGGTCGGGCACAAACAGTTATCAGTTTTATCGAAAGTGATTTTTTTTTTAATCATTCGTTTATTGAAAATAAACAAGAAAAAAGAAGAACAATCGTCTGTGGTATGAGAAATTACAGGTCTGATATAGAAAAAAAAATACAACTACCGAACGCTACTCCCCCATTTGAGGAAGCCCTCGTGCTTGGGGGAGGAGTCACAATTAAATACAAATTAAAGATTAGGCTTTATCGAAAAATGAAATGAAAATGAATCTACATGTCTTCTTACGACTTAATTTCAAATAAATTATACATGGTACATTTTCGTCATGATGATATTTTATAACTGGATCTTCGTATACTGTACTAAACTATTACGGGGGCGAGATAAACAGTTTTTTAACAAGGAGCTTGAACGAAGCCAGAGATGGGCATTCTCTAATATTCATGGGCAAACTATTATAAAGTTTCGCACCACGGTACAAACATGTCCTCTGACCCGACGAAGTCAGTCGGAATGGGATTTTAATACTCCCGCTACCACGGGTATTAGAGTAATTGGTTTCATAATAAGATCCCTCTTTGCTATATTTATATGTAACAATAATGGTTACAATCTTGATGGTGTTGACTAATGTCGGCAATTGTAATAAATTAAATAATTCGGCAGAACAAAATCGCTTACATTTTTTTAAAAGAATTTTCATTAAACATTTCTGGGTTACTACTAGAGGCTGAAGAGTAGTGATACCCACACCTCAAATAGAGTGGATAGAGTGAATGCGTTGGTTGACTGAATGCATTTGGCAGTGCTCATAGGGGTTTTATAACCTAGGTAGAGGGGAGCAGACGTTTTGGAACTCTCGTGAAACCCGATAAACCGCGAGAGGGGGTAGCTAGTTAATGAATAACAAGAACTTGGAGGTATGGAAGGACCCCAAGAGCGAACTCAGTTGTGATACAATGAGCTGAGGTCGTTGCCACAGAGGGTTAACGGTATAAGTGCAGTGCGGGGTAAGTGCAACTAAACGGGTGTAGGGATTACCCAGGTAAGCTAACGGGACAACCTGCAGGTGGTTGAACTGGCAGTGAATGGAGATTTTACAATTTTATCTGGAAGCGTATTTGATTTATTTATTTTTTCGCGGTGAGAGGCTGCAGCCGAACAGCTATTGATCTCGTTCCAAAATTTTTAAAACTCGAATTTCCGAGAGAAAAAATGTCAGACCAAAATACGGTCTAGAATATCCTGAATTCACTGCCGAAAGACACTAAAAATTGTATGAATGTATAATATACATTGTATATATGACTTATGAACGTGAATTGTACGTGATCTGCAGTTCTAGAAAAGCTTACACCTGCAGAATTTAGGCCTCCGGCATGGCAAGTCAGTCTCACAATCACACTCGTCCGGATCGAACCTATCTTCAAAATTTTTTAAATAAATTTCTTAATCAGGACTTTGAAAATTTGATAACGTTTTAACTTGGAACATGTTTTACGGGCGTGGTTCTATTTGGAGCCTTGTCCGCGATTTCTGTCCTGTCCGTCAGCGGGGAGAACATAGGCAGGTTTACGACCCTCCTTTTTCTTATTGTTCTCGAACTGCCGCCTAACACGACGCGAAATGATTTAGACGGCTGTGTGTTACATGAACATCCCATCACGTCCCAGATGACTCCCTGTTGACGGGCTCTTCCTCCCCTACGCCCGCGCCATAGGCCTAAAATTTTCCAAGACCATCCGGAGGTTCTTGCGACGAGCCACTCGTTCACAGTGAGGGCTCAAAGTTGGAGCTAATCAAAAGTCGTCCATTTTTATTTATTTTATTTTTCCCGATTTTCTGAAACGTAAATCACCAAATTTTGAGGAGGGTAATGTTTTTTTTCTTGAGCGACTCCAATGGTCCACTATCGAATAATATAGAAATTTGGTTTACAGCTTCGGACCAACCCCACAATAACCCTTGAAACTTTTCATTACCCTAGATCAATGGGAGTGGATTCAAAACGAATTTTGAAATTTGGAAAATTTCATATCTAGAAAAATTTCGATATAACGGTATAGTTTTTAGTTCACAATTGAATGGAGTTCAATTTTAAGAATTTTATAAGACCATCCGGAGCTTTGTACGGCCAGCCGTTCGTTCACAATGAGGGCTCAAAGTTGGAGCAGATCGAAAGTCGTCAACATGAGGGTGAATCATACGGCAGCCTGTCGGGTCAATTTTCATACTGGCTCAGCTGATTCGAAGAGCACATGGTTTTCAGATATCGAGTTAATGAATACTTATCAGTTAGTAATAAATATTAATTATTACTAATAATAATTTACACTACCTACTTCATATTAATATGAAGTATTAATTCATTATTATTAATATGAAGAATTAATTAATTATTCTTAACTAGGTAATGATTATTAGTAATTTACCATTTAGTTATTCAGACAGAAGTGGCTGCACAAAGAAGATAATAAACCGATGTGTCAAGAATTTGCAGTTTTTTTAAAATTTGAACTGATCTCTGACAGACAGAAAATAATGAACAGTAGTGAAAGGGTTTTGCAGGGTTCTTTTACTAGTTGCAATTATCTTCTTTGTTATTTGGCATTCTTCTTTGTTTCGAAGAGTTTCCTTTTCCCGCGATAGACGAACCAATTTACCTCTGCCGAGGCACCCTTACGCCCTTCATTTCCAAAGGAGAATTTTCGATACTTCTGGAAATAAGAAGAGTTTCGAACGAGACGAATCAATTGGCAGCGCCAACGCTGTGATTCGTTAGTCTGGTTGTTTCTTTTCGGGTTCATCCGAACGGAATAAAAACGAACGTGTGTAACAGGTTTGGCGGATCCCAAAGTTCTTACGATACCGAAGGAAAACACTTTCCAAAGATCGCTGCCAGGGAAGGAAGCCCGTCCCGCAGTCATTTCTGCCTTTTGCCGATGAGATCGAGGAAAAGAGAAAACTCGACGGGGAAAGAAGCTTTGGTTCAACATCTGTCAGCGATCTCAAGAGCGCGGCAATGTTGAAATAATACGAGAAACCAGCAGGATTTTTTTTCCTTCGGTAAATCACTCGTGAAGGGCGACAGTTTCATCCGTTTCATACTTCGGGAGTGGGCGATATCAGTAGAGTTCAGCCTTGAGCGCGGTCTAGGAGGTTCCGTCGTTTCGGCTGAATCGTCTCCTAAAAGGTTACGGTTAATTGTTAATCACTTGTTGTCTGCTCGTATCATAACTTTGTCATGGAGCCCCAAATTATTATTTCAGTTTCACTTTGACGAATAAAGTTATAGTTCTGAGAAAAACTTTCTTCAATATAGTACAATTTAGTCATCAAAGATTGTAAAAACGTATTTCAATGGAAGGCGTGCTTCGACCTAAAAGTATTGGTATCGGATGCTCAAACCGCTCCTTCAACCTGGCGGCTCTGGTATCAACGATTCAGAACATTCTCTTATCGATGGACACTACCAAGGAAGAGAAGTTATTCATTCTTATCAACTACAACTCATCGGATATCTTCGAACACGTAACTGAGGCACAAACTTACAATGATGAATTAAGGATTCTCCATGAAAATTGTGAGAAACCACCGATTGTGGCGAGAGTGGGGATTGCCAGTTCAGGGCGGTAACGCCTGAGATGTGCAGAGATGAGAGCATCCGAGATTTTTTCATTCGTGGACTTTCCAATAAATCGATCCGTCAAAGTTTACTTGAGAACAGGACGTTGCCAAGCAACCCACGCTCAAATATACAGCAAGCACGACTGTTAGCGCCGTCACTCTTTCTGCCGAGTTCCAAGCCGCTGATCAAGTCCTACACGTAAATACACCGAGAGGCAAGCGTTGCTATTTCCCGCTCCTCTTGTTCACCTTTGAAAGACATGTGCCATAACTGCGATAAAATTGGGCACTGGATGATTGTCTGCCGCTCTCATAATACTGCCAGGACAGAGAGTAAGACAATTTCTAAGACATCTACATCAGGGAAATTCATGATTCCCTTCTGTTTGACGATAACCAAAAACGGAATACGTTTTAGGCGGGGACCGGAGTTATCATGCTATTTGTACGATATTGTCTATAGACTGGGGCACAAAAACCAAGTAGCAGACACCTCTCGAGTGTGCGGTGCAACACATATTTCTAAATTGTATTCATTGCACTGTGACCTCTGCCATCCAGGAGTTACTAGAATGCTCCATTGGATTCGTTCCAGCAATCTTTCCTATCCCTGTCCCTTTCTTGATGGAACGGTATTGGCCGGCGCAGAGACCGCAAAATTCAAGAATAACTGGCGAGAAATTCAAATTTTCTATCTGCACCGTTTGAATGGGACGTGTTAACCCCGAATTAATCTCAAGGGAAATCACTGATACTCCGCCGTTTAGAAAAGACACGGATTCACCGTTCGAACGTCCAATTTCATAACGACCGCAATCATTTCAGAACCGGACTCTCCAACGGAACCGGAAGAGCTGCTGTTTGTTGAGGTTTTCCACTAGAGAAAATTCTTCGTGAATACTCATTATTTATCTTAAGAGTATTTACCCGAGCAAAGTTCAAATTGAAAAAAAACTTCCGAGTCGTATTCCCCACTATTTGCGTTACAAAGAGGGCAGTCGGTACAGCGAGAAGTTATATTGCTCTGAATCAATTCTGTCTGAGGGGTAATAACGCTATCCCCGAGGTTTACGGCTTTCTAGATTACCGTTTCCCGGTTTTATCTACCTAAAGACGACCGTTTCCACCCCTTTAAGGTTTTCATTAGAGTTTACTTTGTTTATTCAAATACGGAAGAAAAAAAACACACGGCGGGATTATTGAGCCCGTCATTTGATAGGAGTTTTACGAATTAAAAGGAATAAAAGTAATGCAGCGTGGGAGGATTTGAGTACGGGTTTATTTCGTTTCGATGATGAAGAAGTCGTGGAATGTTGTTAACGACGTTCTTGAAACCAAAAACCTTCACACAAAAACCAAAGCAAAATTTGGAAGTCAGCTGAAGAGCCAATTCCCAAAAGCCAAGGTGGTTCACTCTGCTAGCAAGAATATGGCAACAGTTTATCTGGACAAGGTTCTGGTGGATTATACAGAAACAATAACTGCAGAAAGATAGTGCCAAATATTGGAACGATAAAGGAGTGCAATGAAGCAGAAAAGGCCCAGTTTGCTTGGTATGTATCCGGCCTTAACTGGTGTCATGCACTTGTACGTTATCAACTGGTTGGTAATGATCCATTCGAAAATAATCGATTACACGATAAATTGAGTAACTGATTCCCCCCTCATCTGCGGTCACTCTGTTAAAATCCTTACCCAAGAAGAAGATCTTTTAGGATACGGATAAGGCCATATTTACGTAGTGTCCTCCAGAATACGGCGAACTGTAAATAAATAAATACCTTTCCCGCTCAGACCTCAACCATCCATCAGTACTTTTCTGGACCCGAAAAATATGGTGATAACATTGAGAGGTGAAAGGAAGGAGTGTCCAACTATAAATCACCTTACCCCGTATCGGCCCTCACCCACACGTAAAACATCCTATAGAGTGAAATATGTTGAGGGGAAAATCTCGTAGACATACGCGCTTATATACACAAGGATTCGTGTGACAATGATGCGCTTGCACTATAGTATATAACTTCATAGGCCGTTATCTCTTATCAAAGTGGCAGACTGCATCGACTGCATTAACCTCATTCGTTCTAGCTGGACCACACTGAGGGTGAGATAATGATGATGGTGTTCATGAAGTTTGTTTAAAAATTAGTTCATTAAAAATCTATACATGAATAAGGCCTTTCATGCCCTCATCGAAGATTGGTACGAGGGTCAAAGTGCAGAGAAAACTCAACTTAACGACCTAGAATTGTTTCAAGTCTTGCAACAAAGCGAAGCGCGGTAAAATGTGGAAAGCAGCTTTAGGTAAATTGCTAAATCACCTGGGGTATTTAAGCAGCTACCTTGTGCCTGCCGCATCACTTGATGTAAAGAGAGAAAATTTCTATGATAGTATCGATCAAAAATATCGATATTTACTCAAATATCGGTTGAAAAAAAACATTCAAATTAAAAAAATGTAAATAGGTACCTAAGCCCAACTGTACTGTCAATTTTCTGGCAATGAGTTTTCGACTATAGTTTTTACCTATATGTCCTTTGTTTAAATTTAAACAAAGGACTTGTTTACGACACAGTCAAATTAAATATAAATTACGACACAAACACCTACACTCACTCTTATCAAAATCAATATAAAGGGTTCCCCTTGTTCTTCTTTCCATTTTCCTGTCCAGGCCGACGCCATGATGGACATATTTAGTGACATTTACTCATGAAGGCTAGAACATCCATGAAACTAGTAGAAAGCTCCACTAGTTCACCCACAACAACAAAACTCAGATTTTTTCATTCGACTCAAGAATTTTGGCAATGTTTGATATATCGGATAAAATATATATACATATATAGGTTGTATTCAAATGACCAAGCTAGTCTTTTTTCCGTGTTTATTTTTTCACGACGTTTCGGCAATGGAACAAAGCCCTATTCATGTGAGATTACATGTAGAAGTGAAAATGTCTTACATCATATATATACATATAGGTTGTATAAAATGACCAAGCTAGTCTTTGTTTGGTGTTTATTTTCTCACGACGTTTCGGCAATGGAACAAAGCCCTATTCATGCGAGGTTACATGTAGAAGTGAAAAGTTTTTACATTAAACCATTGCCGAAAGTTTTTACATTAAACCATTGCCGAAACGTCGTGAGAAAATAAACACCAAACAAAGACTAGCTTGGTCATTTTATACAACCTGCTTCTTCACACTAGTCAATCCCATCAACACTATATACATATATATATACGGTGGATTGGTGAAACTAAAGACACTCGCGTGAAATATGAACTTGAATGCACGAACAGGAGGATGAAAATTATAGAAAACACTTACTACATTTGGAAAAAGTGGAAATTTTCGCTGTACAGCGTCGTCAGCCCGAGAAGACTGTAGTAGGTGTTTAGAATAAGTAAGAATGTAGTAAGTGTTTTCTATAATTTTCATCCTCCTGTTCGTGCATTCAAGTTTATACATATATATATATATATAGATTAGTTGGATGATTTTGACCGTGAATATTATAACTTGATGAGAAGTATTGTCCTTCTCGAGGGTGTTGAGGTTCGGTCGAATGAAAATGAAATTTTGCCGACTTTTCGTAGATTTATTTCTACATCATCAGGGCCTACAAACAAAACATCAGAACCACATATAGTAAACAACTAACTGCTCGGTCTAACCTATAGTTCGTTAATAATAGTATATGGTGGTAACCTAACTATGATTCGATACATGAAATTACAAATTGTTACTTACAATGAGTTGAAGGCTGATTTCTCAGTAGGTAAGTACACTTGTTAGTGACAGGTACGAGAGTCAGCAACGAACTGATTTGGGATTGGGATGAGTAACCGTTATTGTGAAGGGTATGTGTGGTGGGGTTGGTGGTAGTTTACCTGTCGATGGAATGTACCTCAAAGGGGCAGGGCTGAAAGGGTAGTTGGCTTCTATATTTTTTGAAATGGATCTGGATTGTAGGTCGGAAAATGTTTTGGCTATGGGGGGTGGGGGGGTCTAGTTTTTAATTCAAGATGTATCAAATTTCCGTAGCATTTACTCAAATTCTGGACGTCAGTTTTCTTATTTATAGATTTTTGTTTATTCCTCTCAATAACTATCATCTCTTTTATCTCGCTTTTGAATAAATTACGCTCATATCCCAAGATTTTTGTGTTTTTGAATTCGAATTGATGGCCCGTGCGCGCATGAGTGGCGAGGGCTGTAGGATCTTTACTTCGAGGATTTTGTGATATTTTATCAACACTATATTTGTGACTATATATACGGGTTTTTAGATGGCTATCGGTTCTACCAAAATAAGATTTTCCACACTCACACGGAACTTCATAGATTACATGAGATTTCATCTCGTGTGGGATTGGATCCTTTGTTTTGGTGAAAACATTCTTTAAAGTTTTGTGGTTTTTTGTATGTTAGTTTTACGTTTGGAGTGTCTTCAGTTAAGATTTTGTTTAGTTTTTGTGAGAGATTATTGACATACGGAATGGTATAGAATTTTGAAGGAGAGGGGGGATCGTTTGTAGTGTTTGAGGGAATGGTCCGATTTTTCTTTAAGAGGTTGCATATAATTTTGTGAGGGAAATTATTCAACAGGAGCGTATCTAAGTTATAGTACCCGACCCACCATTACTGCAGACGCAGCCATGCACAAAGACTCCTAAAGAACCTACCCTAACTTCTATATACCCCAAAAACAACTCCGTTGTAAAAACTGACCCGCCAAAAAACCTCAGCCGCAAAAAGGAATGATATCCATTTTGCCCGCCAGCCACATATATAGGATGCTCGGTGCTTCGCACCGCGCTGTTGAGTGTGCATATAGAAACCTGATCCTCCTACCCCTAACCTCCACCGTCAATGTTTTCCTGTTCCCTGTCTCCTTCCCACAACCCCTTCTCACCCTTAGTCACCCTCGGTTTCACCTAATATGTTTCCTCTGTTACACCAGCAGGGAGCTTTACGCTTCTTTCAATGCTGTTGGCGGGAGCTTTTTGCCAGATGAACAAGCCTGAATTGAAGCATTACTTCATTATACCTAGGTGTACCACCACTGATTACTCGTGACCACCAGTAATACTTATAATATAGTAATGCTTCAATTCAGGCTTGTTAATCTGGCAAAAAGCTCCCGCCAACAGCATTGAAAGAAGCGTAAAGCTCCCTGCTGGTGTAACAGAGGAAACATATTAGGTGAAACCGAGGGTGACTAAGGGTGAGAGGAGGTGGGAAGGAGACAGGGAACAGGAAAACATTGACGGTGGAGGTTAGGGGTAGGAGGATCAGGTTTCTATATGCACACTCAACAGCGAGGTGCGAAGCACCGAGCATCCTATATATGTGGCTGGCGGGCAAAATGGATATAACCCTTTTTGCGGCTGAGGATTTTGGCGGGCCAGTTTTTACAACGGAGTTGTTTTTGGGGGGATAAATATCTACCAAGAGTAGCGCACCAACGGTCGAGAACCACCTCGTCCGGGGTTTTCCCAAGACAGGTCAACTACCCCTTCACCCGTTTCCAACTCCTCCACATTAAATGTCGTAAATCCTTGGATAAATTTGGCCCTCACATCAAGAAGCCCTCATTATTTAATTTATTTAGTTTTTAAATCCTTGTCAACTCAATTGAAGATTCCGGGTTGCGTAGTTGCGTAGTTGCTTGTGGAAGTAATAAAAACGTCTCGCAATAGCGCCAAGGGGAGATTTCGAAAGGGGTACGGTGCTTGTGAGGTGGTTAAGCTTTTCATTATACTTAGCTCCTTAATGAGGAAAAGGGCGGGCGGGGAAAGTGGATATCATAACTTTTTCCGGCCTCTGAAGAATGATATTTGCGAGGCGGGGTGATTTTTACACGGAGTGTTTTTTGGGGGGATATCACATCTTTTTGTTGTTGAAGTGGGTCATGTTATGAAGAAGGTCTATGCGAAATTTCAAGTCGATTGGTCCTTTTACCCAGGCTGTAGACTCGTCAAAATTGCCAAAATTAGCCTAAATTTCAGGTTTTTTGTTTCTAAAAGTTTTTTGGGTTGAGATAATGGGTTAAACTTTCAAAAGGCACTGGTTGATGTTGAAACGAAGCTCTGTGCAAAATTTCAAGTCAATCCGTGAAGGTGGAAAGGCCTAACTGATTAAGGAGAAGAAGAACAGGTAAGGGTGAAAAACCGGGTTTTTGAAGTTATATAACTCGGCTCCCTTTAAAGATATCGACTTGAATCTTTCAAAAGGCACTTGCTACACTTGAAACGAAGCTCCATGCAAAATTTCAAGTCAATCGGCGAAGGTGGAGAGGCTGTAGCCTTGACCGACTGAAAAAAGTAGAAAAACATGGTAATTGGTTTTTGAAGTTATATAACCCGGCTCCCTTCAGACCTAGCGACTTGAAACTTTCAGGGCTTTCTCTTGTCCACACCAAAAAGATCCAAACCAAATTTCAAGTTGATCGGTCAACTAGGAGCCGAGATATGGCCAAAATTAGCCTAAATTACCCTAAATTTTAGTTTTTTGTCCCTAATTTTTTTTTTTGGTTGAGATAATGGGTTATTTCGTTCAAATGGCACTGAGACATGCTATAAAGAAGGTATGTAAAAAAATTCAAGTCGATTGGTCCTTTTACCCAGGCTGTAGACTCGTCAAAGTGGACAGAATTTTCCTAAAGTTTCTGGTTTTTTGTTTCTAAAACTTTTTTGGGTTGAGATAATGGGTTAAATTTTATATAAGGCTCTGTCTCAAGGTTAAATGAAGCTCTGTGCAAAATTCCAAGTCAATCGGTCAACGTGGAGAGGCTCCAGCCTTGCCTGTCTGAACAAGGAGAAGAAGGAGAAGAAGAAGGAGAAGAAGGAGAAGAACAATCTAAGGCCCAAAAACCGGGTTTTTGAAGTTATGTAGCTCGGCTCCCTTTAGACCTATCGATTTGAAACTTTCAGGGCTTTCTAATATACACTCAAAGAAGACCCACACCAAATTTCAAGTTGATCGGTCAAATAGGAGCCGAGATATGGATACCTCGAAAACGCGTTTCGTGACGTCCGGTAAACATACACTTGGTACCGTTCGTTTTCTCAACTTCTTTGCTTGGCGGGGCGGAACGCTACCGCGTTCCTAGAACTTGGTACCGTTCGTTTTCTCAACTTCTTTGCTTGGCGGGGCGGAACGCTACCGCGTTCCTAGATATATATATATTCAGAAACTATCGGTTACTCAAGTATCGATACCCGTTACTATCGGACTATGCACTATCGATACAAAATATCGATATATCGATACTATCGATTATTGATGCCATGGCTATCCCTACATAGCACCGCCCAATCACCGTTACAAAGAGGGAATTTTCGATCTTTTTTCTCCAATGTAAACCATTGTATAATGAACAGGGTCAAAAATATTCAATAATGAGAATTACGAACGAAAATGAAATATGAAAAGGTGAAATAATGGTCTGCTATCCGCTCAGCCAATAAAGGGCGGTTTTTTTTTTTTTTTTTTTTTTTTGACGATTGAGTCAATAGGAGGTGAATCGGACCGAAGCCAAACGCTTTCTACGGTCATTCTCCGACCTACGGAAAATTCAATTATCGAATGATTGATTCTAGGACGCTCTCGATAACCAACGACTGGCGTTTTGTCGAGTTGGCTGACCGCGAAGGGGGGGGGGGGGTGTTTAGCATATAATCCGCCAGAGGGGAATCCGGCTCCCGGTTATCTCAGATTAGACGGATTTAGCGGCACTAACCTTGAAATGTAATCGGGATACCGGTTAAGGCGTAATAGGTTTTGACTTGTCCCTCCGGTACATGGCGAATTATGAGCGAACCGGGCGGTCGCTGACGCGGAGAACGGATTACGCGGGAAAATCCTGCGATTATGCAGAAACCCGAGATGAATATGATGAGTAGCGATGAGGGAGGATTTCCGAGGCTTTGGTCGCGGCCAGTGGGAAATGTCAAGGGAGGTCGGCGAGTTTAGACTTATCAGCAGGTCCTCTTGGGAATATTATTGTATATTTGGCGATTAGTACGTCGGCAACACCGACGAAGAGTATTAATCGCGAAATAATATAATAAGTAGGTATATTAGCACTTCTACAGCAGCCACTAAAAAGTGATGATGTCCACTTCCCCCGCCCGCCTTAAAGAGACGAGCTAACCACTTCAAAAGTACTGTATCCGTTTCGAATTCTCCCTTGGCGCCATGGAGAGACGTTTTCATTACTACACATCTATGTATTACGAGTATGTTATTACTTTCTCGTGAAAGTTAGTAACTTACTTACTTAACGTATACTAATAAAAACGTCTCGCGATGGTACCAAGGGGAGATTTTGAAACGGGTTTGGTGCTTGTGAAGTGGTTAGGACATCTCTTTAAGGCGGGCGGGGAAATTGAATATCATAACTTTTTCGTACTGTTGTAAAATGATATTTACGAGGCGCTGATTTTCACACGGATTGTTTTTTGGGGGATATCACATTATTTTCTTGTTGAAGTTGAACATACCAGTAGAAGCTACATGCACGAATAAAACCAATTGATTAAATTATCAAATGAAATTATAAATTAATTATTTATTGTTAAATGTACAAATTATTTCTTTACTTATAAAATATAAACTGATAAAATTGGTTAATTAAGCAAGAATAAAGGAGAGGCTGTAGCCCTGCCTAACTGAATAACAAGAAGGGCATGGTAAAAGTGAAAACCCGGGTTTTTGAAGTTATAAAGCTCGGGTTTATCAGACCTAGTGACTTTCAGGGGTTTCTATTGTCCACATCAAGAATATCAAAACCACATTTCAAATTGATCAGCAGTGGACCCGTTAAAGTGGCCAAGATTAGTCAAAATCAGCCTGAATTGAAGTTTTTTTGTTCCAACAATTTTTTGTGTTGAGATAATGAGTTAAATCGTTTATATAGCACTATGATGAAGGTCGATGATGATAGCATGTTATGATGAAGGTCTGTGCAAAATTTGAAGTCGATTGAAACTGTTTCCTAGGCTGTAGGCTCGTCAAAGTGGACAATATTAGCCTAAAATTTCTGTGTTTTTTTTTCGGTTCTAAAATTTGTTTGAGTTGAGTTAATAGGTTGACTCTTTTAAAAGGAACTGTCTGAAGCTGAGACAAAGCTCTAAGCTCGAAGAAAAACATGATAAGGAGTTTTTGAAGTTATATAACTCGGCTCCCTTTAGACCTAGAGACTTGAAACTTTTAGGGCTTTCTATTATCACTTGGTACCGTTCGTTCTTCTCAACTTGTTTGCTTAACGGGGCGGAACGCTACCGCGTTCCTAGATTACAACTAGGTACTACCTTTCCGCCAACTTCATTTCTTGAGGTTCACTGAACACCTTAATCCCAGACAGCAGTTTGGGTTACATAAACATCGATCTTGCCCTTTACAGCTTCATAGGCTCACCCACTTCATCAAAAGCCATTTTCAAAAAAAAAAGAGAGGTCAGACCTGTCTGTAAAATTGGATTTTTGACGCAGAACAGATGTTTGACAAGGTGTCGTACAATGGACTCCTGGATAAACTGAGAGCCCACTTACCAAATAACCTGAATAGTATAGGTACCTCCACGAACGAACATTCCCCGTTAGCGTGCGGCATGTAACATCATCAACCAGAGCCATATGCGCAGAATTCCCTCAGGGAGCGTCTGGGGGCCTTTGCTGTACAATGTTGTCTGCCCGAAACTCCAGACTTTTCCGCGCTCTGTGCTGATGATTTACTCTACGCCGTCAGCAACGCAGTAGCTCTGCAAAATATATTTGAACTGAGGTGTGTATTTTTGACATTTTTACGCTTTTGCAAGTCCCTAGTACACATGTATATATTCCAGATTAACTAGTATATTTGTAATTAGTTTCTCGTCGAGGCTCGGTGCACCTTTTGGTGGACGTCCTGAAGAAACTCCAAAGCGAAACTTACGTGAAAATGAAAGAATGGTAAGCTCCTTGGGCAAAAAGGAAAAGCTGCAATTGAAGGAGTACAATCTGGTCATTTCGTGGCAACCATAATCTACCAACCAAATACCTACTTTCCAGTATGTGAAGCAAGTCGGGTATTAAAACAAGACTTGTTGATACTTAGTATTCAGCAAAAACCCCTTTGATCGAATTTTGACGTAGGTATTCTTAAGTTTAAGAATTACTAAGTTAATACGTATTCTTAAGTTTAAGAATATTTAGCATTGTTTACAATACTTACCTGAGTTGTAACGATGAAGTACCTACCCAATAAATATACACGAATAAAACATGGAGCAAATGCATTGTCAGAACTTCGGCACTGAAGACACTGTTTTCATGGTGCTCTTTTCCTACGGTAAAAGCGCATTCTTAATTGGCGCTTTTGTCCTGCACCACTGGTAAATTCAATGTGCGCCCATCAAACGAAGACTAATATTTAATATGGAACAGCGACCTCTTGAACACGAATGCCCCAAGATTGTTTCTTTTCAGTTTACCGCTGTCCAAGTGCTAGTTGTTACACCTGTTGTTCAATGTTTTAGCCATCGTATTGATCTTGATATTATTTTTACCTATAACTGATTACATACTTCACAGTATAGTCAAACATTAGCCCCCAAATCAGGGGATCTAATGTCTCACGTTCCATGTGAATTGTATACCTTCTATCGTTGGAATACTTAATAGTGTTATTAGCACAACAAAGTAGCTATTTAACAATTTAGAAAAATGTTTAAATCAATAAACGTATGTTTGGGCAGGTGTGATGGGTTTATAGTTATGAAAGCTGGAGTCATCAGGAGTTGAGGCCACTCGGGAGTCCAAGTCAGCTGAGAATGTAGTCAGCTTTGATGGTTTATTAATGGAACTTTAGCTTTAAAACTTATAAAAATGCCATATTTGCAAATGTTCCGTCATCAACACACGCTAATTCATTGATTTTTGATCATAATTCATTCAGGCCGATCAACTGAGTTGTGGGAGCTGGAGTCGTCAGGCTGCCATTTGGGAGTCAAAGTCATCTGAGTGCGGGTATATTTAGCGAGTTCATAAAAACTTTCTGGAGCACCAACCGATCGCTCTGCACCTAGAGGGACGATGAACTTGTCGTTACATGTCTCCCTAGTCGGTCACGTTACATCGGTAGTCGGTCATCCAGAGCTATGCTGGCGGGCGGTGCCGATCCCACGAATTCCCAGACGTTGACATCGACCGTGAACGCTCTCAAGGGGGATTCGGAATTCCACGGGATGATGATGAGAGGGGCGATACGGGGTCGATGGTACTCGTGAGACAGTATTACATACACAAGATTTAAGACGGGAAAATTCCCTCGTTTTATTGCACCACCTGTCCATAAATAACTAGACAGAAGAAATGTGTTTATCAAGTTATTAACACAGGCAATGATTGAACATTTTAAATAAATATTGTTTATAAAATATGTTTAATTATTTATACGTATAATATAATACATTATAGATATTGATTTTTGGTGTCTTTTGGTAGTGGAAATTCAAGTTTTAAACATTTTGGACCGAGAACAGTAGGTACTGTCCTGTTAAGGAAAAACGCCTTTACTCTAAATAATTGATTTTTCAGAAATCAGCATCAAAGTTTCCCAGTAAAAACTCCCCTTTTGTTCACTGTAAAAAATTACCGCAACCCCATTTTTTTTGGTAGGACATGCCCAGGCCCCGGATCAGCTGAGTGGCTAAAACATGTTCCATGCAAATACGAATTTAGCCGTAAGGCAAAAAAAGAGAGGGAATGGGGTCCGGGGGGATGCAGGGCCGAGTTATTATTCGATTTTCTGAATTACGTATCATCAAACGCGTACCCTAAAATTTTGAGGGGGTTAAATTTGTTTTCCTTGGTCCATTGTGAATAGATCTTTAACAAAGATTATAAACCAAAATGCGGTCCTTTTGCCGCGCATGCGAGCACCGAAGGGTTAACAAATCGAATCGTCGAAAAGTTTCGATGTTTTAGTAGATTCAGCACTTTTGACAAGTTACGACCTCGTTAACCTCCCGACCCTGAACACCCTCATAATGTTCTGTCAACGATACCTAAAGGTTTACACGGTGAAATAAATGATCGGGATCGCCTCCGTTTTTTCCCACCTCAGCACATGCTATAATAATTCATCCTATCGCATTAACGTAGGAGTAAGAAAATACTAATTGATGAAAATGTCTTTTCCCTCGAACGTCCGCCCATCCGAGGGTTTCAGAGCTCCCGAACCCCATTTATCGCGGTCAGACCTTTAATCTCGCTCTGTCGCATATATCAGCTCCGGCGTGAAGAAAGACCTAAGAGATGGATCCGACCTGAAGAGGATTACGCCCCCTAAAAACCTCCGAAGGACCGCAGGGGCATTAACAGGTTTGATGACGAGGGAATTCGTATGTGTGGGCCGAATACGCGATTCGTAGCTAATACCGCGAAATCGTTCGTGAAAGTAGAACGCGCCTTTTTATTCGTGTTCACTTCCATTCGAATGTAAACTGTACCTTTTTTTTCCTCTCGTCTCTCCTCTTTATTTAATGATAGTAGAGTAAATATTAATATTATTAATATAATAACTCGAATATTATGGGATTTCTGCGTATCACTGTTACCACCCTCTTTTTTTTTACCCGCCAATTTTCAAATACTTCAGCTCCCTCCAGCGATATTATATTTATTGAGGTTATAACATCTGTTAATCAATTTCCCGCCTTTTCCAACTGTCACCTCCAATATCACCTGTAGGCTATCCCGCCCATTTCCAACTACCCCCTCCCCATCACTCCCATGTACTACCTAAGAATCAGCGGATGTTATTTTTCCTTCCAGTTTTTCAACCGCCAATTTTCAAACATGACTTGATAGGTAGCAGTGTTATGGATACTAATCACGTATAGCATCCATGCTGATAACTTATCAGAGAGGCTGTGACATCAGATGACCTTGAGACGGGAGAAGGAGGGGGTGTGATAACAGTGATACGCAGAAACCCCATATTTACACAACTGATGGTATTACCTTCACGAATCAACATTCTAAATCCATCAGCCCGCCCGAATCATTGAATAATTCATAGAATAATTCTATTCTACCCTGATCTATTGTCAAATTGTTAATGCAAACCTCCAATATACGTTGATGCGAATGTAAAATCCAATACACACACCAACAGATAGGTAGGTACACAAAAACCACTAACTAAATCACGGGTTTTCCGTTTGATCCCAAGCTTTTAGCGAGTTTTGAAGTGTGTGGAGGTACTACTTCCTGTTGTAAATTATTGCGGACGTAGGTACAAGAAAAATTCCAGAATTATATTAATATAAATTAATTCTCGTTTATCATCAATATTTATATTGATATTCATATTGATATTCATATTTATATTCAATTATAAATTAAACATTTATAAATGTTTAATTTATAATTTAAATTATCATATAAATTATCATAAAAATCAAAAACACCAGTCCGTAGGATGATAGTGTTCTATTATCCATAATTTCCGTCGTCGCTCTCTATCGAGTCTATTTCGAGGAGGCGATGCGGAATTTGCCTCATCAAAAATGAAAAGGCGACCTCGTTTGATTGGAATCAATGGGGAAAACGCGAGGAGGAACCGCCTCGTCCTCATCTTGAAGGTTTCGTCCATATTTTATTCCATCGTGAACTTTGGGGCGGTTCTGAATATTAAAACGAGCTTTTAGCCCTTTTCGAGTCCCCATCGGCGGACCCGCACTTACCGGGGACGAGTTCGGTCTCTCATCCGGAGAATTTCACTCGGATCGATTGAAGGTCTTCGAAATTGACGCGTTGAGCTACGCTGTGGCGAGGGAAAATTGAACTGCGATCTGGAGAAAGAAAATTGAAGTAACGATTGATAGGGTGAAATTGAACCAACAGTTAAAAGAGATCTGCTCGTGCTTGGAGTAGTAGGTCCAAAACCATGAATTTTTGAGGGCTTTTTATGATCAGCGTAGTCTCAGCCTTCCGGTCACTATTAATTTTTTTTAAAGAGTATAATATTACCTACAATCCCCCCTCCCTAATAATAGGTACTCTAAGTTCAGTATTAAGCACGCTACGACGGTTTGAAAACAATTTTTTTTCGCTAAATATTTGCTTCAGACATTTTCTAAGGTCTCGGTGTTTTTTTGTACGTGAGAACTCGACGCGTGTTGATTTTGAGTAATTCATTTTAGTCTACAGTTGTAGAGTTGCGTAATATTACATAATAGAAATTTGGTTGAAGCTAAGTTACTTACAAGATTAATGAATATACCTCTACATAAAATACTGAAGGCGGTGTTCATGCAGCGTTAGGTGGTTCGTCGTAGGTTTGTGTTCATAATGGTATATTTATTGTAGAATGAAATCTGATGTCACCCCCAGACCCACGGATTATTTCAGCTTAGGTCAAAGATCAAAGCGAGGAAACAGAACGTGTTATGTTAACAGAAGGATCGTAGTAGAACAACAATACTCACAATGCTAGCAAAATCCAGCACCTTGGGGTGTTGTCCTCTGTGACTGCTTACTTTCTAGAACATTTTGTGTGGCAATGATAAACGTAGGTTTGGTGCCCCTTTTTGGCCTATGAACAGAATAACAATTGCTCTATTGTGGCAACAATAATTCTGACAGAATTTTTGCCATAAGATAAACCGAGAACTGGGATATCCATGATTTACTCGCGCCTAATTCAACTCACAGTTGACTCACACAGTGACATGACACGCACAAGTGAACAACCCCACACCCGAACACGAGAGAAACACGAAGAGGAACTTTAAAGGAAGCCCCCTCCAAGCCCGTTTCAATTTGAAAACGAAAATGTTACTTATAAATTTTTAACTAAATAGTAATAGTTCACTCTTGAAACAGCTCAGAACGATCTTCTAGGCTATCAATTCCTACATCGCTTCAAGCGCCAAAGTAATTCACAGAGTAAGTTCCACTGACCGCTGGAGTAGGTACGTTGCTAGCGCTAGAAACAGTCAGGGGCACTAACGCCCATAACCTTATCCGCCAAAGTGGAGACACCAGCACGGTCACTGTCACTAACAGCAAGAATGGCCTGTACATTGTTCGGAAATAATTGTCCCTTCATGGGCCTCAGCCAAATCTCTCAATGACGAATGGAAACACGTGGAAACACGTGGTCACTGGTAACGTGGAAATGGATGAAGCGTGTCGCCACAAGCTCCATCTAAATGAGCCATTCTTTACGAATACTATTTTTAGAGAAAAATTAAACTGAGTCTGTTGTAAGTCAACAACCATACAAAATAAGTTAAATAAATAGTCTAACCGTGACGAGAGGAGTACGCGTCTTGATATTGATGCTGATAGTACTGCCTACAACTATTGATGATGAAAATCTAAACGTGGAACCTAGATGACGGTACTGCCAGGTTCGCCACGTGGTCAATGATTAATGTAAGAAAGATGGTGTGGTGATCTTCATGAACAAGAACAACACACAACCTCACCTGACTATTTCCGACATCCTACTTTTTAGTAACTCCCATGATCTCGATTTTCAACTATCATTATCGTCACGTGATTCGACGGCTCGCGAAATTCTCTCTAAAATTCATATTAAGTATATACTTTTACCGTGTCTCAATCATTTGCATGTATTTTTAATGAAAGAAAGTTCGTGAGTAAAAAATAGGGATTTATCTTTCATCAAGCCCCTTCAAATCCCACAATGGTAATACAACAACTAGTCCAATCGGGGCTTCAGCGACAGCAGGTGGATATTTACAGGCATCGTCCCCGCTTTGAACAGTCAGGTTGATTTATTCAGAGTCAGTTGGGAGACTCGTGACCCAATACTTGCTGGTATGTGCGCGATCGTAATAAATCTTCACACGCGAATGGTTTCCAGGAAAAAAAGCAGTTTCAAAACACAGCTTGACACAACACCAGTTGAGAGATTGGTATAAAACATTGAAGATTTTAAACCAAACGCTTGAGAGTCACCAAATATCTCGATTCTTCGAGCAAAGCGATCTGCAAGAATAACGTGGTAGGTATGATGGTTTCGTCGGAGCTGAAATCTTGTCTGTGTGGTCTTTGAGTGGGGATGGAGGAGTGAGCAGTGATGGTTGGAGCCTTTCTCCTCCCCACCCCTTCTCTTGGTCGATTATCGAGTATAAACATAAGTAGCAATCTGTACAGAAAATTATAAGGCGCTGCTGCAAACATTTGCAGAGTTTTCGTTTCAGGGTGGCGCTTCTCTAAGTTCACTTCATTACACGACCCTCGTCGTAACGGTGAGGACACCGGTCTTCAATCGGTCGATGGCAGTAAATAGCATTCGCCCTTCGGGGAAATGCTCATAAATCAAGGCGTCGGAAATTGATCCTTAATCCTCAATATTGTTAGAACTGATTAATTTAATCTCCCTCCGCCATTTCCCTTTGAACGTCAGTTGACTGTCAATGGATTGTTCTGAGGTCGGAAGGTCGTTTCGAAAACTGATGGCTCGATGGCATTTTGACAGTTTCATGGTCGTAATTTCGGCCCTTTTGGCTTGTTAACTTACTGTAGGCCGGTGAGGAAGTCGTCAAGATCCACAGGTGGCATTTGGATCACGTAAGATACCTACCTGATTATGTGGGACTCAAACCTGACTAAAACCTCACCTAACTTTCCCTTGTTGTTAAACTGCCTGGAAGTTTACTTCGGGCTGAGTTGTCGGAACTCTTCCTACTCTTCTTGCAGTTGTCGTCCCCGAGCCCTCCGTTCAAGAAGCTTTCCGAATATTTTGATCAGTGGGTGCAGTTCTACTCACTTTGCAACATCTTGGCAACTACTACTCTGTTCTCATATTGGGTGACGGTATGCCCTGTCCGGTTCACATCATCTTCTACATCATGGCATCTACGGCACTATAGAGTACCTATTCACCTTTCCCACTCATCACAAATAGGCATAGCATAGTCCATGTCCTTGGAAGAACTGAGTTAGGAGGTAGGCTGCTTTCTGTGCAGCCAGAATGTCAAGGACCATCTTCCACTCAGCTCAAACACATTCGTGTCACTGTACATTCTCTCTCGCTTCTTCTTCTTCTTTCTCGTACTTCTCCTATTTCGTACATCCTTTTTCTTCCTGCCGCCAGCAGCTGTGAGTGTATCACTCTAACCAGAACAAGTTATGTTGGTTCTGGTACGGTCCTGTAGCTGCATGCAATCCAAATTCCTCATCCATGCTGTACAGCTATCATGCCCTTGCTAAAATTATCCGCAATAAGCTTTGATAAAATCGACCATTGCAACTTCATACATAAGTCCACTTTCTTCACGCTAGTTTGCAATGGACGCCTTGGTTTGATTTGCTTGTGATTTGGGTGGTAATCTGCAACTTTATTCGTTGCTCGCATGCATTGGAACCTAGAAATCTGACTAAATCAGCACGGAAAAAAACGAATTTTTCATTTTGGATTTTTTTCAATCTTTTCCCCAAACATTATTGTAGACCTCACAGCCAAAATTTGAACACAATCAATAACTCATTGCTTTCACAGTTAGTAGCATAATAAAGGAGCACAAGTCATGTATAGACAGCCCAACATAACTCACCGATAACCCACCCTAAGAACCTTTGGACACCCCTTATCTGCGATATGGCCCTCTGCTCTTGAATTGTATATGTAGCCCCAGATGACCGGGGTTCGGTTCATCGGTTCATATGACCTACCTGCATGTTAAGTGCGTCAATAAATATTTGCGATATCATATTCCATTCTCAATCTTTGAATATGAAGAAACTTGGTTGTTACATGAGATGTTCTTCGAAAATTCGCTCTTATAGCCATGCTGCATGACTGTTTTGCATGACGAGTTTTTGTCGCAATGTTCTAATTCACATAGCGTACATTTGTATGAATATAGTATACCCAGCTATTACGTACAATAGTCGGCATACTAGGTATCTGGTAGGCGGGGGGTGGTAATCGTCGCGACGATGCCGGGATCCGATCCGTGTTGATGGTGACAGGTCGAAGTCGGAAGATGAAACCGATAGCGGATCCTCTGCTATTGTTATTATCGCACTGACCGCATTGAATCATCACAACACTTCACTCCCCAACACGCCCGAACATACAAAAATTCAAAACCAAAACAACAAAGAAAAGAAAATCAGCTTGTGGCGTAAACAGATAGAGATGATGAATTAATTACAAATAAAATGTACCGATATAATTCTGGGGGTTTTAATTCCACTTACCAATAATAATTATTTCGGCAATAATTTTTCTATAAAACAAGTACCTACCTACCAACAAACATTTGAAATCACCCAAAAATCCCAAAAAACCATGTGATTTTCCAAACAGTTTTTCCTTTGTACGTCATTGGCCTGTATTTCAACCGTTTGATTCGCGATCGTGTTGACAAGTTCATATCCCTCATGCTGAACGAACGGCAGGTCGTATGAAGCTGCGGATGGTCTCAAAAATTCTAAAAAATAAACTCCACCTAAATGTGAACTCAACTCCACCTAAATTCGTTTTGAACCCCTTCCCGTTGACCTAGGGTTATGAAAAGCTACGAGGACCATTGTGGGGTTGGTCCGCATCCGTAAACCATATTAAATAGAAATTTTCTTAATTTTAGTACAACTCTAAATGAAAGTGCCGCGGACGGTGAACGGCGTACAGCGAACGGCAGACGGCGTATTTTTTTTTCTTTTTAAATTCGATTATCTGAATCTACGTGTTTTGAAACGTAAACCAACAAATTTTGAGACAGGGTTAAAAAAATGTTTTCTTTGGTTGATTCCAATGGTCCACTATCGAAGATAATAAACCAAAATGAGGGTAAAGAATGTAGGCAGCAACACAACTACGAGTTATCTAAACTTAGTTAAAAAGTTAGTTAAACTACAGAGAGGTTCATAGCTACCGCTTCGTTGTGTCTTGTAGGTCCATGTGCCAAAGAAAAAACACAACGAAGCGGTATCTATGAAGCGGACTACAGTTCTGATGATTTTCGCTTACAACATTTACTGATCGTTGCTAAGCATTTTTGGTTTATTTTTCGAAGTGATTTTCTGACGAGGAAACTAGTCGCATTTACCTAAATTGAGAACTTGTGATGAAGGCGGGAGCACGCCATTTCTCCCATCAATTGTAGGTGTGTCATTTTCATTGCCAGTTTCTAATAACAGTGTTGATAAAAAAGAAAAATAATAAATGAATACATCAACGTGTATCAATTGTAATTCGTAGATAGAGGGGAGTACAGAAGAGGGAAAGGGGTAGTTATGAGAAGAATACGAAATGGGGGGGGGGGGGGGATGGTGGGAACTAAAGACATAAAGTGTCTCAATGTGTAGCAGACTCGTAGGTATCTAAGCGTTTTATGTTTTGGTTTTGGTTTTCGAACCAACCAAGAAAATGAGAGAAAAGCGTAATTCTATTTCAAAACATTTCTAGATCCTTCCTTCACGCTGGTTTACTTCAATCAGCATTCCATTCGAACTTCCTTCAGCACTTCAATGGCGACGAAATATTTGAAAGAGCTACGCTCTTGGTGTGCCATTTGCTCGATCGTCGGTGGTTTTTCGATACTTACGTAGGTATCTGTTTTTGTTATATTGCGCTTCCCTCGTCCTTTTTTGTAAGAATATTGCAACTTGAATGTCACTCGCCTATTTGAATATTTATTAACACAAACGAGCGAATCGAACTCGGTTTTAGTTTCAGTGTAGAGACAGGAATCATCGACGCCTCGCTACGAGGCAAAATCCAAGTGGAGGCTGAGAGCCATCAGACGGTATTTGATTTGATAGATGGAAGACACTGATAGAAGCTTTCAACAAATCCACCTTTTCGATATTTCCCCCGAACTCTCATCCGGATTCCATTTATAATTTTTTTCTTTTTTGGTGATAATGGCGAGGGAGGAGGAGACGCGTCCACGAGGCGTAAGAACGTTCATTCCTTTCAGGCATCGAGAGGTTCTGGTTTATTACAACTACAAACCTTATGCGGTAGTCCAGAGAGTTGTAGTTCAGGAACCTATCAGTGTGTTGGGGCAAAGGCCCCTACACGGCAACCTGGTTTAGATTTAAAATTGAAATCAACCGATAAAATTTGGTTTGAAATCCAATTGAGCCGATGATAACCGTCCAAGCTGTTGAAGTGGGACTTGAAATATTCGGAATGCCACACAAGACCTCTAGTAGAACGGTCTAGTTGTAAAGAAACATTCGAATATATTGTAATTTAAAGCATTTTTCGAGACCACCAGGAGCGTTGTCGTTCACAGAGGTAGAAAAAAAAAACAAAAAGCAAAAACAGCATCAATATGAGCATGATTCAAACGGTGAAATGTTAGACCATTTTCCATAGCAGATAGTAGGGGTAAGTATTGAATACTCAATGTTTCAAAACTGTGTTGAAATTGAGAGCTATGTAGGTACTTGTACTTAGTTAGGCCTGCAGTAAGTAAGGTATTTTAGGAAAAAACATCGAAGTTTTTTATACGACGTTTCAAAACATCGATGTTTTTTATATATTTTTCAGACATCGATATCTGCCATGCAAAAAACATCGCTGTTTCTCCAACCGATAACCATCCCTAGTAGAGAGTCGGTAGCGTAGAAATGGGTTTCCTGCGCATTCCTGTTTCTACTCGTTGATTCTACGTTATTCTACTCGTACGTTGATTCTATCAATACTATTTTTATTTTTTTTGGTCCTTAATCAGCCCGGGCCTGAGTTTGGAAAACTGGAGGGCCGCTAAGCTGTACCCTTAACCTGTTATCTATAAACCAACTCATCAGCCCGTCACTACAAATGTCTCGTGATATTTTCCACTCGTCCAAGTCGTGTAACATTTTAGCGCCCGTCGAACGAGAGAGAAAATACTCACACTTCACGTCTCCTCCCCAAAACGGTGTTCAGAGATATCTCAACGAACACTGCTCAGTGATGAGTGAAGAGTTGGTCATGCGGGGACAGGCAATGGCCTGCAACGCCAGGACATCTTCGGCTAAAGGACCCGCTTCTGTCCCCTTTCTGTCGCACAACCTTAAGCTTTAGTGACGACCGTTATTTCCAATAATATAGTGACTGACCGGAATCGACCAACGAACCTCTCAAACCCTCCCCCGCGGATCGTATATTAGCAATTTGAGGCCCATTTTTCACTGCGATTATTTCTGAAGTGTTGAAATTGCCAAGTAACTTTTTCTTGTGTACGGTGTATGTGTCGATATTTGCCGAGAGTAGAGTATAAGATTGATACGTAGTTTGTAATTTTTTGCTACAAATCCGAAACATGAAATCCGAGTCATGTTCAATTCCGATGGTGGAGTCTGATTGTCCAAACGAGTTGCGAATCGTAATTGAGTATAACTCGGTAAGTAATGTCTGGTGAATACATCAAGAATTGGTTTAAGGATGTTGTATTTTTCGTATTTTGTAAAACAATGAACTTGTACCTAATAGTAACCATAATAGAAAATAATGTATGAAATGTAGATTTCATACAGTAAACTGATGTTGAATGTCTACACTACATGCAGATACATTGGTACATGGATATGTCTTTAGGAGCCTTGAGCAGCGTCAAGTTAAAGTCCTAAGGAGGCTACACATCAAATTAAGTTTCATAGAGTGAATAACATAGAAATTAGCTTTACTAGCCACTCAGGAGCCTCGGGGCCTGGGCAGCGTCAAGTTTGTCCTAAGGAGGCTACATCAGACTACTTCGTAGTCTGACGGGACTATAAGGTCCAGAAAAAGGGCTAAAAAGGGGCTCTGTAGTCTTGCAGGGCTATAAAGATCAATAAAAGGGACGTTTACGTGCAGAAAATGGACTCTGTAGTTGTAGGATTAGGCAGTTAATTATGACTATTGACACTATTGCATGTGTAGTGTTACTAATGAAATCACACCTGTGAATCCAAATCCTTTCGGATTCACTTCTATGAACACGAATCCATTTGGATTCACTGAAAAATTCAATTCAAAAGTCCAATAGAAATCAATAAATGTCTGTCTGTGCCTCGCCACAAGCCGAGTTTTGAGTTTGTTAGCGAATGTTTTTCCAAGTTGGAATACAAAATTTTTTAAAACGGCTTTGATGCTAGGTGAAGGCGCGAGGGCATCCCCTGAGGGTTGGCGGCCCTAGACTACAGATACTGTATCTGTGGTTTTGCGACCAAATGCTTCATCCTTATAATAAAACCCTCAATTCATTTTCTTGTTCAGTAACTTTTCCATGTTTCAACAAGATCAATAAACATTTAGTAGGTAGTTGTTTTCTAATATAATACGAGTACTAAATTTTTATTGAACTGTTGTATAGGTAAGACTTATTTAACTTGAACTTATAAATTCAAGTAACTACCACAATAATATAATGTATTATTGTAGTAATTACTTGAAGTTATTTGAATTGTACAATAAACCTATTCAACAGATACAGCCTTATGATCTCATTTAGACCCTAAAAAAGCCTCCTGTACAAATCACCTGTACAAACATGAACGTAATCGCAGTAGACGCATCCTACCTTTAAGATTAAAAGTAAGATGAAAGTTTACTTAATGGCTATAATTATATTTTTAAATGCTTTTTTGTCTAGCATCAACGACGCACAGTGGGGCCAAAGTGGTCCAAACATAGCGGAAACTCAAAAATTTCAAGTAAAAAAACATAAAGATTCTCAATTTGCGCCCGTTTGCGCACGATGTTTTTTTTTAAAATCGTATTCTAGGGAACCCACAGAACACCCTCCAATTGGAATCCGACCTTAACCAAGCTTAATCACTTACTATTTTGACAGCTGTTTCCAATTTCACTGCTTTAAAGGTCTACGAGAGTTATCAAAAATTTGAAAACAAATAAACATTGCGAAAGCAATTTTTTCAGCCTTAGTAGGTACATTAGTATGAATGAGTTTCAGTAGTTGTTTTATACATTTCTATTCACCCACAGCAAAGTGAGATTATGTTTGGATTATTTTGTAAGAATTACTAAATGAGTCTTTTTTAAATTATACAATGTTCCCTTTTGATATAATATATCAAAAGGGAACATTGTATAATTAGAAAAATTAAAAAATATTACTTATAGGTAATAAAGTTTTTTTGCGTTTTCGAAGTATGTTACTGCTTTTCAGACTTCCCGAAAACCCCGTACTTACCGTGTGAGTCCCGGTGGACATAATGGGCTAATGAATAGAATATAATAGAATAGAAAATATATTTATTAGGTAATAAATAATAATTGTTACATTATAAATCGATACTATATTAACAACAATGGGCTTATAGCCCGTCTGTCGGAGGTAATGGGCTAATGAATTGAGAAAAATAAAAGTTCATTCTATGGTTTAATTCCAAATGAAGAGGTGTAGTTTTTAGTTCAGATTCAGTTGGAGTTTATTTTTTAGAATTTTGTAAGACCTTCGGGTGCTTCGTACGACCAGTCGTTCGTTCACAATGACAGCTCAAAGTTGGAGCAGATCGAAAGTCGTCAACATGAGGGTGAATCGTGAGGCAGCTTATCGGTCAATTTTCATACTGGATCAGCAGATTCGAACAGCACATGGCTTTCAAATTTCGAGTTAATAAATAATAGTAATTTATTAATTACACTAAATATCTCATTAGTCTTGCGGGATTATAAGACTTTCCCGTTGTGACGAAGGGGAAATCCTCGTGTAAGAAATCCCCCTCTAACTCACGCACCATTGCGATATCGATGATGGGATTTGTATCAACAGATGATGAGAAGAAGGTGGTTGAAGTGGTTGGAAAGATGAGGGAGAACTGAAAGCTGTGGTAACTGAGAGTTGTGGAGGGGGCTCATTATCGAGGGCTGACGTATGATGGTAAGGGGGGGGGGGGGTGTTGAGGGTTGAGAGTTGCGTAACGAAATGATAAGGAGGAGGAGGGTGGAAGGGGCCGCAGAACTCATTTCTTAGCGATGGTGATGATGAACAATGAAAGTGAAGTGGGCGGTTGCGAGGGTGACGGTGAGGTTCCGAATGAATTGAGGTGAATTGGGTCGCTTAGTGGTGAGAGAAAGTGTGAAATTGAGCGGTGAGGGAGGTGTTATGGTGGGGGGAGGCAATTCTTCGTACCCCCTTCGCCATCCCCCGATCCGTATGCTCACTAACGGTGGGAAACCAAAGGACTGTTTCTGGTTTAGAAATAGCGGCGGTGAGGGGGGGTGGAGGGGTCATGAGCTGGTAAAACTCTGGTGCGTAAGAACACCACTTCCACCTATAACTTATAGTGACGGGCGATACCTATCGATGTGAGTAGGAGTATCAGTCAGATAACTTCTTTCGATACCAAGAACATTTGGTATCGAATATTTTGATTCGATACTAGTATTGGTATCGAGTATTCATCCCGATATCAGATAAAATATTCTCAAAAAATGGATAGTCTCAAAATTACCTACCTACATTATTTATTTTCGATTTTTGCCTTGCAGTATATGCAACTGGTCTGAGGTAGTTTACCATTTGTACTAGTGCCACGATCGTTACGAACCTTCATGTAAAATGTCTTCATTGAAGACCATCTCAAGTATTAATCACATTTCTTCATCTTCAAAGTGCTCCAGTTTGAGAGCGGAATGAGATATATCAATAATAGTCAGAATTATTCCGACTTCACGATCTTATTCAGCGTGTAGAAACCTTTAAAATGAGATGTCACTTGACAGACCGTTTCATTTTTGGAATTTATGGGTGAACCTCCCCCCCCCCCCCACCCACCAAAAAAACTCCCAAAAACCCCACTCAGCTTTGGGCATTTCAACGCTGAACACCACGGTGAAGTCAGAATTACGATATCGCATTCTGTCAACAGGTTGGAGCAGACTAACCATGAAGAACGTATTCTTCATCTTCAAAGTGGTACTCAAGTTTGGGAACGGAATAAGATATCGCAATTCTGATTTCACCATTAATGTTCAGCATTATTAAAATTTAATTCGGTGTGTGAAAAAGTAGTCGTATGATTCAATAGTCTTAAGTATCGAATATTTTTATTCGATATCTGAGTAGTATCGAATATTTTTATTCGATATCTGAGTAGTATCGAATATTTTTATTCGATATCTGAGTAGTATCGAATATTTTTATTCGATATCTGAGTAGTATCGAATATTTTTATTCGATATCTGAGTAGGTAGTATCGAATATTTGTTTTGATACTAGTATCGAGTAATGGTGTCGAATATTTTGTGGTATCGCCCACCACTACTTCCACCCCTCTCACAGCCCCCCCCCCCCCCCCAACAATCACACGTTCACCTTCCGCCGTTGTGGTAATCGAGATGAAACTGCGGATAGAAGTAGAAACGGGAGGAATATTCCCTTCATTAGCGAGCCACATCCGCGTTATGATGTTGTGGAGGGCGGAGAGGAGGGCAGAGAAGAGGGCGGAGAGCTGAACGGAGAGCAGGGCGGAGAGGAGATTTGTTGTGTGATTCAACGCGGATTCATTCTCTTACCCCCCTCCCATCATAACACAATACGATTATAACGGGTAATGGGGCCTGGGAAACCCCCAATCTATTAACCTCCCGGCACACAAAACAATACATCCCCTCCCCGCTCAACCACTCCCCCAAACAATTCATCCCCTCCCCGCTCATCACCCCCCAAACAATTCACCTCCTCCCCCCCCCCCCCTTGCAAACCCCTCCATTCTCCCATCAGACACTCAAAGTGGTTTTCATTCACCTGTCACGATTATGACATCACGCGATCGATACAGTCCGAAACCACAAATTACCCTCGTAGTTTCCCCCGACTGTACTCCAATTGTTTAACGTCCTCTAATGACCAAGTCGAAATCACAATTTATGAGTTTCTATCAAATAGAAATTCACATATTAAATATCAGTCTCAGTTCGACCTCCGAGTAGTCAACATCTCAGTGAGTGAACGGCTAAGAAGTGTAAATACAGACCCGACCTCGGGCGCGTTTGTGTAAATAAACCGCGGGTTTTCCTCATAACGCCGAGGTGGAAATATGGAAACTGATGACGAAGGTGAGTTCTCAGTTTATAAGGAGGCAATTATTAACGCCCGTGAGGGCCTATCAAAAAATTATTTAGTGCCTGCGGATGAGCAGCTAAAAGAAGAATTTAAAGCATATAGGGTATGCGTATCTTATCTGAGCGATTTACTGGAGAGAGCTGTCAAAGAAATCTCCAACTTAAAAAATACTAGTCAAGGTATTTGTGCCTTAAACCCTGGTGTTATTAAAATAAAAGAAAATCCCTCTGGACCTAGTAATTGTGCATCTGGAAGCAAACAAAAAGATGAAGAATATTATACTGATGAAGAAATGTTAGAATATGAAACAGGAGATTGGAAGAAGCAAGAAAACAAAAAAAGGAAAAAGGGAAATAGTTCCTCAAAAATTGATCATGATCAGAGTATTGGAAAAAAACCAGAGACAAGGTCAGAGCCAAAACCTCCCCCCATTTACATAGAAAAAGTAGAATCATTCCCAGATCTAGCGTCCGTGGTAAAAAGCAAGGTACAAAATGCTATCATCACTTCGGTGGGAAAAAATACTGCAAAGGTCAACACTGAGACCTCTGACGAATACCGTCAAATAAGCAAACTGCTCGAAGAAAAAAAATATGCTCACTACACCTTCCAAAATAAACAAGATAAGCCAATCAATATCATGATCAAGGGTATCCATAAATCTTGGGAGGAAGATGCTGTGTTGGATGAATTACGAAAACAAAGTTTCAATGTGGTCAAAGTGACAAGAAAGCTAGCTTGGAAAACTAAGGAACCACTTGATATGGTTATGGTGGATTTCCACCACAGCGAAAAAATTGATAGAATCTATGATATCAAAGTACTGATGAGTGGTCGCGTTAATGTTGAACCGATCAGGGCATCAAAGATAATCCCCCAGTGCAAAAAATGTCAATTCTTTGGACATACAAAGAACTATTGTGGTCGGGAACCTAAGTGTGTCAAATGTGGTCGGGACCATGAAACTATAGCCTGTATAAAGCCTGCTGACGTCAGCCCAAGATGTGTAAACTGTAAATCACACGAGCACACAGCTAATTATAGAGGATGTCCTGTGGCTATTGAAGCACAAAAAGCCCGGGACATGAAAACCAAGAGGAATCACAACAGCCAATCCCAATCAAAGTTTCAAGCGAAAAAACCCACGATGAATAATCAGAAGAAAGTTGAGTGGAACCCACAATCAGACACCAATCTTAAATCCTATGCAAATGTCATGAAAAACCTACAAAAGATTCAGCAAGCACCAGCCCAAGAAGACCCGCTTCAAAAAATTCTTGAACAGCTGAACCGTATGGAACTGCAAATGATCAACATGAATAACAGAGTCGGGGCTCTGGAAAGCAGGTCTGGACGAGACCGTACCAAGAAATCATGAACAGTCTCAAAATAATGTGCTGGAATGCCAATGGCCTCCTCTCCCGGAAGGATGAGCTACTGGTTGCCCTAAACACAAATTCCATTGATATCTGCGTTGTATCTGAAACACACTTTACTAAGGAATCCTTCTGCAACATGAAGGGGTATAGGTGCTACCACGCAATGCACCCCAGCAACCAAGCAAGAGGTGGGAGCGCGGTGATAATCAGAGACCACATATCCCATCATGAGCTAATAAAAGTAGAAAATGAAAAATTCCAAGTAAGTGCAATCATGATCAAAACTAAAATATACCAGATGGCCGTGGCGAGTATTTACTGTCCACCAAAACCAAAACTCAAAACTACAGATTTTGAGGCGGTTTTTAACCACCTAGGCAATCGTTTTATACTAGGAGGAGATTTCAATGCTAAGAACATAAATTGGGGATCACGACTAACTCTACAAAGAGGACGGGAACTGCATCAAGCTATACTTACTAGCAGCTGTCAAACCTTTTCTTCGGGAAAGCCAACCTATTGGCCATCAGATCCAAATAAAACGCCGGATTTAATAGACTTTTTTATCGCCAAAAACGTATCGTCAAAATACATCCTTGTGGAAGGTAATTGCGACCTGAGCTCGGATCACTCTCCAATAATAATGACTTTTAGTGAGCAGGTGATTTACAGACCTTACAACCCTGCCCTGGCTAATGACAAAACAGACTGGGAAGGATTCAAAATTGATTTATGCAAAGAATTACACCTGAAGGAGCCTCCACAAACACTAGATGATATAGATCGGGAGCTCGAACAACTTGTATGTTCTATCCAAGAAGTGGCATGGAAGAATACTCCATCAGTTAGAAGAAGACTCAAGGGACTTAACTACCCGAGAGAAATAGTTGAAGCTATAAAATTAAAACGGAAAGCAAGAAAAAAATGGCAAAGTACCCGAATGCCAGAACATAAAACCGAATGGCATAAGGCTGCTAAGGAATTGAAAGAGATGATTCAGATGATTAAGGATGAATCAACTGAAAAGTACCTCAGAGAGTTAACCAGTGACCACCACACTGACTACTCCCTGTGGAAAGCTGCCAAATATCTCAAGAGACCTATAGTTCAAGCACCACCTGTTAGGGATGATAGGGGTAAATGGGCTAGTGACAGTAAAAGCAAGGCTGATTTGTTTGCGGAACACCTTACTAGTGTATTCGCACCCAACTCCAGGTCTCCGGGTGAGCCTACCTTGGAGGAGACACCGCCGCTCGAGCCAGAAGTAAAAATACCGTATGTCACAATAAAAGAAGTACAAAAAACTATTAAAAAGGAGATAAATCCTAAGAAAGCTCCTGGCTTTGATCTTATCACAGGAAAGATTCTGCACCAGTTACCTCGAAAAGCTATTGTCAAAATCACCCAAATCATTAACGCTGCCATCAAACATCGGTATGTACCCCAGCTATGGAAGATGGCGGAGATCATCATGATACAAAAACCTGGTAAGCCAGCTGATCAAGTAACATCTTACAGGCCCATCTCACTGTTGCCTGTGCTATCCAAAGTTTTCGAAAAATTAATCAGTAAGAGACTCCTCGTCATAATTGAAGAACGGAAGCTAATTCCCAAGCATCAATTCGGATTTCGACGTCAGCACTCGACCATAGATCAAGTCCATCGAATCGTCAATATCATTGAAGAAGCGCTGGAGCAAAAGAAAGTCTGTTCGGCCATCTTTCTTGACGTAGCTCAGGCTTTTGATAAAGTGTGGCACGAAGGCCTAAAACATAAACTCAAAAAGATGCTTCCCATCCATTACGTGGATCTACTGGATTCCTACTTGTCAAAGAGGTATTACCGCATCAAACAAGATGAAGCGTATTCAGATCCAAAAATAGTTAACGCTGGTGTCCCACAAGGCAGTGTGTTAGGCCCCCTCCTATACATACTGTACACGAGCGACCTACCGGACCTAGAATGCAACACAACAGCAACTTTTGCAGACGACACTGCGGTTCTCTCGGTTGGGGAGAACAACAATGAATCTATCAGCAAACTGAACAGATCAATTTCCAAAATCACTCGCTGGACCACTAAGTGGAGAATCAAACTGAACGAGACAAAGTCGGTGCACATTGATTTCACCAACCGTAAGATCAACTACATCCCGGCTTTTCTCAACAATGTGGTGATTCCCTACTCGAATCACGCCAAATACCTGGGCATGACGCTAGACGCCAAGCTCCGGTGGAAAGAACACGTCAAAAAGAAAAAGACAGAACTTGTCTTAAAATTCAGGAAAATGTACTGGCTCATCGGCCGGCGATCAAAAATGTCACTTCAAAATAAACTGCTTCTGTACACTCAAGTACTTAGGCCTTCGTGGGTCTACGGAGCACAACTGTGGGGCTGTACGGCTCTATCAAACAGGCAGATGATACAACGCTTTCAGAATACCGTACTACGATGCATAACCAATGCGCCGTGGTATATCCGCAACGACGCTCTACATCGCGACCTTGAGATGGAAAGCATTGACCAAGTGATAAAGCAGCGCGCTAACGCTCATCTTGAGAGACTTAAAAACCATGTCAATGAAGAAGTTGTCCAGCTTCTCGAAGTACATGAGTTGACGCGGCGCCTCAAGCGCACTAAACCACATGAGCTTGTGTAGGGAGTGAGTGTGTGCAATAAATCATAAAGACAAAGGACTAAGTTATGTATCGTTAGCCCTAAATGCCAAGTATTGTAATATAATTAGGTCAGACGAATATTGTTAATGAGATCTATATCTTGGAGCAATAATAAAATATATATTAGAAAAAAAAAAAAAAAAAAAAAAAAAAAATATTAAATATAAAATTCATCAAAAGTTATGAGTTTCTATTTAAATTTTGATTTCGATTTGTTCATTAGAGAATGTTAAACAATTGGAGTGCAGTCGGGGGAGACTGCGAGGGTAATTTGTGGTTATGGAGCAGACTGTATCGATCGTGTGATGTCATACTCGTGACATGTGAATGAAAACGAGTAGAAGCGGTCGTAACGTAGAAAAGACGAATTTTGTTGTTTCTACCTTACGACAGTTTCTACTCGATTCTCGCTATTAAGGAACGCGGTCGCGTTTCGTTCTGACAAGCAAATAAGTTCAGAAGAACGAACGGTACCGAGTGTACGTTCACTAGGGTGGCAATAAAAAAGTTCGAATGTGATCACTCTCGACCCCAAATGGTACAGTTGGGTAGAAACTGAATTTGGACTAGTTTTAGGTCGATCGGACAAGTAGAAATGTCGTCTCATCGCATTTGAAATTTGAAGAAACTGCAAAGTTTTGGGAAATGTTCAGTTTTTCTTCTGTAACGCGAGCACCCTTAGGGCTAGAAACCTGTAATTGGTCTCATTCTGTAGATAATCTAATTGCAAACAACTTTTATTTAAGTAGGTACTATTTTCTATTTTCGCTAAAACCAACAGAATCGAGGTTATTAAGAATTCTGTGGGTCTGGTTCCCCAGCCGGACGGTCGTTGAGCGAGTGTAGATAGGGGGTATCGATAGTTATTATAAATAAACCCAGAGCTCCAAAACTGATTTTCTGTTGATCTGTTAAGGGAAACTGGTCTCAGAACACGAATACTTTCAAATGGCTTTCGTCATCCACCTGGCACGGTGAATAGCGCCAAGGATTTTAAAAAAGGGCGGGTACGGTCCTTGTGATGTGGTTAGGACATCTCTTCAATCTAGTACGGTTACTGTCGTTGCAATGAATTGCATTGAAAAAACTGTATTAATTTTAATTTTTAATTTTGATTTTAATTTTTCCTGCTATCCATAATAATATTATGAGATTTTTGCTTATCAAGACACTATAGTACGAGTATATCGTCCTTTAAGATCCCACAAGTCTAACTCAGTTTTTCGGCAAAATGATTTGGAAACGGATACTTTTGCGAAATCTAGCTCATTGGTTTGTCCTTTATTGCAATGCAGGAAAAGGCTTCTTCAACGTGGAAAACCCGCGATAACCATGGAAATAACTACAGTACGTTGGAAAATCCATTTTTTGTCTCTCCTGACAAATAGGGAAAACTGAGTTACACCTTATTGGGTCTTAAGGGACGATATTATACTGTACCTAGAGTCTTTATATGCAAAAATCTCGTTGTGTGAAAAAAGTGCACTTGATCACTTTTATCACCAACATGACAGATAATAGATGAATATTATTCATATAATAGATGAATATTTGGATTTGGGGGATTTTATATAATATTATTACATGAAATCCCCCAAATTCAGATATCGCAAATCACAACGTACCTCCCCAATGTTGCGAAAAGCCGAACCCACACACCAAACTTGGGCACCGTACACAAACACAAGGCGAAACCGCTTAAACATTTCTACCGCTTAAATTAACATAAAACACGGGACACGATAAAACTTCGATGACAACTTGTCGCTACACTCAAGATCGATGGCTGAAGAATAAATTTCAAGATGAAGGCGCAAAAAAAGGAGTCAACTCCGGAGGTGTTTTTTTTTTTTTTTTTTTTTTTCGTCTCCTTTCGTACAGGAGAGGAAAATGAGCTTCGTGAACGTGTAAATGGACGAAGAAGAAGAAGAAGGAAAAAAAAGGAATCGGAGATGGAAGAAGGCGCCTATTTAATGGAACGTCAGTGGCATTTAGCTCTCACCTTCAGCTGTAGTGGTGAGTTGAGGGCGGTGGGATGAGTTAAGTTGTAGGTGGCGCTCACTACATTACGGCAAACCCACAGCCTGACCCAGTTCTCGTCGTACAGGTCTTTTGAAGGGGGACATTTAAAAAGGAATCGACGATTTTTATCTAGACGAGTTGTGTGACGCAAAGGTTCTAGTCAAGAATAATATCGTAAATAACAGTTCAGAACTGAACTCAGGGGCGTAGCGTCAGGGGAAGCGCAGGAAGCGGCGCTTCCCCACAACAAAAGAAGAATGAAGGTAGAATTTGAATGAATTAGGTAATATCACCTAAATAGGAGTTAGTTTTCTTGACTCATGTGTTTTACCACTTGGTATGACCATTTCCCAGGCTTAATATGGTGCGAAACTACGTGAAGAAGAAACCTGGTCCCAGCTACACGATTGAGGAACTGACTAATGTTGTTTTGGACGTGAATAATAAGAATATGACGTACAGACAAGCATTGGAACGTTACAGAGTTCCTATTTTAGTCATCTTTTATAGAATTTCATGGAGGAAAGTGGACATGGACAAGATGGGTACAGGTAGGCCAACTCATCTCTCTCCTGAGAAGTTGAAGACTGTTTGGAGAAATGTCTGACTGCTAGGGCTAGGATAAGGAGGACCTATGCGATAAGGAGGAACTAAAGATTCTAGAAACGGAAAAAGAAGCCGAAGCGAACAAAAATTTGAAAAAGAGAGGAGCATACTAACAGACTAAGAAGAGGAGGGTGGAAGTGGAGGAAGAAAGGGAGAGTGACGAAGAAGGCTTCGGAGGCGAAATAGAAGAGGCTGGTCGCAATGAATCTAATGCAGCAGAATTGTGAACAGAGGTCTTGGAGGTTTCATATTGGGGCCCCTCCCTAGTTATTTATCCAAGAAGGCAAAATCAGTATTCACAATTACCCCATTTTCGGGGGCAAATGTGAAAATTCGGGGAATTCGTGAAGAAGGAAATTTCACAGCAAAAACTCAAAATATTTTGGGAAATAGGAAGGAATCTGAAAAGGACCAACAGCAAAAGTAAAAACTGTAGGTTTTTTATTTTCAATCCGAGCAAAACCACGTTGAGGATCCATCTTAGTTGAAATGAATGAAATTCGTTCACAATTACCCCGCCTGACCCTAAAACATTCAATTGAAAATTGGGATCGCCCGCTCATTATGCCACAGTTACCTACAGCTACCTACCTTGGATGGTTGCTCTGAATCACGAATCCAAAGACTATGACTGGCAAGGCTGAGGCCAAGTCAAGAGAAAGAAGAAAAATAAAAAGAAGAAGAATTACAAACATCTGATTGCAGAGATCACCCCCCAGTTCAAGGCCACAGGGGAACCGCAAGATTCTAGCGGGTGCTCATGACGTCTTCCTACTGCCTGTATGTCTATTTGTATTCTGCCCTGCTCTATGTCTACTGACCATAGGCACCTCCTATTTGTATTGTCTAAATCGATCTTATGAATGCTTTAATCCTTTAAACCTTTAATCCTTCAACTGATCTCTCGCGCACCTCTAAGACGGAAATTACAGGTTTTTCATCTTTAGGTACATCCTTACTTAAGTTCATCTTAAAGGATATGACAATTTTATAAAAATAGAATGTTCGTAAATCGATAAATCGATGTTGGTATCAGAATCATCCCAAAAACAATTTACAAAATTCCGATCAAAATTCACAAAGGTAAAACTCACCTTCAACACTTTCTCGCAATTCTCGCACCGTCCAGTTTCTCATTGCTTACTCTACGCAGACTAAGTTCAACAACGCAGACTGAGTTCACGTGGTCAACGTTCATGTATGAACTCCTCTCCTCGAGGATGTTAACACAGTCGATGTTTTTTTTTTCCAAAGGGTGTTATTGAATGAAAAATGTTCTACCTTCTGCTCAAAAAAATTAAAATTTTAAAAGAATCCCGCTCGGGATTCCGGATTCAAAAATGTGCGGGGTCCCGCGGGATTGCATTCCCTACTCTAGAGGTCGGACTCACAATTTTCGTCCCTTTTATAGAAGATTCTCTAATAACAAAGTTTGTTATATTAAATATAACAACGCCAGTTATACAAATTTTGTATAACTACCGTTATGTCGTATTATAAAATGCCTTAAAACCCTCAATTACCCAATGCCCTGCGGCTGTTGGACGAGCTTCGAATAGTTATTTATTTTATCTTAATAGATAACGTCAACGGAAGGAAAGGGATTGGACAGAATCGATGGCCACTCCTGCACTCAGTCAACTAGATTATATTGCACGCCCAACTCTAACCTTAATACCTCTTAACCCTCAAACCACCACTTTTATCCGTTTAGTTGTCGATTTTATCGGTTTAAGTGGATGTCAACATCTCAGCGGTTATCGAACAGTTTGAAACTGAGATCGCGAGGGTCCGATCGGACTCAACCGGTTGATTGACGGTCACGCAAGCGGACCCTTTTTTCCCCTTCGTTGGGACGATCTTATCGATCACATCGTCGAAGTGTGGATTTCTTCGTCAATTACAAGACCGCCCTTTAATGACGGTTGATACCTGCAGTATCGTGACGAGGGGGAATTCAATCGGCGGTAATTATTAGAGTTGTAGTAGAATTTATTTCAATCAGTTAAGCCCACCGCCTGTAAACGGTTACCTATCTCTGAAATTGGTTCATTAGAGATCAATAAAATCACTCATCTCCCAAAATTTGTGAAAAATCGCATAAACCACTTATCTTGTGGGTTTTCCATCTAATTTGGAGGCAGAACTTATCCGCGGTAGTTCGCAAGCAAAACCACTTGTGTTTTTCTGTTACTTATCGGCATTTGGCGTCATCCAATTTACAGGCAAAACTAAGTGGTTTTGCCTGTAAGTCTTATCAACCGAAAGCTGGTGACAAGTGGTTTTCGCCTCGAAACGCATAAGTATTTTTCCATAGCAAGTGATTTTTCGCTTCACACCCAAGTGGTTTCTCCTGCAAATTACTTAACTCAAACCCCGGGACCAGCTGTTTTGTAAACAGATTTTGACTCAATGATATCCAGCTGTGATATCTAGTTTGGCTCAAGTGGTTTTTAGAAAAAACGATGCGCCAGAAATGGCGAGTGTTTGCAGGCAAAACGGCTCAAGTGGTTTTGCTGAGGGCTTGAATTTACATTATAGTTTAACAGTTATAAACAGTTATATAAAGAACAGTAACTGCCACAGTGCAAAAGCCTGTATGTACAAAAATAAAAAATGTTAAGGAAACGATAAAAACTGTTTTATAACAGTAACTGTAACCACGTAACAGGTTACTTCAAACATCCGTTGAGTAGAAATGAAGCGCTGAAGCTCAATTCTGTTCCTATTAGCATGTGCACAAAGCACAAATTTATCAGTGAAGCTCAAAACCTTATTTTTGGAAAAAAATAGTACTTACAGGCTTTTGCACTGTGGCTGTCGAGTTTAACTACGAGTACGATAATCGAAGCAATTGGATGTTTTCGATATTTAATCGATATCAGCATGATCGATAGGACCTAACGCTGCATCGGGTGGCAATACGAATTCCTAAACTGGAGTCCACAGTGAACCCTCCACAAATTCAGTCAACATTATATCCAACCAATACCCTCGTGAGAACCCAACGCCTGGAAGGGAGGAATTCAGTAGAGGTCGTATACAGACGCTGTATGAGGACGTGGAGGGCTACGTTGAGCTGGTTCGAGCCACTGACCGGGCTGAGATGATTGCTCTTTAAAAGGAAGTAAGTGACCTAAAAGTTATGTTCGAAACAACATCAATAACAATAATAATAACTTCAACAGCCTAGTTACCTAACATTATTATAATTATAATACACAGTCTGGTACGCTCCTCACTCCCCCCCCCCCCCCTCTAATGCTAAAAATTTGATTGTACCTTGTACATTTCTAAGAGGGTGGATTGATTTAGGGCATTCCTCAGACTGTAAACGATGGATGGGAATCTCCTTAAAATGAGAGGAATCGATGTTAACCCGGTCGGTTCAAACGGTCAGACAGGCGTGACCCCAAAAGCGTGCGGACATCCGGTAAAACCTCCGGGTCAACCATTCGGAAGAAATGCGACCGACAGGTCCGATGAAAGCGGACAACAAACCTGGATACCGGTCCGTTAAGCCTGTTGAACCGGTGAACTTGAATTATTTCGTCGACTCTTCCTCCGTTGACGAAATTGTGATTAGAATGTTGACAATACGACGTGACGTTTCGCGATGAATTACGAGGTTTCCAACGGCTGGTAACTGGTTTTTTATGAATGAAAAGTGGTTCCGGCTCAGCTTCGCATATATTCAAAAAGTATGATCTAGTGATGCAACATCGGAACCAAATATTCGATTATAACATCAAATGATTAGTCGTAAGCTAATAATCGATGTGACCAATTGATTGGTATGGAATAATCGATTAAACGGATTAATCGATTCTATTTGCTTTCTCACTCACTATCTAGAAATCCGATGGTTTTGTTCGTAATAGGTAACGACCTGTTGTTGAATTTTAAGGCTAATGAAGATAAGGGACTGCCAAACAAATAAAATTGCACAAAATACTCGTAGTTTTGACGTGGATATATCTTATGGCTGGGGGCCATGCAAAAATTGGCTGAATCAAATTTGCGTGATACAAAAAAATGAGACTTTTTTGCCGCATTTCCTGGAGTGGTAGACACTTGAAATTTGGCATGTAGCCTCCCAAGGATTTACACTTTAAGCTGCATAGGGCCCGTATCAGTGGCTCCTAAAGCTATTCACTCTATGAAGCTGTAATTTGATATCAAATTACAGCTTCATAGAGTGAATAGCTACATATTTTGTAGCTTCCATAGGACACTTTTAGCAGAATAGGCCCAGGACAGCTTAGGGGCTTCTAAAGCCCTACGATCAAATGTTTTTCCCAGTAAGGGAGAGATTTTATTATGAATTGAAGAAATAAATAGGACCGATAAAAGTACTTATCAAGTATGAAAGTAGTAGATAAATGACAAAGACATGGTTGAAGCCCAATCGTCGTTGTTATTGTTACTACCTCCGTCCATGCTTATGCTCATCAAAAATCCTGATGATTCGGAAAACGATTAATCAAAGAACAATAATCGATTAGTACAAACAATCGGTAGCTAGGATTAATCGGGGTCAAATAATCGATTGATCGGGATCAAATAATCGATTATTCGATAATCGATTTGCATCCCTAGGAGATTCACGTCACACGTGCGTGATTTATGAAAGTGATTGTGCTTGTTGTCCTAAAATAACGACATTTGGTTTACGGGTTTGGACCAGCCCCAGGATGATCCTTGAAACTTACGTAAGTCTAGGTCAAGAGGAATGTGTTCTAAACGAATTTTGAAATTTTGTAAAGTTTAAATTGAACGGTATAATATCCGGAGCTTCGTACGACCAGCCTTTGTTCACAACGAGGGCTCAAAGTTAGAGCAGATCAAAAGTCGTCAACATGATGGTGAATCGTGAGGCAGCTTGTCTGTTCAATGTTCGTACGGCACAGGGTTTTCAAATAATATTTGAAAATATTTAGCAAGAAATGCTCGTCTGACCGAATCACTCGCGACGAAGTCGTGGGAACCCATTTATTAATAAATATCATTAATAATTATTAATTGACTCGATATTATCGAGTCAATTAATAATTATTAATGATATTTATTAATAAATGGGTTCCCACGACTTCGTCGCGAGTGATTCGGTCAGACGAGCATTTCTTATGTAGGTAAGTGGTGTGAGGTGTAAGTAGTAATCTATCAGGTACAACACACGGTTTCTACGTGGTTTTGAACGAAAACCGAATGATTCGGAGTAGCCAAAGAAGAAGGGTCTGATGGCCCCTCGGGGTTACTTTAACAAATCGGTAAAGTGAGCCTCAATGTGACAAATAGGGTCCTGCAGGGTTGTTTATTGACCCCTTGTCGATAGACCCTCCGTGCTCTATTGACCCCTGTGTGCTGACACTCCCCCCCCCCCCCCACTTTTGTAACGCTGACGGTTTAGAATGGGCGCGGTAGATATAACCGGGTTAAAGGAACATTTTTCAAAGCCGCCCACGTGTCTCTGTCAGTCTTCCTACACGTGAATCTTGATTCTTTACCCTGTCCTGCGCCTAATTGATGTCTTCCTTGGGGCCGTTTATCACATCCTCCTGTTTCCTTGTGACGTCGGAGAAAAAACCTTTGATATGAATCACCAGATACTCCCACGGTAGGGGTGGGGAATATTTAACGTAACCGCTTCAAATAACCTAATACTGTCCAGTAACCTAATACCAGATAACCTATTACCAGAAAACACCTATTACTGGAATAACTGTTTAGAGAACTTGGGATAAAGGCCTATGAGGGTCTCTTTATCGCCGGCCAAAAATATCCACGGTTCCGGTTCCGAAGGGTGAAAAGGTTCCGGATCGTTCTTCTTCTTCGACTTCTTTTTCTTGAACAGCTCCGGTATAATATCCAATTGGATCCTTAAGGTTCCGGTTCTGCAACGTACCTACTTCAAGGTACCTACAACGGCTCTCCATGTATATTTGTATTTAGGGAAGTGTATGTACACACAGCCGCAGTGAGGAAGAATTACGGTTCTCATAGCAAATTTAGCGCATTATTCCGAATAAAACCTATTTTCCCACACCTAAAATACCGCATAAATGTGTTTTTGGTTTATTATCTTCGATAATGAACCATTGGAATCGCCCAAAGAAAAAATTTTTTTAACCCCCCCTCAAAATTTGTTGGTTTACGTTTCAAGATACGTAGATTCAGAAAATCGAATAAAAAAAAATCCGTCCGTCCGCCGTACGCCGTACGCCGTACGCCGTCCGCGCCACTTTGCCCAGTTAGCGTTGAGTTAAAATTACGAAATTTTTTTTATGGGTTTCGACCAACCCCACAATGGTCCTCGAAACTTTTCAGAACCCTAGGTCAAGGGGAAGGGGTTCAAAACAAATTTTGAAAATTTGAAAATCTCATATCTCGAAAAATTCATATAGAACGGTATGTTTTTTATTTCATATTTAGATAGAGTTTGTTCCGTAGAATTTTTTAAGACCATCCGCAGCTTTGTAGGACCAGCCGTTCGTTCACAATGACGGCTCAAAGATTGTGCCTCACAACTCGATCGTGACTCAAATTGTTGAAATACAGGTCCATTTTCATACTAACAAGCTCTTTGGAACATCATATGGCTTAAGTGATGTCGAGTTTGTTGTTCTGAGGTGCATTTCGTGCTACTGAAATGAAGGTAATTTCGAATGTTTGTTGGTAGGTACTTCTTTTATAGAAAAATTATTACCGACGTAGTATTAAAAACCCCAGAATTATATCGTATTAATTGATCATAATTAATAATAATTATTATTAATAATAAATACGAATTATTAATACCTAACAATAAATTATAATAATTTTCACTAGGTACTTGATAAAATTGTTAATAATTAGTGATAATTGATAATAATAATTAATCTAACATTTAGGATATAGACATTCAGACCTAGTGATCTAGACAGACGGGTGATCTGTACAAAGAAGATAATGAACCGTTGTGTCAAGAATTTGCAGAGTTTTTCTAGCCTCATAAACTACTGTTCAAAATATGTCCTGGTCCACAAGCCGTCGAAGATTAAACATCTCAAAACCTCACGATCAGTGATTTGCACTGAAAAGTTCGCTACACCATTAGTTATGGTTCTCATGGTTCCTATATTCCTTGTACTCATCATTGTATTAATTTGAAAATCACTGTAAAAATTTCGAAATTAGAGCCGGTTAAATTTTAAGGTCGAACTGGTTTGATAAGTGAGTAGTAAGTACTTGGTTTTCCTTCTGTCTTAACCCTAGAAGACACGAGTAGTTTTCGCAGAAGAAACTACGCCACTGGCGTGTAAAGTACTCCAACCCTTGAATTTCCTTTAAAAATTGATATTCTGCACACAAATGCTTGAAAATGTGAAATAAATCAGTACAAAAACCTTAAACTCAAAAAAGGATAAGATTTGATAAATTTTAAAACGTGGTGACTCATGCCAGCTCCAGTGATTCCGTGAACTTGTGGTAGGTACTCATTGTTCACAGAACCGTGATCTAAACAGAAGGGTGATCTGTACGGAAAATAGAGCGAAATGTTTCAATTTTTCATTACCAGGTGGCGGGACATAAGAAACTATGGAAGGCGAATCAGACGATATCAGCCCCGTAGCTGAATATGAAAAAGAACGAGGGAAAAGGCCTCACAGGGGAGAACCCCGACAGAATGCAATGTATCTCAAGCGAGAGATTCATTTCACCATTGAATCTCCGATTGGGGATCAAATCCCTATGAGGTAAAACATTGACCTAACGGTGAGGCATTTAAATTGTCTAATTATTCCAACAAATACACACAAATAATTCGAGAAAAAAAATCCAGCCATGCAGCATGGTTATAAGAGCGAATTTTTGAATAAATAACTGGTTTTATGTAGAAGGTCTCCATTTTACTGGTTTTATAACAAATTTATGGGAAATTTTTTTCGCCCTGAAACTTAGAATGATTTAGTTTATAATAACTAACTCGTTAGTAAAAGCTATTAAAGCAACAGAAAACCACTTAAATTCCGCTATTGCAGTAATGGATCCGGGGAAGGGAGCAAGGGGGGGGCTCAAGTCCACTTCATTGAGTTGTTGGATGTCATGCTAAGTGCAAATTGAGTCAATTATTGAGCTGAATTTGTGTTTAAACAGCCTAATAACGTGCAATTTGACCGTCATTCGTTTAAAATCATAAGGGGGGGGGGGGGACAACCGTCTGCTCAACCAGACTCCTCTTAGCTAGCTTCCAAACCCCCCCCCCCCTCAATGATGTTTCTAGATCCGCTACTGCACTATTGGATGATTGAACGCAGGCAGTTGAGCCTAGCAATAAACCAGCGATGGCCCAATCCCTTGTCAATGTAGCTGAATCGCCTCTTTTGTCCTGAATAAATACCCATCTGCAAGAATTATTCAAAACATGAATTTATTCAGTCGATTAACTCTGTGAATGATCAAGACTAAACTTCAGCTCTTGGACATAGCAATAAATCCGGTCATGATGAAGTGGGGACACAGCGGTTTACTCCTGTCGTGATCCCCAACTCACATGACAATGTAGCGGTCATTTTCACTAACTGCTGCTCCATTGTTATCCAAACGTCCTACGCAGAGCGTACAGAACCTTTCATAAACGTACATGAATAACGGGCAATATGCTTTTGGCCAGTATGGCGGCTTTATTTCCTATTCAAGTGATACATAGGACATGATACATATTCAAGTGATTCATTCAAGATGAAAGTGGTGACCCTGCAAGTTACTCCTGTCGAGATCCACAAATCTCATGACCATGTAACGGCCTGCTGCCTAATCCAACCATTACAGCAGATACTTCCATGACTTTGCTAGTCGTGCAGAACCCTACAGAACGTATCGATAAGAATCGATAAGACAAAAATAAGAATAATTTTATACCTACAACCCCAAGCAATACACCGATCGTCCAGCTATTCATTCACCGAGCATTTACCAGTAGGTAACAATTTCCGTTTCAATTTCAGGTACAAACCCGAAATGAACATCGAAACCCTTTTTCAACACGCCTGCAAAAAGTTCAACATTTCACCCGACGAACACTACATGGTTTTCAACAACAAGGAATTGGAACCTCACGACTTCCTCAGGAACCACAACATCAATCAGAATTCGATCATCAAGATGTACAAAGGGAGGAAAATGTCTACGACGCCGGACATTTTCGTCAGCGTCAGAATCAGAGATTGCCGGATCGGATCGGTTTTCAGGTGAAATTCAATCGTGATCTTGAGATTACCGACGTATACCGGTATTTAGGACCTGAATCAATTACAATATCGATTTATTTTCAGGATGACGGACAACTTGTGGGACATCCTGTACAAATTGCTTTCCGACCAGTCGTATGAAGCTGATATGGTCCCCATCGTCATCTACTTGAAGCAGGAATTTATTGGCGAAGAGATTCTAAAGCAGGTTTTATAATTTTTAGAGCTGGATGTTGACTCGACAAATATGTTTAGGCAGTGGTGTCAAACAACCAGTACATAACCTACTACAATAGGATTTATTGACACTTACGATTGTATCGATCTACCAATATTTATATTCCATCCTAAGAGGTAAGTACGCAAAAATCAATCAGGTAGACAAATCGGTACGCAAAAATCAATTTTGAAATTGATTGCTAAATCGGCGGTCTAAAATCGATTTCAACGATTAATCGGTTATAAAAAATCGATAAACGCCAATTTTGGTTTTTGAATGACCTGAAAACTTTTTTTCAAAATAATCGATTTTTCCAGTTTTAATTTTTCTCCAATTTGTATCTCAATTGTATTCGTTTTAAGAATAGGTAGCCGCAAACAAAGAAGTCAACCTTGAACCCGACAGACATTCCTGCGAAGAAATGATAGAAAAATATCATGGAAGGGAATAAAATAGTTGGAACTACGAAGGGACTCCCCTTTGCCTTTCGTTTTGAGCCTTATGGGAAAATCTCTATAAGCGTGGAACATTTTTTAGCCACGCCGTCATCTTTCTTTTCTTTACTCATAGTAAATTTTTGAAGAAAATTGTTCTCGGTCCAAAAATGTTAAAACTCGAATTTCTAAAAACTTTTTAGACCAAAATCAGTTTCGGACCATCCTGAATGCACTGCCAGAAGACTCCATAATATTATATTTATATAAATTACCCATGAATTCCAAAAATGAAACAGTCTGACAAGTGACACCTCATTTCAAAGATGTTTTAACACTGAACGCGATGGTGAAATCAGAATTGCGATATCTCATTCCGTTCTCAAACTGGAGTACCTACTTTGAAGATGAAGAAACATGGTTGTTACTTGAAATGTCCTTCACGGTTCATCTGCTTCAATTTTCCTTGATGAGTGTATAAAAGTTAAAAACATCGATTTTGCTTTTTCTTAACCGATTAATTGACACACAATCGACCAAAATCGGCCCGAAAATTGACTCAAATAATCGGTAATTGGTCATAAAAAATGGATTTTTGAGGGAAATATATTATAACTAGCTGTGTACCCGCGCTTCGCATTGGTAGAACAAACCAAACTGGTCAGAAACCTCCCAATGTTCACGCAACACAATTTCAATGTTTCACTCAAATTCGCAAAGTAGTTTTTGGATTGCCTGTAGGCCCCCTGCCCCCCCCCCCCCCCCCCCACACACACACACACAACCTATACCCCCCCCCTCCTAAATTGGTCAGAAACCTTCCCCAATGTTCTCAACATATTCCCTAAGTTTCATTCAGATCGGTCAAGTATTTTTGAAATTCTGAAACAACCCCCCCCCCCACACACACACACACACATAAATTACTAAGGACTCTCCCTACCTGGTCAGAAACCTTCCCCAATGTTTACACAACACAATTTCAAAGTTTCACTCCAATTCGTCAAGTAGTTTTTGGATTGCCGATAACCCCCCTCCCCACCTCCCCACTCGCCACACACAACCTGTACCCCCCCTCCTAAATTGGTCAGAAACCTTCCCCAATGTTCACTCAACATATTCCCTAAGTTTCATTTAGATCGGTCAAGTAGTTTTGAAATCCGGTAATACCCCCCTCCTCCTACCCTAACGGCCTTTAACCCCCCCCCCCATACTATTGACCCACCCTACCTGTTTAGAAACATTCCTCAATGTTCACACAAGAAATTCCCAAAGTTGCACTCCAACTGGTCAAGTAGTTATGAATGCCTGTACACCCCCCCCCCCCCCTCTCACTAACATCCTGATTGAAGTACCACTTGAAAGTACTCGTCGAGCTGAATCCAGAGACTACTTACAATCGGATTTACGTTCAACCGTTCAAAAGTTTTAGTAAGCATAAACGTCCTCATAGAAGTGATTATAACACGTTTTTTAGTACTATTTCATTCATAGCGTTTCAACGGATGGACAGATTTAAACGCAGATTTTTCATAAACCTTCTCAGATAAATTCTGCGTCAAATGGTACCAGCCGCAACCTTCTACGTTCAGCCGTTCTCAATTGATGATGAGACAAACAGACAGACAGACACGATTTTATTATATAGTATAGATTATTATTATAATCGATAATTATCGATTGCCATCCCTACCTACTCCTCGAAATGACCGGATATTCTCTCACTTGTACCTAATCCTCCAAAGGTTCCGCCCTACTCGAATCCGCACACCTTATTTCACCTCATTTCCACGATAATGTTATTTCTTATAGCAATGGGATGAATAAGAGGATTTTATTCACAGAACAGAAAATGGTAGGCCATTGTGGGCTAATTTACAACGTTTCTTATGAAGAGTAAAAATTTTCTATATAATTTCATTTTATTTAAATTCTTCAGTGTGATATTTATTGTAGCATATTTTAAGCTAAACAATCGTTACGCCGACATGCTGTTTGAGCGCAACCGTGTCTAAATTGTACACATATTTCTCTTCAGGTCCGTTTAAGGGACATGGGAATCACTCAGGGTTCCTGCGTCATACGCTTCCTCCAACTCAAACAGGAGGACCTTGACCAGAGGAAGATGAAAGAAGATGAAGATACGATGGCCACTTTGGAGTCACTCGAACTTAAAGCTGCTGGGCCGACTGCAGACGCTGGACTCAGATGTGTTAAGTTTCGGATCAGCGAAGACGAGCTGGACGCTGAAAACATCCAGTTCTTAGGCACGATTACGAAAAATAAGCGCGCATCACGTGTTGTAATAATAATTGTTATTATTCAAAGCCCGAGGATAAAGAGACTCTCCGACTACGGATTTTGAACGTTCTAGGGATACTAATTGGTCTAGTGCTATTCTGTACCTCTAAAATTTTCGAGTTTGGAAATGTTCAAAATTTCAAAATTTGTTTTGAACTCCTTCCCCTTGACCCTTTGGTTTAGAAAAGTTTCGAGAATCATTATGGGGTTAGTCCGTCCCGTAAACCAAATTTCGTAATTGGGCAAAGTGCCGCGTACGGCGGACGGACGGATAGGTATTTTTATTCAATTTTCTGAATCTACGTATCTTGAAACGTAAACCAACAAATTTTGAGAGGGGTTAACCAATTTTGGTTTATTATATTCGATAATGAACCATTGGAATCGCCCAAAGAAAACAATTTTTTAACCCCCCCTCAAAATTTGTGGTTTACGTTTCAAGATACGTAGATTCAGAAAATTGAATAAAATAAAATCCGTCTGTCCGCCGAACGCCGTTTTTCTTTGGTCGATTCCAATGGTTCATTAGGTATCGAAGAAATAAACTAAAATGAAACTGAACAGCGATCGGTTTAGAAGATGATGAACCATTGTCCGAGAATTCGCAGCGTGTTTAAATTCGATTTTCTGAATCTACGTATCGTGTACCACAAACCACCAAATTTTGAGGGGGGTATAAATTGTTTTCTCCTTGGTCGCCTCCAATGGTTCGCTCAAAGATAATAAACCAAAACTTGGAATTTCCTAATTTACTTTTAGATTCTTCTTATATCAAGTTCGTTTTTTTTTTTAAAAAGCTGATAAATTGGCACAGGTGAGAGAAAGTCTCTTGCATTCAGACTCCCTGACACTGAAGCTATAGAGGAGATCGTCCAAGAAAGTTACTTCGACTTGATGACCGAAGAAATAGCTGTCTTATTCAACGAAATCGGCAGAAAGAGGGGCAACAACCGGAAAAGCGAGCTGGTTGACTTAGTTGTGGCAGAGCTAGAGAAGCTGAAGGACATCAGATATGATTTCGACGACACCGTAGTCAGGGTTCAGTTTCCAGATAGGACCTGCCTGCAGTTTCTATTTCTACCAGAAGAGCGCGGAGTGGACGTCAAGGAATTCATGAGAAAGTTTTTAAAAGATCCCCACGAAGATTACGATCTCTACTTTACGGACTCGACGGGCAACAAGAAGATTTTGAGCGACCATTCGACGTTCACAGAGTTGAAAATGATTCCGGTCGCGAGATTATTTTACGAAGCGAAGGACCGTAGGGGAAGGAGCGTTGAGCAGTATCTTTCGGACGAAGTCGTACTGAATTTGGTGCCGTACAACATTGCCAAAGAGTCAGCTTTCATGCTGAGAGGCGAGAGTTTGGACCGGTTTCTGATGACGGACGGCGACAGGGACAGCACAATGAGGAAGAGCACTGGAGGGTTCCTGTCCAAATTCGTCAGAAGCTCGCACTCGTCGGGGCGAATTGGCGGCTCGAGCAGGACATTCGACGGGTCCAGATCGTACAGGTATGGGTATTGCGATTCTAAAGCTGTTGTAAGATTTATCGCTGATAAAGCTGATAATTTTGCGATTCTAAAGCTGATTTATCGCGGTTGTAAGAGGTGCCCCTCTTTCCACAATTCAAAGTAGGTACTGACTTTTTACTTGTACGCAGGTATCAATCTAGTTATTTTCAGTTGCAATATTGGTTCAGTGTCTCGTGTATCAATAGAGATTGTAGATTCCGATTGTGTAACACAAATTACAAGTTACTAGTTTTTTACCAATAATATTAGTTACTAACTTATTGTGTTACAGACCCCAGTAAATTACCCACTTCAGTATGACAGTTGTGGAACTAATTTGGATTCAAAACTGGTTTTGTACGCGATACCTGATAAATTTATTGATTCTTTTTTTCCCCCTCACAGTAAACACTACTCCAAGAAGCAGTCCTCGTTCCAGCCCAGGAGTTGGTCTCGCGGGAGTTCCGCCGGTGCAGGGCGGTCCGGCGATGATGACGACGACGATATCGAAGTCACCACCAACACTAATTCCGTCACTTTGGACAAACGACCGACGAGCAGGATGGAGTCTCCAGTTATACAGTCGGATAAAATTATCAGGCGGTCGAAAAGCGCCAGCCAATCGTCTCCCAGCAGACCCGATTCGTCGAGTCAGGAATAATTTTGTTTAAAATGTTATGCTCTACATCCGCAACTTACGCCTCCCCGTAGCTACCTACTGACACCTATAATATACGTAAATACAGGGGACTTATCGTGATATAACTTCTATTTTTGCCTGAGAGATAAAATGAAGTAATTCATACCTACACACTGCTATTTTTCATAATATGAAAATTTATTCAAAATTTTATAACTTTATATTATGTTATACAAAATTTGTATTAATTAAATATTATATTAAATTATTGTAATAAATGGTAAATATTGTAATAAAATATATTAAATTTTGTATAATTTAAATTTGTTTAAAATTTTAAAAATTCACCAACCATAACTGATATTCTTTCATTAGAATGCTTACCACCACTGAATTGCTTACCACTAGTTTTCATGTTTCATGTAGTCATCCAACGAAGGCCTGTCTCATCAGCTTCGGAAATTTCCAGGTCTTCGTACCCTTCCCTTAATGCATTCCAAATAGTTAGCCAGTTTTAGCCAGTTATCAGAAACTCCTGGTGGTTCAGCCTTCACTGATTCTCTCAAACTCAATGGAATGCCTTTCGAGGTATTTCTAAATCCTCGAAGATCGACAAATAAATTCAAGTTATATAAAAAGATTTGCAAATTCATTTTCTTTTTCTTGCAACAGTTGACGTACTCTTTCAACAAAATTTGGATGATTAGTGTGAAATAACTCCTTGCCTCCACTTCTTTCGCACTTCGACATATTCCTGCCTTTACTTTCAGGTATCGTGTGCCTATGGGACACTGATTTGAGACCTGCACTAACGGTATCGCGTGTTTGTGGAACTATAACATTTCTATAACAGCACTGACTATAACAGCACTCCAGTAAAGTAACTGAGCAACTGATCACGGTAGTGCAACACAGTTTAGAAAGGGGGCAGGTACTGAGGATCCGGGATTGAGGGGGATTGAGATGGTCAACCTCTGCAGCTATGGGCTTTTCCTTCAGTTACAATGGAGCTATGCTGGCTGAGAGCTCAGCTATATATTTTAATAGTGCGAGGCAGGGGAACTCCGAAAATCACCCCAAAACAAAAGGTAGGAAAGGTTTTGTAACACTGCAAATAGTTGATTGTATCTTTGTTCTGACTCCTGCCGTTTCATTTGGTTTTATTTGTTGTACTCGCTACCGAGTTCTCTGGCGCGCTATCCAGGAATAGTCCCCTGAAATTACCTCGTACTGGATTGCATATCGGTGGTTCTCAGTCATGACGCCCTAAAAGTTCCCTTACCTGATTGAGGCGCGCATCAATTGTTAAATCCGCTATGTAGAGCCAATCGCTAGGTAAAGGCACCCTGACCGGCGCATTAGAAGGCACCCTGACAGGTGCGCTATACCTTGGTCTCTTTGGAGTTTATATCTCCGAAAAGGATATACTATCTGTGAGTTCGTTTCATAAAATAAAACCCTGATCTTTGAAGAAAAATGGGTTGTGAAGGCAGAGGAATATAATATTATGACATTTTCATATTATGACAACTCTTTGTGGGTTGAACTCATAACGTGGAGAGAGAGGGTCCAGAATTGTTTGAGAGCTCAGCAAGTAATAACATTTTTCCTGAGGGATCGGATTTATATAACCCTCTCCTCTGCTTCCCTCTCTCCCGGTTAGAGTAGGGAGAGCGGTCCGAAAGGGCCGCCCTGCATGTGGAGTGGGGGCTATTCCTACTTGTGCTGAATCCTCTCCATCTCACGCCTCATATTTAATTAGATTATTATTATTTGCGTTGATTCTTATAACTGGGGCATAACGACACTATATAGGGTTTTTTTTTGCGATTTTGAGAGAACAACGAGGCCTACGGACCCCGCTACCCTACACGTAGGATCAATAGTTAAGCCGCAATTTCGGTCTAAAAAAGGTAATGTTTTGCGAACTTATTGTCGATTTTGACTGACTTAACAGCCAGACAACTTGGATCTTGAAGGATAAAAGTGTTTCCGGAGAACTTTACTGACAAAAATATGAATTTCCAGTTGAATAAAAAAATCTCATATCGCGAAAAATTCATATAGAACGGTATGTTTTTTATTTCATATTTAGATAGAGTTTGTTCCGTAGAATTTTTTAAGACCATCCGCAGCTGTGTACGACCAGCCGTTCGTTCACAATGACGGCTCAAAGATTGTGCCTCACAACACGATCGTGAATCAAACTGTTGAAATACAGGTCCATTTTCATTCTAACAAGCTCTTTGAAACATCATATGGCTTAAGTGATGTCGAATTTGTTGTTCTGAGGTGCGTTTCGTGCTACGGAAATGAAGGTAATTTCGAATGTTTGTTGGTAGGTACTTCTTTTATAGAAAAAGGTTCAGAGGATAGTGATTATTAGAAATTCAGCTTTTGGATTCACAAAGTCATATGAAACGCCAAAGTAAACGCTTGCATACGAGTCTGCAACACGTTGAGACATTTTCATGTTGTGTGCAAACAAACTTCGTATCAAGTCATGCGCATATCATAATTCGAATTTAGAGTTCCCTCAAGAGTTTGTATACCGAGTATCAGCTTTCTAGGATGATCAGGGCCGAAACTGGGAAGTAATATCAAACTGTAAAGTACCTACCTAATTCCAATAACGAACAACTTCTCTTCTGATGGTCATAATCATCATTGTGGCGACTTGGGACAATTTTCGTGAGCAAATTTCGTGACGATTTTTTTGTTTGTGTGCCATAGCAAAGACATAACAAACTGTAAAGTACCTACCTAATTTCAACTTCACTTCTGATGGTCATAATCATCATTGTGGCAACTTGGGACAATTTTCGTGAGCAAATTTCGTGACGATTTTTTTGTTTGTGTGCCATAGCAAAGACATAACAAACTGTAAAGTACCTACCTAATTCCAACTTCACTTCTGATGGTCATAATCATCATTGTGGCGACTTGGGACAATTTTCGTGAGCAAATTTCGTGACGATTTTCGTGACGATTTTTTTGTTATGTGCCATATGAAAGACATGAAAATGTCAAAAAAAACATTGAAATTAACGTTGTAGGAAATTAAATTCTGCGTTAAACGATCCCACGAGCTATGATTTTCTACCGAGTTTTCAAGGTTTTTTGTTAGTTAATGGCTTGAAAGGAAGTTGTTAATTCGAAATAATAAATCAAAAGTAATGCCCAATGGGTGATTAAAAAGGACGATTACTCCAACCGCCTTCTCACGAATCCCTACAAAACATGCAACGAGCATAAATATTATTTCATGAACTCGTAAACATTTTAAAAGCACACGTTTTGTCGTTTGAAAACAACATTTTTGATCGTCGCGACCGTCCATTTCCTAGGAAACTTCGGGGTCGTTACGCCGAGAGGTGGACACTCACTTATTTATTCGAAGCCGTTGAGGAAACTGTTCTTCAAAGCGACCCCCACGCCATCGATCTTTCGCATTCTCCCCGTGCGGAAGGCTTTGTCAAGTTGATATGACACAAGAATATGAGTTCTGCACCGTGGAAAATCGTCGACTTGATGAGTATAGCTCCTCGTTTTCGAATCAGCGAACAAAGCCCAGTCTTCCCCGTTCCTTTGAGACCGGTTTCGAAGCTCCGAGGGTATATTAATAATATTTCTCTTGAAGGGATATCATTACGGTTCATTGTTGGTGGCCTCGGGAGGCCCCTTCTAACGGGACAAAACACGTTGAACCCTGACCCCGGTTTTCAAGCGGGTTCGTTCCAACCAAACTGAAACCTCAACTGAAGAACAACACACAGCGGGAGAAGTCCGGAACCCTTGGAGTTCACACACATGATTCCTTTAAAATTATAAGGCAAAATTATCGAAACAAGACATCAAGGCTCCAAACCAAACATCCAGGTCTAAATCCCTCTATTGGAATCAACATCGAAGTTTTTCGGGTTGAAACTCTGTCTCTTCCCAAGGACCAGGATCATCCCAAATGAATACCTACATTAAAATGTTAGAAAATATCCAGTCATGCAGCATAGCTGGAATAACTGGTTTTATGTAAAATGTGATGTTTGGAACATCTAAATCTTGAATTTATTGGGAAATTAAAGGTATTAAGTATGAAATATGAAGTGCTCTCTGACTAAAGACCGGTTGGCACTTACAATAGATTTCTTAGTACGAGTAGTTACTTGCCATGTTGGAAAGAAAAGGTTCTGCCAGTCCCTTTAATGTCGTTTGTGTTAATTATACAGGGTGTATCAGATAAGGTGCGCAGTACTTCACCCACGTATTCTACAACCAATTTCCAACAAAAACGTGCCCCGTAGCATTTTTTTTATCTCGCTTAGTTTTTGAGTTATTTCACTTCTAAGATTTTTTTAGTGTTTTCGACCTTGTCTCAGCAAAACGGCTAGAACTCACTTACAGTATTATGTAAAGCAAAAATTGAGGATACCGTTGGAATGTACGTTAAATTTCCTATCTTTCAAGACGCCAAACCAATTCTTTTTGCTCACATCGAGTTGGCGAAAAATCACTCTACAAAGCAAACTTCAAGAAAATTTGAAAAAAGAAGGTTTTTAAAACGTTCATTACTCCACTCTTATCTGCATTTGATCAGGTGCCTGTAGCTTAAAAAATGCACCAAAAGGTCAGCTTTCGAATGGTATATCAAAAAAACTTTTTACTATTTTATTTGGTCGAGAAAACCTCGTTTGAATGCAAAAAACAGCGAAGCAAGTCGAGGTTTTTGACGCTTGGTAATGGGTTTCAAATAAGTAGGCATTTTTACGAACAAAATTAATATGTTCTATCTTCTAAGGTGCAGTTTTAAATTTGTGCAAGCATGTTCTAGTACGTAATTACAGTAAATGCACAAATGTGGCCTTTTGCACATTGCATCAACAGCACTTCGAAGCTCTCTTCGGTTTTGTTTCATTTGATCTCCGCAATCCATTATTCTTTGAATGAGATGATCTCTCGACTCAATCCTGATGTCGTACACTTTTGCTTTGAGATTCCCCCAGAGGTAATCGTCCGTCGGAGAGAGGTCAGGACTGCGCGGGGGCCACCGGACGGGTCCATACTGACCGATCCACCTATGAGAAATTTGAAAGTTAAATGAATGCTTTAAAAAAATTGTTCGACGTATTTTTCCTTATGTTGAGTGGAGAATTCTTTTTCTTTTAATGTGCATTATGATGAACAGGAGGTTTCAGTTTCTAACCTGAACATAAATAAAAAGATATATAAAATAAATAAATCACCGTTGAACCTACACCCTCATTCATGTTAAAGTGACCTCCTTTAAACAACTCATTGGCAGGTCAGCGAGTGAGCTGTTCCTGCAACAAGCACCACGTGAATTGTAATATAGTACATGTATGACATTCCTACTGTACAGATTCCAAGGAATGACGGTAAGATTAAGGTTCTTTGATATTCCTTATAATTATAATTTTTGTCGCGACCCAAAACTTCACAGTACAACAACAATCTTATTTTGTCAAAAGCTCGTAACACTGTCAACAACATGTGATGGTCTCAATCACACTACCCCCGTCTTCTTAACATCAGCGTGAGCCATCCGACTGACATGTATGAACTTCTCCAACAACATGCGATGGTCTCCATCACAATATTATGTTATTCATGTACTGTATTAAGTTTCTAGTCTCAATTGTAATGTTTATTCAGTTAACCATAAAATAAAAAAAACCTTCATTGCCGTCGATTTTCCGTTCTGATTTGCTCCAGGTGAACCAGCAAACCCACTATCCAATGGGTTTCCTCTAACGTTCATTAGACTCGGGATAGGGAAAAAACGGCCGATGAAGAATTTACACCGAATCCTTTAAAACGAGGCCGCTTTTCCGGGTTGTGCGGGAGGCTTTAGACAAAATGTAGAGCCCCAAACTCGTTCCGCTCCCATAATTGAACCTTTCACACACTCAATTCCGTTTGGCACCAGGTGGTTGTTGGGCCAACTTGAGCCGTTTGACTGTCCGGTGACCGTGCGACATTTCACGGTTCGCGTAGTCCTTCAAAATTTGGGGATCAAAATTTGATTTAAAGGCACGAGAAAAAAAAGAAAACTTTTACCATTCGGTGCGGAACATCGGGTACTTATTTCGTTGATACGGTGATTTATAATTAATATAAATCGCGAGAAATTATGAGAATTATTCTCATATGTCAAAAACACAACGGTGAGAAGGGATGTGGAGCGAGCGTAATTATTTCAATATCGTCCTGGTAACAAACCATATCAGCAGGATTGGGCATTCGATGAGATCCACTTACACGAAACATCAAACGGAAATTAACAGTGACTGTGTTGAGTTGGGCGGATTATGATGACGTGACGCGAGATTATGAGGTCAAATTCGATTTAGTTTAGTAGAAATGGGTTTGTGAAGAGAGCGCTGGACTTTTCACCTGTTTGATTGTGAGAAATATCGACGGGAAGGACACGCGATACAACGTATAGGTACAGCGTTTCGGGTGGTGAAAACAAGTTCTAACAATACCCTATTGCCTGATAACTAAGTATTACAACTGTATGTAAACAAAAAATTGATGTTCTTCTTCAGATGCTCTGTCCCGATTGAGCGTTGACATTCATCACTGCTATCACAACTGTCGGCTGCTTTTTGGAACGACGTCACAGTCATTTCTCAAACCCAGTGGTGTACGACGCTGGCCTCGCTCTCGTCGAGTAGGTACGGCCTTAATGATTTGTAGGAGAAGATATTCATCATTTCTTTATTGTGGCTAATATCTTCTCTTGCGTATTCCTCGGAGTTAGTGATCCGTTCCACCCATGAAATACGACCACATCTCAAAGGATTCGATGTGACTTTGTATTATTGTCCACGTTGCCACTCCGTAGAGTGCTTAACGCGAGAGTGAATAGCCTCTCCATCACCAGACCATTACAACAATCTCTTCATCAAATATCAGTTGCTCAACAGGCAGCTCTCGTTTTGAGATTGTTTTCCATTGTTTTCAAATTCAGACTAGACCCTGAATTTAGGCTTGACTCTTTACTTTACAAAATCACCCTGATGTGGGTACCTGGACACACTGGGGTAGAAGGTAATGATCGAGCAGATGGCATGGTAAGAAAAAGTGCCTCCACATCATTTGTGGGGCCGGAGCAAGTTTTGAGTATTGCTTCCTTGGGAGAATGGGCGTGGGGAAGGGCATGAGAAGCATTGGGAAGACATTCCCGGCGCAAAGTTTCGGGAAGTTGACGATGGCAGCAACTTGTTGGACAAGGACATCAGAAGAAAGATGAGATTCTTGGTGGGGATGATAACGGGGCACGGGTACTTCCGAAAACCTTTGCAAAGAATCGGAGTATACGCGGGAGATCCGTCGTGCAGACTTTGCGGAAAAGAGGACGAAACTGCGCCTCATCTCCTCCTTGAGTGTCCAGCAGTACATACTCTTCAGGTCTCTAGTACCATCAGAGATTGTATCGGCAAACAACCTGGTAGGTAGGATCATCAGTTTGACGGAGAGAGTGCACATGTCCCAGAGCCTATAGATTGGCCTACAGGGCAACGCTCCGCACAATAAGCCCAGGTTTCAGGTCGGCGTGTGGGAATTGATCCACCCGGAGTCCCCGATACAATCTAGTCTAACTATATTCTTTTGACATTGACACTATCTAGCTGCTGGAGGTCATTAACCTTAGACGCAACAGTACCTGGATCGTCTGCATATCGCAAGTTATTGACACAGAGAAATCAATGTCCAAATCATCCAACGCATCCCTGAAAATGATTAAAGAGCATGCTAAAAAAGTCAATAGGTCAATAGATAGAATCAATGGTACAGGGAATTGCCATAAAATTGTGTAACCTCTAAGAAGAAGTCCGTTCTAGATTTCTTGTTGGAATGGAACGATGGATATGGTAGAGTGGCGATGGAATAAATTGAGCATGGTGTTATCTGGTATGTTTATTTGCAGTGATTGCAAGTTTGTTGACGGTCTGTTCACATCGGGCTCATCGCAGCCCCAGGGAGCAGTCGTCAAAATGCACAAGCCGGTGAAATCCGGAATGCATTACGAAATCCTCCCGCATTATCAAAGCATTACGAAAGCCTCCCGGTAAATCTCCGTCATCAAGTTTCATCATTTTCGCCCTATTAAATACTGGGCAGAAAGGACACCAGAAGACGTCCCATCCCTCGCTTATGACTTCAAATAGTAACATTAAGGGTATTTGGGGCGCTGGTACCTATCGGGTATTCAAAACCCTGAATAGACTCTTACGAAATGGCTTATGATTGAACTGCTGGCTTCTACCACGTCCGTGGCCATACGGGGGTCGTGTTTGCCATCAAAAGTAATAGAGAGTGAAAATGTGGGGCAAATGTACAACTTACCATTCCATGAGCTAACGACTACATCAAACGCGAGATCATCTGAAACATATGAAATGAGAATTATTTTATTTAAAATGAATTAAATGCGTAAATTACTAGGACTGTCAATACGGTTGTTACCCCCAGGCTATCTCATCCGTACAGAATTAACAGTGCCTCACGTCGCTGACATAACAAAGAAACTCCCTCTTGAGATGGGGACAACCTGGTGACTCACAGATCCTTCATCCCTTTCAAGGTGGACATGTTCATTAGGATTTACCGTCGCATTCGTCTCTAAATTTGAGTGAGAAGTGAGCTAAGCTGAATGGGCGGTTAAATCACCAATACTCTGTCAACCATTGGACTGAGAACAGAGAAATGATGATCAAGTTTCTACAGCATATTGTTCATTTCAATATGGTAGCTTTATCTATGCTGCGTTTCATCATCCATCTCTTCTTCTTGGAGTGCCGTATCCGAATTTCGGACGTTGGCGACCTCTCACATATAATCCTGTGATGCACGTCTTCACAAGTTATACGGGACCTACAGTTTATCGCCGGTTCCGAACGGCACCTCCATCTATCATCCATCATCCATCTACGTTTATGAAATAATTTGGGAGGAATTATCTACGTACAAGAGATTATATTATTATATATATTATAATCGATTATATTATTATATATATTATAATCGATTATATTATTATATATATTATAATCGATATTTCTAACAATGTACTCGTAATATACCTACCTAATATATATATTAGGTATATTATATTGTTAGAAATATCGATGCAAACCGCTATATTTCATACCTCTATAGCGATATAAATATATCAATATATATCGATATATCTAAAGCAATATATCGTTGCCACCCCTAGAGCTTTCCAGAACGAATTGCCTCAGGTTTTCCAGAAGGGTACCATTAACCCCTTTTCTTACAAGCATTACTGGCCGACTACTGAATTAAACCTTGTAATGGCTCCATTTCCTTTTTTCTAGCCATTTGAGCTGATATAAATCGCGGTCAATACCACATCTTGAATGTTTGATCAATTAAATCCCATGTTGTTCCATCTAAACGGTGAAGAATGAACAACATCGAAAAAGGTTGCTGACCCGATACTGTACAATGTACATGTCATGTTAATATACGCATGTCCGCTTCTACAGTACATTTCATTTCATAAATGCCGTTTTGGTTTATTATTTTCGATAATACACCGGTACCTAGTGATGAGGTTATTGTACATAGAAGTGATCTGTTCAAAAGGTACCTAATAAACCGTTGTGGAAGAATTTGTATTTTTAAATTTCTTGTCTTATTCCAATCGTTCCTTATTGATAATACTCGTACCTAAACCAAAAATTATGAAATTAGGGTTACGGGTTAGCCCAAGGGATTCGGGTTAAGGATCAGCCCAAGGATGATCTTTGAAATTTTTATAACTCCAGGTCAATGAGGAGGGGGTCGAAATAAATTTCGAAATTTTGAAGACGTAAAATCTTGGAAATTTCAAATTAAACGGTACGGTTTTCGGTTTACATTTGAATGCAATTTAGTTCAGAGGGTTTTTTAAGACCATCCGGAGCTTTTTACGACCATCTGTTCACAATGAGCGCTCAAAGCCATAGAGCCGATAATAATCGTCAACATGAGCGTGATTCAAACGACAGCCGGTTGGGTCAATGGTCTTTCTGTGGAACAGCTTGTTTCAAACAGCTCATATTTTTGATGGCAGCTCATAGTTGGTAGGTAGTAACACTTCACGTTAAAAATTACTGCCGATTTAGAGAAGAATTCTAATAACTAGTCCAAGGATTTGCAGCTTTTTTTATTTCAAGGTTCCAGTGACTGTGGTGAATTCATATCACGATCCGTCAGATCCAGCAATTGAAGTACGTACGACCTACGAGAATATAGAAAATTCATACATCGCTGAGTTCGTGAATCAACTTCATGGAAATTACAGTCCCTATGGCGGTAACAATCATCGCTCCGATAATTGTGCAAACGACTACTTAATAAAATATTTCACAGTCCATTGATTATTTCTGATACTGCCGCCCATACAGCTTAGTTAACCGAATACTCACACAATTTGAAACGAATGTGGATGGTAGATCTCAATCCTTAAGGAACATTAACGCACAGCATGAAAGGGATGAAGGATCTGTGAGTCAGCAGGTTGTCCCCATCTCACGAAGTTCTACCGTCACATTATCAAATAAAACACAAGTGTCGTCATCTCCAATTCATTGTTTCCCCAACACCTCTGCAGAGAACTCGAGACAACAACTCATTTAGGAAGAAAAAACATTCAAGGGATCCTCAAATGTTACTTTTATTACTTTAAAATGTGTTTGAAGCCCGTGATTTTTTCATTGCAAAGTTTGTTCCCTTTTTTTTACTTCCTTTTTTACTTCGAGAAGATACTCGTCAGAACTTTTTTATTATTAAATGGAGTGAAGGAGGAAAAAAGGAAAGTAAAATTTAATAAAACAGAAGGGAAGTTGGAGGTGGCGTCTTCTACCGAATAACAAATTATTATGTATTCGCTCTTAACGAGTTATGATAAGAAATTGTTACTGGTAACTATCGTACGAAAATGAGTGGCCGAAAGGAGAGCAGAGTGTAGACTCAAACAATCTTATCAGGAGGTTAACGTTACGTAGGTACCTCCTTATGTGATAGGATGTGTAGGATGTTTAAGGCTCTATTGATGACCGAGCCTTTCAATTGTTAACTTGTATAGCAATGAAAAGAAGAAAACTTATTTATTAAGAAATTAGTAAAGCAATACACCAAGGTATAATTGGAGCATTAATATTTATAATAAGTGTATCTATTATGTTAACCAATTATATATTTTTCAGTAATTTCTGGATGGAAATAAATAAATAAATAAAAATAAATACAAAGCTCATCCGTTATATTTCTGCCTGGGTAACTTGAGCCGTCATTTTAGCGTTTTATAGAAAACAATATTTTGATCAGATCGTTAATAATGGAAGAATGGATATTTCCACGCATGAAAGCCAAAATGATCCACCCCTAACCATGATCCACAGTGTTCAACAAGCAAGCCATCCTTTCTAGGTTCAGAATTCCGGATTTGTTCACTTTGTTCTAGGTTCAGAATTCAGGATTTGTTCACTTTGAACACCCTCCCCAGGGGTGTTCAAAGTGAAAAAATCATCCTTGGCCTTTCTGACCATCCTTCAGCTTCAGCATATTGTGTAATATGTCAGCAGCTGAAGCATATTGTGTGATCCACGTCCACCTGTAGATCTTCAGGTCTAACATCCAAATTCAGTGAAGGGTGCCGAGGGTTTCTTGATCCCATCGTAGCTGCTCGTATCTCATTGGTCCAACTCCGACGGACTGCTTCCACCAATTAAAATTGTATAATTGAAGCTCTTCATTTCACCGTTGGTAGCTCAAGTATCATGGTATTAGATAAGCGAGGATGCTAGAAAATGAGCGATGAGGAGAGAATTAATACTAGAAATGTGCAGTGAAGTGAGTTCGTTCGGAAATATCACGAATGATATTAAGGTTGGAGTCGTAAATCCATTTCTGCCCACGTTCATCCGGCGCAGAAGAGCTCTCTTTACGTGTGACTTTCAGATTTTATTCTCTCTACAATATCTCACATTTCTTCAATAAACCATACATTAATTTTATTGTTCATTTAGCCGACAAATACGCCAGTCAATATCGCCGCTCAGGTAAAACAATGAAATAACTCGAAAATCTCGATGTACTGGAACGCAAAAAACTAAATGCCTTTCACTAAAAACTTCGTCACGCGTGACTGCAAGTGCCTATGAAATTGTGGTGTAATATTATTGCAAAAAGTATTCACTATACGCTTTACTCAATTTCCCCGGGAAAATTCACCCACCCCATTTTTCTCCCTAAATACGTCACAGCTCTTACTATAACCAAAAATTTCAACCTTGATCGAGGGGAGGAAAAATAGTAGTCCCCAAAGTTTTAAATGTTATAACTTTTTCTACTTTCACTTTTATGTTATAAATAATTATCACTATAAATATTATCTTTGTAGTAACTGTTGTTGTTATAACTGTTATAAGATGAAATTTTGTTTGTTAGAACAATAAGTACTTAATTCTTTTACTAAGGCCAATCATCTCGGATGAATAGCCTTCATCAGAGAATTCAAATGGAAGCTCCAGTTAGGGTGAATATTAAGGCGAACCTACTTTGCAATATCTTGCATTCCCGGTTGTTCGTACACGAAAAAGACTGTGCCATCCGATTCAGCATCTCAAATCCCATGAATAAAGATGACTGGGAGAGTCATTCCATAGAAAATCCTTGACCTCATTTGATCGCAGAACGAATAACAACAGAAATATTCACACAGCATGTGAATATTTTGACTTTTTCGTTGGTTTAAACAATGATCAATACGTCGAGTGTGACTTCGCAATTTAAAATGAGCAAAAATTTGTAATCGCAGAAGGGCCCTTCGAGTGCGGCTTGGAAAAGACCGTCGTAGGTCACTGGGGGAAGATTGCCCCAGTTCTATTGGTTTCGAGGATCATCATTAGTCACAGTTAGTCTGTCAATAGAAGTAATAAACACTTCAACTCGGCTGAGAGATTCAAGTCGAGTTCTAACTCCGATGGATCGAGGGGATTTTTTTTCTCTTCAAATCGTTGTACTCCTATTGATTTCTAGGAACCGTTGAACTTGATGACACCACAGACGACCCAGTGGGAACGAGAAGGCACTTGATGCGTATAACAATAGCACCTCTAGAGTTTCACGGATTAAGTGCACTATAATTATCAAATTTGCCACGGCATTCTGGGCTGAAGGGGAACGACAAGGCGGATACACTGTCCAAAAAACCCGAAAATACCCGAACCCTATTGTGGGGTATCCAAAAGCCTCAGGAAAAGCACCATAAACGCGTGGTTGCTATCAGAAACTCAAGCCGCATGGAGTAGATCCACAGGCCAGAGGCACGCGAAAAAATTCATATAAAAACCTTCGCATAACGGTAACACTGCTGACTGGACACTGCTGACTGTCGAAACTGGCAAGGACGCAGAACACGTCCTGTGCCACTGTGAAATACTGGCTAGGTCCGGGTTTCAGTGCCCGGGCAATGAAAAACCTGACCCAGAAATCTACAAGGGGAATCTTAATACCCTCTGGAAGTTGGTAAAACTACTGGAGCCCATGGAGGAACTCTAATTACAGTGCGGGCATAATAAATCTAATTAGGTCGAGGTGCTTTACTTACAGGAAGCCTCCCAATATGTTATGTTATCCATCAAATTTGCAAAAAAAAACTCTGCAAATTCTTGACAACGGTTTATTATCTTCTTTGAGCAGATCCCTCTAATCTAATTCACGAAATGATAGATGCAACTCTAGCTCATCATCCAAATTTATTTGAACAAATAGATATTGTTTAAACAAATTTAAATTTTTTGGTGATGGGTCGGAAGGGGGCGGGGGTTGTCCGCAGGTTGTCTGGCGCCGGGAGGAGGGTATTGGGAGGATGGAGAAGGGTGGTTGGATGGATGGTGGAGGGCGGTGGGTGGGTGGATGTAGGGTGGAGGGAGATGGTAGTTCGGCCCGCGACAGACAATGCCATACACTAGCCATACAGCTAGCCATACACTAGCCGTACACACTAGATTCTATGCGAAGACTTGCCCAAGCCTTCGGCTCTTCCGAGGGTGCCCAAACTCTACCGAATCTCGGTGAAGAGCGGATGGGAATCCACCTGATGACCGGCAATGCGCATGCGCGAGGACTTTGATGAACTTTTCACTCGTTTTATAGTTGCCAAGCACTCTGGCGCTCGCATCACAAATCCTTGGTTTCATTATCGAAGGCTAAGTTCTTAGATGGGCAGAATCGGGCCACTCTAAGGAGAGGTTTAGGGGAGTTTTAGGGGGGGAAAATTCCTCATAAATTCCCAACATGAAACATTTCGACTAGTGACACCTCATTTTAAATGATTCTTTTGTGCTGAATACGAAAATATTCCCATAAATTCTGAAAATGAAATGGTCTGACAAGTGAATACGATCGTGAAGTCACAATTGCGATATCCCATTCCGTTCTCAAACTGGAGCACTTTGAATTTGAAGAAACGGGGTTGATACCTGAGATGTTCTTCATGGACATAATGTTTTTTAATGGAGACATTTTACATAAAACCAATCATTTCTTCGCTCTTATAGTCATGCTACATGACTAGATTTTTTTACAGTATTGTCGTTGGAAGTTTCAGTTCATTGTTTTAAGATTAGAATGAAAACATTGAAACCGCCGGATGAAAAACGGCGGATATCAGTTGGAAATCTATTCTGCGGTGTGTTCAAAGGGATTCAAGTGAAATACAGAAGGAGGGCCGCAAAAAAAAAAAAAAAAGGTGACAAATCACCAAATCGGACACGCGGGTGGTGGTGCTGCCCTAGATCTGGTTTGATATATGTGACACATTGCTTTTATCTCGGGTTTAAGCCGTGTTCCGGGGGACCGCGGTGGGGATCCTCGAGTGAATCGGCGAAACAACAGTGAGACAATAGGGACCGGTGAAAAGTTTGGTTCCTGTGATAAATACTTTGTGATAAGTCGAGTGGACGGAGTCGATGAGCTGAGTATTGTGTTCCCGAACGGTAGCGTCCGGTAGATGCAGTCTCCCCCCAGATGGTTAAGACATTTTATCGGAATCCTTTACTGCTACAACTTCTGAAGGTTCTGTCAAATATCCGAACCTTTTATTTACTTTTTATACGAAGGTGTAAGTAAAGTGGAGGTTTTGATTGGATCAAATTGATAACCTTTCTCTGGGGAAGAAAAGTTTTTCCCGCAACGGTTTAAGGGTATTCAATGGCTTTTCAAACTATGTCATACGTGTTAACTCGATGATATCATTGTCTACGGGATATTAGGTATACATAATATGTATACCACATATTATGTGGTGTTAAACGGTGTTATTTCAAACTTCCTAAATAGCATCAGCTTATTTGGTGATGCTGTTCGTGTAGTAGTTGAACTCGTTTCGTCTGCATCGCAGGTACCATCTTCTACCTTCTGAAAATAATAAAAAATTGAAAAATAATAAACTCAAAACATCTCGGAAATGAAGGACATTAGCTACTCTATGACATGCCCACTAAATTGCCTAACGAACTGGTGGTTTTGACTTGTGAAATTCGACCTTTTCGAACACATTAGAGGCCGCTAAATGATTTCAGATTTAGACGTGGCAGCCTGAAGTGGATGGATGATACCTCATTTTATATTCATGGAAGGAACCGAATCGGAGGCTTTGCAGGGAAGAGATGGGACGCGTGGGAGGGGGCTCATATTATGATAGACTGGCGGCCTCTTTCTGAAGCTCGTTAACGGATGATTTTGAACCGCATTTATAAATACGATTCGAGATATGACATCGTAAAGTCGGATTTTCCATCGAAACATTCCCGATGACTGAGTGGTTAACCTTCAAAGGATACGGTGGGTGACTTGTGCCACGGAAGGTACTGTGGGGTTTGTGCAGACCCCAGCCGATTTTTCCAATTTTCAACATTCAGGAGGTTGAATTGCACTAATCTCAATTAAAATACAATTTATCTTTATTAAACACAAAAATGAATAATGAAAAATTGATTTACTAGTAAGTCTTGCAGTTTGGTTGGTTTGTTCATTCCGACGTGTTCATTCCACGTAAGTCGTTTCTCGACAACATGAAAGTATCTAGGGACGCGGGAGCGTCCCGCCCGCCAAGAAAACCGAAGCCCAGAAAACCGAAGCGACTGAGACACTGATTACGCGACGGAACAAGTTGGGGTTTTCACCATACCGTAGCTCGGCTCCCTGAGTGTCTCGAGAGTTGATTTTTTGTACACCAACTCTCCAGGGGCACGTGAGGACGTAAACCAAATTTCAGCTCTCGGGAACATCAGGTGTCGGGGGTATAACAGTTTTAAAACCACTATTTTTCACGTTTTTCGTGTTCTTCTTCTTCTTCTTCTTCTTGTTCATTGACGGGGCTACAGCCCAGCAGACAAATTGGATCGAGCTGAAATTTTGCACACACGTTTGTTATGCTCCAAGGGAGTGCCTTTTGAACCTTTTTTTTCCCTCCCCCCATTTCCCTCCCAATTAGGGGGGAAATAGTAATTTTTAGGAATTTCAAATGGTCATAACTCCTTCAAAATTGAAGCTTTTTCAGATTTTCTTTTTTAGTTGTATTCAACTTTTAAAACCGTTTAATTTGAGATCAAAATGAGCTTCCTAAGATGGAAAATAAAGGAGTTATGGTGATTTTTCTATTTTCAACAATAACTGCCGCCAAAATTGATGAAAATTGGTGCGGTTGGTCTTAAAATGTCCGCTAGGTTGTATAGTATATGCTCAATAATTTTGAACTAAATCTCAATCGATTCGACTAATCTACAGCCAAAAATACGTGAATAAATTCCACATCTACTGATTTGGCTAATTTCCGAAAACATCAAAGTTGAACGGTGGTCAGAAAAATTGTCGTAAAGTGGCGCCTGTTTAAGGATCGATAGGAAATTTTATGGGCTTTCGAATGAGGGTAGCGCTCTTTGTCACTTTTCCCAACGGTTCTCGAGTTATTCGCGATTGTTGGTATAAAAACGTGCGTTTTACCTTTTTATCTTTCCACTTTCTCTTCGACACCAATAATTACAATTATTGTAATGATTCTCAACAACAAAAATTTGCACAATCCCCAAGAAAAAATGCAACAAACTTTCAAAAAATTTCTAATTCAAATTCATTCAAATTTCCAATTTTTTCTATTTTTTACATTTAATAATAGGAATAATTGTTTTAAATTTTAATAATTTTGGTTTATTATCTTCGATAATGAACCATTGGAATCGCCCAAAGAAAAAATTTTTTTAACCCCCCCTCAAAATTTGTTGGTTTACGTTTCAAGATACGTAGATTCAGAAAATCGAATAAAAAAAAATCCGTCCGTCCGCCGTACGCCGTACGCCGTACGCCGTACGCCGTACGCCGTCCGCGCCACTTTGCCCAGTTAGCGTTGAGTTAAAATTACGAAATTTTTTTTATGGGTTTCGACCAACCCCACAATGGTCCTCGAAACTTTTCAGAACCCTAGGTCAAGGGGAAGGGGTTCAAAACAAATTTTGAAAATTTGAAAATCTCATATCTCGAAAAATTCATATAGAACGGTATGTTTTTTATTTCATATTTAGATAGAGTTTGTTCCGTAGAATTTTTTAAGACCATCCGCAGCTTTGTAGGACCAGCCGTTCGTTCACAATGACGGCTCAAAGATTGTGCCTCACAACACGATCGTGACTCAAACTGTTGAAATACAGGTCCATTTTCATACTAACAAGCTCTTTGGAACATCATATGGCTTAAGTGATGTCGAGTTTGTTGTTCTGAGGTGCGTTTCGTGCTATTGAAATGAAGGTAATTTCGAATGTTTGTTGGTAGGTACTTCTTTTATAGAAAAATTATTACCGACGTAGTATTAAAAACCCCAGAATTATATCGTATTAATTGATCATAATTAATAATAATTATTATTAATAATAAATACGAATTATTAATACCTAACAATAAATTATAATAATTTTCACTAGGTACTTGATAAAATTGTTAATAATTAGTGATAATTGATAATAATAATTAATCTAACATTTAGGATATAAACATTCAGACCTAGTGATCTAGACAGAAGGGTGATCAGTACAAAGAAGATAATGAACCGTTGTTTTTATTCGATTTTCTGAATCTACGTATCTTGAAACGTAAACCAACAAATTTTGAGGGGGGGGGAAAAAATTTTTTTCTTTGGGCGATTCCAATGGTTCATTATCGAAGATAATAAACCAAAATTCTTGACACAACGGTTCATTATCTTCTTTGTACAGATCACCCTTCTGTCTAGATCACTAGGTCTAAATTTCTAGATCCTAAATGTTAGATTAATTATTATTATCAATTATCACTAATTATTAACAATTTTCTCAAGTACCTAGTGAAAATTATTATAATTTATTGTTAGGTATTAATAATTCGTATTTATTATTAATAATAATTATTTTTAATTATGATTAATTAATACGATATAATTCTGGGGTTTTTAATACTAATACTTTAATACGTAATAATCTTTCTATAAAAGAAGTACCTACCAACAAACATTCGAAATTACCTTCATTTCCGTAGCACGAAACGCACCTCAGAACAACAAACTCGACATCACTTAAGCCATATGATGTTCCAAAGAGCTTGTTAGTATGAAAATGGACCTGTATTTCAACAGTTTGAGTCACGATCGTGTTGTGAGGCACAATCTTTGAGCCGTCATTGTGAACGAACGGCTGGTCCTACAAAGCTGCGGATGGTCTTAAAAAATTCTACGGAACAAACTCTATCTAAATATGAAATAAAAAACATACCGTTCTATATGAATTTTTCGAGATATGAGATTTTCAAATTTTCAAAATTCGTTTTGAACCCCTTCCCCTTGACCTAGGGTTCTGAAAAGTTTCGAGGACCATTGTGGGGTTGGTCGAAACCCATAAAAAAAATTTCGTAATTTTAACTCAACGCTAACTGGGCAAAGTGGCGCGGACGGCGTACGGCGGACGGCGGACGGCGTACGGCGTACGGCGTACGGCGGACGGACGGATTTTTTTTATTCGATTTTCTGAATCTACGTATCTTGAAACGTAAACCAACAAATTTTGAGGGGGGGTTAAAAAAATTTTTTCTTTGGGCGATTCCAATGGTTCATTATCGAAGATAATAAACCAAAAGTTGACTTCATATCGACTCGAGGCGTTTCTTCGAATTCGAATGGACCTTCAAGAAGAGCAATTCTCGACTCAAATACTTCGTGAAAACGGAAAAAAGTTGACTTCATATCGACTCGAGGTGTTCATTTGAGTTCGAATGGACCTTCAAGAAGAGCAATTGTCGACTCAAATACGTCGTGAAAACGAAAAAAAGTTGACTTCATATCGACTCGATGTGGTTATTTGAGTTCGAATGGACCTTCAAGAAGAGCAATTGACGACTCAAATACTTCGAGACAACGAAAAAAAATTGACTTCATATCGACTCGAGGTGTTTATTTGAGTTCGAATGGACCTTCAAGAAGAGCAGTTGTCGACTCAAATACTTCGTGAAAACGAAAAAAAGTTGACTTCAAATCGACTCGAGGTGTTTATTTGAGTTCGAATGGACCTTCAAGAAGAGCAATTGTCGACTCAAACACTTCGTGAAAACGAAAAAAAGTTGACTTCATATCGACTCGAGGTGTTTTGGTTTATTTTGTTTTGGTTTTGGTTTTGTTTTGGTTTTGGTTTATCTTCGATAATGAACCATTGGAATCGCCCAAAGAAAACATTTTTTTAACCCCCGCTCAAAATTTGTTGGTTTACGTTTCAAGATAGGTACGTAGATTCAGACAATCGAATAGAAAAAAACTCTGCAAATTCTTGACACAACGGTTCATTATCTTCTTTGTACAGATCACCCTTCTGTCTAGATCACTAGGTCTAAATGTCTAGATCCTAAATGTTAGATTAATTATTATTATGAATTATCACTAATTATTAATAATTTTATCAAGTACCTAGTGAAAATTATTATAATTTATTGTTAGGTATTAATTATTTGTATTTATTATTAATAATAATTATTATTAATTATGATTAATTAATACGATATAATTCTGGGGTTTTTAATACTACGTCGGTAATAATTTTTCTATAAAAGAAGTACCTACCAACAAACATTCGAAATTACCTTCATTTTCGTAGCACGAAACGCACCTCAGAACAACAAATTCGACATCACTTAAGCCATATGATGTTCCAAAGATCTTGTTAGTATGAAAATGGACCTGTATTTCAACAGTTTGATTCACGATCGGGTTGTGAGGCACAATCTTTGAGCCGTCATTGTGAACGAACCACAAGCATAATCGAGAGAGCGCTGGAAGAAAGAAAAGTCTGCTCCGCCGTTTTTCTGGATGTCACCCAGGCGTTCGACAAAGTGTGGCATGAAGGGCTAGTTTATAAGCTTCGTAAAATGCTACCTACAAGCTATGCAGCACTTCTTGAGTCATATCTTGCTGATCGATACTTTCGAGTTAAATACGATGACGCCTTTTCAGAACCCAAAAAGATCCAGGCAGGTGTGCCACAAGGCAGCGTATTGGGACCCCTACTTTACCTGCTATATACCAGCGACTTGCCAGAAATTGAAGAAAACACAACTGCCACTTTTGCGGATGATACTGCAGTCCTGGCAATCGGGGAAACCAATAACGAATCAGTAAATAAACTAAACCGATCCATCTCTCGCATTCACTCCTGGACAACTATATGGAGAATCAGACTAAATGAGGCAAAATCAGTGCACGTTGACTTCACTAATAAGAAATGCAACTATGTGCCTGCTTACCTCAATGGACAGGCAATCCCATATGCTAACGAAGCAAAATATCTTGGAATGACACTTGATGCAAAACTGAGATGGAAAGAGCATGTAAAAAAGAAAAAAACCGAGCTCACAGTAAAATTCAGAAAAATGTACTGGCTTATGGGTAGGCGGTCAAAAATGTCTGTTCATAACAAGCTCATTCTGTACAAACAAGTCCTGAGACCCGTATGGACTTATGGTGCACAATTGTGGGGATGTACCGCACCTAGCAATCGCAACATTATTCAGCGATTCCAGAATAATGTTCTGCGTTCATGCACAGATGCATACAGATACTTTCGTAACGACCGATTACACTACGAGCTTCAAGTGGAATCGGTCAATGAGGTCATACGCAACCAAGCCATCAACCACTTAATGAGGCTACAAGATCACGTCAACGACGATATTGTCCGACTCCTAGACACAGATGATCTACTCCGAAGACTGAAACGTACCAAACCGCATGAGCTTGCTCAACTATTGTGAAAACGACAGAACAATATAAGACTAAGTGATGTACTTTAGTTTTGAACATTTAATTTAAAATTCAACATACGAATATTGCTTATAAGTTTACTTGTATATACTTGGCGCAATAAAATATATTAAAGAGAAAAAAAAAAAAAGAAAAAAATTGTGAACGAACGGCTGGTCGTACAAAGCTGCGGATGGTCTTAAAAAATTCTACGGAACAAACTCTATCTAAATATGAAATAAAAAACTCTGCAAATTCTTGACACAACGGTTTACTATCTTCCTTGTGCAGATCACCCTTCTGTCTATACCAGACTGTATTGCAAATCGGCACCATACCATATTCTCACCGTACTCATACCATATCATACGAATTTCTTTCCTATCATACCATACTGTATTATACCAAATCATAAATACAATAATATACCATACCATACTCATACCATGTCATACAAACCGAGTGAATATTGAAATGTCATCTATTTCTGACCTATATTTAAAATTTTAAGTATCTAGCTCATCGTCAACATTTAATTTGTTTAAACAAATAGGTATTATTTAAAGAATTTTACGGACAAGAAACCGAGTGAATATTGCATTGTGATCCAGTTCTGACCTATTTTTAAAATTTCAAGTCCATAGCTCATCATCAAAATTTAATTTGTATTATTACAAAAAGGTATTATTTAAACAATTTTACAGATGAGAAACCGAGTGAATATTGCAATGTGGTCTATCCCCGACTCACGGTTAAAATTTCTAGACTGTAGTTTACCGGGAAGATGTAAAAAGGTAGTTTTATTCTGGGCGTCTGGTGGTTGGGTCACATAACGACCGTTTTCGACGCGAAAGTTTAGTGTTTTTCCTAAAACTTTGCGCGGTCACTGTGAACGAACGGCTGGTCGCACAAAAATCCAATTGGTCTTAAAAGATTCGTAATTTTTCAGGTCATTCGAAGGTGAACTAAAATTTACACGGTTCAGTTAAATATTTGGAGATAAGACATCGTCGAAATTTTAAATTTCGTTTTGAATCCCTTCCCCTTGACCTAGGGTTATGAAAAGTTTCGAGGATCATTGTGGGGCTGGTCCAAGCCCAGAAACCAAATTTTGTAATTTTAGCTCAACGCTAACTGGGCAAAACGGCGTGGACGGCGGACGGCGGACGGCGGACGGCGTACGGGGGACGGCGTACGGCGTACGGCGGACGGACGGATTTTTTTTTATTCGATTTTCTGAATCTACGTATCTTGAAACGTAAACCAACAAATTTTGAGGGGGGGTTAAAAAAATTTTTTCTTTGGGCGATTCCAATGGTTCATTATCGAAGATAATAAACCAAAACATACCGTTCTATATGAATTTTTCGAGATATGAAATTTTCAAAAGTTGGTCTCCTGCCAGCCGTCTTACGTCATACGCTCGTGCGTCATAGGCTCTGACGTACTTGTTGGCCACCTGCCAGCCGTCTTACGTCATACGCTCGTGCGTCATAGGCTCTGACGCACTAGTTAGCCCCCTGCCAGCCGTCTTACGTCATACGCTCGTGCGTCATAGGCTCTGACGCACTAGTGGCCTCCTGCCAGCCGTCTTACGTCATACGCTCGTGCGTCATAGGCTCTGACGTACTTGTTGGCCTCCTGCCAGCCGTCTTACGTCATACGCTCGTGCGTCATAGGCTCTGACGTACTAGTTGGCCTCCTGCCAGCCGTCTTACGTCATACGCCCGTGCGTCATAGGCTCTGACGTACTAGTTAGCCTCCTGCCAGCCGTCTTACGTCATACGCTCGTGCGTCATAGGCTCTGACGTAATGGCCCGGCGGTCGCTTGTGTTCTGACGTGATCTGAGGGAAAGGGTGAATCAAGGGAACAAATTTTTCCCGTTTCAGTTCATGTGCCAAAGCAAAGACATGAAAATGTCAAACAAATATGTAAATAGGTACCTAAGCCCAACTGTAATGTCAATTTTCTGACAATGAGTTTTCGACTATAGTTTTCATACCTTTTTACTTAAGTACCTATTGCAATTTGAGACTGATAATGAGCTGTTTGCAAATAAATAGTCTGATAACTACTTTATTACATCTTATTAATCTATTTTCAAGTTCCGATTCACAGTTGAATGTATTTTATTTAGATGTTGTAAAATTCGAAAACGATGGAATGACGAAACCTGTCGACTACTGACTCAAGTGATACTGTCGACTTCTAACACATGTAGGTCGACTACTAGTGCAAAACCATGTCGACTACTGAAGAAAATGTTGGTCACTGGTATCGACTACTACCTAGAGCAATGGGATATTTTACAAAACTTGTTTTTCCCTTTTCAAACCATGTTGAGTAATATTTCCCGCTGCCAGGTCTTTTAGGGAAGGATCTTAGGTACACAATGAACAGGTTTGCAATGAGAAATAGTTGATAATAATAATTAATCTAACATTTAGGATCTAGACATTTAGACCTAGTGATCTAGACAGAAGGGTGATCTGTACAAAGAAGATAATGAACCGTTGTGTCAAGAATTTGCAGAGTTTTTGGTTTATTATCTTCGATAATGAACCATTGGAATCGCCCAAAGAAAAATTTTTTTTAACCCCCCCTCAAAATTTGTTGGTTTACGTTTCAAGATACGTAGATTCAGAAAATCGAATAAAAAAAAAATCCGTCCGTCCGCCGTACGCCGTCCGCCGTACGCCGTACGCCGTCCGCGCCACTTTGCCCAGTTAGCGTTGAGTTAAAATTACGAAATTTTTTTTATGGGTTTCGACCAACCCCACAATGGTCCTAGAAACTTTTCATAACCCTAGGTCAAGGGGAAGGGGTTCAAAACGAATTTTGAAAATTTGAAAATCTCATATCTCGAAAAATTCATATAGAACGGTATGTTTTTTATTTCATATTTAGATAGAATTTGTTCCGTAGAATTTTTTAAGACCATCCGCAGCTTTGTACGACCAGCCGTTCGTTCACAATGACGGCTCAAAGATTGTGCATCACAACACGATCGTGAATCTAACTGTTGAAATACAGGTCAATTTTCATACTAACAAGCTCTTTGGAACATCATATGGCTTAAGTGATGTCGAGTTTGTTGTTCTGAGGTGCGTTTCGTGCTACGGAAATGAAGCTAATTTCGAATGTTTGTTGGTAGGTACTTCTTTTATAGAAAAATTATTACCGACGTAGTATTAAAAACCCCAGAATTATATCGTATTAATTAATAATAATAATTATCAATAATGAATACAAATTATTGATACCTAACAATAAATTATAATAATTTTCTCTAGGTAGGTACTTGATAAAATTGTTAAGAATTAGTGATAATTGATGATAATAATTAATCTAACATTTAGGATCTTGACATTTAGACCTAGTGATCTAGACAGAAGGGTGATCTGTACAAAGAAGATAATGAACCGTTGTGTCAAGAATTTGCAGAGTTTTTCATACCGCGTGCTTTGTCTTTCTACGTTCTATCAACTTATATCAGTTCATCAACTTATATCTACGTTCGACAATTATAACAGTTCAGTTCAAATACGTTGTTGTTCTTTTTTTCTGCCCGCGGTCATTCAGTAAGTATATGAATACAAAAAGTAAAATTTAGAATCTTCCAGTCATTAAGAAGCTAACGGTTCAGTGTAGGTTTATGTACGAGTAAAATTGGTTTTAATGTTGCTTTTGGTAGAGTTTAGCGTAGCAGTTTCTCTAATATATTTCGGTAGCCTGTTAAAAAGACTAACGCCACGATAATTGAAACACTTTTGCCCACATGCGGTGAGAACAAAAAGTCAGTTTAATTAGACATTGTTCGGTGGATCAGTGCCCGTGTCACTTCCCCTCTGATTTGCCTCTGAAAATCTTGATGGTGGTAGCCCGCTGCACCAGTTCGTCCAACTTGAGGACCTGAAATGTTGCGAAGAGGGATGACGCGGAGTGCCACATTCTTTTCTTAAGGAGGACCTTTGATATTCTCTTCTGCATCGAAAAAGAGAATACATGAGTTCTGGTCCATCCCAATACTCCATACATGATGACCGATTGCACCAGAGCATAATAAAACGTTCTCCTCCAGCTCAGGGTAGGAAAATTTCTCACTTCCCAGCATACGTAAATTATTTTCCTTAATCTTGACAGCATTCCATTCACATGCAAGTCCCATCGAAGGTTCTGGACGATCTCGACCCCCAGAAACGTATAACTACACCGGATTTGCGAACTTGCTGGAGCATCCGATTTCGTGTCCTTTAATGTTCTCGAGGTTAGGGATGGTGACATTTGTCATTGCAAAGTCTACGAAGTGAGTATTTTCAAAGTTCAACCTCATACCTAGATCACTGAGCCAAATCGGGAGGCTGTCCCCTGCTTTCCCTTCCTTTGCTTCTAACTTGAGGGCAGAGAACGGCTGTCGAGGGAATAGTGGCGCGTGACACTTGTGTCAACGACTTCTCTAGTTCTCATTTACATTTCTGATGTACTCACAAGATATTCCCCAAAACCCTCCCCAGAACGAAAAATGTTACCAACCTCTTCATTTATTCAGCTCTTCCTCGAGTGATGGATTGCGTTCACCTTTACCGAGCAGGCACCTTGTCAGAAGCTTTAGACTTTCCGAAGGTTAATAATTCAGTTTGCAGTATGGATTCCGTTCATAATACATCGCTAATCCCATCCCAGCCAGAAAATGAATCGGTAGGTGATAAATTATGTGGAATCCTTGAGGAGGACGTCGCTGGTCACATTAACGACTGTGGTAATTATCTCTTGTTAAATGACCTCCTGGGAGCAACGGGGGGTCGATAACGAGATCACCATAATCTAGCGCCCTGCTACACGCTTCCCGCTTCCATATTGCTTCCGTGTTTGTGAAGGGATTTGTAGCCCTACGTTATTAGATGGATCACTAATTGTAATTCAAGTAATTCTAAGACTTTGCATGGTTTTAGGTGATCTCGCACGGTTAGCACAGAATGTCGGTATAGACCGCTTTACACCAAGGGTGTATGACAATCGATAGTTCGCTCTACCAACGGTGGTTACAAAGCTATGCTAAACCCTAATGTGTATTCACTGGGTCCAAGACACACGGTTTTAAATGGACGTTCATCGAAAAATCGTTTTATATTTGCCACGCGACACATCATCTCAACACTTGAAACTCACACCTCCACCTTCATATATATCATCCACCTTCATGTTTCACTATATTTCTGAGGCCGTCCGGCCGGTATTGTAACAAGCCCATCCTGAGAAGCGTTGTAAATATATGTACTGTATATTCAAGTTGAATAAGTTCTTCTCCAGTCTTAAACCTCACATTTTTGTCATATTTCTCTAAACTAAATTCATCTTACCAACTAGAAATTCATGCCATTACTTCATTTACCATCACGTGGCCGATATTGTACAACAGCTTATCTTAAGAGGCGCTGTAAGAATTCTGTACGGGTACTGTACGGGTATTCGAGTCAAATTCTAGATTCTCGGTAACCAAGTGGTTCATGGCTCAGGACAGATCATTGTGAGCCCGGGTTCGAGTCCTAACGGGAGACGGCATTTACACATCGAATGGACAACAGTTGTCCAGTCAGTTACTGACAATCATGTAACCTATTGTACAATATTTCTGTGTCACACGTAAATTGCGAATACTAACGGTGTGAATGACGAAGTTTTTTTGGATTCAAAAAACGGTAACTTTTAAGAGTGTTTAGCTTGTCATACTTGGTATGCGATCAGCCTCTTTTAACAATATTTATTGATATTTTTCATATAATCGAGACTTTTTTTTATGTTATTTGGATAACCCTCTCGAACAATATTGAAAATTTTCAAAACTTTGGGAGTTGCGTCCAAAAATAACCCAATTTGAGTAAGTTCTCCATTCAAATTATTGTTCCGCGTGCAACCCAATTTTTTGGCCCACCGTTCTTGTTTGGTCGCAGTCTTTGTGAGTGGAACCCCATTATAGCGAGGTATAGTGAAGGCTTAAATAGACGGATCTCTCGCTCAACTTTAGTTCCCGCTTGACGGATAGCGCGAGAGACTTAAAGTTTCATTATGACGCCTTCTATTGTCTTCGGATTATCAGGATAAGACCGTCTCAGGTTTCAGGCGGAATATTCCCCGAGCCGTATTTTAACCATCGTGTCGTCATTTTCAAGGCGTTTCGGGAAAAGTCGACTGATAAAATCGATGCCGGTGCCGGAGGCGATAACGTCCGCAGAACTCGGAGGTGTATCGGATCTCAGCACTAGGTTTCATTTGCAGATTTATAAATTTGTAAGTTTGCATTTTCTCGAATTCGAGAACGTATTAATTTTTTTCAAATGAGTAACATTGCAAAAGGAATGACATGTTGTTTCTGGGTTGAAAGCCCTCATAATAAAATATGTGTAAGAACTTGATAATTTCATAGAAAACACTCAATTTCCCCCCCCCCCCTTCAATTGGCATTAGCCAGAGGCCACAGCCTTGATGCGTTTAATTATACCTAATTGTAAAAAATGAAACATAAAACTAAAATGAATTACATCTTCATAGCGACTTCTTCCTTACATAAATATACTAAAATTAATTTTCACTTGAATGTCAGTGGTAATAAATTCGCACATTGCCATACAAATTCTTGAACCGATACATCAACCATTCTAATTATTGCAGCGCTGTAGTTTGGGCATCTTATACATAAGAACTTCTTATTATGAAGTATGTTTCTCGTCGTCATCTTCCCAGTTGGTGCACCTTGGGGAATTAAGCTATCCGATTCTATGCAAATAAGTGAATAACTCCATTGAAACAAGACATCCCCGTCAACCTATGAATTCAGGTAGAATATGACTAATACCAAACAGGTAAGGCAGGAATAAACTGCAAAATTCAATATGTTGTAAATTTTTGGAGCTCCAATAGCATCGCTTGATGTTACAAGTACAGTAGTATGAGGTCACGGTTCGGTCAGTGTAAATATTCGATAATAAGCACCGCGTGAATAGTAACCTGAACCAAAATTTTCCAATATATTATCCATGCCATAATTCATCGAAATTTGATGGTTTTAATGATTCCATCTGCCCCGATGCCCGTCCATGCCCGTCCATTTCAAGCGGAGATTAGAGGTACCCGTCTAGACATTCGGTTTCCCTAATCGACTGAATTCCATCTGTCGGGCTGTAGACATCGTCACCTGTCCCCGCGGCACGCTATTGGGCTGTCAAACATCACGACGACTCCCATTCGTTGTGAGGCTGTATTGTTATTTCAAGCCTCTCGACGCGAATGGGAGTTGGGAGTTTATCAAGTTGTCATTTCAGAATTAATGGCCTGGAAAACGTATTGCTTCGGATGAGTGACGTGGGGAGGAAGTGTTGAATCCGGTTTCATGATAACTTGTAACTGGAAGAGCGTAACTCGTACCTTGTAGTCGAAACGGCTAATACTGGACAGATTTAATAGGCGAAAATAGCACTACATGGTCTTGGTTTTCAAAGACTTTTTTTGAATTACGGTTGTTTATGAAAAATGACAGAGGCCCGTTCAGAAGTGATGTTTGTGGTTGGAAAACTAGTTTCTATTGCACTGCTACAACACCACTTTGCACACAAGATGTACAAAATATACTTACAACTAAAACCTACTTAAAACACAATTCAAGTCCCACATTTACCTAATTGATTGATGCTCACTGTAATTTCATAAATGATTTACGAGTATTATACTAGTAGTAGGTATTATAATAAGTGTCGAGTTCCTACTGGTGGATAATCTCCATGAGTTGGCGGCCCTAATTACCGCTTCTTGTTGTTCGACTCCGAGCATTTGGACCGAGACCACTCTTGAATTTAAGCGTTTTCAGGAATAATATAGTGGTAGGTTTAATACCTGAACTATTTTAAGCTTTGAAAAAATAACAAGCCAACAAAGGGACATTTGGAGAAAAGAACGGCTCAAATCAATAAAAAACAACAATTTCAAATAATATAACTCTGTAGCATTGCAGACCTACACTATAAACAACATAGCTGGAAAAGAGTGCAACATAGTTTACGCACTTAGCGCCCAAATGGGCCCGGGAGGTGATACTTTTGGCGGCACTTGTTTCTCAAGGCCAATCCGACCTAAAATAGTTCCAAAAGCTGTCACCACCTTGCACTTTAAAGCGAGAAAAATTTTACATTGAAAACTACAGCCGCAATTCTCGATTGATTTTAAATTCTGAAACGGCCACGCACTCTTTGAGAACATGACATTTATTGAACATGACAAGTTTGAATTTAAATTTCGAATAAAATTTAAAATTATTAAAAAAAACGCTTACTTTATAGCGCTTTTTGAGAAATTGTCAGGTGTACATTTTATTTTTTTAATTTCAAATTGCACTGCATTCAACTTCTGACCGATAATGAAAAGGCCTCTTTGGTGGTCTGGACGAGTTAAGAGAGATACCGGGATGGCCAATTGTATGGCTTAGTCGATTGGGATACCGGGATGACTTATTCGATTGTGCGTCTTTATGTGTTCTAAATGTGTTCGGTTTTTAGGGGCGTGGGTCCGAATGCTGAATTCGCGAATCTTACTAATTACACTGATGAATTATTGTTATTATTGTTCAGGCAGTTTAGGTCAGGCAGTGATGCTGGTTTTCCCCGAAACATCGTGCCGTTAAATTAATGATCTCCGGAAACAATTACTCGCTCCAGTTTGTAGTTGGAAATTTGCGGTGAAAACTCATGATAAATTCGCCCATTTCGGAGCCATATGTGCCGAGGTGTGCGCTTGTCGTACACGTGCCGTGTCGGTGTATTCGTGGAGGGCGTTACCCTCCGGTAAAATGTTCGCGCGGTTACAGATTCAAAAGCCTTTTAAAAGCGTTCGGTCAAGGGGCTGACGTTTGTGTTGCGGTTTCAGCGGTCGGAACGCGATACCGGAGTTAGCGAGAAGGGCCTCGGATGATGTGACTTTATCGGATATTTGCGAGGGGATTTTCGGGCGGGTTTCAATTGGATGGTTTTTGGGGGGTGGCGGATAGTTAAATACGTATAGTACAGGAAGAAGAAGAGAAGGAGAAGAAAAAAGTTTATTCAAGAGAAACGAAAATCAATTTGTGACAAAATTAATAAACGATGCAGCATGGTTGCAAAACCCGGTTCCCGGTTGACAAAAGTGGTGAATTCTTGATTAATACATGTAGGTCTACGGCTGGATTAATAAACTAATTTGATAAACTATTCTTGATTGATAAACAAAATAAAATTATCATTGCACCTGTGGATATTATTATACGTTTGTGAACGCAAGTCTCTCCATATGCGGACCTTTTCACCGTAGAAAACCCTATACTCGTATGTGCGATTAGGGGTTTTACTAAGACTAAGACTAAGATTAGGGGTTTTACTAAAACTGAGACTAAGATTAGGGGTTTTACTAAGATTTAAACTAAGACTTTCTACGCTTAACAAACGTTTTGAAACTAGACAAAATAATTACTAATTAAACGATTATTAACCAAGAATGATTGATAAATACGATACATGACTTGGTCGAGGCAACGTGGACCCAATCTACTCGCAGTCTACAGTAGTGGAATAAGAGGATACGTCGATAATTCCCAGGTGTATTTATACAACAGGATGGCGATTTGCCTTCGTAAGCACGGGACTTATAGTAAACGGCTTATATAAACTTCCAAATGCTCCGAAGCCTCTCCCACCAGATGTCCAGCACTGAGGGTTCTTCGGAGTGTAAGGAGCTCGTTGTTTACGGCAAGTGGCCAGGGATATAAGACCCGACTCAGTTTATATTATTTTATGGTACATTACATACTTCACCGTTTCCTGTCACGTTCCTTTTTTCAAACTCCTATTTTCTATTGATGCTTCTGATTTCATTGCTTGTGGGCAATATTTTGTGGCGAATGAGGGTAAATAATTTATGTTTGTCTACTACTCCAACTCCTAATTATTAGGAGTTGGAGTAGTAGACAAACATAATATGTTGAAAAGTAAACAGTTCTTCTCGTCTCTTGAAAACTTTTGGGTTTTGGACCTACAGGCTTCATACATCGTAATATGTATTCATACATCGAATTTTTCGTCCATATCGACAGCTGCGTTGCAAAAGCCTGTAGGTCCAAAACCCAAAAGTTTTCAAGAGACGAGAAGAACTGTTTACTTGTCAACTTAGGTTCTCTATTCGATTCTTAAATATTCTACTTCCAGCGGCCTCACGATTCTCCATAATGTTGATGACTTTCGATCTGCTCCAACTTTGAGCCCTCATTGTGAACGAACGACTGGTCATATAAACCTCCGGATGGTCTCCAAAACCTAAACTAAACCGTTCCATCTGATTTTTCGAGATATGAAATTTAACCCATTTGGTCGGAATTCAGAATAATTTGTAGTTTAAGAACGGCCCTCAAAGGTCTGAAGCATAATCAGTCAACGTTCAAAATGGCGGACAAATCCACTTTTTATTGTTAACATTTCAAAAAAAATCAACCCCTTTTACCCAAACTTAGTACTTATAGAGGGTAATTTGAGGTCCCTGATTACCAATTCGGGGTCAGATTTGCGAAATTCAAGATAGTGGACGAATATCTTGAAAATTGACAGGGAAAACTTGCATTTACTCAATTATACGATTTATGAAATGAAACTAACATGTACGTAAGCCTTTTATTCTACGTTATTGGGATGAACCCTACGGCGTTGCCAGAGCATTGGTTTTCATTTAAGGATTCTATTTAGTTTACAGCGTATTAAATTAATTGAGTATTCCAGTAATTGTGATTTAAAAAAAAAAAAACCCTATTCTCAAACCTCACTGTAGGTCGTCATATGGCGAGTGAACGATGTCAGTCTCCGAAAGAATAATAAATGGGTTATTTCAAAGGGTTCTCTCTCCTTCTATTTTTCTTGCAATTCAATCTGTTTTCAGATAGAGTCGTTTCAAACACTGCGGGACGGTTGAGAAAACTGTTGGTCGTATCACAATATTTTTCTTCGAGATTAAGTTCAAATTAAACTCTGAATCATCCACTTCAAATGACCCGAAGAAATATTACCCACCAAAAGACCGTTACGATGTGGATTTTCAGTCCTGGTCCGCCCAGGAGATGGGATAACGGGCGTTCCGTTTTATCCCAGAATGACGGTGAACTGTGATTGCACTCAAGGTTTTCAGCGATCTTATTTTATCGCAGGAACGAACCTTATTTCAACGTCGGGTACCGAATGAAACCCACGTCTCGTTGAAACCCACGAGTGGGATCTCTTAGCACCGAAGAGCCGTCAATAGCAGTCATATCAGCATGTGTTCAAAACTGCAAAAACCTAATCAATAAGCCGATTACTTACCTACTGATTCAATTGATAATTGAATCGATTATAAATATATAATTCACGGATTTTATATGTAAAGTAATATTAGGAATTGAGTTGGAAACCTGGAAACCTGATATATTTTGCAGTGTTATGAGAGTCGGAGGATGAGTAAAATCGATATTGTCAAACTATTTGATCGATACAGCAAAATTGCAACCCTCAGGGTATTTGTTTAGGGATTATAATCGATTGATTACACACCAATTGGCAGTGGCGGATTTAACAGTTTTGTGCAGAAAGTTGCAAGGAGTGTCAATTACGCTTAGTGAATCAAATTTGGAAGCCGTATTTGCTGATCGCGCAGTCGAAGAAAGAAAACGACGGTAGTCGATTCCTAAGGAGAATCACCCAAAAGAGTAAGGCAATGGTCTTGGGCCGTCGAGGAAAGAGAAGGAGGTACCATTCAGGTTCAGTAGGGAGAATTTGGACGAATCCTAATTGGCCCGCCTGTCAGTCCTATTTCTACCTCTTGCAACTTGAGAGTTGCGGCGAACACCTCAACAGAACACACAATCAAGAGATGGATGCCGGTTTCGTGACCATAAATGTTGGTAAATACAATCAAGGAGCACCTGTGAAACATTGAAAACAGCGACTGGAGTCAATCTAGTATCGTCGCCGAATCGTGAATCGTCAATATTTACTCAACTAAGAGGGGAATGAGGTCTGGTTCAAGTGCCGTGAGGCTGTGAGGTTACAATGAAATTACTGATTCCACTAAGAAATCTACAAGTACTGAATATAACAAGCGGGAATATAATGCAAAATCGCAGCATAGTTTTCCACAACGGTTCTTTATTACTTGTGTAGCTCACTCTCCTGTATATAAAGTCTTCGTGAGTCATACTATTATACGACATACTAGTCTTTGGAGTTACGAGGTAAAACCTGCCGTACAATTGAGTTCGCGTGCGGGGCCCTGTGTAATGCTTTCGTTGAACCGTTACGCTTCTGAATTATACAAGAGTCTTTATCTAAGAGAATAGTTGTTTGTGAGGAAGATCCATGTTGAGCAATATCAGAGCTAAGTATATGTGATTGTTTTGTGGAGTTTCGCCAATATGTAGCGTGCAGCATTCCAGAAACAAACCATCGAAATGATCGGACGTGATCGGTATGGGAACTTATAAGAGATTTGCTCGCTAATCGTTATCTGATATCGATTTACAGTAGGAAAGAACCCATGTTGATCAATATCAGAGCATTAGCCTTCGACACGCTGACCGTACGCTACTGGATGAAGAAATAAACACAAGAGATTTCTGATGTGGTCTGATGAAATACCGTGGATTTCAAAACAAACCAAACCACTACGTTACTGCGTGCCGTACTCGCCAAGGCTCCACGCTGTCAGCATAATCCATCTTCCTCAGACCAATAAACCCAATGTTTCTCAGTCTGCCTTCATTGAATCATATATATTCCATAAATGGCTCGGTAATGAATAAGCGAACAGGTTATTCATTTTATGAAAGCTTCAACAACTTCACTAGAAGTTTCCTACTCTGGAATCCTCAATCTAGTCCGCGGAAGCTTTTGCACTTGCAGAAGCAATAAAGTTTGCACAAGACCTGGGAGAGCCCTGTGAGAGGGTGGTATTGCTAACAGATTCCCAAAGCATAGTCACAAAATTGAATCACCTCTCACCTAACCCACGGCTTTCATACCTTATAGCTGACTTAAAAAAGAACTCCACATCACTCTACAGCCAAGGGAAGCCAATGGATCTGGATTCGAGGGCCAGGAGGTTAGGTACACGGAAAAGTAACAGCAGACGAGAAAGATAGGGGTGGTGACAACGCTATATTTCCAAATTTGCTCACCCATAAAAAAAGGCAAAAAAGCCCAAAATCTGAGCAATTCCCAGTTAAGTACGAGGATTTATACTCCAAAATAACGATAAATTCCAGAAAGTTACCTATGTCCCTCGCTGATTCTGGCTGATGCATTCAAACCTCACCAATAACCTCATGACATACTGGCTGCGCTTCAATTTCAAGTTCGTCCAAATCTTTTGAAATCTTTTCGTAAGCTTGACAACTGTGATAACCTTGCATCTTGGAGATCAACGGCCATCACAATTATCACAGTTATCTAGGAGATTGACAAGATACGAGGTAATCACAGATACTGCGGCCTATTTGATCGAAAAAGAGGTTTAGGCTTCTGGAGGGCAGAGAATTCATTTCCCGCTGGAATTCGTACTGGCTCGATAAAATACGAGGTTTCAGAAAATTCACGGAAAAAGGCCAACAATTGAGATTTACTTCTTTTAATTAACCAAATTATGAATGTCTGTGCTTTAAGGCCGCCAGACTGGTAATGATCGTTACCAATCGGGGAATCAAACGCGGGAACGAGATGAATTCTGTTGGCAGGTTTTCCTTATATTGACCCACTTAGCGACACTGTGAAGAATTATCATGCTGTATTCTTGTTTATAACGAGATTATGTTATCTACAAGGCGACATGTATAGAGTCGTGTGATAGGTATCAGAAAATATTTGATACTCGATACTGCTTAATTATTGAAAGCAATTATTCGATTGAATAATTGCTTTCAATAATTAACCAGTATCGAGTATCAAATATTTTCTGATATCACACGATTCTAGAATTGGAAATACTTACTTCCAGAATAACACATTTGGACGATTTATTGAAACGACTGCGGATTATAATGAAGCGGTAGCTCCCTCGCAGAAAAGCAGCCCGTTTGTCAACTTTTCGTATATTCAACAGAGGGAGACCAGAGAGTTCGGGGAGGACCTACGCTGAATTTAAAATGGTGCCGAGATACCGAGAGGGAAACAATAAATAATTAATAGATGGCGGGATGGGGGAAGGAATGATATAGCAGCTAAGTGCGGTTGGAGCGGTCTAAAGCCTGAAGACGTGTGGAGAATATCGGCGATGGGGAAAAAAGTCGACGAGGAAGATCTCGAGAGACGGGATATACTCGTAGATTAAAAGGAGGTTTCCGCCGGTGGTGCTGAATATAATGGAGTTTTTCTTATGTACCTACCTAGTTATTACGGAGTAGATTCGGGCTAACGTTGAACTCCGGAGGAAACCAGTTTGTTATGAAATTTAGGTAAACCGAGTAGCTCAATGAGTTTCAAATTTTCAGATTGGTCGCTGCCTGAATTCGGAAGGCAATGGTTATTTCCGTGGAATTAGCCCATCTTCTGCTGCCTACGTAGCAGAGTTCCTAAGTCTATGCCAATAGGAAGCGGTATGTAATTGATTGTACACTTCGGGGCAATTCATTGTTCTCATTCCTGCAGGAGTGCATCTCCGAAAACACAAGAAAAGATTGCAGTTGTCTGCATCCGGAAGAACCTGTAGGAAAGGTAATATTCTAAAGCCTGTCTGCTAGAGATACTTTATTTAGCGGGTGCGGCGTCGGATGGGATTTGGCCACTTCAGTTGGGGATGTGGGCATTACAGCTCAGTCTGCTATCCAGTGTGACACCTAAGTATCTTACAGGATCAGATTTTTTCACAGGTCCATAGTTGATCTGCAGGTTAAGATTAGGTTCACGCAGGAACTCAAGATGGGACTGGACCTGAACTGCCGCACTGAAACCTGGGCTTATTGCGTCGAGTGGTTGCCCTGTCAGCCATCTATTAGACTCTGGGTCCAGACTAAAATTTCACCCCATATCAGATATCCAAATATTTCGAATCGTCGAACTGAAGATGCTGAGCACTCAGGGAGGGAAGAGTCGCCGTTCCATCTTCCAGCCCACAAAGCCAGCACAACGTGTAGACTACAATTCTACGCAGATGTTTATGTGGCCACTCGTGCCCAGTCAGCATCCCTACGAGGAGTCCGAATTTTTTTCCTCAGCAGTTCCAATGTTTCAGGACTCTTGTCGACTTCCCGAATCGCTTTGCCACGATATCTTGCCAATACCTCATGTGCCTCTCCCTCACCCATTCTCTGAGGCTCTGAACGAGCGTTCGGTGATGCTCAATACCAGTCATAGCCCCAAAAACTCTATGGAGGCCAAATCTTTACCTTTGCCCTCCACTCCGGTGTGCCCTGGAACCCACTCTAAGGTCACTTTATGTTCCACTCCCAAGCCATTCAGCCCCTCCCAGCCAGTCTTGATTGCCAATAGAGATTTACTCATTAATTTCGCAGCAGAGTTGTTTTAATTTCCTTCTTCATATTCAATATTTAGGCGCTTAGATTGCAATAATGTCTTATTGAATTGATTATGAAGACCTACTTGTGGATTTTATGATTGACTTGAACTTGTCTTTGGGCTGGTGGTTCAACCAGTACATTATACTACGTCGTAAGGTGACATTTGATGATTTTCGCGTACAACCATCTCAGCACGTCGTGCTGCTAACTCAGTTTCGATCTCCCTAAAAGTGTTCACCAGTTGTCTGAGAGCTCTCCATTCATCTTGAACCTTCACGTAGTTTAAAATGAGTCTTGTCAACGACTCATCCCTAGTCCGAGTCTAATTCAATTGTGAACTTCAAGAAAGTGATTTCACGTGGTGTTAGCAAAGTCGATTCACCCTTCAAACCTTCTGACAAATTCGTATCGCCGCCCTACATGTACATATCATCAAACTCAGATTAACAAAGGGAGCCCCGCGACAACGGAAAGTGAAAAGGGGAGATGTGAGGAAACTAATAATCAAAATTCCAATGAGACTCCGCGCCAACGAAGTTTCACTACATTCTGCCCTTTGAGAAATCCGCTTAATTCACCCCGTCCCCCTCCGCTGACTTATATCAGTAGTTGGGACGTTGGTTGTTAGCTGTAATGTAATCAGCTTCTGATGAGATCCTCGCGGAATACAGTGTTATACTTGTGGTGTGTACTGAATCACGACAAGTTCGACGAAACATTAATTGTTCAGGGCATGGATAGCACTGGTAGTTCAACGCCCACAAAGTGCTGCAGCCCTTAACCTGATTATGCGGATTCATTTAATATTAAAAGACTTCGCTCCAGATGTTTTCATGATGAATCCGAATGGGTCGCTGCCGTTCTCCAAAATTTCCTGGTATTGGTTGAAATAGTGAACATAAGATTATTTTATTGCAGAAATGGTTGCCAATGGAGGGGGGGGGGGGAGTGGATTCTGCTAAAAGAACGATTTTTGGCGGTGATCAAGCCGAATAGAGCGACGATTGAAGATTTCCCTGGGAAATAAATTAACTCCAGAACTTAGGTTCCTACCTATCTAATTTTCAGTAAGCTTCACATCCAACAGCAAATATCATACGAGAATTCATCCAAATCGATGAAAAGGGAAAATAGTTTAAAACAGTGCACCATCTTTTTTAGTTGAACAGAAAAAGACAATTTCAATTCCACTAAGGAAATGGCTTACTTTACTGTCGTGAACATCAAGATTTTGGACAATTATAGAATATCTTTGTCTGTTTGGAGGGTTGTAGGAGGCGGTAAGAAAAGAAGAAGTTTTTCCGAGCTTTCGGCTTTAATAAGCCATCTTCAGGGGTAGGTAGGTATTGTTTCCTAGGTAATGTTTCCTACCTATTGTAGGTAGGTATTGTTTCTTACCGCCTCCTACAACCCTCCAAACAGACAAAGGTTTTTCAACCAAAGGAGATAATGAACAATACAGAAAATTATAGAATAGAGTAAATGAAATGTTTATTCGAAGAAAGAAAATTTACCGAACAGTTCTGACAAACATTTTTGGTCTTGGTTATGTGCATGAGTCCGGTAGGTCAGCTTTAGCCATAGCCTAAGCAACAACATAGTTCAACTACTGAGTACAAGGTGTTTTGGTACAGGATGTACCAAAATACTACTAGAAGAAGAAGAAGAAAATAAGTTTATTTCAGTGTTTAAAATAATATCATATACTTCTCATTGAACTGAAACTAGAAACTAAAAACTTTTAGAAGGCATATAGTTTACCACCTCTCCCGGCCATTTATCTTTCGCAATGCTGATGAGAGTGAAAACGCTGTTTATTGTAGAGTAACGTCTAGCGTGGGAATAATAACGCAAGTTTTACGTATATCAAACCGATAACAGTAAACCTGGAACAACGAGTCTAATGATATCCATAGCTGCGGGGCGGAGAGGGACACTGTTCGAACTCCAATTTCACTGTACGAGCGATTCTAGTGGAATTTGGTTACTTTATCTGAGTTCAAAGGGAATTCCAGATGTGGCACATGTCAAGGGAAGGATCGGTAAGTGATGGGGAAACGACAATTGAATCTCGTATTCACCAGCGGATCGTCCGTCTACGTGGCTTGTCCGTTTTCCCCCTAATATACGTGTGTACGTATATTCGTATACGGTAGTATATGCAGGGAGTCTACCGCTATACGGTTTCCTTTCCGCACGATTGACCGAAAGGGAAGGTTCATCAGAATCCAATCAAATTCCCATCGTTTTATCCGCCCTGCCGTGTATTTGTCGGTCGTATCCGTGGCCGATGCCTCTGGGAAAATGTCCGGATAATGCGGAGTCGGACTGAACGAACTGGCGATAACGACTTGTTTAGGGACATCGGTGTTTTACGAAGGGGTGTCGTCCAAACAACGATTTTCCGCCCCTCTAAGAGATTCAGACTGCTGATAACGCAGGATGGTAGTTAACTCGGAAGTAAACCGACACCCTTCCAACACGCCCCAACTACTACAATAATAAGTTATAGGCAAATATATCAAAATGAATAATCAATTTAGGCGATTAAACCTAAAATACGAATTTTCGTTGCCAAATACAGTTATCGTTGTAGTAGATTTTTGACAAACCAAGCTTTTGATAAGAAAATAATATTTTCTTATATTATATTTTCATATACCTCATATATAGTTTGTATATGAATGTATTTTGAAAATACTGTGAATGGTCATTATTGATCTTCTTTGTCTAGCCCTTCAGTTGGCTCCCATAAGAGTTGATTAGTATAATTCCTTGCTGGTAAAGTAGCAGTTTAGTATGAGTTGATAGAACAGAGTGTTTCCCCATCAATCAGTCAATTTTCTTGAATTAAATTGAGCTCGTCCTTCTTATTCTTTACCTGAGTTTTCCTCCTCACCTTGTAATCGAGAGTCACATAAGGCATTCTTAATCCTTATAAGGTTTGCAAGTTAATCTGTCATGGGATTACGTCGGTCTTCATGCTTTGTCGGCTTAGCGCATTGCAGTTTATTGGTGGCTATTGCGGATGCGTTTCCATCCCCAAGAAGAGCAGAATCTTCAACAATAGTAACTATTGACTATCAACTGTTGATGAGAGTGTAGCCAGTAATTTTGGCAGGTCTCTACACTGCCTTGGCACACCTGCGTTTAATTTTCTTAGTTAGGAACACTCATCACCATATTTAATTCTGAACAACCTATCTGCGTGTTATCCATTTGCAGTTTTATGAGTAATCCCGACATCGTACTTTGTGATATAATAGGGCATGTGGATAAAAGCTAAACCCTAATAATATTATGTATATGAAAGCTTCACAAAAGTAAAGTGACCTGAAAGTTGCCGGCCTCATTTAATCATGGATGGAGGTTTTCGAGGGTGCTGAAGCGGAATCTGTTGTCCTTTTTTTCCGATTGGGTGATTTTTCAGATTTTTCGACGTTTTTATGGTTTTGGTTTATTATCTTCGATAATGAACCATTGGAATCGCCCAAAGAAAAAAATGGTTTAACCCACCCCTCAAAATTTGTTGGTTTCTGTTTCAAGATAGGTAGGTACGTAGATTCAGAAAATCGAACAAACAAAAAAAACTGCAAATTCTTGACACAACGGTTTATTATCTTCTTTGTACAGATATGGGCCGGATTGAAGCATAAGTGCGGGCCCGACAATTAAAATGACAAAATAACGTCACTGATCATATGTTATTATTGTTTTCAGGCAATACAGAATGAATAAATAGTTTATAATATAATATAATATATAGTGCAAGTTATATTATAACATGCACCAACAGAGTATGGGCGTTGAACTACCAGTGCTATCCATGCCCTGAACAATTAATGTTTCGTCGAACTTGTCGTGATTCAGTACACACCACAAGTATAACACTGTATTCCTCGAGGATCTCATCAGAAGCTGATTACATTACAGCTAACAACCAACGTCCCAACTACTGATATAAGTCAGCGGAGGGGGACGGGGTGAATTAAGCGGATTTCTCAAAGGGCAGAATGTAGTGAAACTTCGTTGGCGCGGAGTCTCATTGGAATTTTGATTATTAGTTTCCTCACATCTCCCCTTTTCACTTTCCGTTGTCGCGGGGCTCCCTTTGTTAATCTGAGTTTGATGATATGTACATGTAGGGCGGCGATACGAATTTGTCAGAAGGTTTGAAGGGTGAATCGACTTTGCTAACACCACGTGAAATCACTTTCTTGAAGTTCACAATTGAATTAGACTCGGACTAGGGATGAGTCGTTGACAAGACTCATTTTAAACTACGTGAAGGTTCAAGATGAATGGAGAGCTCTCAGACAACTGGTGAACACTTTTAGGGAGATCGAAACTGAGTTAGCAGCACGACGTGCTGAGATGGTTGTACGCGAAAATCATCAAATGTCACCTTACGACGTAGTATAATGTACTGGTTGAACCACCAGCCCAAAGACAAGTTCAAGTCAATCATAAAATCCACAAGTAGGTCTTCATAATCAATTCAATAAGACATTATTGCAATCTAAGCGCCTAAATATTGAATATGAAGAAGGAAATTAAAACAACTCTGCTGCGAAATTAATGAGTAAATCTCTATTGGCAATCAAGACTGGCTGGGAGGGGCTGAATGGCTTGGGATTTTTATTTTAAACTTTATTCAAACTTTCAGTATTACATACTATATGTTTTTGCTTATAGATATTTTTTTCAGTACGGGACGTACCATGACACATGTGTTGGGGTTTCTGTCCAATGACATAAAGTTTCTGTCCAGTGGAACATAAAGTGACCTTAGAGTGGGTTCCAGGGCACACCGGAGTGGAGGGCAAAGGTAAAGATTTGGCCTCCATAGAGTTTTTGGGGCTATGACTGGTATTGAGCATCACCGAACGCTCGTTCAGAGCCTCAGAGAATGGGTGAGGGAGAGGCACATGAGGTATTGGCAAGATATCGTGGCAAAGCGATTCGGGAAGTCGACAAGAGTCCTGAAACATTGGAACTGCTGAGGAAAAAAATTCGGACTCCTCGTAGGGATGCTGGCTGGGCACGAGTGGCCACATAAACATCTGCGTAGAATTGTAGTCTACACGTTGTGCTGGCTTTGTGGGCTGGAAGATGGAACGGCGACTCTTCCCTCCCTGAGTGCTCAGCATCTTCAGTTCGACGATTCGAAATATTTGGATATCTGATATGGGGTGAAATTTTAGTCTGGACCCAGAGTCTAATAGATGGCTGACAGGGCAACCACTCGACGCAATAAGCCCAGGTTTCAGTGCGGCAGTTCAGGTCCAGTCCCATCTTGAGTTCCTGCGTGAACCTAATCTTAACCTGCAGATCAACTATGGACCTGTGAAAAAATCTGATCCTGTAAGATACTTAGGTGTCACACTGGATAGCAGACTGAGCTGTAATGCCCACATCCCCAACTGAAGTGGCCAAATCCCATCCGACGCCGCACCCGCTAAATAAAGTATCTCTAGCAGACAGGCTTTAGAATATTACCTTTCCTACAGGTTCTTCCGGATGCAGACAACTGCAATCTTTTCTTGTGTTTTCGGAGATGCACTCCTGCAGGAATGAGAACAATGAATTGCCCCGAAGTGTACAATCAATTACATACCGCTTCCTATTGGCATAGACTTAGGAACTCTGCTACGTAGGCAGCAGAAGATGGGCTAATTCCACGGAAATAACCATTGCCTTCCGAATTCAGGCAGCGACCAATCTGAAAATTTGAAACTCATTGAGCTACTCGGTTTACCTAAATTTCATAACAAACTGGTTTCCTCCGGAGTTCAACGTTAGCCCGAATCTACTCCGTAATAACTAGGTAGGTACATAAGAAAAACTCCATTATATTCAGCACCACCGGCGGAAACCTCCTTTTAATCTACGAGTATATCCCGTCTCTCGAGATCTTCCTCGTCGACTTTTTTCCCCATCGCCGATATTCTCCACACGTCTTCAGGCTTTAGACCGCTCCAACCGCACTTAGCTGCTATATCATTCCTTCCCCCATCCCGCCATCTATTAATTATTTATTGTTTCCCTCTCGGTATCTCGGCACCATTTTAAATTCAGCGTAGGTCCTCCCCGAACTCTCTGGTCTCCCTCTGTTGAATATACGAAAAGTTGACAAACGGGCTGCTTTTCTGCGAGGGAGCTACCGCTTCATTATAATCCGCAGTCGTTTCAATAAATCGTCCAAATGTGTTATTCTGGAAGTAAGTATTTCCAATTCTAGAATCGTGTGATATCAGAAAATATTTGATACTCGATACTGGTTAATTATTGAAAGCAATTATTCAATCGAATAATTGCTTTCAATAATTAAGCAGTATCGAGTATCAAATATTTTCTGATACCTATCATACGACTCTATACATGTCGCCTTGTAGATAACATAATCTCGTTATAAACAAGAATACAGCATGATAATTCTTCACAGTGTCGCTAAGTGGGTCAATATAAGGAAAACCTGTCAACAGAATTCATCTCGTTCCCGCGTTTGATTCCCCGATTGGTAACGATCATTACCAGTCTGGCGGCCTTAAAGCACAGACATTCATAATTTGGTTAATTAAAAGAAGTAAATCTCAATTGTTGGCCTTTTTCCGTGAATTTTCTGAAACCTCGTATTTTATCGAGCCAGTACGAATTCCAGCGGGAAATGAATTCTCTGCCCTCCAGAAGCCTAAACCTCTTTTTCGATCAAATAGGCCGCAGTATCTGTGATTACCTCGTATCTTGTCAATCTCCTAGATAACTGTGATAATTGTGATGGCCGTTGATCTCCAAGATGCAAGGTTATCACAGTTGTCAAGCTTACGAAAAGATTTCAAAAGATTTGGACGAACTTGAAATTGAAGCGCAGCCGGTATTTCATGAGGTTATTGGTGAGGTTTGAATGCATCAGCCAGAATCAGCGAGGGACATAGGTAACTTTCTGGAATTTATCGGTATTTTTGAGCATAAATCCTCGTACTTAACTGGGAATTGCTACTTTCCCAGAAAAAAATGCACCGTTTGTATGCGTATAATATACGCATATAATATATGCGTATATTATACGCATACAAATGAGGTGAATTAAGGAGACAAAATAGACTTCATATCGAATCGAGGTGTTTATTTGAATTCTTCTTCTTAGATGATTTGGCTTCAGACATGCCAGTCATAGCCATTGGATTCGTGATTCAAAGCAACCATAAAGTAGGTACAGCTTTCGTACGAGTACGAAACCACGAGGGACATTTTATGTCTTTGCGCCCCTCCCACGCCCACACCACGTACCACGTACTTCATTGTTGTAGAAATCGTACCTGTGTGTAAACAATTATTTAAACAATCACGCTCATACCGCAGCTGGTCGGCCACGCACTCCACAGTGGTTATATGGTTAGGTATCGAGAGCTATCCAACGAGTGGTGAACGATTTTTGTACGATGATAACTGGCGAAGTTGAAGTTCCGTTGCAATGAATCGGTTGTACGTGAAAATCATTATAAATTTTTCATAACGCTTTCTTCGTCACACCGTCACCGTCATAATGTCACACTTTTCGAGTTATGTGCCATAGTAAAGACATAAAATGTCAAAAATGAAAAAGTAGGTACGTATTTTTCTCGTACAATTTTCTCATGAAGGTTGAATAAAAGTAAAATAAATTGTGTTCAGATGAAGAATTTTTCTTTAAACTTAATATGAAAAGTATTTTGGGTTGATAGGGCTAAGGTACTCCTAATTAATAACAGGTGCCTGTTTACTTAATTATTCTTGGTTTATAAATTGAATTTTCTGAATATTCGCATATAATAATATTAGATGATTCTATAATAATCCACGGGCCTCTTAGATAATATGACGTCGCAATACAAGCGACCAACTACGTCAAAAGATATGACGTCAAACAGGTGCCGCCAAGTACATCTCACAGGATATGACGTACGTGGACCGGCAGGGGGTGGATGACGTCAGACAAGTGGCTGGTAAGAACACCTCACTGGATATGACATACGTGGACCGGCAGGGGGAGGATGACGTCAGACAAGTGACCGGTAGGAGCTCCTCACAGGATATGACGTACGTGGACCGGCAGGGGGTGGATGACGTCAGACAAGTGGCCGGCAAGAACACCTCACAGGATATGACGTACGTGGAACGGCAGGGGGTGGATGACGTCAGACAAGTGGCCGGCAAGAACACCTCACAGGATATGACGTACGTGGAGCGGCAGAGGGTGGATGACGTCAGACAAGTGGCCGGCAAGAACACCTCATAGGATATGACGTACGTGGATCGGCAGGGGGTGGATGACGTCAGACAAGTGCCTGGCAAGAACACCTCACAGGATATGATGACGTACGTAGACCGGCAGGGGGGGTGGATGACGTCAGACAAGTGGCCGGCAAGAACACCTCACAGGATATGACGTACGTGGATCGGCAGGAATGGATGACGTACATGGACCGGCAAGGGGTGGATGACGTCAGAGGGGTCAAGGGGAGCCAAATATTTTAAACCTCCATTTCTTCCTTACTAATATTTATAAGCATTATGTAAATACGGATCGTAATCCTGAATCTACTTGTACTCTCAACAGTTCCATTATAATATAATTTTGTATGAAGAAACAATTTTTTTATGATGGAAATAGGAATTGTTAAAAAATATTATTATAAAATATCAAATTACCGTCGAGTTAAGTATTTTTTAACAATTCCTATTTCCATCATAAAAAAATTGTTTCTTCATACAAAAGTTGCTTAACTCAACACTTCCTTCGTTAAATACATTTAAAAATAAATTGTGTCATCCTTAAACATAACAGTTTTAAAATCTTTGTACAGATCACCCTTCTGTCTAGATCACTAGGTCTAAATGTCTAGATCCTAAATGTTAGATTAATTATTATTATGAATTATCACTAATTATTAATAATTTTATCAAGGAGGTACCTAGTGAAAATTATCATAATTTATTGTTCGGTATTAATAAGGATATAGGATATATAGGATATAGGATATATCCTCATAGGATATGACGTACGTGGATCGGCAGGGGGTGGATGACGTCAGACAAGTGCCTGGCAAGAACACCTCACAGGATATGATGACGTACGTAGACCGGCAGGGGGTGGATGACGTCAGACAAGTGGCCGGCAAGAACACCTCACAGGATATGACGTACGTGGATCGGCAGGAATGGATGACGTACATGGACCGGCAAGGGGTGGATGACGTCAGAGGGGTCAAGGGGAGCCAAATATTTTAAACCTCCATTTCTTCCTTACTAATATTTATAAGCATTATGTAAATACGGATCGTAATCCTGAATCTACTTGTACTCTCAACAGTTCCATTATAATATAATTTTGTATGAAGAAACAATTTTTTTATGATGGAAATAGGAATTGTTAAAAAATATTATTATAAAATATCAAATTACCGTCGAGTTAAGTATTTTTTAACAATTCCTATTTCCATCATAAAAAAATTGTTTCTTCATACAAAAGTTGCTTAACTCAACACTTCCTTCGTTAAATACATTTAAAAATAAATTGTGTCATCCTTAAACATAACAGTTTTAAAATCTTTGTACAGATCACCCTTCTGTCTAGATCACTAGGTCTAAATGTCTAGATCCTAAATGTTAGATTAATTATTATTATGAATTATCACTAATTATTAATAATTTTATCAAGGAGGTACCTAGTGAAAATTATCATAATTTATTGTTCGGTATTAATAATTTGTATTTATTATTAATAATAATTATTATTAATTATAATTAATTAATACGATATCCGGCTGTTGGAATCGCCTGGGTTGCTTTGTGCAGAACCTGAATGATAGAGATGATGAATTAATTACAAATAAAATGTAACGATATAATTCTGGGGTTTTTAATACTACGTCGGTAATAATTTTTCTATACAAGAAGTAGGTACCTACCAACAAACATTTTTTTTTAACCCCTTCCCCTTGACCTAGGGTTATGAAAAGTTTTGAGGAACATTGTGGGGTCGGTCGGAAGTCATAAAAATGTTTTTGTCATTTTAACTCAACGCTAACTGGGCAAGGTGCCGCGGACGGCGTACGGCGGACGGACGGATTTTTTTTAATTCGATTTTCTGAATCTACGTATCTTGAAACGTAAACCAACAAATTTTGAGGGGGGGTTAAAAAAAAATTTTTTTTTCTTTAGGCGATTCCAATGGTTCATTAACGAAGATAATAAACCAAAATCCGTCTGTCCGCCGTCTGCCGTCCGCGGCAATTTGCCCAGTTAACGTTGGGCTAAAATTTTGAAATTTTTGTTACGGGTTCCGACCACCCCACAATGATCCTCGAAACGTTTCATAACCTTAGGTCAAGGTGAAGGGTTCAAAACGAATTTTGAAATTTTAAAAATTTCATATCTCGAAAAATTCATATAGAACGGTGTAGTTTTTAGTTCACATTTAGTTGGAGTTTATTGTTCAGAATTTTTTGAGACCATCCACAGCTTCGTACGACCAACTGTTCGTTCACAATGAGGGCTCAAGGGTAGAGCCGATATGAACCTGTCAACACGATCGCGAATCAGACGGTTGAAATACAGGTCATACTAAGGAGCTGTTTGAAACATCATAATATGATGTTATCATATTATGGATTTAGTGATATCGAGTTTTTTTGTTCTGAGGTACGTTTTGTGCTACAGAAATGAAGGTAATTTCGAATGTTTGTTGGTAGGTACTTCTTTTATAGAAACATTATTGTTGACGTAGTATTAAAAACCCCAGAATTATATTGGTACATTTTATTTGAAATTAATTCATCATCTCTATCATTCAGGTTCTGCACAAAGGAACCCAGTCGATTCCAACAACCGGATATCATATTAATTAATCATAATTAATAATTATTATTATTAATAATAAATACAAATTATTAATGGGTACCTAACAATAAATTATAATAATTTGCACTAGGTACTTGATAAAATTATTAATAATTAGTTATAATTCATAATAATAATTAATCTAACATTTTTGTAATTTTTTTTTTGTTGTATTTACAACCTTAAGGGCCCTTAGAGGCCTATTGTAAATGTATATGCCAATAAAGGTCTAGGTCTAGGTCTAGGATCTAGACATTTAGACCTAGTGATCTAGACAGAAGGGTGATCTATACAAAGAAGATAATGAACCGTTGTGTCAAGAATTTGCAGAGTTTTTTAATACAACTTTACGGTATATTTTCCTGGTCATCACGAACTTCGTCCAACCAAATTACAATGGGGCTAGATTTGTAGGAAATTTCATGCAGAATCCAAATGTGACCCCAATTTTTTTTCACATTGATCGAAACCCTCCAAATCCCCCAAAACTACTGAAAAACTGTAAAAATAGAGTTTTTTTGTGTGCCTATTTTGTCACTTACATTTTTCGTTTTTGTTGACTCCGATGGACCTGCCAAAAAATTTCGATGGCAACCATTCGAAAGTTTACACTCTCCTACATTGAATTACACCAACCGGAACTCTCAAAAATTGTAATTAGCGACGTTACCGATTTTTTAACGCTTGACAAATGGAATACGATTGACAAATGGAATACGGAAGCCGTTTCTAGATTCATTCATAACATTGGTATTAGGTAGTATGTTATAGACTTGGTGAATAATTGCATTGGTATATTTTTATACCAAGTCTACAAGTCAAACACCTCCCCCAGAGCCGCCAACCCAACGAACTTTTGACACTCCTTAAATCTGGTCGTTAACTTCACATTACCCAATTAGTCATTTCATTTCCTTCCTTCACTCCTAATATTTGCCTATAAAACCGCATTTCATACTCCTGACTCCTCAGTTGTACTGCACAAGTGCACAATGAAGCGCATGGACTGCATGGATGCACATCCATGATAACTTGTATAATTTACAAGAATGTGCTCGTACAACTGAGGAGTCAGGAGTAAGAAAGGCGGTTTTATGGGCAAATGTTAACAGAGATGGAAGAAAATGAAATGACTCATTGGGCAAAGTGAAGTTAACGACCAGATTTACGGAGTGGTAAAAGTAAATTGAGCCCAAACAAACTCATCTCCCAATGCACCCTCCCGTGGAATGCAATCCACGAATTAGATTTGAATGATTAGAAATAACGAGTTTAGTTCCTGACAACATTCAAACGGTCGTTCGAGTCTGTTCCACATACGGAAATTGTTGTACGTTAACGGTCATTTCGAGGTTTTTCTTTAGTGCCCTATAATGGGAGAGAAGGCCCCTCTGTTCTTAGTTCCCTTTGTAGGGGCGGTGGCTATCGTTGAAAGCAAGAACCAGCCACTATCAAACGGTCCCTCGGCCCTCGACATCACACCCGCAGCCCTAAGTATAGACATTAGTTCGTTTAAGTACCAGCAACAGCGCCCTTTGGGTTTCGGTAACGTGGGCGAATGTGTAGGTAACTATTTATAGTTATAACGTTATAATGCCCGGCTATACGAGAGTGGGGAGAGATGAATTGTATAGAAACGACGGTTTTAAAGACTAATTCGGTGGTCCTAAATAACATGACGTCTCAACTACGTTATAGCCATTACAGCTACAGAGGAAATGAAGCGACACCAACGCCGAAATTATTTAATACACGACCTATCCTGTACAACAGTGAATGAGTGTATTGAATGTTTCATGGTTTGTTTACAACATCATATCGATAAGTGTACTTCTGAGACTCAAGCGGACTTCGAATATATACGAATATATTCGATATATGTACCTTTGTACTTCGCATATACCTTTGAAACCATAGATAACCACTGCCTTGCTTGTCTCTAGTAGGGAAAAAGAGCGTTCATACAACATTAAAGAAAAACAGCCCTTCAATTCCGCTTTCGGAAACTATTTTAGAAGGTACCGGAATAAATTGAAAGATCTAATTAGGAAAAGTCAAAATGTGTATGTTTTTTCTAAATTAAAGAGTTGCTTATCCGTGCATCTCTTGAGAGTGGCATTTCTTGAGAATGTCCTACTGCCTGCCCACATGGGGCAGTGCATATAAAACAACCCCTAGTGACGGCCCAAAAAAACTATTGTTAGAGTTATGTTAAAGAAACGCTATCGGAAACCCTCTCTTCCACTGTTCAAAAAATCAGATGTATTACCGTTTGGTCTTATGATGGAGATGGGCAAGTTGGGTCACTTTGGCTTTTCCGTCAGGTGGCAGGGATACTCGTTTTAAAAACTATGGTTATCTTGTAATTCCTGTTTCTAATACTACACTTGCTCAGCAGAATTATATTTATTTCTCTATCATTACATTTAATGGCTACAAAGTGGAATTAAAGAATGATCTCTCTTTGATTGGTCAAGGAAGAAGTGTTACTTTGATTCTTAAAAGATTTTATAAGGCCAAACTAAAAGGATCGTAGTGTAATTATGGGAGTTCATTGTGTTTCTGTCTCTCTTCTGCATTTCATGATCTATATTCTTTCCTGATTTATATATTTTTTCTTTACTCGTATTTATTTTTATTTATTTATTTATTTATTTCATTATTACGGGCAAGCCCAATTACAATAATGGTCAGTGATACAGACCGATTATACAAAACTGAAATATGATTATGAAAAAGGAAGAAATGATAAAGACTTTACAATTTAGGCACCACGGATAAGAGACATGGGTAATTCACTATAGGACGGCACTAGGGGTATTGCAGACTACAGTCTTCAACTTCGAGAGGGAGTCATTAAAAAAATCAAAATCGGGATTCAAGTTCAACAAGAGGTTTGCAGTTCTTGGGATACGACGAAGGGGGCGGTTGAGCTGGTAATTTGTTGGCGAGAAAGGAACACCAAACAGCGGCGGAGAACGTGCAGACAACCGTGGAACCCGGAGATTAATTCTGGATAGAAGAACAGGGCAGGAGACCAGGTTGTTTATGAGTTTAAACAGCAAAGTGAGGTCAGCCATGCAACGACGCTTCTCAAGGGGCAGCAAACGGCAAACTCCACGTAGGTATTCATAGTTCACATCGGTAGAAGCAATGCCAAGCTTATACGCCACATATCGAAGAAATTTGTTCTGCACTCTCTCCAACGTGTATTTGTGCACTGCATAGCAAGGTGTCCATACCTTGGATGCATATTCCAGGAGGGGTAGAACTAAAGCCTTGTAAAGAACAACCAAGGCATTCACGCTGCAGAATTCGCGGGTATTCCTTTTGAGGAACCCCAAGGCTCTCAGAGCTCGTCCCGCAATGCCATCAATATGCCCCGAGAAAGTGAGCCTCCCGTCACAGCGCACACCAAGATCAACCACCTCATCCAGCCTCTGGAGATAAGAACCACACAAGGTGTAGGCGTACAATAGGGGTTGAGCAGTACGGTTGAAGGTGACAACGGAGCACTTGGACAGGTTCAAGAAGAGGAAGTTCGCGGAGCACCACTCCTCCAAGCAACGCAGGGCTCCCTGCAGGGTCTCACAGTCATTCGTAGAAATCACATGGTAGAAGAGCTTCAGGTCGTCAGCAAACAGCAAGCACTGCACACCTGGGTGTATACTTTTTACCACACTGTTGACTATACTATGGATACTATGGATATGTACTTTAATTATGTGGGACCTAGATGATGTGGGGGGGCTCGGGCAGCTCATCTCCTACCGCGGACCAGAACCCTTATTGGAAATTATATTTCCTTAGAAGTATGATTAAGTTTTTTTCTTTTTCTTTGATTTACTTATGATCGTGTAAGATCTCGAACTTTATACAATGTATAATCTTGTCGGAAATAAAAACATTAAGAAAACCATTAAAAAAGTAACTACCACGTTTCTTCATCTGCAAAGGGATTTAGTTTGAGAACGGAACAATATGTCGTAATTCTGACTTCACCATCGCGCTCAGTGTAAAAAAGAAAAAAAACTGTTTCATTTTTGGAACTTACGGGTAATTCCCTAAAACTCCCCGAAACCCCCTTAGAGTAACCCGATTCTGTCCATCTACGAATCTTTGTGCAAACTAAAAATTAAAATTTTTAGTGTCTTATGGTAGTGAATTCGGAATGGTCTGGAATGGATTTTTGTATAAAATGTTTTCGGAATTGAAAGTTTTAAAAATGTCAATACTGTTTGTTGTTTTTGTACACTTCCAAATGGGCATAAAACATGGTTATGAGTCTTGATTCAGGAGTCAACTCGACCTTAGTTCAGGTCAAGTTTTGAAAACTTCAATCATAAGGGTCACAACATCCCCAGGAGTTGTCATCAAGAATATTGCTCTTTTGATGGCTTTGTATTGAGCCCTCAGATCCACACACATTCATAGGGACGAATACCAACGGGGACACCCAGCATGTGAGCTTTCTTAATAATGTAATACAAATAATACTTAATAATATAATACATTCTTAATTTTTTTTCACCCTACGCCGAGTATGTATTCTCAATGATATTATCATCTCTTATCAACCGATCAATCTGTTCCTACAAGTATTTCTTTTGGTGAAAAGGTAAGTTACTTCGGTAAGTAACTGTAATCGGATTTATTGTATCGTCAATGTGTAGTCTAAAGCCAGTGAGTATTTCTTCACGATTTAACCATTGTAAGGGCGGTCGGAAACCACTTCTTTTGTATCGACATTCAATGCCAACGAAACAATACCCTTCGGGTTTTTCGTAGGCTACGCAACAGGCCTGGTGAGCGTATAAGGCGTTTCACCTTGTCTTATACTCCTGTCCCAAATTTTTCCCTCTACATCTCATTCGTTTGGAGCAAGGAAATTTCCTTCGGGCCAAAACTGTGGTTAAACTAATATGACATTATGAGTGAACGATAAGTTTCAATTTCTTTTTTTAGAATTCGTTCACAATGAGGGCCCAAAGGTTGAGCTGATATAAACTTGTCAACACGATCGTGAATTAAACGGTTGAAAGACAGGCTAATTTTCATACTAAGGAAAAGCTGTTTGGAACATCACATTGTTTTTTGTGATGTACCTAGATGTTTTTGTTCCGAGGTACTTTTCGTGCTACGGAAAGAAGGTAATTTCGAATGTTTGTTGGTAGGTACCTACTTCTTTTATAGAAACATTTTTGCCGAAGTAGGTAGGTGGAATTAAAAACCCCAGTATTATATCGGTACATATCATTTGTAATTAATTCATCATCTCTATCATTTAGTTTCTGCACAAAGAAGATAAGATAGGTAATAATAAGAAAATAATAAGAATTTGCAGAGTTTTCTCTTTGGTCGATTCCAATGGTCGAAGATTTCTACCTAATTCCCTAGCGTTTTAAACCATTTAGATGACATAATATTATGAGGAAAGAATCGTACAAACAATGTGTTGAGGGCTACATTGATCAGCCTCACTTTATTCACGCGAGTTAATTTCTAAGTAGATAAAGCTAGTCTGTTCAGTTATGCGAAATGAAGTCAACTGTCTCGTCAGGATCACGGGCCGAGAAAGTTGTCAAGAAGTGGTCTCCGCAGGAGACGAAGGAGTCGCTGGGATAAATAGTTCATAAGGGATTCTTCACTTCACCCTTTCGTCTTCCCGAGTTGTTTGAGCTGATTCGAAGTTTCAAAGTCCCGAACCCGGAAAACTGTTCCAAGTTATGGTTTGTGAGCGGTGGACGGTGGGAGTTTAGTGGTGTCTCGCCGAAGAGATTTTCTTCTCACTCTCTGTCTAGAGATCGATTGATTTTGAAGGATCGAATACGTTTCGGAAAGTGAATTTGACGGATCGGCAGTCGTTGGCCGTTCGCGGCGCTCTATGTTATGAGATCTCCATCGGAGTTATGGAAGAGTTTCGATTTATCACGAAGGGACTTGTTACTTATCGATGATAAACCTCCTGCCGCGATACCAGTCGTACCTTCGGGGGCTGAATGAATCATAGTTGCCCCTGACTCGTGACGGGTGATGGGTCAGAAGTTTGGCTCCGGATCCCGTTTTTCCCGATTCAGTAACTTGTACGCCGAAAAATTCACCGAATAACAAATTAAATAAATCAAGAAATAACAATAAATGCAAAAACATTTGAAAATTATTAAAAACACGTGGTTTTTATCAGAAATAAAGAACCCAATTAGGTATCCATCAGCGTATCAAATTGAGAGGATACCAGTCGAGCCGTTTTGGTGATTTTGGTACATTTGGTATTGAAATGTATATGCGTTTTACATGATATGTCCTTCGCTGATCTGAACGCGACATATATGACATAAATATGACATATATATGACATAAAATGCATACATTATTGACCCCGAATTCTTATGTTACATTTGAATGAATGAATGAGTAAGTACCTACATAATTTCTAAATAACATGATAATTTTGGTGGTCAACTGAAGAGACAATAGGTGGCATTTGGATCTCGTAAGATAACTGGAGAGCTAGCAAGAATTAGGAAAACATCCCACCTTTTCGTCTTACTGAGAGGCTGGCTAGGCCGTAAAAATCTACGTATGGTTTTTTATGCTTATGTTTATAGCATATTGATATATGGTATACCCACTTGGCGAGGTGCGTATGCGAGTAGTTTTGGTAACCTAAATTTGGTTGTGAATACTGTCTTACGTATAGCCACGAAGTCACACAGGCACACCCGAACAGTAAACCTGTACGAGGACTTTAAAGTGCTTTTTCCAAGAATGACGTATGTTTATAGATTGGCTTTATATGTGCATAAGTTCCTCGGCGTATTCAAGAAGAGAAGTGATGTGAGACATACCAGGTTGAACGCACAAAGTATTTTATCAATAGCAAGCCCAAGCAATGACTTCACTTTAACATTATCAAAAGATTTAGCCAATTCAAAGAAACTGTTCATGAGTTTCTGATGCAGCAGTATTCCTTTATTCGTGGCTGGCGGGCAAAATGGATATCATTCCTTTTTGCGGCTGAGGTTTTTTGGGGGGCCAGTTTTTACAACGGAGTTGTTTTTGGGGGTTCATTTTCCGTTACTGAACTTTTTTTTCATTCATATGTTTTCCTATTCACTTAATGAATCCTTTTCTATAGGACTTGATTTGATTTTTTGATCATTAATGTACGTTTTATCTACTACTAATTTGTAATTGCAACTCCTCATCTCCGGACAATTTCTTTGAATTTTGGATATCAGAAATTGCCCAATGTTTTTGTTTTACCTACATAATTTTGTACTCGTGAATAATTTTACTTCACGTATCCGATACTTTTCTTTGTGTACTATGCTTATTATGGTAATAAATGGCTTTATTGAGTGAAAAAAAGTTCCCATTCGGTACAAGTAGATTCAGAAAAGTCCATGTCCAAGAACTGAGTCAGAAAATAGTTAACTTCTCCATGCCCCGTTCACACCTGGATGTCAGGAACCAACCTGGCAGTCCATATGTCTGACAAAAAGCGAATATTAAAGGCTTATGGTCTGTGGTTGAAGAAATGTCTGTATTTTTGAAGAAATGTATAAGGTTCTTCTGGTGACATCTGTACTCACTGATCTTGACACCTGGTTCCAGGAAATTTCATGGCTGCAGTCTCGATCCCAGAAGCTCTGCCTTTTCCTTGGACAAGCGAGGATCCCAAGATCCATTTGATTAGGTCTGAGGGGCTGGTGAGTTCTGTATCTTTGAAACAAGAGCTAAAGTGAACTTTTTATGGTAATTTTCGGCATCGGCATGATAAAATAGTTCGATAATGGCTATTTTTTAGTCTGAAACATTTTGACATTTTATGTCTTTGCTATGGCACACAAACAAAAAAATCGTCACGAAAATTGTTGACGAAAACTAACTTCCTCATTTTCCAACCCATGAAAATCGTTCACCACTCGTTGGATAGCTCTCGATTTATCTAACCATATTACGTTAACCACTGCGGAGTGCGTGGCCGACAAGCTGCGGTATGAGCGTGATTGTTTAAATAATTGTTTACACACAGGTGATCATTCTCAATAATTTATAATATAGAAAATATTATTTTCAAGACGAATGCAAGCTTCACAATTTATGATGAACCTTTCAATTAAGTATAACAACTACGCTACTGAGGTAGGTGATGTAGTATAGTTCGAAGGCCCTTGGATCCCTTCTTTAAAGACATAAAATGTCCCAATGTGTTGCAGACTCGTATGCAAGCATTTGATTTAGTTTTTGTGTTGAGCAGTGTAAACGGATTACGCAAATATACTGCGGCTATACATGTCACGTCAATTATTGTACAACGGCATTGTTGATCGTATATCTATGACGACCCCCTTCACGACCCACAACGTTGTTTCACCATACAGTTGAAATCTCAGGAAAATAACAAATACCTATCCAAGCTCGGTTCAATATTGGAACGCGTTTATTTACTGCGACACCCACCGGGGTATAAATCAGTAGCCTAAAACCCCCGAAGGACCGTCATAAGAGGAAATGGAAGAGCGAGTTTGGAGAGGAAAAATGCCTCTTTCGAGGAAGTGGGAAATAAATCTCGAACTGGGTGAGTAATTCTTTCCTTTACGGAACGTAAAAACTATTTGGCCGGAGATCGTTGTATACGAGATATCGAAACGGTTAAAAACCGAACGTAACGTCAATGTATTATAATACTGAAATATCGTTAACGACAAGGGACAATTGAGGGTTTTATTTTCTTAGATACCCCCCTCAACCCTAATACAAAGGGTGGTAGAAATATTGATACAACCGCGAGCAAATATTTCTGGAACTCACCCAAATCCGTACAATAGCTGTGCGTTTGTTGGTCATTTAGATTTTGGGGCTGGATTGCTATTCACAAAAGGAAGCTTTCCTAGCAGAACTACCTACTCATTAGGGGAAATACAGCATATAGATGGTGCGGAAAAAACAGCACGATAGGGGAAACCATAAATAAACATTTCGAGAAAAGGCTGCCTGTAGGTTGAGCGGGAAAAAGAGCAATATAAGGGAAATCATAAAAATCAGTTTACATTAGACAATACTTGCCTGTTGTGGTGGCTACTACAATGATCAGTATCATTAGAATCGTTTTTAAAACACGGTAATTCGCTGCGTGGAACCGCTGAAACTTTACTTCTTTCGTGTTCAAAGTTTGTTTATAACGATTAAAAAATGGTAATTTCCCTTGATACGTTCAAACCTCTAGATATCGCCCAGCGGTCTCTTTCGTATGCACGACCCGAACTCAGCAGTAAACCGAGAGATAACCGCCAACTTGTTGCTTCAAAACCCCTTAAACGACTGTGCGACCGTTTTAAGTGTTTGAGAAGAGAGGAAAAAAAGAGGAAGAAAACACTAGATTAAACTCGAGCGATATAGTCCCTCGCTGTGTTTCAGGAGTTGCTCTTTAAAATTAAATTCACCCGAACGCAAACTCTAGCGATTTTCATAATTGAATTGAATTTTCTCGATTCACGAGCACCGGAAGAGCTGTTGGATTTGAAATTAGTTTTCAGTTCGCCCTAAGTACTACAGCAGCTGTAGTACGTAGAGCGAACGGAAAACTAATTCAGCTGCTGTGCAATTCGATTTCTAGTGACGTTTCTTATGAGGTGATTTTGAGTCATAACTTGTGACGGTTCTGATAGAACCAGGAGGAAAAGCCCGAATTTCGCCTAACAAATTATCTTAAGACGATAAAAATTGAATTGATTTCAACGAATAGCAATTGGTAGAATAGAATAGACCTTTATTGGCATATTCATTTACAATAGGCCTCTAGGGGCCCTTAAGGGTAATTGGGATGTTTGAAAAATGTTCATAACGCAATTTTATTGTTAACAGAGAGTATAAATTACTTTAACACTAGGTTATTGGTCAATCAGCACTGTTCATCTGAAATTCATTCAGGTCAAATTTTCCTACTTTACAATGACTTTCACTGAAATTCAAGTTGTATTTCATGAATTTTTCTAATATTTTACAGTGAAAAGGAGAAAGTTTAGTGTAATTCATCCATAGTTTTTATATAATTCAAAAAAAAAAGTAAAAAAAAAAAAAAAAAAAAAAAAAGAATTGCAGGAAAGTCACAAACAAAATAATATTATGAATTGTGGGAAATATAATAAAATTCATATTATGAATTGTGGGAAATTCACAAAAAATACTGTAACTTTTAGTAAAATTCACAGAAAAAATTGTGAATTTCTGCAAAAATTCACAAAAAGATGTGATTATGGTTTTATTCGTATTCATATTCATATCTGTATTCGTATTCATATTCATATTTTCTGATTTATGAATTTTATTCGTATCCATATTGATGATATGAATACTTCCATCTCTGCACCCCCCGTGGAACCGGCGATACCACGAATTCACCTCGATTTCCATCGATTCGTCGAACTCCCGAAACGCCCGTAGCACATAAACGAATGAACAATAATGAATGAACGCGATCATTCATGTATTTTCTTATTAAACCAATCGACAATATTCAACATCGACAATATATCGACAATTCAGGTCATTTGAATCCAACGCATCGCACCGCCTCACGAAACGGATGAAATGAGCGTTTAGTGCCGTTTGAATGTTCCATGCCGTTCTGCAGAAGAAAATCGCATTGATGCGGTCATTATTATTCGAGCTCGGAATTTGGGCTGGAGAACAAAGTCGGCTTTAATTCGAATTGACATAGTTAATTATGAAGAACGTGAAGTCTTTTGGCGAGGGTCAATGGATTTATGGAATTGTATTGAAAAGCTTAGCGAGCGAATGGTAACATTACATAGACAAATCAATAATTATTTTACATCATCGTGAACAATTGGAGCTCGTGCGTATTTAACGAATATTGGGAGAACCGATAGAATATCGGAGGGAATAACTTCATTTTATTTTGAAACAAGCTCTTAGTATTTCAAAATAAATTCAATATTCACCGACGTTCTTGGTATGAAACTCTACTCTTCAGTTTAACATCGATTCGGTGGTTCCAAACCTCGCTCATCTCTCTCTGTAAACTCGCTCATGCCAACGTTGTGTTTCAAGATAGGTACGTAAATTACGGTCGGCTTGAAGAGGTTGAAGTGGTTTATTCATGAATAAACATGTGAATAACCCGTTATACATAAACAAAAATGTGAATAACGTGTTATTTACCCCCTTAAAACTCCCCTAAATCCTCCTTAGAGCGTTCCCGATTCTGTCCATCTACGAACGGCCTTTCGATTGCCGGGACAATTTTTTTGTGCAAATATGAATTTTTAATCTCAATCCTATCGTGAGTTTTTTTTTTGGAAATTAAATTTGAAAAATTTTTCAAACGAGAACGCCTAGCGTCCTTTTCTTCAAAAATTCGCTCAAATTGAAAATATAATAATGAAAAATAAATAAAAGCACGTGGAACATGGGTAAAATTGGTGATTGTTCGTGAATAAAAATGTGAATAACGCGTTATCTATATAACAAAATTAAAAGGCGATTTTTGAGTTCCTTGAGTACTTTCGAAAAATTTCACTACAGTTATTCGTTTCGCGTGAAATGGAGTCGAACCATGCCGATTTTGAAATTGGTGTCTGTCTGTTTGTTTGTCTGTCCTTCACTCACGCAAAAACGGCATAATTCTTCCTTCCCATGAGGCAGATGAATATTATTTTTGATATTTAACATTATAAGGGTTTGTATTATTTGGTATTAAGATTATAAGGGTTTGTAAAGGGACATGTAAGAGGTATAATCCGTAAAGCGACAGGTAAGAGTGGCGGATGGATCCATCCCGACATCTGCCCATCCGGGACAGTTAACAGAGGTAGATGGACACACCCCGAGTTCTGCCCGTCAACGACGGACCCGACAGCTAGTTCAATAATAAATATGTGAATAACCTGTTATTCATTAAAAAACGGAGGTACAGAGTGAGAGAGTCTATTTCCACGAAAATAATGAGTACAATTGTTAAATCGATTTCGACGATTAGGTCATCATCAGTAACAAACATGAACTCATTATGTTATTGAAATGGGTTGAAATGGGTTTCCACAACCTCGTCGCGAGTGATCTAATTCGTACCTGTTATTCATAGTCATATTCATAATTTTATTCATAATCGTATTCACAAATCTTCGTCCTGTGTCGTATCTAGTGTCAGTTAGCGATCTATCAAAGATCTTTCATAGAGCAATGAACATCTGTGTTCATAGAACAGCTCTGTTCTCAAAGGTGGTTTGCTGAGGGAGGGAGGAGGACGATGGCGCGAGGAGGAGGATGGCGTGAGGAGGGGCGAGCAGAGAGGAGGGAGTAGGGAGAGGCGTGGTGGGAGGAGGGAGCAGGTTGGAGGAGAGAGGAGGAGGTAGGAGGAGAAAGAGGAGGACGGAGAATTTGGTCGGAAGAGCTGGTGGGCGGAGAAGGGTGGACGAGGCGGGATAATTATTGATTAGGTATTCATAATCTACCAGTTAGTGATCTAGACAAGAGGGTGATCTGCACAAAGAAGATAATAAACCGTTGTGTCAAGAATTTTTGTTCTGACGTACTTTTCGTGCTACGGAAAGAAGGTAATTTCGAATGTTTGTTGGTAGCAGTGGGTGATCTACGGGGGAGCTAAGGGGGCTACGGCCGAAGAAAACAAAATGTAATTTATTTAAAATAAATTCTTCTGTTTACATTAAATTCATAAAATGAAACAGTCGGACAAGCGACACCTCATTTTAAAGGTTTATTTAGGCTGAATGCGAAGGTGAAGTCAGAATTGCGATACTTATCTTATTCCGTTCTCGAACTGGAGCACTTTGAATATGAAGAAACAAGGTTCATTTACCTTGAAAATGTGGTGTAAAAGATTTTATTGTTTTAATTGGTCTATTTAGGACCCAATCACATGAGTTCAGAGTTTGCACACAAAAAACCTCTAAATTTTGGGAGTTTTTTCTCCACACCTGTCAATCTCACGCCAAAAGTCACTATGCACCAAACTAAAGTGGAAAAAATTTCGCGTCGATTGGAAAAAAAAAGTCAGAAATCGTTCGAACACAAAATGTTTAACGATTGATAAATAATAGCGAGTTTTACCAATTTTTGTGAAAACTGACACCACTCGATTTTCAATGAAAAAAAAAAAAAAAAAAAAAAACTCTGCAAATTCTTGACACAACGGTTCATTATCTTCTTTGTACAGATCACCCTTCTGTCTAGATCACTAGGTCTAAATGTCTAGATCCTAAATGTTAGATTAATTATTATTATCAACTATTTCTCATTGCAAACCTGTTCATTGTGTACCTAAGATCCTTCCCTAAAAGACCTGGCAGCGGGAAATATTACTCAACATGGTTTGAAAAGGGAAAAACAAGTTTTGTAAAATATCCCATTGCTCTAGGTAGTAGTCGATACCAGTGACCAACATTTTCTTCAGTAGTCGACATGGTTTTGCACTAGTAGTCGACCTACATGTGTTAGAAGTCGACAGTATCACTTGAGTCAGTAGTCGACAGGTTTCGTCATTCCATCGTTTTCGAATTTTACAACATCTAAATAAAATACATTCAACTGTGAATCGGAACTTGAAAATAGATTAATAAGATGTAATAAAGTAGTTATCAGACTATTTATTTGCAAACAGCTCATTATCAGTCTCAAATTGCAATAGGTACTTAAGTAAAAAGGTATGAAAACTATAGTCGAAAACTCATTGTCAGAAAATTGACATTACAGTTGGGCTTAGGTACCTATTTACATATTTGTTTGACATTTTCATGTCTTTGCTTTGGCACATGAACTGAAACGGGAAAAATTTGTTCCCTTGATTCACCCTTTCCCTCAGATCACGTCAGAACACAAGCGACCGCCGGGCCATTACGTCAGAGCCTATGACGCACGAGCGTATGACGTAAGACGGCTGGCAGGAGGCTAACTAGTACGTCAGAGCCTATGACGCACGGGCGTATGACGTAAGACGGCTGGCAGGAGGCCAACTAGTACGTCAGAGCCTATGACGCACGAGCGTATGACGTAAGACGGCTGGCAGGAGGCCAACAAGTACGTCAGAGCCTATGACGCACGAGCGTATGACGTAAGACGGCTGGCAGGAGGCCACTAGTGCGTCAGAGCCTATGACGCACGAGCGTATGACGTAAGACGGCTGGCAGGGGGCTAACTAGTGCGTCAGAGCCTATGACGCACGAGCGTATGACGTAAGACGGCTGGCAGGTGGCCAACAAGTACGTCAGAGCCTATGACGCACGAGCGTATGACGTAAGACGGCTGGCAGGAGACCAACTTTTGAAAATTTCATATCTCGAAAAATTCATATAGAACGGTATGTTTTTTATTTCATATTTAGATAGAGTTTGTTCCGTAGAATTTTTTAAGACCATCCGCAGCTTTGTACGACCAGCCGTTCGTTCACAATTTTTTTCTTTTTTTTTTTTTCTCTTTAATATATTTTATTGCGCCAAGTATATACAAGTAAACTTATAAGCAATATTCGTATGTTGAATTTTAAATTAAATGTTCAAAACTAAAGTACATCACTTAGTCTTATATTGTTCTGTCGTTTTCACAATAGTTGAGCAAGCTCATGCGGTTTGGTACGTTTCAGTCTTCGGAGTAGATCATCTGTGTCTAGGAGTCGGACAATATCGTCGTTGACGTGATCTTGTAGCCTCATTAAGTGGTTGATGGCTTGGTTGCGTATGACCTCATTGACCGATTCCACTTGAAGCTCGTAGTGTAATCGGTCGTTACGAAAGTATCTGTATGCATCTGTGCATGAACGCAGAACATTATTCTGGAATCGCTGAATAATGTTGCGATTGCTAGGTGCGGTACATCCCCACAATTGTGCACCATAAGTCCATACGGGTCTCAGGACTTGTTTGTACAGAATGAGCTTGTTATGAACAGACATTTTTGACCGCCTACCCATAAGCCAGTACATTTTTCTGAATTTTACTGTGAGCTCGGTTTTTTTCTTTTTTACATGCTCTTTCCATCTCAGTTTTGCATCAAGTGTCATTCCAAGATATTTTGCTTCGTTAGCATATGGGATTGCCTGTCCATTGAGGTAAGCAGGCACATAGTTGCATTTCTTATTAGTGAAGTCAACGTGCACTGATTTTGCCTCATTTAGTCTGATTCTCCATATAGTTGTCCAGGAGTGAATGCGAGAGATGGATCGGTTTAGTTTATTTACTGATTCGTTATTGGTTTCCCCGATTGCCAGGACTGCAGTATCATCCGCAAAAGTGGCAGTTGTGTTTTCTTCAATTTCTGGCAAGTCGCTGGTATATAGCAGGTAAAGTAGGGGTCCCAATACGCTGCCTTGTGGCACACCTGCCTGGATCTTTTTGGGTTCTGAAAAGGCGTCATCGTATTTAACTCGAAAGTATCGATCAGCAAGATATGACTCAAGAAGTGCTGCATAGCTTGTAGGTAGCATTTTACGAAGCTTATAAACTAGCCCTTCATGCCACACTTTGTCGAACGCCTGGGTGACATCCAGAAAAACGGCGGAGCAGACTTTTCTTTCTTCCAGCGCTCTCTCGATTATGCTTGTGGTTCGTTCACAATGACGGCTCAAAGATTGTGCCTCACAACCCGATCGTGAATCAAACTGTTGAAATACAGGTCCATTTTCATACTAACAAGATCTTTGGAACATCATATGGCTTAAGTGATGTCGAATTTGTTGTTCTGAGGTGCGTTTCGTGCTACGAAAATGAAGGTAATTTCGAATGTTTGTTGGTAGGTACTTCTTTTATAGAAAAATTATTACCGACGTAGTATTAAAAACCCCAGAATTATATCGTATTAATTAATCATAATTAATAATAATTATTATTAATAATAAATACAAATAATTAATACCTAACAATAAATTATAATAATTTTCACTAGGTACTTGATAAAATTATTAATAATTAGTGATAATTCATAATAATAATTAATCTAACATTTAGGATCTAGACATTTAGACCTAGTGATCTAGACAGAAGGGTGATCTGTACAAAGAAGATAATGAACCGTTGTGTCAAGAATTTGCAGAGTTTTTTTCTATTCGATTGTCTGAATCTACGTACCTATCTTGAAACGTAAACCAACAAATTTTGAGCGGGGGTTAAAAAAATGTTTTCTTTGGGCGATTCCAATGGTTCATTATCGAAGATAAACCAAAACCAAAACAAAACCAAAACCAAAACAAAATAAACCAAAACACCTCGAGTCGATATGAAGTCAACTTTTTTTCGTTTTCACGAAGTGTTTGAGTCGACAATTGCTCTTCTTGAAGGTCCATTCGAACTCAAATAAACACCTCGAGTCGATTTGAAGTCAACTTTTTTTCGTTTTCACGAAGTATTTGAGTCGACAACTGCTCTTCTTGAAGGTCCATTCGAACTCAAATAAACACCTCGAGTCGATATGAAGTCAATTTTTTTTCGTTGTCTCGAAGTATTTGAGTCGTCAATTGCTCTTCTTGAAGGTCCATTCGAACTCAAATAACCACATCGAGTCGATATGAAGTCAACTTTTTTTCGTTTTCACGACGTATTTGAGTCGACAATTGCTCTTCTTGAAGGTCCATTCGAACTCGAAGAAACGCCTCGAGTCGATATGAAGTCAACTTTTTTTCGTTTTCACGAAGTATTTGAGTCGACAATTGCTCTTCTTGAAGGTCCATTCGAACTCAAATGAACACCTCGAGTCGATATGAAGTCAACTTTTTTCCGTTTTCACGAAGTATTTGAGTCGAGAATTGCTCTTCTTGAAGGTCCATTCGAATTCGAAGAAACGCCTCGAGTCGATATGAAGTCAACTTTTGGTTTATTATCTTCGATAATGAACCATTGGAATCGCCCAAAGAAAAAATTTTTTTAACCCCCCCTCAAAATTTGTTGGTTTACGTTTCAAGATACGTAGATTCAGAAAATCGAATAAAAAAAAATCCGTCCGTCCGCCGTACGCCGTACGCCGTACGCCGTCCGCCGTCCGCCGTCCGCCGTCCGCCGTACGCCGTCCGCGCCACTTTGCCCAGTTAGCGTTGAGTTAAAATTACGAAATTTTTTTTATGGGTTTCGACCAACCCCACAATGGTCCTCGAAACTTTTCAGAACCCTAGGTCAAGGGGAAGGGGTTCAAAACGAATTTTGAAAATTTGAAAATCTCATATCTCGAAAAATTCATATGGAACGGTATGTTTTTCATTTCATATTTAGATAGAGTTTGTTCCGTAGAATTTTTTAAGACCATCCGCAGCTTTGTACGACCAGCCGTTCGTTCACAATGAGGGCTCAAAGATTGTGCCTCACAACACGATCGTGTATCAAACTGTTGAAATACAGGTCCATTTTCATACTAACAAGGTCTTTGGAACATCATATGGCTTAAGTGATGTCGAGTTTGTTGTTCTGAGGTGCGTTTCGTGCTACGGAAATGAAGGTAATTTCGAATGTTTGTTGGTAGGTACTTCTTTTATAGAAAAATTATTACCGACGTAGTATTAAAAACCCCAGAATTATATCGTATTAATTAATCATAATTAATAATAATTATTATTAATAATAAATACGAATTATTAATACCTAACAATAAATTATAATAATTTTCACTAGGTACTTGATAAAATTGTTAATAATTAGTGATAATTGATAATAATAATTAATCAAACATTTAGGATCTAGACATTTAGACCTAGTGATCTAGACAGAAGGGTGATCTGTACAAAGAAGATAATGAACCGTTGTGTCAAGAATTTGCAGAGTTTTTTCGTTTTCACGAAGTATTTGAGTCGACAATTGCTCTTCTTGAAGGTCCATTCGAACTCGAAGAAACACCTCGAGTCAATATGAAGTCAACTTTTTTTCGTTGTCTCGAAGTATTTGAGTCGACAATTGCTCTTCTTGAAGGTCCATTCGAACTCAAATAAACACCTCGAGTCGATATGAAGTCCACTTTTTTTCGCTTTCACGAATTATTAGAGTCGACAATTGCTATTCTTGAAGGTCCATTCGAACTCAAATAAACACCTCGAGTCGATTTGAAGTCAACTTTTTTTCGTTTTCACGAAGTATTTGAGTCGACAACTGCTCTTCTTGAAGGTCCATTCGAACTCAAATAAACACCTCGAGTCGATATGAAGTCAATTTTTTTTCGTTGTCTCGAACAATTTGAGTCGACAATTGCTCTTCTTGAAGGTCCATTCGAACTCAAATGAACACATCGAGTCGATATGAAGTCAACTTTTTTTCGTTTTCACGAAGTATTTGAGTCGACAATTGCTCTTCTTGAAGGTCCATTCGAACTCGAAGAAACGCCTCGAGTCGATATGAAGTCAACTTTTTTTCGTTTTCACGAAGTATTTGAGTCGACAATTGCTCTTCTTGAAGGTCCATTCGAAGTCAAATGAACACCTCGAGTCGATATGAAGTCAACTTTTTTTCCGTTTTCACGAAGTATTTTAGTCGAGAATAGCTCTTCTTGAAGGTCCATTCGAATTCGAAGAAACGCCTCGAGTCGATATGAAGTCAACTTTTTTTCGTTTTCACGAAGTATTTGATTCGAGAATTGCTCTTCTTGAAGGTCCATTCAAACTCAAATAAACACCTCGAGTCGATATGAAGTCAACTTTTTTTCGATTTCACGAAGTATTTGAGTCGAGAATTGCTCTTCTTGAAGGTCCATTCGAATTCGAAGAAACGCCTCGAGTCGATATGAAGTCAACTTTTTTTCGTTTTCACGAACTATTTGAGTCGACAATTGCTCTTCTTGAAGGTCCATTCGAACTCAAAGAAACGCCTCGAGTCGATATGAAGTCAACTTTTTTTCGTTTTCAAGAAGTATTTGAGTCGACAATTGCTCTTTTTAAAGGTCCATTCGAACTCAAATGAACACCTCGAGTCGATATGAAGTCAACTTTTTTCCGTTTTCACGAAGTATTTGATTCGAGAATTGCTCTTCTTGAAGGTCCATTCGAACTCAAATAAACACCTCGAGTCGATATGAAGTCTACTTTTTTTCGTTTTCACGAAGTATTTGAGTCGACTATTGCTCTTCATGAAGGTCCATTCGAACTCAAATAAACACCTCAAGTCGATATGAAGTCAACTTTTTTTCGATTTCACGAAGTATTTGAGTCGAGAATTGCTCTTCTTGAAGGTCCATTCGAATTCGAAGAAACGCCTCGAGTCGATATGAAGTCAACTTTTTTTCGTTTTCACGAAGTATTTGAGTCGACAATTGCTCTTCTTGAAGGTCCATTCGAACTCAAAGAAACGCCTCGAGTCGATATGAAGTCAACTTTTTTTCGTTTTCAAGAAGTATTTGAGTCGACAATTGCTCTTTTTAAAGGTCCATTCGAACTCAAATGAACACCTCGAGTCGTTATGAAGTCAAATTTTTTCCGTTTTCACGAAGTATTTGAGTCGACAATTGCTCTTCTTGAAGGTCCATTTGAACTCAAATAAACACCTCGAGTCGATATGAAGTCTACTTTTTTTCGTTTTCACGAAGTATTTGAGTCGACAATTGCTCTTCTTGAAGGTCCATTCGAACTCGAAGAAACACCTCGAGTCAATATGAAGTCAACTTTTTTTCGTTGTCTCGAAGTATTTGAGTCGACAATTGCTCTTCTTGAAGGTCCATTCGAACTCAAATAAACACCTCGAGTCGATATGGAGTCAACTTTTTTTCGTTTTCACGAAATATTTGAGTCGACAATTGCTCTTCTTGAAGGTACATTCGAACTCAAATAAACACCTCGAGTCGATATGAAGTCAACTTTTTTTCGTTTTCACGAAGTATTTGAGTCGACAATTGCTCTCCATGAAGGTCCATTCGAACTCAAATAAACACCTCGAGTCGATATGAAGTCAACTTTTTTTCGTTTTCACGAATTATTTGAGTCGACAATTGCTCTTCTTGAAGGTCCATTCGAACTCAAATAAACACCTCGATTCGATTTGAAGTCAACTTTTTTTCGTTTTCACGAAGACTTTGAGTCGACAACTTGTTGTAAAAGTAAACCTTTAGTAAAGTAAGGCTTTATTCATCATAAAACACGGATTAATGAATTGAGAGAAATTGAGAGAAATGAAATGGAATTTGAACATATGGTATCGAGACGCAATTTAGATAACAAATAATTACAGTAGTAACTACCACATTCTTCCACCCATCAATAGTTTAGCTCATAGTCTTTGAGACGGTCGGGGATGCGACGCTCTCGCGACGATCGTCTCACCACCTCTTCAAGCGGTACCTGTGAAGTTGAGTCCGCATTGATAGAGTGGTCTAGGACGTCTGCACGGTCGAGCTTGTCCGGTTCGTTCTGTCCGAGTTCGCCTTCTTGAGACACTTCGGAGTTCGGTGGAAGCTGTAAGGATGGCTCGCCATTTGGGGCCAAATGTTTCAGTGCTACGGTCGTTTCCCTTCCGTTGTCCAATCTGACTCGAGCGTAATTAGGGTTGACATCTAAAAGTTCTACCTCTTCCACTAGAGGGTCATACTTTGTCAATCGTATGTGTTTCCTCATTAGGACCTTGGATGATGGGATGAGCCAAGACGGTAGAGAACAGCCGTTAGCTGATCTCCTGTGATGCTTGAACATTCGTTCGTGAGGGGTTTCGTTGGTCGCAGTACACAAGAGCGATCGGATAGCATGAAGTGAATCTGGAAGAACATCCTCCCAATCTCGCATATCCAGATTCCTCTGTTTTATGGCGAGTGAGATAGTCCTCCAAATCGTGCCATTCTCCCGCTCAATTTGCCCATTTCCAGCAGGGTTGTAAGGAGTAGTCATGGAGGTGGCCACTCCTCGGGTATGGAGAAAATCTTGGATTTCTTTTGAGGAGAATGAAGTACCGCGGTCTGTGTGAACGTAAGCTGGCAACCCGAATGTTGTAAATAGGTTGACAAGGCATTCAATCACAGTCGATGAACGAATATCTGGACAAGGATAGGCAAAGGGAAACCTTGAAAATTCGTCAATAATTGTCAACAGATACGTATTTCGGGATCGAGACGGCAGAGGGCCCTTGAAATCCATACTGAGCCGCTCGAAAGGATGAGTAGCTTTTATTAGCGTTGCGTTATTGTTTTTAAAGAATTTTGGTTTCACCGCGCTACAAGAAGAACAGGCTGCAGTCATCTTACGCACATCTTCGACGGAGAATGGTAGATTATGTGTACGGACCCAGTGAATCATGCGGGTCACACCTGGATGGCACAGGTCACAGTGGAGAGAGTAAAGCTTGTTTGTTTGAATGGAGCTGACCGTTCTGGAAAGTGTATCTGCCACATGATTTTCTTTGCCAGGCCTGTAGAGTATGTCATACGAATAACATGAAAGTTCGAGACGCCATCGCTGTATTTTTTCGTTTTTAATTTTGCTTTTGTGACTCTGAAACATAAATGATACAGATCGCTGATCCGTTATTATTTTGAAGTGGCGACCCATCAAGTAGTGCCTCCACTTTCTCAGCGCTCCCACAATAGCGTATGCTTCCTTTTCAACTGCTGGATGTCCAAGCTCACTGTGGGAGAGTTTTTGGGAATAGAAAGCTACTGGGCGTCCGGATTGCGAGAGTACTGCAGAAACAGCATACTCAGAAGCATCAGTTTCGACTGTGAACGGCTCTTTCACATCGATAGCTTTTACAACAGAATTTGAAATTTCGTTCTTGATTTTTTCAAAGTCTGATATGGCTTCCGAGGAGAGTGGGAATGTTTTCGATTCTAACAAACGTCTAACCTTATCCGAATAATTGAGGATCCATTTTGCATAATGGGCGAACATTCCGATCAACCTTTCTAACTCCTTTTGGTTATTAGGAGGGGGTAGATCGAGTAACGGCCTCAAACGGTCTGGATCTGGAGAAATAGTTTTGTTTTCAATTTTGTAACCCAACAGAGTAATTGAAGTTAGAGAATATTTACTTTTTTCCTGATTGATGGTGAAGCCGTATTTTTGGACCGCGTCCATGAATCTTCTCAGGTTACTATCATGCTCTTGTCGACCGTCCCCGCAAACTGTCACGTCATCTAGGTAAGCATATGTTTTCTGTAGCTTCTCCTTAGAAATGATATCGTCAATGACACGCTGAAAAGCAGGCACCCCGTCTGTAAGGCCAAATGAAAGGCGTCGAAATTGGTATAAGCGACCACAGGCCTCAAAAGCCGTGAATGGCCTATCCTTCTCTCGAAGGGGAACCTGATGATATGCACTTTTAAAGTCAATTGTGCTAAAGTAAGAATTATTGGCGACTTGAGAAACGACAAATTCAATATCAGGAATAGGATAGGCGTCAAGGTAGGTGTAGCGATTGATTGTCTGCGAATAGTCTATAACCATCCTCTTTTTACGATTTTCATTTTTGATTACAAAAGCTTGAGCTCTCCAGGGGGATCTACTTTCTTCTATAATTTCGTCTGCAAGCAATTTCTCAATCTCGTTTTTCATGAACTCTCTATCTTCAGTACTGTATTTACGTGATTTAGAGACAATTGGTTTCACATTTCCCGAGAGATGTTCAAAGAGTGGAGGGGGTTCGATTTTAGCGGGTGCCAAGTAGCATACCGTGATGGGAGGCTTGGGTCCCCCAAAAGAAAATGAGAGCTCCGAATGTTGTTTAAGAAGGTCGTGGCCGACAATGATGCTTGCGCACAGATCTGAAAGTACGCTAAGCCTCACGTTTTCGTGTTGGTGACCTAGAAATTTCAGTTGTGCAAGGCAGTAATTTGTAATTGGGGAGTTTAGTGATGTAGAAGCCATGGAAACAGTTCCTGACATTGGATACATTGTGAAATTAAACTTCTCAGCAAACTGTCGGGAGATGAATGTTTCGGAACTTCCAGTGTCAATCAACGCTTGAGTAGGTACATTGTTTACCTGGATAGTGACAGTCGCTTTATCTAATGACGAAGAAGAGGCTGCAATGAGAGCGGATGACTTAGGTGTGTTTGATGGTTTCTTAGGAGATTGGCACATTGATGCCCAGTGCCCCTTCTTCTTGCAATTTCCACATTCAGCGTCCAAAGCAGGGCATTGCTGACGAGATTTGTGCCGAGTAAGACCGCAGAAATAGCACCGGTGTTGATTTTGACGAATGGCTCCTAGTGCTAAATTAGTACGATCTGGTAAAGATTCCTGTGGATTAGAAAAGGTAGCATTAAGATTCGGTTCGAATTGAGAATAAGTGGCTGATTGATGTTTAGCAGATTCTAAGGCACGAGCCTTTTCAATAGCCTCGTCTAACGTCAATGTGCTGAATTCGAGTAGTCTCAAACGAATGTTCTGAGAGTTGATGCCCCGGATAAACGCATCCCGGACGTAACTTTTCCGGTGCATTTCAGCATCAACGGCTTGGAATTCGCAGTGTTTGCTGAGGATCTCCAGAGCTTGATGGTACTGGTCGATTGATTCTTCTGGAGCTTGCTTCCGGATCGCTAACTGATGCCTAGCAAATACCTCATTTGCCGGCTTGACGTAAATAGATTTTAGTATTGCTATTGCTTCCTGATACGTACCTTTATCTGCTATAAGAAGATAGACTGAATGTGATACGTGATTGATAAGTAGCATCAACTTATTGGCATCGTCGGCTTCTCGAAACGATGAGATGAAATTTTCGAACGTCTTGAGCCAGTATTTCCACTCTTGAGCTGCCGTGGGCGAGTGCGGGTCGACATCAAACTTGTCGGGCTTCAAGAACTTGTCCATTTCTCGTTTTACTATGTTTTTGTTTTATGATGAATAAATTGTTGTAAAAGTAAACCTTTAGTAAAGTAAGGCTTTATTCATCATAAAACACGGATTAATGAATTGAGAGAAATTGAGAGAAATGAAATGGAATTTGAACATATGGTATCGAGACGCAATTTAGATAACAAATAATTACAGTAGTAACTACCACACAACTGCTCTTCTTGAAGGTCCATTCGAACTAAAATAAACACCTCGACGATATGAAGTCAATATTTTTTCGTTGTCTCGAAGTATTTGAGTCGACAATTGCTCTTCTTGAAGGTCCATTCGAATTCAAATAAACACCTCGAGTCGATATGAAGTCTACTTTTTTTCGTTTTCACGAAGTATTTGAGTCGACAATTGCTCTTCTTGAAGGTCCATTCGAACTCAAATGAACACCTCGAGTCGATATGAAGTCTACTTTTTTTCGTTTTCACGAAGTATTTTAGTCGACAATTGCTCTTCTTGAAGGTCCATTCGAACTCGAAGAAACACCTCGAGTCAATATGAAGTCAACTTTTTTTCGTTGTCTTGAAGTATTTGAGTCGACAATTGCTCTTCTTGAAGGTCCATTCGAACTCAAATAAACACCTCGAGTCGACATGGAGTCAACTTTTTTTCGTTTTCACGAAATATTTGAGTCGACAATTGCTCTTCTTGAAGGTCCATTCGAACTCAAATAAACACGTCGAGTCGATATGAAGTTAACTTTTTTTCGTTTTCACGAAGTATTTGAGTCGACAATTGCTCTTCATGAAGGTCCATTCGAACTCAAATAAACACCTCAAGTCGATATGAAGTCAACTTATTTTCGTTGTCTCGAAGTATTTGAGTCGACAATTGCTCTTCTTGAAGGTCCATTCGAACTCAAGTAAACACCTCGAGTCGATATGAAGTCAACTTTTTTCCGTTTTCACGAAGTATTTGAGTCGACAATTGCTCTTCTTGAAGGTCCATTCGAACTCAAATGAACACCTCGAGTCGATATGAAGTCAACTTTTTTCCGTTTTCACGAAGTATTTGAGTCGAGAATTGCTCTTCTTGAAGGTCCATTCGAATTCGAAGAAACGCCTCGAGTCGATATGAAGTCAACTTTTATTCGTTTTCACGAAGTATTTGAGTCGACAATTGCTCTTCTTGAAGGTCCATTCGAACTCAAAGAAACGCCTCGAGTCGATATGAAGTCAACTTTTTTTCGTTTTCACGAAGTATTTGAGTCGACAATTGCTCTTCTTGAAGGTCCATTTGAACTCAAATAAACACCAGTAGTGTGATTTCTATGATTCTGGCGCACTGACGTCACAGCGAGGATGGTGAAGGGGGTAGTAAGGACCATGCGGGGAGTGGGAGGGAAGGCGAGAGGAGAAGTGGATGAGATCAGAGGGGGTTGGGGAGTTGGTTTCAGCAGAGGGGTGAGCGGGGGGTCGAGGGTTGTGCTGAATTTGGTTGACGTCACTGGACGATGCGGGGGGTGGAAGCTATGATGAGGGGTGAGGTGGTGGTTTGAGAAGGGCGGTGTTAAAAGAGAGTGGGAGAGAGTGGGGATCCAATCAAAAAGTAATTTGCAAGAGTGGTGGAAATTTAGGTACGCCCAATTGAAGGGGGGATGTTGATGTGTGTAGGGCAGGGTGCGGGTGGGTGATGGTTACGTGAAGTTCATTGCACTTTTGAATGTCAAGGTCTACCTCAACCGACGAGAGACGACTTCTAAGTATTTACATAAAAAAGCGCAGTTTAATACGCGAGCCTTTATCATAACCTGCAATGATAAAATGATTTTTTGTCCTTTTTACATCACCCAATGCGCATATATATACACAGCCTTGTGTCCTGGAATATCATCAGTCTAACAATTGCGTTGCACTTGACTAATCTCCTCACTGTTTCTTAAATTCTTAAAATCTCTTCGGTGTTTACTGGCTCGCCTGCTCAATCGTCTAACAACAGCACTTGACTAATCTCCTCACTGTTTCTTAAATTCTTAAAATCTCTTCGGTGTTTACTGGCTCGCCTGCTCAATCGTCTAACAACAGTAAGTTTTAAACTTATTTAAACTATTGTCTAATAATTTATAAGAAAACGTTAATTTATGAAAGCTTCTTCAAGATACAATAATTGTTATTATGGAAAATACAAAACACTTTTTACAACTCTTATTATTGCATAAATTGTCGATTTTCTAAGTTAATGTCCTAACAACAATAAGTTTGAGACTTTTCAAACCTAATTTCTATCAATTTATTTCAAATAAGAAATCATTTTACAACTCTTATTATTGCATAACTTGTTGATTTTCTAAGTTAATGTCCTAACAACAATAAGTTTGAGACTTTTCAAACCTAATTTCTATCAATTTACTCGTATTTCAAATAAGAAAACATTCATTTATGATAGCTTCTTTGAGATTCAAATATTGAGGAAACTACATGAGCATTTTTACAACTTTCTTGTAAAAAATTGTTGAACTATAGTTGCCCAGTTAATTTCATATCACAATGCCTATTTGTTGCAGATGACCGCCTTTCTGAAAAAAATTCAAGCTGCCGCCGCCGTCATCGAGACGGTTTCAATTGGGGCGCTGGAGGTGGATGCGCCATACCAGGTTTTACAGTTGACGAGGGTCAACACCAAGTACGGGGCATCCGTTCTGGCGCATTTGTGCAAGATCCACCTCGACGAAGCCCAATTGTTGCCGGAACCTCCATTGCAAGAAGTAAAGGTCTTTTTACCGAAGAGGATTTCAGACGCCATCTCGGAGGAGGAGATCTTGACATACAACCAACATCCAGACCAAACCATCATCCTCTACTACCGAGGGAAGAATAAAAATAGCAGTAGCTTTAATATAGATTTCGCGTAGTAAATATCTATAAAATAGTAAAATAAAATATAAAAAGATTTTAATAAAAGTATGTCATTTCTACTTTGTCTACTATTTATACCCCTAACCAGGTTTTTGATTAAGAAACGCTCAGGCAAAGAGGGGAAAAAGAAAACAAAAACAACTCGCTTGAGAGTCAGTCTATAAAAGTGGAGGGGTGTTGCAATTCATTTATCATTTTCCTTGTGGCTCTCTCAACCAATCGAGTTGGACGCTTGTAATAAAAAGGTAAGGAATGTTTATGATATTTTCAACGAAACGTTTATAGAAACATATTTATTAAGAATAAAACCAATATTTATATATGGGTACAAAGGTATAGAAGGTCGATACAGCTGGTTATTTATCAATCACGTAGTAAAATATGCTTCACATTTTTTTCTAACAAACATTCATGTTGTTCAAAACTACACAGCTTCGTCCACAAACGACAGTTCACACAGAAAAGTGATGTTTTATCACCAACTTGTTTTATAAAACCCATAACTGCTAGTTGATTGGTATCAGCCTTTAGTTTGATATTCCCAAAAGTAAGACGCCGATTAGTAGAGTGAGACATATCAAATTTGACAATGTTTTCCATTGCCCATTTTAAAAGTATTTGCAATTTTAACAATGAACAACTCTTGTGGTAAAACTTATGTTTGGCCAAATGTGTGATACAAGGTATTGCTATATCATATTTATCAAACAACACTTTGAAACTTTCGCAGCCCAGCGATGAAAGATCAATTATGGGCGGATATGATTCTGGCAAGTATTTCTGAAGAAGCATACATTTTTCAGACCCCTTCATGAAACAATAATCGGTGCGTTGTGATATCCTCCGCAAGGTTTTCTGGAGGGTGACAAGAGGTTCACTTCCATCAGTCGAAGTTAGTCCATGGATATTTTCACGAGCATACTTAGATTGAAGAGTTTCATCTTGATGAAGCTGTGGAGATCGGAAGACGTAGTGGAATTGTTCGTGGACATTCCCGTTGCTGAAGACAACACCAGATAGTTCTTTGATATCCTGGTCAACTAGAAAAGTGATATCTAAAATGCAGATAGACATGTTGCGATTTAATGGGAGACTTTCACTTGGGTAATGAACACATAAGATGGTGACGAATGACGATGATGTTTTCCATCTTCTTTGCCCCTTTATATTCATATTCCCCCTCCCCTTTGATTTGTCATCTCCCCTTCCCCTGTCTACTTCAAACTGTTTGTCGATTTTAAAACATTAATCAAATCGTTTACATAACCGTGGGTGACCAAATTGGATTTTACTTTAACAATTTCATCATTAAGGTTTTCAATTGTAGCCACATCTGTCGGTTGCACACCTTTCAAAACTGAGATTATGCGTCGTTTCTTTCCATCCCAAACAGTAGTACGATCTCTTGCGCTCAATTGAAAAGCATTGGAGGCGAAATATTGATACGGTAATGCATCACTAGTTTCTGTAGGATTTGCAACATTACGAATTCGTTTATGTCCTGCATTGTAGGCACCATTTAAAAACGGTAATGCTTTTTTTGTCTTCAAATCTTCGATTGTAGTACATATTTGCTTTATGCTAGCTGTATTTTCATCTATTTTGATGTGATTAGTAGCATCTGCTACTATTTTTTTCTCCAACTCTTTTAATTTGATATCCAATTCTTGTATTTTTCCGATGAATTCTGGTGTGAGTGATTCAGCAGCTTCATCTGTCTTGGTAGGTGGTTGACTCGATGTTATGCTTCTTTTGGCCAATCGATCAATAGCATCATCAACATATTCCTTTGTCGCTGGGTGATGAGGATGTGTGGGAAAGAAAACCTTCAATCGTTTTCTTGATAAACCAAACTTGTCCGTCATCTCTTCTATACTGTGCTGGAGAGTGTATCACACTGATGCTATATAACCTCGAGAAATTAATTCGTTAATTAAACTGTTTGCTGATCGTTGCAAACGATGATTCCCTGCATTAATTCCGGCTAATATTAGCTCAAGTCGTTTCACAATATCATCTGGATGCATTTGACTATAGTTCATTGAATGATTGTCATTATCGGAAGAATGATACTGGTCGAGAAATTGTGATAATCCTGAACCTTCTTTTTTCCTTCCTATCCCTCTTTTAATTGGATAAATTTGCTTAATAATATTTGCATGCTTCAAACCTATTCTACGAACTTTTAAATGTGGGTTATAGGCGTAATGAGCTGCTGCTGTTTGTTTCATAATATCACTATACATTTGAAAATCATTATGGGTATAATCTTTTGGATTTTTCAAAAACAAAAGACGATACAGTCCCGGAGTGCTCTTATATGGAATCCCGTTAAAATATATATTGTTTCTGTCAAAAGTCATTTTTGTATTCCCCAAAGTTACTCCCTGTGATCCTTGAACTATGGGCCCATAATCCCGGTCAATCTCCTCAGACGGATTATCCCATTTCCCAGTAGCAAGAAAATTATAATAATGTCTTGCATAAGGCGGAGCATTGTTTAGGAACCATTTCATATTAAGTTGTCCTTCCAAAGTCGAAGCATCGGCTTCCATTTGTGATTTTTCCATTTTCGAAATATTTTTTTCTCCTGGATCAGACAAGCTAGAGCGAATTCGTTTAGTAAGCATAGATTTGTGGTCTAACATAGATTGTCTTAGTGTAGTTGGGGGTAAAGTTGTAGCATTTGCGATGAGTGAAGAAGATGATTCAACAGTATGAATTGGCGAACTCGCTTTCAGTGGTGATGTAAAACTATACTTAGCTTCACCTTCATTTCCATCAAATTCATAGACTGTTTCTGGTTGTAGCGTGAACGACAGGGGATCTCTCCGTCTTTTTGTTTCTTCCTCTTCAACATAGCTTTGCTCCTCTTCCTCTTGGTTTCCGAAGTTGTCATCATCATAACCGTATTGCGTAGAAAAACGAGGTTCAGATTTTATTACAGGAAGAGTATCTTGAAACATCGCACCTTCCCTTTCATTTTTAGTGTCAATTAATCGTTGGATAGAAGTTGTCACAGGACTGAAAAACTGATTGTTTGCAGATGTTGTGTCTCGTTTGGATTCTTCCAACAACCTAAATTTTTTTTTTAAAGATTTTCGCGAGTTGTGAAGAGCAGCAGCTATCTTCGCCTTCTTATCGAGCTGCGCAACTCGTTCCATCTTCCTGCTGTAATGATGATTTTGCTTCTCCATCACCTGGTTTTATAGTAGCAACAAAAATGCTATCAAGTCCACTTCTATACCTACCATTTTCAATATTCTTGGTCTTATCAATTGTCAAACAATTGAAAGGTTTACGCCATGCTTCTCTCGCCATTTTCAAAAATTCTGGAAAACTTACATCTGCAGAAGCATGGTCACGCCAGATCAGATAAAGATTCCTAGCGTCTTGAGCGAAACTCAAAATGAAAGATGCATTATCTCTAACAAAATGTTTCCGAGCTGAAGCGTAACTTTGGAGTAAATAAAAAACGTCAATTTGATAGTGTCTTCCTCTCGTAAATAATGTTTTAATTATGGGCAAAAAATCGTTTTCGTCAACGTCATCAAAAATAATGATTGAATACGGTAAAATAACCTGTGGGAAATCCTCAAACGTTGAACACACTAAAAATTGAATTTCGGGAACTTTTTTAAGAATTAAATTTAAAAATTTATATTTATCCTGATTTTGAGTATTTGTACACAATATTAATTGTTGAAATTTCAACCCTTTTGGAGCCAGTAACATGTTTATTAGAAAATTGGTTTTTCCCGCTCCACTTCCTCCCGAGATCAAACTTCGAATATGAGTTGTAGGAAAGAATGAACTATGAGGTATTTTATTTTCATTAACTACTAACTCATCATAATTTTCAATCGGAAACGTTATATCTGATTCCTTCAACTCCATGTTGGTTACTGGGTATAAAAGCAACATGTATACGTTTATAACCTTAGTCTTGAATAGATGGGCGTTGTAGACACATTTATAAATCGCAATAAAATTCCTTTGTTGATTCACGGACATTTTTGTGGGCCTGGTAACAATTTGCAAAGTCAGATATCGAGTAACGTTGCACCCATATCCCAACTAGACTCGTTTTGCAGAGACCACGATTTGGCTTATGAACATTCAAGAAATTTGAACACTCGACACGCTGCTGATTTAATTTTGGCTCAAAAAGCTTGGTCACGAGTAAAGGCGGTCAATTCCTCGTTAAAGGAGAGGTTAGCGGCATTGGGAATAACAGCTGCTATGCACACGAAGAGGTTTGTAGGTGCGGGAGCAAGTCGAAGGAAGGGGAGAAGAGTGAGTGGTGGAAGACAAAACGATCGCAACAACGTCAAGGGAAACAAGATTCCACATTTTCAGAATGTAAAAAAGACCCCTCATCATCGACTGCAAAAAAGACAGTTGCATCAAGGATGGAAAGGAAAAAAATCCAGTCGCGTCAAGGGGGGATTCCTCCAGTTTCTACCATTGCTTGCTTCAGCGGGGCTAGGAATTGCTCAAATTATAAAATCCGTCAAAGATTCTCATCGCGAACAAGAGGCACTAGAAGAACAGAAAAGACACAATCGCGAGCTAGAAAAGGCGCGGGCAACTGTAAGCGGCGGACAACTGCTAGGAAAAAAAAGGAACATACATTCGAATCACACATCTCGCCGGGGTGGAAGAAAAAAGCAAAGAGGGCGAGGTTTTATTATGAAACAATATCATTGTTGAAAGGATTAAGAAATACTGCATTAAATAACATCGAAATTTTTAACTTTTTAAAACAATCACCACTATTTCGTGGTGTGTACATGTTAGATAGCCTCCCATCTCAACCACATGAACATGAAAGGATAATCGTAAATTTAGGTTCCAAATGGAGCAAAGGAACGCATTGGGTTGCAATTAGAAAATCTGGAAAAATTGTAATATATTTTGATTCATACGGTTTACAACCACCGGTTGAAATTTCGACATATATGAGAGGCTGTAATGTATTTTATAATTCAATCTGTTATCAACCGCGGGAGGGGTGTGCTCACTGCGGTCACATGTGTATACTTTTTATATTATGGCCCTTTCCCGAAAATTTACCCTTCACGGCCCGAGCAGCTTGTTAACTGCAAATATATTTCCTCCGATACTTTTAGATGAAAATAGAAGCTATGGACTAGGACTTCTCAATTTTTTTGGTTACAATACAATTGCAAATGTTCAACAAGGTGTCACAAGCGAGTTTTCAATTATGAAGAACACCATAATTGGAATTCCTACGGGAACCTACGATGCTGAAGCTATTTTTAATTATTTGGAAAATGCAATCGCAGAAATTGACAAATCGCAATCATTAAAGTTTAACATCAACCATAACACTGGGAGAGTGACTGTTCTAGCGTCTTTTGATATTGATGCAGCATATGGCGGCAATGTTATGCAACTATTGGGGTTTTCTAAGCGTATGTTAAAGGCAAACATCTTACATATATCCGATGTTCCAGCAAACATTTTCAACTATCATTCAATCAATGTAGAATGTAATTTGACTTCTTCCGATTCTTACGTAAATGGGACTCCATCGAACGTAATTTACTCATTTTGTCCAGATGTGGAAATAAATTATAGAATCAACCAAGCCATTTCTCCGATAATCTATTTAAACGTGAGTAAGAAGGTAATTGACTTTATAGAGGTTCGAGTAACGAACGAGAAAGGAGCTCTGCTAGATTTTCGAGGCGAAAACATTTCACTAATTCTTCATTTGATCGAAGTCTGATGGGATACATATTTACTCGTCAAGATCCACCTCATACAGTCAACAAACAGCCACCAACCAACAACCAGCACCATCGATCTATATCCCTTTCCAATCGAAGCGTTAAGATTCTTACTAACCTCGGCTTCACTGTGTACAAAAATGGACAACATTCTGACTTTACCTCCAATGGACGATAAAATTACTGGAATTCACGTTCTTCGTCATTCACCGTTTAATATGACTGATACAGGATATAATTCTGAAATCAGAATAGTCATTAACTCGCCCGAAGTGTATTTACCTCACTCAAGTTATATCACTTTAGAGGGAAAACTCGAATCGGATTTGTACGATGCAGATTTACAGATCATATCTAACGGACTCTGTCATATGTTTCAATCGATAACATATCTTTTGAATGGTACGGAAGTAGATTCAATCCGCAACGTTGGATTAGCATCTACTTTGAAAGGGTTGCTTTCATTTGAAACACACGAGTTGAATGCATTGGAAAACGCAGGGTTTGGAAACCCAAATGATAAGAATGTAGCCCTTCCGTCTGCTTTACTAAACACAAATACTCACAGATTTAACGTAATAATCCCATTGAAATATTTAATGGGCTTTTTTGAGGACCACAAAAACTTTATATTGGATATGCCTCAAGAACTTCTATTGGTTAGATCATCAAACGATCTGAATTGTCTGAAAGGCAAACCTTCTCACGCGAACCTCAAACTAAACTTAGATAAAATTTCGTGGGCTATGCCTCAGATTAAACTGTCTGATGAGGAAAGAGCTAAAATGTATTCTACTGTGCGTCAAAATGTGTCTATACCATTAGCGTTTCGGAGCTGGGAAATTCATGAATATCCATCATTGCCAACCACCAATAAATTAGTTTGGCCAATAAAAACGACAACAAGTTTGAACCGCCCGCGCTACGTGGCTGCATGTTTTTATGTTAATAAAAGAAATAAACTTGAGGTAAACAATGCTCTTCCCGACGCTGTCGAATTAAAAAGTTATCGATTGTTTTTAAATGATAAACAATATCCGTTTCAAGAGCCAAATGTGAACATAAAAAACGGTATTATATCAGAACTATACTTGAATTATTCTCAATTTCAACAAGCTTACTACCACAAGCATTATTCTTCACCATTGATGACTCGGGAAACATTTTCTAGATCACCCATCATTGTTTTTGATTGTTCTAAACAAGATGAGTCAGTTCGAGAGGCTGTAGATATACGTCTAGAAATAGAGACAGATGCCGATTTCCCCAATAATACCAGCTGTATCGTTCTAATTATACATGAAAAATTGTTAAGTTATAATCCTCTGAATAAAGATGTTATAAAACACTAATCTGTATTTTGAAAATAAATTTTTTTTTTAATTAACCGGTTTTTTTTTCTCAGTTTTTAAGACATCCGTTATTCAACAAGAGCAGTCGTGATGCAGTCCTCAAGCTACACCATCTCAGCTCTTCGAACAAAACCCCATAAATGCGTAGTGTGCAAAGTATCTTTTGCAAATATATTTACGTACAACCGACATCGGATTACGTATAGTCATAGAAGAATGATGCACCAGTCGTCTTCAAACCTTGTTAACGACAACATCATTGAAGACCCAGTGGAGACAAGACCTTGCGTCATTGTAAAAAATCCCACTGTTAGATCCTCTGTTATAACATCAGCGAATGATCAAATGGCTACGCCTCGACCCACCGGTAGCGCTAGATCTACACAAGTGAAACAGTGGCGAGATTTTCAACTACCCAACAATCTCGGATATATTTTAGTAACACAGGAAGATTCGGCAGTCGATATTTACATCCAAAATTTAAATAATGCCAAAAATATTGATATATTTTTACATTCGCTTAGCGAAAAAGTGCACAATATATTAAAAATGTACATTGACAAATGGATGTCGTTTAAAGTTAGTTTTTGGTTAGAATGTAAGTATCAAAAACCTGTTGGTAATAACCAAGAATTTTTATCAACTAATTTTAAAACAAAAAACATTATTATTCTCAATAGTCTAGGAGATGATGTGTATTATAGTTGTGTAAGGACATTGTTAAGAGAGATGGACGATTTTACAGCTCGTGGATCTGGTTGGACATTGTTTTCGATAGACGGTATTTTAATATCAATAACCAAATATCGACCATTAGGCATGATAGGTAGTTCTTGGGTCTCTCTACCAAACCAGGTAATTGCAAAAAAAGCTGTTATTAATGTTAAAAATGATGATGACTTATGTTTTAAATATGCCATACTTAGCCTTCTTGCTCATGAGGAAGGCAATCGTGATCTGCATAGAGTAAGCAAATATATTAATTTTAACCATAGATTAGATTTTAATATGTTAACATTTCCAGTGGACATTCGCCATATCCATACATTCGAAAAAGACAATAATGTTGGCGTGAATGTGTACGGTCTCTGTAAAAACAACATGGTTCATCCCTTGTACATTTCTAAACAACCAGCTAATATAAACCAAGAATTTGATTTATTATATATTACCAATGAACAGACAAGTCATTTCTGTGGAATTGTTAATCTAAGTAGGTTAGTTCGCTCTCAGCTAACTTCCAGCAGGGTTTCTTTTCTAATATGTAAGCGTTGTTTCAAATTGTTTGGTGCAAACTATCACTCAACTGATGGTAAAACTCCCGAGGAGAGACTTGAAGAACATAAATTATTTTGCAACAACTTTAAACCGGTTCGTTATGAATTTCCAAAATTTCCATTCGTCAAATTTGAAAAAGAACAACATAGAACAGAGGTTCCGTTTGTTGTATATGCTGATCTTGAAACTATGCTCCGTCCTTTGACAAGAGATGTAGTGCAGGAAAATAGCACAAAACCTTTGGTTGCTCATATACCTACATGTATTGGCCTTTATTTCAAGTCTCGTTACCCTCAGTTGCGTGAAAGTCAGCTATCTACATTTACTGGAGAAAATTGTATCGATCAATTTCTTGAGAAAGTACAGTCTATCTGTATTGATGTAGAAGCTATTTATAGTACTCGTATACCATGTAAGATGACGTTAGATGAAATCAGGAATCATGAAGCATCGATAGAGTGTGCTTTCTGTGAGAAACGGTTTAATCAATCTGATGTAGTTAAAGTAGCCGATCATGATCATTTAAATGGTAACTATCGATGGACTCTTTGTTCCCAATGTAATTTAAAAGTTAGAAAACCTCGCCATTTACCTATTTACTTTCATAATTTTAGCGCTTTCGATAGTCATTTTATTTTTAAAAAATTAAACAAATTTCCTGGGAAAATCGATATTATACCTCAAACGTCGGAAAAATATATCTCTATCATAAAACATTTTGAAAACTGTCGAATAGAAGCACGTTTCCTGGATTCATTTAGATTTCTCCCTGAAAGCCTAGGTTCCTTAACTAACAACTTGAACGAATTTCCTGAAATGAGACGAGTTTTTCCTGATCCCACGAAATGTAATATGTTATTACGGAAGGGAATTTATCCCTACTCCTATATAGACAAGTGGGACAGGCTGCAAGAAAAACAATTACCTAGCAAAGAATGTTTTTTCGACGAATTGAATGAGCGTAGTATATCAGAAGACGACTATCAACATGCTCAAACTGTTTGGAAAATGTTCAACATATCAAATTTGGAGGGCTACACCAATTTATATTTATCCAGCGATGTAATATTGCTAGCTGACATCTTTGAGCAATATAGAAGCTTAAGTATAAAAGAATATGGGCTCGATCCAGCTTGGAGTTTTACAAGTCCCGGATTCTTTTTTCAAGCCATGTTAAAAATGACCAAAATTGAATTACAACTGTTAACAGATATTTCCATGTTACAGTTTATAGAATCGGGAATTCGGGGAGGGATTACTATGGCTGTTAAACGATACGCCAAGGCAAATAATCCATATCTTGAATCTTATGATGCTAACATACCAAATTCATACATCCTGTATCAAGATGTGAATTCGCTCTATGCTTACGCAATGAGTAAATGTTTGCCATACAACGATTTTCGTTGGGTCGATGGTGATGTATCCAAATTTGATGTTACCAAAGTCCCCGATGACTCATCAATTGGCTACATTTTACAAGTAGACATGGATTATCCAAGCAGTTTGCACACGGCTCATCGCGACCTTCCATTTTTCCCTGAAACCAAAGTACCCCCCTGTTCACTTGCAGGTCATGACCCAAAACTATTGACCACATTAGAAAATAAATATAATTATATAGTTCACTATGGTAATTTAAAACAAGGCTTGAAAGAAGGAATTATTTTGAAAAAAGTTCATCGGGTACTACAGTTTAAACAAAAGCCGTGGTTAGCACAATATATCAATCATAACATAGAATTAAGGAAAAAAGCCACTTCGTCTTTTGCGAAAAACTATTACAAATTAGCATCAAACAGTGTTTTTGGGAAAACTATGCAAAATGTTAGAAACATGATGGATATTCGAATAGTAACATCCGATAACCAACTTATGAAATTAGCTAAAAAACCCAATTTTGTCGAACGCTACATTTATGAAAATAATTTAATAGCTGTGAGAATGGATAGGGAAAAAATTTTATTCAATCAACCCATTTATGTAGGTTTCGCCATTTTGGAGATATCTAAGCAGTGGTTTTACGAAATTTTCTATAAAGAACTAAAACCTTATTTTTCTTCCAATGGAAAGGCGCTCGAACTGATATACTGCGACACTGATTCATTTATTTGTCATTATTTCACTGATGATGTTTACAACGATTTAAAAAATCTGAACCATCTATTCGACTTGTCTGAGTATCCACAGAACCATCCCGCATTTTCCCTTCATAATCGTAAGGTGATGGGGAAACTTAAAGACGAAACATCGTCAGTTCCTATTAAAGAAATAGTGTGTTTAAGACCTAAGTTGTATTCATATTTATTAGCTGAGAGTAACAAAACGTTTGTGAGGGCTAAGGGTATTAAGAAATCATGTATTAATAATCATATATCATTTAAGGATTTATTTAATACATTGAATACAGGTAATGATTTAGTTGTAAATTTCCAAAATATTCAATCTAAGAAGCATAATGTATATACTTTCCATTATTCTAAGACTGCTTTGTCGTTTTACGAAGATAAGAGAATTTGGCTGGAGGATCACACTTCATTACCTTATGGTCACAAAGATGTACGTCTTAATGCAAACTTTGGACTTTGAATAAAGGTTATATATATATGGTGATATTGTGATTTATTTAATACTTTCACCATTATGGTTGTAAACTTTCAGGAAAAGTTTGTATGTAGGTATTGCATTACATTAGTCATAGTATAATAAATATGATGATCTACATTCGTTTTGGTTTATTCTATATTTTTCACATTTTCCCACGTGGCTTTTTCCCTTGGAAAACCTAGCCACTTAACAAGAACTTTATTCCCTTTTCGTTTGAGTATCTTTTCAACGAGGTATTGATCTGGATAGTTTGTTTTCTTCATTTCCTGTTCGTAGAACCGCCCCAAAATATCCTCTCCGTACACATCTTTTAAGTGATAAAATGGTATATTGTGTTCTAAACGAACGCGACTAACTATGAATTGCTCGTTGGAATAGTTGGCCAAATATCCTTTGTCAAAAATATTTTTCATCTTGGTAACACGCACACGATCTCCAACTTTGAATTTGGGTACTAGACGTCTACCTCGTTCTATAGGGGAGAAAAGTCTTTTTAAAATAACTTTTTCGTGTTTTTTTGTAACAGAAGCTGGTTTCATACCATGAGATCTATGGATTTTATTATTATACTGTTCCATTATATCGGGTATAATTTCAAGCCATCGTCTATGACCCCTATATGAGAATTCTTTCCACATTAGCCGTTTAATCGTCCGATTCAGGCGCTCAACTATAGAGGCCTTTTTATCCGACATAGTTGAATAAAAATTAATTCCTTTTCTTCTCATCAATGCGCGAAATTCTTTGGAATAGAATTCCCCTCCTTTGTCCGTTTGTATGTTGCGAGGTGTAATATGGCTACTTTTAAAAATGCTTTCAGTCGCAGATGCCACTTCAGATCCCATTTTAGTTTTAAGAGGTATAGCCCAACCTCGTTTGGATCCTGTGTCTATGCACATCAGTAAATACTTGTACCCTCTATCGGGGTATTCTGTTAGTTGAACCAAGTCGAGTTGCCATAGATCGTCTAGAACAGCTTTAATAACAACTCTTGAAGTAGGATAATTGCGTCTCTTTGATCTATATAATTCATCAACGAGAGCTCTTTTCAACTCACTCATGCTAGCAGTATAATAATGTGATGGGGAAAGGTGAATAAACAAGACTAAAGACAAAATAGAATAAGCCAACAATTTATATTGAAAGTAATTGACAAATTTTGCAATTGCAGTATTCTTCATCTTGAGCGTTAGAGGGTTGGGTGGGGGGAGGAGGTTGATCATCGAAAATTGAAACAGTAGCGGGGGGACTGAAGAATAGTGGTTTTTCTAGGCAGTTTTTTAAAATTGCATTGATCTTGTCATAATTTAAACGAAGATTTATGATCTCGCGGAAACTCAACAGTATAGAAGCTCCATATTGATCAACCCAAGGTAGTTTCTCCTGGATGATGACACATGGTGATTGACGCTTGATTGTTCTTCTTCTTTTTTTCCTGGTACTTTCCTCGTCCTTTTTTTGCTCCCGAGCTCCTGTATCCCTCTTAAGTTCATTTTGTTGCTGCGGATCTTGATAAAACGGGAAGTACTGGTGATTTGCCTATGCGTTGAAAATATTTGAAACTTCCATTTACCTTCGGATGCAGCTATTTTGAATGGTGCTTGATCATTGATGAGGTTGTCAAGTTTTAGATTGAAGTTTTCTTGCTCCACTAGATTCAGCCACTCCGCCGATGAAACGGTGATCTTGTGAATCCGACTATGAAACTCGAGGACCGCCGATCCTCCTTCAATGTGTATTATTTTCACGCATTTGGATTTTGAAAGAGGAACGCTCGTTTCCCACTGCATCTTGACTCAAACTGATATCAAAACTACCGAGTCTGGATTTAAGAAAAAATAATTTGCCATTGTCCTTGAAGTGGGGGGAGCATTAAAAACCGGTTATACCATATATTCACCATCTTTTTCTTCTTCTTCGGATACCATCAATGGAGGAGGAGTTGATCGACCATTAATAATATCTGATAAAATTTTCAAGTCTGCAGAGATTACATGTATACTCCACCAGAATTTACTACAGTTACAACAACATGGAGTGTCATAATCACCGTTTTTATCTTCTTTATATTCCCAACAATTGGATAGATGTCCTCTGTCAACTTCATAGGTGTCTAGTTCACGAATAGTATTTAAGATGATATCATGCCTTTTGATAATTCCCAAAAACAGTTTGACTCGTTTCACGCTGGAGAGTAAAGGATTGTCTTGTCGTAGGTTTTGAAGTTCAATATATTCCGGAGACGAAATTAAATTTTGATATGCTTCCATCGTTGAGGTTGGACTGGAACTAAACTTGTTTAGCTTATGTTGCCCCATTTTCAAATAGCTCTATAAAAACCCCTCTACCCTCATCATTTTTCCGTGCAATGCTTTCATTCTTTTTTGTGATCAAATATTGGAATAATATTAGGACTAGAATTGTAGCTAAGGATAGCACAGCTATCGATAATGATAAACCTGTCCATACGGTGGAAGAGAAAGAAGAATTACACCGTTCAATGCCAGCACAAATTTTAGAAGTAATATCATTTGTGTAAACTCTACATGCATTGTCTTGTTTAATGAGGGAATCTAGGATTAATGAGCAGAAGAATGTAAAATTAGGTCCTGGGAGAGCACTAAAACCCTCTATGAGACAGCTGGTCGGATGTGATGACATTGGCATGGTGTAAATTAATGAGTAAATTTTGGGTGTATTATTCCTTTTTAGTCTATAGGTTAACATGAATATCAATTAGATACCTATGTAATTCAACTCCTTTTCTTCTCATGATAAACGCTCGCGTATTAAACTGCGCTTTTTTATGTGAATATTAATCAGAAGTCGTCTCGTCGGTCGAGTGTAGACCTTGACATTCAAAAGTGCAACGAACTTTACGTAACCAGCCGCATGCTATCTTACCCCCCCTTTCCACTCACCGTCAATCGACGTTATCCGGATTCTGCAACAAACCTGACCCCCGCATGATCCATACCTCTTCCCCCTCACCCACCACAATGACCAGATTACGTCACTCCACCCGCACCCTGCCCTACACACATCAACATCCCCCCTTCAATTGGGCGTACCTAAATTTCCACCACTCTTGCAAATTACTTTTTGATTGGATCCCCACTCTCTCCCACTCTCTTTTAACACCGCCCTTCTCAAACCACCACCTCACCCCTCATCATAGCTTCCACCCCCCGCATCGTCAAGTGACGTCAACCAAATTCAGCACAACCCTCGACCCCCCGCTCACCCCTCTGCTGAAACCAACTCCCCAACCCCCTCTGATCTCATCCACTTCACCTCTCGCCTTCCCTACCACTCCCCGCATGGTCCTTACTACCCCCTTCACCATCCTCGCTGTGACGTCAGTGCGCCAGAATCATAGAAATCACACTACTAACACCTCGAGTCGATATGAAGTCTACTTTTTTTCGTTTTCACGAAGTATTTGAGTCGACAATTGCTCTTCTTGAAGGTCCATTCGAACTCAAATAAACACCTCGAGTCGATATGGAGTCAACTTTTTTCGTTTTCACGAAGTATTTGAGTCGACAATTGCTCTTCTTGAAGGTCCATTTGAACTCAAATAAACACCTCGAGTCGATATGAAGTCTACTTTTTTTCGTTTTCACGAAGTATTTGAGTCGACAATTGCTCTTCTTGAAGGTCCATTCGAACTCGAAGAAACGCCTCGAGTCGATATGAAGTCAACTTTTTTTCGTTTTCACGAAGTATTTGATCCGACAATTGCTCTTCTTGAAGGTCCATTCGAACTCAAATGAACACCTCGAGTCGATATGAAGTCAACTTTTTTTCGTTTTCACGAAGTATTTGATTCGAGAATTGCTCTTCTTGAAGGTCCATTCGAACTCAAATGAACACCTCGAGTCGATATGAAGTCAACTTTTTTCCGTTTTCACGAAGTATTTGAGTCGAGAATTGCTCTTCTTGAAGGTCCATTCGAACTCAAATGAACACCTCGAGTCGATATGAAGTCAACTTTTTTTCGTTTTCACGAAGTATTTGATTCGAGGATTGCTCTTCTTGAAGGTCCATTCGAATTCGAAGAAACGCCTCGAGTCGATATGAAGTCAACTTTTATTCGTTTTCACGAAGTATTTGAGTCGACAATTGCTCTTCTTGAAGGTCCATTCGAACTCAAAGAAACGCCTCGAGTCGATATGAAGTCAACTTTTTTTCGTTTTCACGAAGTATTTGAGTCGACAATTGCTCTTCTTGAAGGTCCATTTGAACTCAAATAAACACCTCGAGTCGATATGAAGTCTACTTTTTTTCGTTTTCACGAAGTATTTGAGTCGACAATTGCTCTTCTTGAAGGTCCATTCGAACTCAAATAAACACCTCGAGTCGATATGGAGTCAACTTTTTTCGTTTTCACGAAGTATTTGATCCGACAATTGCTCTTCTTGAAGGTCCATTCGAACTCAAATGAACACCTCGAGTCGATATGAAGTCAACTTTTTTTCGTTTTCACGAAGTATTTGATTCGAGAATTGCTCTTCTTGAAGGTCCATTCGAACTCAAATGAACACCTCGAGTCGATATGAAGTCAACTTTTTTCCGTTTTCACGAAGTATTTGAGTCGAGAATTGCTCTTCTTGAAGGTCCATTCGAATTCGAAGAAACGCCTCGAGTCGATATGAAGTCAACTTTTTTTCGTTGTCTCGAAGTATTTGAGTCGACAATTGCTCTTCTTGAAGGTCCATTCGAACTCGAAGAAACGCCTCGAGTCGATATGAAGTCAACTTTTTTTCGTTTTCACGAAGTATTTGAGTCGACAAATGCTCTTCTTGAAGGTCCATTTGAACTCAAATAAACACCTCGAGTCGATATGAAGTCTACTTTTTTTCGTTTTCACGAAGTATTTGAGTCGACAATTGCTCTTCTTGAAGGTCCATTCGAACTCGAAGAAACGCCTCGAGTCGATATGAAGTCAACTTTTTTTCGTTTTCACGAAGTATTTGATCCGACAATTGCTCTTCTTGAAGGTCCATTCGAACTCAAATGAACACCTCGAGTCAATATGAAGTCAACTTTTTTTCGTTTTCACGAAGTATTTGATTCGAGAATTGCTCTTCTTGAAGGTCCATTCGAACTCAAATGAACACCTCGAGTCGATATGAAGTCAACTTTTTTCCGTTTTCACGATGTATTTGAGTCGAGAATTGCTCTTCTTGAAGGTCCATTCGAATTCGAAGAAACGCCTCGAGTCGACATGAAGTCAACTTTTTTTCGTTGTCTCGAAGTATTTGAGTCGACAATTGCTCTTCTTGAAGGTCCATTCGAACTCAAATAAACACCTCGAGTCGATATGAAGTCAACTTTTTTTCGTTTTCACAAGTATTTGAGTCGACAATTGCTCTTCTTGAAGGTCCATTCGAACTCGAAGAAACGCCTCGTGTCGATATGAAGTCAACTTTTTTTCGTTTTCACGAAGTATTTGAGTCGACAAATGCTCTTCTTGAAGGTCCATTCGAACTCAAATAATCACCTCGAGTCGATATGAAGTCAACTTTTTTTCGTTTTCACGAAGTATTTGAGTCGACAATTGCTCTTCTTGAAGGTCCATTCGAACTCGAAGAAACACCTCGAGTCAATATGAAGTCAACTTTTTTTCGTTGTCTCGAAGTATTTGAGTCGACAATTGCTCTTCTTGAAGGTCCATTCGAACTCAAATAAACACCTCGAGTCGATATGGAGTCAACTTTTTTTCGTTGTCTCGAAGTATTTGAGTCGACAATTGCTCTTCTTGAAGGTCCATTCGAACTCAAATAAACACCTCGAGTCGATATGAAGTCAACTTTTTTTCGTTTTCACGAAGTATTTGAGTCGACAATTGCTCTTCTTGAAGGTCCATTCGAACTCGAAGAAACGCCTCGAGTCGATATGAAGTCAACTTTTTTTCATTTTCACGAAGTATTTGAGTCGACAAATGCTCTTCTTGAAGGTCCATTCGAACTCAAATAATCACCTCGAGTCGATATGAAGTCAACTTTTTTTCGTTTTCACGAAGTATTTGAGTCGACAATTGCTCTTCTTGAAGGTCCATTCGAACTCAAATAAACACGTCGAGTCGATATGAAGTCAACTTTTTTTCGTTTTCACGAAGTATTTGAGTCGACAATTGCTCTTCATGAAGGTCCATTCGAACTCAAATAAACACCTCAAGTCGATATGGAGTCAACTTCTTTTCGTTTTCACGAAGTATTTGAGTCGACAATTGCTCTTCTTGAAGGTCCATTCGAACTCAAATAAACGCCTCGAGTCGATATGAAGTCTACTTTTTTTCGTTTTCACGAAGTATTTGAGTCGCCAATTGCTCTTCTTGAAGGTCCATTCGAACTCGAAGAAACACCTCGAGTCGATATGAAGTCAACTTTTTTTCGCTTTCACGAAGTATTTGAGTCGACAATTGCTCTTCTTGAAGGTCCATTCGAACTCAAAGAAACGCCTCGAGTCGATATGAAGTCAACTTTTTTTCGTTTTCAAGAAGTATTTGAGTCGACAATTGCTCTTCTTGAAGGTCCATTCGAACTCAAATGAACACCTCGAGTCGATATGAAGTCAACTTTTTTTCGTTTTCACGAAGTATTTGATTCGAGAATTGCTCTTCTTGAAGGTCCATTCGAACTCAAATAAACACCTCGAGTCGATATGAAGTCTACTTTTTTTCGTTTTCACGAAGTATTTGAGTCGACAATTGCTCTTCTTGAAGGTCCATTCGAACTCGAAGAAACACCTCGAGTCAATATGAAGTCAACTTTTTTTCGTTGTCTCGAAGTATTTGAGTCGACAATTGCTCTTCTTGAAGGTCCATTCGAACTCAAATAAACACCTCGAGTTGATATGGAGTCAACTTTTTTTCGTTGTCTCGAAGTATTTGAGTCGACAATTGCTCTTCTTGAAGGTCCATTCGAACTCAAATAAACACCTCGAGTCGATATGAAGTCAACTTTTTTTCGTTTTCACGAAGTATTTGAGTCGACAATTGCTCTTCTTGAAGGTCCATTCGAACTCAAATGAACACCTCGAGTCGATATGAAGTCAACTTTTTTTCGTTGTCTCGAAGTATTTGAGTCGACAATTGCTCTTCTTGAAGGTCCATTCGAACTCAAATAAACACCTCGAGTTGATATGGAGTCAACTTTTTTTCGTTGTCTCGAAGTATTTGAGTCGACAATTGCTCTTCTTGAAGGTCCATTCGAACTCAAATAAACACCTCGAGTCGATATGAAGTCAACTTTTTTTCGTTTTCACGAAGTATTTGAGTCGACAATTGCTCTTCTTGAAGGTCCATTCGAACTCAAATGAACCCCTCGAGTCGATATGAAGTCAACTTTTTTCCGTTTTCACGAAGTATTTGAGTCGAGAATTGCTCTTCTTGAAGGTCCATTCGAATTCGAAGAAACGCCTCGAGTCGATATGAAGTCAACTTTTTTTCGTTTCCACGAAGTATTTGAGTCGACAATTGCTCTTCTTGAAGGTCCATTCGAACTCAAAGAAACGCCTCGAGTCGATATGAAGTCCACTTTTTTTCGTTTTATAGAAGTATTTGAGTCGACAATTGCTCTTCTTGAAGGTCCATTCGAACTCAAAGAAACGCCTCGAGTCGATATGAAGTCAACTTTTTTTCGTTTTCATGAAGTATTTGAGTCGACAATTGCTCTTCATGAAGGTCCATTCGAACTCAAATAAACACCTCAAGTCGATATGAAGTCAACTTTTTTTCGTTTTCACGAAGTATTTGAGTCGACAATTGCTCTTCTTGAAGGTACATTCGAACTCAAATAAACACCTCGAGTCGATATGGAGTCAACTTTTTCCGTTTTCACGAAGTATTTGAGTCGACAATTGCTCTTCTTGAAGGTCCATTTCAACTCAAATAAACACCTCGAGTCGATATGAAGTCTACTTTTTTTCGTTTTCACGAAGTATTTGAGTCGACAATTGCTCTTCTTGAAGGTACATTCGAACTCGAAGAAACGCCTCGAGTCGATATGAAGTCAACTTTTTTTCGTTTTCACGAAATATTTGATCCGACAATTGCTCTTCTTGAAGGTCCATTCGAACTCTAAGAAACGCCTCGAGTCGATATGAAGTCAACTTTTTTTCGTTTTCACGAAGTATTTGATCCGACAATTGCTCTTCTTGAAGGTCCATTCGAACTCAAATGAACACCTCGAGTCGATATGAAGTCAACTTTTTTTCGTTTTCACGAAGTATTTGATTCGAGAATTGCTCTTCTTGAAGGTCCATTCGAACTCAAATGAAGACCTCGAGTCGATATGAAGTCAACTTTTTTCCGTTTTCACGAAGTATTTGAATCGAGAATTGCTCTTCTTGAAGGTCCATTCGAATTCGAAGAAACGCCTCGAGTCGATATGAAGTCAACTTTTTTTCGTTGTCTCGAAGTATTTGAGTCGACAATTGCTCTTCTTGAAGTTCCATTCGAACTCAAATAAACACCTCGAGTCGATATGAAGTCAACTTTTTTTCGTTTTCACGAAGTATTTGAGTCGACAATTGCTCTTCTTGAAGGTCCATTCGAACTCGAAGAAACGCCTCGAGTCGATATGAAGTCAACTTTTTTTCGTTTTCACGAAGTATGTATTTGAGTCGACAAATGCTCTTCTTGAAGGTCCATTCGAACTCAAATAATCACCTCGAGTCGATATGAAGTCAACTTTTTTTCGTTTTCACGAAGTATTTGAGTCGACAATTGCTCTTCTTGAAGGTACATTCGAACTCAAATAAACACCTCGAGTCGATATGGAGTCAACTTTTTTCGTTTTCACGAAGTATTTGAGTCGACAATTGCTCTTCTTGAAGGTCCATTCGAACTCAAATAAACACCTCGAGTCGATATGAAGTCTACTTTTTTTCGTTTTCACGAAGTATTTGAGTCGACAATTGCTCTTCTTGAAGGTCCATTCGAACTCGAAGAAACGCCTCGAGTCGATATGAAGTCAACTTTTTTTCGTTTTCACGAAGTATTTGATCCGACAATTGCTCTTCTTGAAGGTCCATTCGAACTCAAATGAACCCCTCGAGTCGATATGAAGTCAACTTTTTTCCGTTTTCACGAAGTATTTGAGTCGAGAATTGCTCTTCTTGAAGGTCCATTCGAATTCGAAGAAACGCCTCGAGTCGATATGAAGTCAACTTTTTTTCGTTTCCACGAAGTATTTGAGTCGACAATTGCTCTTCTTGAAGGTCCATTCGAACTCAAAGAAACGCCTCGAGTCGATATGAAGTCCACTTTTTTTCGTTTTATAGAAGTATTTGAGTCGACAATTGCTCTTCTTGAAGGTCCATTCGAACTCAAAGAAACGCCTCGAGTCGATATGAAGTCAACTTTTTTTCGTTTTCATGAAGTATTTGAGTCGACAATTGCTCTTCATGAAGGTCCATTCGAACTCAAATAAACACCTCAAGTCGATATGAAGTCAACTTTTTTTCGTTTTCACGAAGTATTTGAGTCGACAATTGCTCTTCTTGAAGGTACATTCGAACTCAAATAAACACCTCGAGTCGATATGGAGTCAACTTTTTCCGTTTTCACGAAGTATTTGAGTCGACAATTGCTCTTCTTGAAGGTCCATTTCAACTCAAATAAACACCTCGAGTCGATATGAAGTCTACTTTTTTTCGTTTTCACGAAGTATTTGAGTCGACAATTGCTCTTCTTGAAGGTACATTCGAACTCGAAGAAACGCCTCGAGTCGATATGAAGTCAACTTTTTTTCGTTTTCACGAAATATTTGATCCGACAATTGCTCTTCTTGAAGGTCCATTCGAACTCTAAGAAACGCCTCGAGTCGATATGAAGTCAACTTTTTTTCGTTTTCACGAAGTATTTGATCCGACAATTGCTCTTCTTGAAGGTCCATTCGAACTCAAATGAACACCTCGAGTCGATATGAAGTCAACTTTTTTTCGTTTTCACGAAGTATTTGATTCGAGAATTGCTCTTCTTGAAGGTCCATTCGAACTCAAATGAAGACCTCGAGTCGATATGAAGTCAACTTTTTTCCGTTTTCACGAAGTATTTGAATCGAGAATTGCTCTTCTTGAAGGTCCATTCGAATTCGAAGAAACGCCTCGAGTCGATATGAAGTCAACTTTTTTTCGTTGTCTCGAAGTATTTGAGTCGACAATTGCTCTTCTTGAAGTTCCATTCGAACTCAAATAAACACCTCGAGTCGATATGAAGTCAACTTTTTTTCGTTTTCACGAAGTATTTGAGTCGACAATTGCTCTTCTTGAAGGTCCATTCGAACTCGAAGAAACGCCTCGAGTCGATATGAAGTCAACTTTTTTTCGTTTTCACGAAGTATGTATTTGAGTCGACAAATGCTCTTCTTGAAGGTCCATTCGAACTCAAATAATCACCTCGAGTCGATATGAAGTCAACTTTTTTTCGTTTTCACGAAGTATTTGAGTCGACAATTGCTCTTCTTGAAGGTACATTCGAACTCAAATAAACACCTCGAGTCGATATGGAGTCAACTTTTTTCGTTTTCACGAAGTATTTGAGTCGACAATTGCTCTTCTTGAAGGTCCATTCGAACTCAAATAAACACCTCGAGTCGATATGAAGTCTACTTTTTTTCGTTTTCACGAAGTATTTGAGTCGACAATTGCTCTTCTTGAAGGTCCATTCGAACTCGAAGAAACGCCTCGAGTCGATATGAAGTCAACTTTTTTTCGTTTTCACGAAGTATTTGATCCGACAATTGCTCTTCTTGAAGGTCCATTCGAACTCAAATGAACACCTCGAGTCGATATGAAGTCAACTTTTTTTCGTTTTCACGAAGTATTTGATTCGAGAATTGCTCTTCTTGAAGGTCCATTCGAACTCAAATAAACACCTCGAGTCGATATGAAGTCTACTTTTTTTCGTTTTCACGAAGTATTTGAGTCGACAATTGCTCTTCTTGAAGGTCCATTCGAACTCAAATGAACACCTCGAGTCGATATGAAGTCAACTTTTTTCCGTTTTCACGAAGTATTTGATTCGAGAATTGCTCTTCTTGAAGGTCCATTCGAACTCGAAGAAACGCCTCGAGTCGATATGAAGTCAACTTTTTTTCGTTTTCACGAAGTATGTATTTGAGTCGACAAATGCTCTTCCTGGAGGTCCATTCGAACTCAAATAATCACCTCGAGTCGATATGACGTCAACTTTTTTTCGTTTTCACGAAGTATTTGAGTCGACAATTGCTCTTCTTGAAGGTACATTCGAACTCAAATAAACACCTCGAGTCGATATGGAGTCAACTTTTTTCGTTTTCACGAAGTATTTGAGTCGACAATTGCTCTTCTTGAAGGTCCATTCGAACTCAAATAAACACCTCGAGTCGATATGAAGTCTACTTTTTTTCGTTTTCACGAAGTATTTGAGTCGACAATTGCTCTTCTTGAAGGTCCATTCGAACTCGGAGAAACGCCTCGAGTCGATATGAAGTCAACTTTTTTTCGTTTTCACGAAGTATTTGATCCGACAATTGCTCTTCTTGAAGGTCCATTCGAACTCAAATGAACACCTCGAGTCGATATGGAGTCAACTTTTTTTCGTTTTCACGAAGTATTTGATTCGAGAATTGCTCTTCTTGAAGGTCCATTCGAACTCAAATAAACACCTCGAGTCGATATGAAGTCTACTTTTTTTCGTTTTCACGAAGTATTTGAGTCGACAATTGCTCTTCTTGAAGGTCCATTCGAACTCAAATGAACACCTCGAGTCGATACGAAGTCAACTTTTTTCCGTTTTCACGAAGTATTTGATTCGAGAATTGCTCTTCTTGAAGGTCCATTCGAACTCAAATAAACACCTCGAGTCGATATGAAGTCTACTTTTTTTCGTTTTCACGAAGTATTTGAGTCGACAATTGCTCTTCTTGAAGGTCCATTCGAACTCGAAGAAACACCTCGAGTCAATATGAAGTCAACTTTTTTTCGTTGTCTCGAAGTATTTGAGTCGACAATTGCTCTTCTTGAAGGTCCATTCGAACTCAAATAAACACCTCAAGTCGATATGGAGTCAACTTTTTTTCGTTGTCTCGAAGTATTTGAGTCGACAATTGCTCTTCTTGAAGGTCCATTCGAACTCAAATAAACACCTCGAGTCGATATGAAGTCAACTTTTTTTCGTTTTCACGAAGTATTTGAGTCGACAATTGCTCTTCTTGAAGGTCCATTCGAACTCGAAGAAACGCCTCGAGTCGATATGAAGTCAAATTTTTTTCGTTTTCACGAAGTATTTGAGTCGACAAATGCTCTTCTTGAAGGTCCATTCGAACTCAAATAATCACCTCGAGTCGATATGTAGTCAACTTTTTTTCGTTTTCACGAAGTATTTGAGTCGACAATTGCTCTTCATGAAAGTCCATTCGAACTCAAATAAACACCTCGAGTCGATATGAAGTCTACTTTTCTTTCGTTTTCACGAAGTATTTGAGTCGACAATTGCTCTTCTTGAAGGTCCATTCGAACTCAAATAAACACGTCGAGTCGATATGAAGTCAACTTTTTTTCGTTTTCACGAAGTATTTGAGTCGACAATTGCTCTTCATGAAGGTCCATTCGAACTCAAATAAACACCTCAAGTCGATATGAAGTCAACTTTTTTTCGTTTTCACGAAGTATTTGAGTCGACAATTGCTCTTCTTGAAGGTACATTCGAACTCAAATAAACACCTCGAGTCGATATGGAGTCAACTTTTTTCGTTTTCACGAAGTATTTGAGTCGACAATTGCTCTTCTTGAAGGTCCATTTGAACTCAAATAAACACCTCGAGTCGATATGAAGTCTACTTTTTTTCGTTTTCACGAAATATTTGAGTCGACAATTGCTCTTCTTGAAGGTCCATTCGAACTCGAAGAAACGCCTCGAGTCGATATGAAGTCAACTTTTTTTCGTTTTCACGAAGTATTTGATCCGACAATTGCTCTTCTTGAAGGTCCATTCGAACTCAAATGAACACCTCGAGTCGATATGAAGTCAACTTTTTTTCGTTTTCACGAAGTATTTGATTCGAGGATTGCTCTTCTTGAAGGTCCATTCGAACTCAAATAAACACCTCGAGTCGATATGAAGTCTACTTTTTTTCGTTTTCACGAAGTATTTGAGTCGACAATTGCTCTTCTTGAAGGTCCATTCGAACTCAAATGAACACCTCGAGTCGATATGAAGTCAACTTTTTTTCGTTTTTACGAAGTATTTGAGTCGACAACTGCTCTTCTTGAAGGTCCATTCGAACTCAAATAAACACCTCGAGTCGATATGGAGTCCACTTTTTTTCGTTTTCACGAAGTATTTGAGTTGACAATTGCTCTTCTTGAAGGTCCATTCGAACTCAAATAAACACCTCGAGTCGATATGAAGAGAACTTTTTTTTCGTTTTCACGAAGTATTTGAGTCGACAATTGCTCTTCTTGAAGGTCCATTCGAACTCAAATAAACACCTCGAGTCGATATGAAGTCAACTTTTTTTCGTCTTCACGAAGTAGTTGAGTCGACAACTGCTCTTCTTGAAGGTCCATTCGAACTCAAATAAACACCTCGAGTCGATATGGAGTCCACTTTTTTTCGTTTTCACGAAGTATTTGAGTTGACAATTGCTCTTCTTGAAGGTCCATTCGAACTCAAATAAACACCTCGAGTCGATATGAAGAGAACTTTTTTTTCGTTTTCACGAAGTATTTGAGTCGACAATTGCTCTTCTTGAAGGTACATTCGAACTCAAATAAACCCCTCGAGTCGAAGTCAACTATGAAGTCAACTTTTTTTCGCTTTCACGAAGTATTTGAGTCGACAATTGCTCTTCTTGAAGGTCCATTCGAACTCAAATGAACTCTGCAAATTCTTGACACAACGGTTCATTATCTTCTTTGTACCGATCACCCTTCTGTCTAGATCACTAGGTCTAAATGTCTAGATCCTAAATGTTAGATTAATTATTATTATCAATTATTACTAATTAGTAACAATTTTATCAAGTACCTAGTGAAAATTATTATAATTTATTGTTAGGTATTAATAATTTGTATGTATTATTAAAAATTATTATTATTAATTATGATTAATTTATACGATATAATTCTGGGGTTTTAAATACTACGTCGGTAATAATTTTTTTATAAAAGAAGTACCTACCAACAAACATTCGAAATTACCTTCATTTCCGTAGCAATTGCCGTTCAATTTCGTAATTTTAACTCAACGCTAACTGTGCAAAGTGCCGTGGACCTTCTTGAAGGTCCATTCGAACTCAAATAAACACCTCGAGTCGATATGAAGTCAACTTTTTTTCGTTTTCACGAAGTATTTGAGTCGACAATTGCTCTTCTTGTAGGTCCATTCGAACTCAAATAAACTCTGCAAATTCTTGACACAACGGTTCATTATCTTCTTTGTACCGATCACCCTTCTGTCTAGATCACTAGGTCTAAATGTCTAGATCCTAAATGTTAGATTAATTATTATTATCAATTATTACTAATTATTAACAATTTTATCAAGTACCTAGTGAAAATTATTATAATTTATTGTTAGGTATTAATAATTTGTATTTATTATTAAAAATTATTATTATTAATTATGATTAATTTATACGATATAATTCTGGGGTTTTTAATACTACGTCGGTAATAATTTTTCTACAAAAGAAGTACCTACCAACAAACATTCGAAATTACCTTCATTTCCGTAGCAATTTCCGTTCAATTTCGTAATTTTAACTGAACGCTAACTTTGCAAAGTGCCGCGGACGGCGTACGGCGTAGGGCGGATGGACGTATTTTGGTTTATTATCTTCGATAATGAACCATTGGAATCGCCCAAAGAAAAAAACTCTGCAAATTCTTGACACAACGGTTTACTATCTTCCTTGTGCAGATCACCCTTCTGTCTATACCAGACTGTATTGCAAATCGGCACCATACCATATTCTCACCGTACTCATACCATATCATACGAATTTCTTTCCTATCATACCATACTGTATTATACCAAATCATAAATACAATAATATACCATACCATACTCATACCATGTCATACAAACCGAGTGAATATTGAAATGTCATCTATTTCTGACCTATATTTAAAATTTTAAGTATCTAGCTCATCGTCAACATTTAATTTGTTTAAACAAATAGGTATTATTTAAAGAATTTTACGGACAAGAAACCGAGTGAATATTGCATTGTGATCCAGTTCTGACCTATTTTTAAAATTTCAAGTCCATAGCTCATCATCAAAATTTAATTTGTATTATTACAAAAAGGTATTATTTAAACAATTTTACAGATGAGAAACCGAGTGAATATTGCAATGTGGTCTATCCCCGACTCACGGTTAAAATTTCTAGACTGTAGTTTACCGGGAAGATGTAAAAAGGTAGTTTTATTCTGGGCGTCTGGTGGTTGGGTCACATAACGACCGTTTTCGACGCGAAAGTTTAGTGTTTTTCCTAAAACTTTGCGCGGTCACTGTGAACGAACGGCTGGTCGCACAAAAATCCAATTGGTCTTAAAAGATTCGTAATTTTTCAGGTCATTCGAAGGTGAACTAAAATTTACACGGTTCAGTTAAATATTTGGAGATAAGACATCGTCGAAATTTTAAATTTCGTTTTGAATCCCTTCCCCTTGACCTAGGGTTATGAAAAGTTTCGAGGATCATTGTGGGGCTGGTCCAAGCCCAGAAACCAAATTTTGTAATTTTAGCTCAACGCTAACTGGGCAAAACGGCGTGGACGGCGGACGGCGGACGGCGGACGGCGTACGGGGGACGGCGTACGGCGTACGGCGGACGGACGGATTTTTTTTTATTCGATTTTCTGAATCTACGTATCTTGAAACGTAAACCAACAAATTTTGAGGGGGGGTTAAAAAAATTTTTTCTTTGGGCGATTCCAATGGTTCATTATCGAAGATAATAAACCAAAAATTTTAACCCCCCTCAAAATTTGTTGGTTTACGTTTCAAGATTACGTCCGCGGCACTTTGCCCAGTTAGCGTTGAGTTGAAATTACGAAATTTGTTTTCTGGGTTTGGACCAGCCCCACAATGATCCTCGAAACTTTTCATAACGCTAGGTCAAGGGGTAGGGGTTCAAAACGAATTTTGAAATGTTGAAAATTTCATATCTCGAAAAATTCCCATCAAACGGTATGTTTTTTAATTCATATTTAGATAGAGTTTATCCCTAAGAATTTTTTAAGACCACCCGCAGCTTTGTACGACCAGCCGTTCGTTCACAATGACGGATCAAAGGTTGAGCCTGGCTCAAAGGTTGGTCAATTTTCCTAATAATGTAGCCATCATCTGGTTTTAGTGATGTCGAGTTTTCTGTTCTGAAATACGTTTCGTGCTGCGGAAATTAAGGTAATTTCGAATTTTTGTTGGTAGGTACTTCTTTTATTGAAAAATTATTACCGACGTAGTATTAAAAACCTCAGAATTATATGGTATTAATTAATCATAATTAATAATAATAATTATTAATAATAAATACAAATGATTTATACCTAACAATAAATTATAATAATTTTCACTAGGTAATTGATAAAATTATCAATAATTAGTGATAATTCATAATAATAATTAATCTAACATTTAGGATCTAGACATTTAGACCTAATGATCTAAACAGAAGGGTGATCTGTACAAAGAAGATAATGAACCGTTGTGTCAAGAATTTGCAGAGTTTTTTTTTTATTCGATTTTCTGAATCTACGTATCTTGAAACGTAAACCAACAAATTTTGAGGGGGGTTGAAAAAAAGTTTTCTTTGGGCGATTCCAATGGTTCATTATCGAAGATAGGTAATAAACCAAAATCTATAAACCGGTATTACTCGGAAAAAAAGGAGACAAAATGTCTTATAAATCCAGTAAAATTAAGACATTTTACATAAAACCAGTTATTTCTTCGGAAATTCGCTCTTGTAGTCTTGCTGCATGACTGTGGAGTTTTTTACCATGGCGTTCGTCATGAAAATGGCTAAATACTGCCTGATCTGAATTTTTCGAGATATGAGGTTTTCTGAAATGTTCTGTGTTGTAAAACTGATCCCCCCAAAATAAGGCAAAAGATGCCAATCAGTTATGGCATTATATCTGGAACAACTGCTGCCAGGACAAATTAAGAAGTAAGACCTTTTTCATTATACACTCTTCACTTACTAATAATCAAAGAAATTAATTTATCACACTACTATTGCTTTAACTAAATGATGTATTATGTTACTTCTGTCCAGCAGGAAGAGTGGGCCAGTAGGCCAATGCTGGGACGATAAATAAAAAGATATTCAATCAATCAATCCACCTCCCTCTCCTTCTCCTCACGGCGGGACCGTTATTGATAGGGGGGGGGGGTACTGAGCGGATCGCTACTGAAGGGAGCGTTATGGAAAAGAGCAGTGCGGATTCCGTACTACAGAAGGGAGCACAACTGAGGGGAGTTAGCGGAGGGAAACATTAAGGAAGAGGGCGTTATGGATGGGAGATCCACCTCCCCTCCTTCTCATTACTGGTGGAAAAGTTACGACGGGAGGGGGAGGCAGTATTGAGGGGAGCGTCATATTTCCTCCTTTACACAGATTCCACTCCTCCTTCTTTACACAGATTCCGTTCCTCTTTCTTTAAATAGATCACTCCCTCTCGCCCCCTTCCCCCTCCTAGTTCACCAGCTAATCACACAATTGCTCTACAGAGACTTTTGAAGTGCTCCAACTTGGAGCCGTCATTGTGAACGAACGGCTGGTCGCACAAAGCTGTGGATGGTCTTCAAAAATTCTAAAAAATTAACTCTATCTAACTATGAAATAAACAATACACCGTTTCAACTGAATTTTCCGAGTTTTGAAATTTTCAAAATTTCAAAATTCGTTTTGAACCCCTTCCCCTTGACCTAGGGTTATGAAAAGTTTCGAGGATCATTGTGGGGCTGGTCGGAACCCGTAAAAAAATTGTAGCTCAACGCTAACTGGGCAAAGGGCCGCGGACGGCGTAGGGCGAACGGACGGATTTTTTGTATTCGATTTTCTGAATCTACGTACGTATTTTGAAACGTAAACAAACACATTTTTAGAGGGAGGGGGGGGGTAAAAAGTCTTTCTTTTTCTTCGGTCGATTCCAATGGTTCATTATCGAAGATAATAAACCAAAAGTCGATCTGTTTCTTTCTTCCCTCTACTTCGCGTTCATTACCGAGAATATTCTCTCGGTGAACGTCGAAGTGTCGGAAAGAGACAAAGAGACAAACAAAAGCTGATAATCTTTGTCAACTCATAGAAGGACCCTTCCTTGAGAAAGTATTGCCACTTTTTGGCAAGAGTCAATTTTTTTTAGGCCTATTTTTCCAACCCGTCAAAAAAGTCTTAGAGGGCGTCTTCGTTTATCTGGAGTCCCTACAAACCCCGATGGAGCCAAATGCGCCCGATGATGAGAAAAAAGTATTTTAGCGTACTTTTTTCACTTCAGAAAGTACAAAGTACAAATCATCAAAAAGAAGTACAATACTTCTAAAAAAAAAAGTACGGTTGGCAACCCTACAACTACAGTATCTACCACCGCCTGATGTGGGCACTCTCCCCGGACCTTGGCACGATGCCCTCTCTCGGTTAATTAATTATATTGACAACGAAGACACGTTTGACTTGGAACACCCACATGGCGTTTTACTGGATGATTAAATAGCCCACAATTGACAGGGATGAATTCGAATAGGACCTCGGGGCGACACCCGGCGAACTGTGGATCACAGGGCAGGTCACCCGAGGGGGTATTCGGGAGTTCGCTTTGCAATATTAACGTCACCCCATCGACCCCGTCCGATCCTTCTGGGACCATCCAACGCAATAATGCAAACGTCCGTTCCTTAACCTTCTCATCATTGTTGCAGCAGGTTCGGCCGCCGACCTCCCCCGAAATCAGTGGCGCATACACGAGCGTTTACCGCCGCCAGGTCCTTCGTTGGCCTCGATAACGAGATTCGTGGGGGGAATTCGAGCGTTCGGGGGCTGTCGTAAACGCGATTCAAGATCCGGATGGGGCGATCATCTATATAACTAAATTTAGAGACGATTTTCGTGTTCCTTGGGTGTTTTCGAAAAATTTCACTACAGTTATTCGTTTCTCGTGAAATAGAGTTGAACCACGCCGATTTTGAATTTGGTGTCTGTCTGTTTGTCTGTTTGTCCTTCAATCACGCAAAAAAGGCTCAATGGATCGAACCCTTCTCCCGTATTTAAATGTTTTTGTGACCGGGGAAGGACATAGGGGGGTTCACTTCCGGATCCGATGCATAGGAGTGGGGTTTTATAGGGAAGTCGAATTATAAACATTTTATATCTCGAAAACGGCTCAATGGATCGAACTTTTCTCCAGTATTTAAATATTTCTGTAACCGGGGAAGGACATAGGGATGTCGAAATATAAAAATCTTAAATTCTTCCTTCCCGTGAGACAGATGAATATTATCTGTGGTATTGAAGATAACAAGGATTTGTAAAGGGACATGTACGAGGTATAATCTGTAGAGCGACAGGTCTACAGAAGAGTGGCAGATGGATCCATCCCGAGTTCTGCCCGTCCGGGACAGGTAATAGAGGCAGATGGACACACCTCGAGTTCTGCCCGTCAACGACGGGTCCGACAGCTAGTTTGTAAAAAAGCTCCACCACATTTGCATCTCACATTGTAGAAGGTATACAGTACGTAGGCTCCCTACAGGTCATACCGGTCATATATGTCTAAACAATTGAAGCCTTTTGAGAAAAAGCATAAATGTCAAAACTCCCGAAAATAGTAATTGACTTTTAAAGTTTAGTTTTCGTGACATTTAAAAATCCACCATTCGACACGTATTTTCATTTTTTCATTTTTTTTTTTTCAAAAAATAACCAAAATACCGTCAATTTTAATTAATAAACGGAATATTTTGGACGGTCATTATCGTTAAATTATTCGACCCTTTCAACGGCCACTTCATTGAGCCGCTATAATTTCAAGAATAATATTATCGATAGCGGCGCGATCCCAATCAGTACAAATTACCGTCCGTTTCACCACTTATCTCGTCCCCGACAGACGAACCGAGGGCTTTCGAAGGGAAGGACGAATTTGAAATTCAGAGTAGATTCAGTTATATCTATGAAGGATTCGACAATATAAGTCCGCCCCGTTCCAAAGGGCCAATTCTATTTTCCGGCGGCTCTGCCCCCCAAAACCTCGTTCAATTTACATAAATTCGCTGTAAACGCGAACGTTTCCGAGACGAAGAGAATGAAGTGGTCGAGAACAGGGTTCGTCCGAGTGGCTTGTTAAGATGTTAAGATGAGTTGAGGTTCGGCCTTCTCCACCACCACCATTGACTGCTCTGAAGTCGGTGGAACGGCCGGTAAATGAACATGATGTTTGCACAATGACATTGTTTTGGAGCAGTTTATGTTGGAACAAATACCACTCGCTGCTCGTAGTACCACGTAGTTTGGGAGGGGGGGGGGAGTTCTCTAACCGGTAATTTACCGCCAGAATTGACTATATTACCTGAATTCGAGGATAATTACTATTTGTAGCACTTTTCATAGCACGAGACATGTCGAAAAAGAATCCCGCCTGCGTTCAAATCCATTCATTCCTTTTAAGTAGACCGAGTTTGATTGAACCACACGCTCCGAGCGTGGCTGAGAGGGCACTCTAAGGGGGGCTTTGGGGAGTTTAGGGGGGAAAATTACCCATAAATTCCCAAAATGACACAGTATGACAAGTGACACCTCATTTTGAAGGTTTTTGTACGCTGAACGAGATGGTGAAATCAGAATTGTGATATCTTAAACTGGAGCACATTGATGATGAAGAAACTTGGCTGTTACTTGGGATCTTCTTCGTGGTAGATACATCTGCTCTAATCTGATAACGGTATGAGATATCGCCACTCTGACTTCACCATCGTGTTCGGCCAAAAAGGAGACAACATTTGTTATAAAACCAGTAATTTCTTCAAAACTTTGCTCTTATCGCCATGCTGCATGAATGTGGGTTCAGTCGATGTACTGACGCTATCTCTGCCTTGTTAAAACACGCCTTAACTCAAAATTAGAAACATTGCAGAAATTCGCCTCAATGTTTTTCACTGAAACCTTCGATGTAAGTTGACTGCAACTCATTATAAAACCCCATTTTGGTTTATTATCTTCGATAATGAACCATTGGAATCGCCCAAAGAAAAAATTTTTTTAACCCCCCCTCAAAATTTGTTGGTTTACGTTTCAAGATACGTAGATTCAGAAAATCGAATAAAAAAAACTCTGCAAATTCTTGACACAACGGTTCATTATCTTCTTTGTACAGATCACCCTTCTGTCTAGATCACTAGGTCTAAATGTCTAGATCCTAAATGTTAGATTAATTATTATTATCAATTATCACTAATTATTAACAATTTTATCAAGTACCTACTGAAAATTATTATAATTTATTGTTAGGTATTAATAATTCGTATTTATTAATAATAATTATTATTATTAATTATGATTAATTAATACGATAAAATTCTGGGGTTTTTAATACTACGTCGGTAATAATTTTTCTATAAAAGAAGTACCTACCAACAAACATTCGAAATTACCTTCATTTCCGTAGCACGAAACGCACCTCATAACAACAAACTCGACATCACTTAAGCCATATGATGTTCCAAAGAGCTTGTTAGTATGAAAATGGACCTGTATTTCAACAGTTTGATACACGATCGTGTTGTGAGGCACAATCTTTGAGCCCTCATTGTGAACGAACGGCTGGTCGTACGAAGCTGCGGATGGTCTTAAAAAATTCTACGGAACAAACTCTATCTAAATATGAAATAAAAACTCTGCAAATTCTTGACACAACGGTTCATTATCTTCTTTGTACAGATCACCCTTCTGTCTAGATCACTAGGTCTAAATGTCTAGATCCTAAATGTTAGATTAATTATTATTATCAATTATCACTAATTATTAACAATTTTATCAAGTACCTACTGAAAATTATTATAATTTATTGTTAGGTATTAATAATTCGTATTTATTAATAATAATTATTATTATTAATTATGATTAATTAATACGATAAAATTCTGGGGTTTTTAATACTACGTCGGTAATAATTTTTCTATAAAAGAAGTACCTACCAACAAACATTCGAAATTACCTTCATTTCCGTAGCACGAAACGCACCTCATAACAACAAACTCGACATCACTTAAGCCATATGATGTTCCAAAGAGCTTGTTAGTATGAAAATGGACCTGTATTTCAACAGTTTGATACACGATCGTGTTGTGAGGCACAATCTTTGAGCCCTCATTGTGAACGAACGGCTGGTCGTACGAAGCTGCGGATGGTCTTAAAAAATTCTACGGAACAAACTCTATCTAAATATGAAATAAAAAACATACCGTTCTATATGAATTTTTCGAGATATGAAATTTTCAAAATTTCAAAATTCGTTTTGAACCCCTTCCCCTTGACCTAGGGTTATGAAAAGTTTCGAGGACCATTGTGGGGTTGGTCGAAACCCATAAAAAAAATTTCGTAATTTTAACTCAACGCTAACTGGGCAAAGTGGCGCGGACGGCGGACGGCGTACGGCGTACGGCGTACGGCGTACGGCGGACGGACGGATTTTTTTTTATTCGATTTTCTGAATCTACGTATCTTGAAACGTAAACCAACAAATTTTGAGGGGGGGTTAAAATTTTTTTTTCTTTGGGCGATTCCAATGGTTCATTATCGAAGATAATAAACCAAAAACATACCGTTCTATATGAATTTTTCGAGATATGAAATTTTCAAAATTTCAAAATTCGTTTTGAACCCCTTCCCCTTGACCTAGGGTTATGAAAAGTTTCGAGGACCATTGTGGGGTTGGTCGAAACCCATAAAAAAAATTTCGTAATTTTAACTCAACGCTAACTGGGCAAAGTGGCGCGGACGGCGGACGGCGTACGGCGTACGGCGTACGGCGTACGGCGTACGGCGTACGGCGTACGGCGGACGGACGGATTTTTTTTTATTCGATTTTCTGAATCTACGTATCTTGAAACGTAAACCAACAAATTTTGAGGGGGGGTTAAAAAATTTTTTTCTTTGGGCGATTCCAATGGTTCATTATCGAAGATAATAAACCAAAACCCAGAATTATATCGTATTAATTAATCATAATTAATAATAATTATTATTATTAATAAATACGAATTATTAATACCTAACAATAAATTATAATAATTTTCACTAGGTACTTGATAAAATTGTTAATAATTAGTGATAATTGATAATAATAATTAATCTAACATTTAGGATCTAGACATTTAGACCTAGTGATCTAGACAGAAGGGTGATCTGTACAAAGAAGATAATGAACCGTTGTGTCAAGAATTTGCAGAGTTTTTGGTTTATTATCTTCGATAATGAACCATTGGAATCGCCCAAAGAAAAAATTTTTTTAACCCCCCCTCAAAATTTGTTGGTTTACGTTTCAAGATACGTAGATTCAGAAAATCGAATTAAAAAAAATCCGTCCGTCACCCGTACGCCGTACGCCGTCCCCCGTACGCCGTACGCCGTCCCCCGTACGCCGTCCGTGGCACTTTGGGTTTCGACCAACCCCACAATGATCCTCGAAACTTTTCATAACCCTAGGTCAAGGGGAAGGGGTTTAAAACGAACTTTGAAATTTCGACAATGTCATATCTCTAAAAATTCTCATGAAACGGTGTAATTTTTAGTTAACTTTTGAATGACCTGAAAAATTAAAAAATTACGAATCTTTTAAGACCACTTGGATTTTTGTGCGACCAGCTGTTCGTTCACAGTGAGCGCGCAAAGGTTTAGGAAAAACACTAAACTTTCGCGTCGAAAACGGCCGTTATGTGACCCAACCCCCAGACGCGCAGAATAAAACTACCTTTTTTCATCTTCCCGGTAAACTACAGTCTAGAAATTTTAACCGTGAGTCGGGGATAGACCACATTGCAATATTTACTCCGTTTCTCATCTGTAAAATTGTTTAAATAATACCTTTTTGTAATAATACAAATTAAATTTTGATGATGAGCTATTGACTTGAAATTTTAAAAATAGGTCAGAACTGGATCACAATGCAATATTCACTCGGTTTCTTGTCTGTAAAATTGTTTAAATAATACCTATTTGTTTAAACAAATTAAATGTTGATGATGAGCTAGATACTTGAAATTTTAAATATAGGTCTGAAATGGATGACATTTCATTATTCACTCGGTTTGTATGACATGGTATGAGTATGGTATGGTATATTATTGTATGTATGATTTGGTATAATACAGTATGGTATGATAGGAAAGAAATTCGTATGGTATGGTATGAGTACGGTGAGAATATGGTGCCGATTTGCAATACAGTCTGGTATAGACAGAAGGGTGATCTGCACAAGGAAGATAATAAACCGTTGTGTCAAGAATTTGCAGAGTTTTCGTTAGATATCGATATGACTTCAACCAATTCAACGGTGGAATAAAAAACTCGAAATTAATCGATTTATAATGGATCATTTGCAGTTAAGGCGATTTCCAGCTTGGAGATTGTTTGTTTAGGTAAAATGCCTCAATTTGCTCGTGAGGCAGTCATCTTAACGTAAACAAATCAATCAAGCGGATTCTTTGTTAGGAAATTTTGATTGACTGGGTCAACCGAATTCTGAAGCCAGAATAATTTGTTGGTAAAACGCCTCATCTCAATATTTTGTTGAGGCGTTTTACCTCAACAGCGTGTCGTTGAGGCGTTTTACCCTAACATTTTTGTGCGTTTACGGTCAGAATTGCTCCCTCATCCGGTTCGAATTTTGAAATTTGGACTCCACCGTCGAAAAAGGCCAATTCTAAAATAGGGGGGTAACCCTATTTTCGTAAACATTGGACTTGAGGCGTTTTTATTTAACAGGGCAGATCTCTACCTACCAGAGAAGTACTCGTAATCAGAAGCTTCCTAATCGAAATACTGACTGCCCAGGAATTTTATCTTTTATCACTCAAACACCAGACTTACGTCGTCCACACACGACGCCTCCAAGACCGAATTTGGTCGAACAGTTTTAGGATTTAATTAATACACTGAAAACTTGGGTCTCTCAATGTCCGCGTTAATTAAAATTTAATACAATTTTACTTCATTCGAGTTGCTCGTTCAAATGCGATTTCCATTCCTGACGGCTCCGTCGCGTATGCACAACTTGCATCTCAATTTTGTAACAAGGTTTTTTTTTCTATTTACCTCCACGTGTAGTTCAAGTATTGTTTGCAGGGCGAATACTTGAAAACTTGAATACATGAGATGATATTCTACCGCATCCCTTCGGCTCTTCATATTTTTTTAAAGTTCAATTCGACTGAGTGGCAATAGAAGGAAAGTAAACGGTTCCACTTCACGGATGCCTTTGATACTATTCACCCCCCCCCCCCCTCACGCCTTCCATCTCCCTTCTTTCAGTTTTGGCTCAGTTCTCGAGTCGCTAATACATCAAAGGAGGTTGACAAACTCTTCCACTGTAAGTTGACCTAGGTAGCTACTCCCAGTGCCTGTTTGCCGACAACTCAATAACTCTCCGGTTGTTCTTTTTTCTGGCGTATTATTTTCAATAGTCACTCCTTGGAAATCACCAAGAAGAACCAACTCCAATCCAAAGATGATCCTTAAGACTATTCATAACCCTAACTCAAAAGGAAGGGGTGAAAAACGGTGTTTAGTATTTTCAAATATTCTTACGCGTTCTCTGATAGGTTGGGATGGCATAGATAATTTTTACTCGACGTTCCCATACCTTGATGTTTCAAAATACCTACCTATGGTTTCTAGTCGATGTTTCCATGTCATCTAAATTTCCTCATCTGTCATTCATTTCTATCATCTAAATTTAAAGAAATGAGGCCGCTTGAAAATCACTGAGTAATTTGAGTTTTGGAGTCTCAAAGGTTACAGTCACCTAAGATACCGGCTCAAATTTAATTTAATCTTATTTGGAGCGCTCAGAGTGATTATGAATGAAATGAACGACATTTATTTCCTTTAAAACATCATTATACGTGGCATTACATGCGCAATTATATTGTTTAATGTAGACGTAAATAAATTAATTAAAAATACTCTGCAAATTCTTGGCACAACGGTTTTTTTTAATCTTCTTTGAGCAGATCACTCTTCAAAATTCTTAAAATTAAACTCAATGAAAATGTGAACTGAAAACTAATCGTTCCATCTGAATCTTTATGATGGGGGCCTTAAGATTCCGCCCCGTGTTGTCAGTAGCTCGATGGATTTGAGCGCCTCACTAATCTCATCGGCTTAGAGCGACCTTAAGACTCCGCCCGGTCTATCAGTGGCCAGGTGAACCCGAACCTTAAGATTCCGGACCTCTGTGTTTGTTTACCTCCCATGTTGCGGCTCGGGTATCGCCTGGTGATGTCTTTCAGTATTGATACGGCAGTGCGATGGCTAATAATTCGTCTAATAATAACTTTTTTGGTCTTATATTTCTGCCCCCATCAGAAGTACCTCTAGCTTTTGAGGATTTGTTAAAAGAAAAACCGCAAGCGTCAGCGGGAGTCACAAAGTTTGGAAACTATTTGAGGAAAAACTACATCAATACCTCGACATACCCGCCAAATCTATGGGCAGAGCTTAGTGCTGTTGTGAATAAAACAACAAACTGCTGTGAGTCATCCAACCGACACCTAGGTGACAGTTTCAGCAAAAGCCATCCAGATATCTACACTTTCACGGATACGTTGTTGAAGTTCCAAAATGAAGTCTACATAAAACTGAACAGCAGGCACGCCACCCATAGATTCCACGATCCCAAAAACCAAATCCAATTGTATGTTGCTGAACAAATCTCGAGAGCCGAGCTAGTTACCAATGTATCGTCGTTTTATGCTGAAACTGTTGGACGAAATTAATCTGTAAATATATTTAGAATCGTTGGACGGAATTAATGTTTGAACCCGTAACCTTTGTTGACAAATTTCGTTAATAAATTGCCAAATATAATTTCCATATTTTACTAACTGCGTTTTCAACCTGCTTGTACAATGCACGAAGAAAGCTAGCTGATCCCTCATCGACGGGGTTACGGAATAAAAACCTCCCCTAATCAACTGATTAGTACCATATAGATTAGTTGGACATATAGATCAAGAGGACGGGGTTGCGGAATAAAAACATCCTCCAATCAACTGATTAGTACCATAATATGGTATTATATTATATATTATATTATAGATTGTATCTATATTATAGATTAGTTGGGCATATAGATCAAGTGGACGGGGTTGCGAAATAAAAACATCCCCTAATCAACTGATTAGTACCATATAGATTAGTTGGCCATATAGATCAAGTGCACGAAATTAATGTTTGAACCCGTAAGCTTTGTTGACAAATTTCGTTAATAAATTGCTAAATATCATTTCCATATTTTACTAACTTCGTTTTCCGTGCACAGGGGAGATGTTCTCGGGGAGCGGCGGAATCTTAAGGATACTCCAAACTGCCCGCAGGTAGTCGGGGCGGAATCTTAAGGTTTTATTAAGCTGCTCTGATCCTTCAATTGCCCCACTGGGCGGAATCTTAAGCCTCCCTTTATGATATGAAATTTTCAATATTTCAATATTTGTTTTGAACTTCTTCCCATTGACCTAGGGTGATGGAAAGTTTCAAGGATCATCGTGGGGACCAAATGTGACGTGGACGGCGTACGGCAGCCGGCATACGGCAGACAGCGGGCGGATGGATTTTTTGTATTAGATTATCTTGAAACGTAAACCCTAAAATTTCAAGGGGGAATAGGTATTGTTTAAACCATTTTACAGACAAGAAAACGAGTGCATATTGCATTCTCATTCATCCTTGACCCATACTTAGGACTCTAGTTCGACTTCTAAATTTATTTTGTTTTTACAAATAGGTATTGCTTGAACAGTTTATTACAAGAAGCCATCAAAAATTAAAATTTCCAGTCTCTAGCTCATCGGGAAGTTACCGTGAACTCGATTGCAAAATTCCACCCAGTCAGAAAGTTTCGAAGCGGTACTACGAGTAATATAAACGTGGTAAAATAATAAGTAGCTACTTACGAGTACATTAGTTAATGGAAACTACCCCCTCCTACATCAGGGATCTGTACTGGGGGGGGGGGGGGGGGGTTAGTTGCGTATCTGTTTTATTCTGAATACTTTTACTTCCCCGAATAACTCAACGCTGGAATACCTCTGGGTTTTTTGGGAGGACTTTCAAGGTTGCATCCCGAAAACTGAGCACCGGCTGTACGAGAAGCGAGGCTTTTGAGAAGTTCCTAATCTTATAAAATATGTAGATAAATTTCTTGGTTTTACCTACTACCGACTTTATGTGTGTATTCCAGTCAACGTTCCCATCTATTACTACGCCTAGATATTTAGCACTCCTGACCCTCTCGATTTCCTTGCAGGAATGTTAATAGAGTTTTAAAAAAATGTAGTTTCAGACTGCAAGGGCGAGTTTCTGTCTCTAGCACGGGAGTATAGTATGTACTTGGATTCGTCCACGTTGATAGTGAGGGACTAGGAGTTAACCCTTTGCAGGGCGCGCGGCCGAACTGCGGCCGGCAAAATCAGTATTATTTGAATTATTCGGTTCGGAACCAAAAATATACCGCTCCCTCTAAATTTTTCGAGTTTTGAAATTTTCAAAATTTCAAAATTCGTTTTGAACGAACGGCTGGTCGTACAAAGCTGAGGATGGTCTTAAAAACTCTGCAAATTCTTGACACAACGGTTCATTATCTTCTTTGTACAGATCACCCTTCTGTCTAGATCACTAGGTCTAAATTTCTAGATCCTAAATGTTAGATTAATTATTATTATCAATTATCACTAATTATTAACAATTTTCTCAAGTACCTAGTGAAAATTATTATAATTTATTGTTAGGTATTAATAATTCGTATTTATTATTAATAATAATTATTTTTAATTATGATTAATTAATACGATATAATTCTGGGGTTTTTAATACTAATACTTTAATACGTAATAATCTTTCTATAAAAGAAGTACCTACCAACAAACATTCGAAATTACCTTCATTTCCGTAGCACGAAACGCACCTCAGAACAACAAACTCGACATCACTTAAGCCATATGATGTTCCAAAGAGCTTGTTAGTATGAAAATGGACCTGTATTTCAACAGTTTGAGTCACGATCGTGTTGTGAGGCACAATCTTTGAGCCGTCATTGTGAACGAACGGCTGGTCCTACAAAGCTGCGGATGGTCTTAAAAAATTCTACGGAACAAACTCTATCTAAATATGAAATAAAAAACATACCGTTCTATATGAATTTTTCGAGATATGAGATTTTCAAATTTTCAAAATTCGTTTTGAACCCCTTCCCCTTGACCTAGGGTTCTGAAAAGTTTCGAGGACCATTGTGGGGTTGGTCGAAACCCATAAAAAAAATTTCGTAATTTTAACTCAACGCTAACTGGGCAAAGTGGCGCGGACGGCGGACGGCGTACGGCGTACGGCGTACGGCGTACGGCGTACGGCGGACGGACGGATTTTTTTTTATTCGATTTTCTGAATCTACGTATCTTGAAACGTAAACCAACAAATTTTGAGGGGGGGTTAAAAAAATTTTTTCTTTGGGCGATTCCAATGGTTCATTATCGAAGATAATAAACCAAAATTCATAAAATAAACTCTAACTATATGAACTACCTATATGAACTAAAAAGTACACCGTTCCATTTGAATTTTTCGAGTTTTGATTTTTTAATTCAAAATTTCGATCTTCTGAATCTACGTATAAATAATAACTAACAATAATTGATAATAATTTACTCTACTTGGTACAAAATGACGCCGAGCTGTTTCGGTGAAATATTTGAATTACAAAAATATTAATAAAAAATAAAATTTCGACATTACACACTTGGTTTTCATTGTACACGGCCGATAATATCTCAATCTAGTACAACTGTACAACTAAGACCCTCGACATTACACACTTGGTTTTCATTGTACACGACCGATATTATCATTATAGTTTCAATACATAAAACTAAGCCCCTCGAGCAGGGGCTAGGGAGTAGTCGGCACCTATGCAGAAGATAATAATAATAATAATAATAACAATAATAATAATAAAAACATTTATTGTACAAAGGCCGATTGGCCAATTTAGTATATATGAATTACATGTAATATATAAATTACATAAAATAGGTAATGCAAAAAGTTATAAACAGTTGTACTAGATTGAATCTTGGGGTTTGAATATTCACACGAGTGAAGCAGAAGGGAGCAAACCAACGAGAATCAACTACCTGTTTTCTTCGTCGAGGGGTCCTAACATTCTTGGAAATTCAATCATGAACAACAAAACGAAGATGACAGACAGGGGACAAAGAGTAAACACGACTGTTGTTCGTTTCTTGGAAACTTAGGTAAATAAAATCACACCATACGAAAGCTGGTCACTCATTGGCTCTTTGTCCCTTTGCCTTTATTGAATACCCACAACCGTTTTCAGTAGGTACCTAACTGTTGGAGTCCGAATCTCGAAGACGGCGGTGAGTTGTGTACCTAGTGGGGAAGTCCAACGTTCTGTAGATTCCAGTGCTATTCGGATATGTAGAACAAAACCACCACAATCGTGAGTATTCAAGTATTTTCTACATCAAAGGGATGAAATTTGCCAATTTGGTATGATTGCTGTTAATATGGTTACTCTTTCAAGGACATTTGCTAAGTGCCAGAATTCGAATTTCCGTAGACCTACCTGTATCGGAAATGAGCGTGTAAGGTCATATTTGTTAACAATCAGGCACAAAAATAAACCCAAAGTCATGCAGCATGGCTATAAGACCAAATTTTCGAAAAAAATAATTGGTTTTATGTAAAATTTTACTGGTTGTATAACAAATTTTGTTTTCGAGTTATGACGTTTTCAATATTTCCAGATTCGTGTTGAACCCCTTCTCATTAAACTAGGGTTGAGAAAAGTTTTAAGGATCATTTTGCAATTCAATTGGTCAGTTGATAAAGGTACATATTCCAAAAACCCAAACTTTTAGGAAACTGAAAAAACTGTTTTACGTGAGAACCATTTTTTTCACAACAAATATTTCTATCTGTACTTATAACTACATTTTAAGGCGATTTTCGTGTTCCTCGAGTATTTTCGAAGAATTTCACTACAGTTAATCGTTTCGCGTGAAATGGAGTCGAACCATGCCGATTTTGAATTTGGTGTCTGTTTATTTGTCCTTCAATCACGCAAAAACGGCTAAATGGATTGAACTTTTCTCCCGTGGGAGAATAATTTGTATTAAAAACAAAGAAAATGTACCGATATAATTCTGGGGTTTTTATTACTACGTCGGCAATAATTTGTCTATAAAAGAAGCACCTACCAACAATCATTCGCAATTACCTTCATTCCGTAGCACGAAACGTACCTCAGAACAAATACCCTTCTGTCTAGATCACTAGGTCTAAATGTCTAGATCCTAAATGTCTAGATCCTAAATGTTAGATTTCGAGTTTTGGAATTTTCAAAATTTCAAAATTCGTTTTGAACCCCTTCCCCTTGACCTTTATGAAAAGTTTCGAGGATCATTGTGGGGTTGGTCGGAACCCGTAACAAAAATGTCGAAATTTTAGCTCAAAGCTAACTGAGCAAAGTGCCGCGGACGGCGTACGGAGAAGGACGGATGATTTTTCATTCGATTTTCTGAATCTACGTATCTATCTTGAAACGTAAACAAACAAATTTTGAGGGGGGGTTAATAAGTTCTTTGGGCGATTCCAATGGTTCATTATCGAAGATAATAAACTAATATGTTCACAATGAGGTTTATTACTTAACCCTCATTTTTCGTCTGTGAAATTAATCATTTTGTGTGTTGGAGACCCATTCAATGCATTGCCGGGCAAAGCATATTTTTCATATCCTCGTTCGCTCGAGTGTACACCTCCTCAAACAAGAAAGCAGCGTCATCAGCCAAGAGGTACAAGTTACCCCCTATCGGGAGACTAGCCTTATAGAATCACTAGCTGTTGGGCCCGTCGCTGACGGGCAGAACTCGGGGTGTGTCCATCTACCTCTGTTACCTGTCCCGGACGGGCAGAACTCAGGATGGATCCATCTGCCACTCTTACCTGCCGCTTTACGGATTATACCTCGTACATGTCCCTTTAAAAACCCTTATAATCTTAAATACCAAAAATAATATTCATCTGTCTCACGGGAAGAAAGAATTTAGGATTTTGATATTTCGGCTTCCCCATAAACCCACCCCTATGCATCGGATCCGGGAGTGAACCTCCCCATGTCCTTCCCCGATCACGGAAACATTTAAATACCTACGGGAGAAGGGTTAGATCCATTGAGCCGTTTTTGCGTGATTGAAGGACAGACAAACCGACAAACAAACAGAGACAAAATTTTAAATCGGCATGGTTCGACTTCATTTAACGCGAAACGAATAACTGTAGTGAGATTTTTCGAAAATACTCAAGGAACACGACAATCGTCTCTAAATTTAGTTACCTATATAGATTTCTACCTCGTCGGAATTACAGGGAGGTTTTTCGGACTAATTTTTCACGAACGGCAACGAATCGGGAAATACACAAAACCGCGAGTATCGGTTCAACAATAAGACATATCGAGCTTTTTCGATGGTAGATACGTCGGAACGTGGAAAATGAAACACCGTCCGACAGATGGCAATCCGCCCCGCATTGTTGTTTGTCCCGCACTCGAGAGGATCACCGGTTAAAGTAACGCTAATTCCACCGCGCGGAAGTGTCGCGGGGCGGAGGCTTGAAATTGATGATTTACGTTCGTCGGGTTTGACCAAAACCATTAATATCGCGAGTTTTCGGGGAGGTTGCATCTCTCGGTGATGTGCCTCCTTTTGTTAGTAATCGCGTCCTCCCCTTCAGCCCGCGACAGAGGGGAGTAATTCGATGATAATTTATAATCTGGAAACGGATGAGGGTCATTTTGGGTGACAAAAAACCAAAAAAAAAAAAAAAAACCGCCATGGAATCAGAAGATGGGGCAGTTAATGGGGTCATAGGTGGCTCTAATCTCACAAATCACCGTCGAGTATTTGAATCACCAGGTACCCAGGATTCAAAAACATTAATTTTCAAAAACCCCTCGTCAACAACTTCATTTGAGACCTTAGATTATAATCGAGTACCTGAAACCTCTCCAATGTGGACTCTGTGTTAAAGCGGAAAACCAGCCTGATGTGGAAAATATCTCTGGTCCCTTCAGAAAACCTGTGCATTTTAACGTCTAATGTGGAAAACCTGTCTAACGCGACAATGGAATGATTAGGACTCTGATCTTTCCATGTCCGCCTTAGACAGGTTTTCCACATTAGACGTATAAATGCGCAGTTTCTTTGGATCGGGTTGGAAAATATGAAGCCAGTGATACTCGTATAAATAACTCAATGGATTAGATGAATCAGTTTTTACACCCTGCTGGACATGTGCGAAAAGTAGATATGCTATGTTAGAGCTACAGTGAGGATACAATAAATCTAACTGCGTCATAACTCACCAGTTAGCTGATAAAATCAAAATTATTGAATTTCTGGAGTGAAAGGGGAGAAGTGTGTAGCAGTGTATAGATTTGTTCAAGCGTGGAATGTTCGCAGTTTATAATGTACTAGAGAGAGAAGCGGAATTGAAGGAGGAATATGAATCTGGTAAGTTTCCTTTTCGAAGAGTTCTTCCTAAAGTGTTTGGATTAGTACAAGATGATGTAGATGACTTGTGTCAAAAGTTCGTTGGGAAAATGGAAATGAATCATTTTTTAAGATTTAATGAATTTATGAACCCTTTTTGTACTGTATGTAGGTACGTAAATAATAATATTATCTTGTACTAATCCAAAAACTTTAGGAAGAGCTCTTCGAAAAGGAAACTTACCAGATTCATGTTCCTCCTTCAATTCCTCCTTCATATAATATATAACATATTAAGTGTACATATTATACACAATATGTGTGAACATTATTCATCTTTTGGTTTATTTGCAGAGTTTTTCATTGCGTTGTCAACCTTCCCCCATTCGAGTACTCGTATCTTGGAACCTGGACAATGTGGAAAAACTGTTTAATATGGAAAAATTTGTTTAGCGTTAAAAAAATCGTGAAAATGATGGGTCACATGTCTGACTGTTTCATTATTGGAATTTAATAAATTCCATAATATGAGTAATCACCCCGTAACTCCCCAAAACCCCACTTGGAGTGGCCCGATTCTGGCCATCTACTAACTTAGCCTTTCGATTGCAAAGACAGATTATTTGTGCAAATTTGAACTTTTCAACTCAATTCTATCCAGAAGTATCATCTGGAATGACACATGCAGTGAATTCAGTATGGTCTGAAACGGATTTTGGAAATTATTTTGGGAAATTCGAGTTTTAAAAATGTTGGGCCGGGAACAATAGCTTTTGTTTCTTCGAAAATTCGCTAAAAACTAGGTACCTACTTATTTTATGTGTGTTTTCGTCAATAGTGTATGTTAAAAGTTGATATTCTCATAGGTAGCGCCTTGTTTTGATTAGATACCGATCATTAACGCCATCTTTCTCCCATATCTGAGTTGATATAATACTTCAATATAAAGTAGAATTGAAAATCTCGTAAGAAACGCCCATCGACCTGCGGTTCGCATGACGACCCTTATCTCAGCCCTGTGGAAGGGCACGAGCTTTTGGTTACGTCGCGTAATTACACGGAATCTGAACCTTATTTTTGGGTCAATGTCGCAAGGGTTACGTAACTCGAGGGCAACGCAGATTTGGTTTGTTATAGACCGCGTCTACACAGAGGATAATCGGGTTTGATGGTCGACGACTCAGTCAATTATCGTCCTTGAAACCCATGCGGGGTTTTTTCTTTTTTTATATATAAGTTTTTTTTTTAATAGATCAGTCACGACTGAACTGGTGTTTTTGGGTGTGCAAAATCAGGCCAAAGATGTTGTTTCAGCGCCTACAAGTTCGCTCATGTTGTTTCAAGGAGAAACTTGTAGTGATGATGGTCCATATCGATGCCCTCATTCGAATACCACGTTTCAGAAAATATCCAACTTTTCAGGAGAGCAAAAAAACGTGCAAGTCGGTGGTAATGTTGTCTTTCTGAATGTTTTAAAATCGAGTTGTGGCTTGACAACCCTCTCCAATAGAAAAAAAAAATCCCTCAGATGGCTTTGTGAACACGACAACCTTCATACGTGGTATTGGAAACCAATAATAACTCTGATGCGTGGTATTGTCAGCACAAAAACGGTGCGATTAGTGGATAATTTGAGATTATTGCAACGAAGAAATTCAAATGAAAAAAGGTTTCATTTGAATTTAATTTATTAATGAAGTAATTAATTTATTACCGAATCACCACCGTAAAATAATAGTGGTGTACCTACTTACAATGTAAATAGAATGAAACTCGGCGCTTCGCGCCTCGCCAGGGGGGCAAGCCCCCCTGGACCCCCCGGATCTTTTCTCTTCTATACTTTGTATAGAACGAGGTATTTGCTATGCAAAACATTAATAATGTTTTTGCGTCCCGTTTTATTTACTTAGGGCTGTATCTCAGCTTCTTCGATATTTACAGCGGTTTTGGCAGTATATAATTTATGCATAAATTAAAGGCTTTCCAACGAATGGAGAACGATTTTTGTCCGTTGAAAACTAAAGAAGTTTCATTTCCCTAGAAACGGCTCGGTTGTACGTGAAAATCATTAAAAATCTTCGTGACATAATTTCGTGACTTAAACTTCGTTACGCTTTTCAACTCTGGTAGGCCACCGCAAAAACATTATTCATGTTAAAAGGCCAATGAAACTGAAATTGAGCAAATTGAATCAAACTTGAGGACAGTGTGCTCTTGTGGTACACTTCAATCTTCATTATTGTTCCCCCTTCTCCCTTTTTCCAAGTCTTTGTCTTAGAAAAAGTTCTTAAGACTTCGTATCATCTGTTGGAGTGCAGCTATGGAAACTGATACCTACTTGTTATTCGAACGCCAAAATGACCTTAATTCTAATAAGCGGTATTGGATCCCTTGGCGAGAGGTCTGGTACGAGGTATTGGAAGCAGTCAACGAACAAAACTATCACTAGTTATTAGAAAACTGGCTATTTATCCCATACGAAATTTTTCTGGAGACTTGCCGACAGCACCATTCGATCGGGCGTTAGGAAATACTGTAGGATAAAAACAGAATTTGGCCAAAGTTGATGATATGTGGTATTAGAATGAGGGTATATTATGAGGACCATAATATTATTATGGTCCTCAACGAGTCGTGACTCAGTAACTTGTTCGGTGATTGTCTCTTCAGTTTTCCAAATGAATTACTTGGCAATATAAGTATAGAATTAAATTAGGCTTGTAGGTGCTCACCTCCTTGAGTGCCCCAGTAGAGTCTGTCCCCTCGTCCCTGCGAAAAGACGAAAGAATTAATTTAGAACATAGTTGGATAACTTACTTGCTCAAAATACACAGACCGAACGCAGTTTCTGCGATATCTCATTCCGTTATCAGAATATTATCAGAATAGAGCAGATGAACCGTGAAGAACACGACCACGTCTCTTCAATTATTTTTTTAAAGAAACGATATGTCCTACTACTCAAAGTGCTCCAGTTCACCATCGTGTGCAGCATAGATAAACCTCTAAAATGAGGTGGCACTCGTCATACTATTTCATTTTTAGAATTTATGGGTAATTTTCTCCCCAAAACTCCCCTTAGAGTGGCCCGACTCTGCCCATCTTCAATATTGTCCATTCGATTGCCACGAAAGATATTTTTGAGCAATTTTTAACTTTTTATCTCAAACCCATCGAGAGTTATCGTCTGGAATGACTCATAAATGATATTTATATATAGGTATATTATATTTAAGTACTTATATAATTTTTGGTGTCTTTTGGCGTGAATTCGGGATGGTCGGGAACAGATTTTGGCATAAAACGTTTTCAAAACTTCGAGTTTTAAACATATTCGACCAAGAATAATTATTGTAGCTATTATAGCATTCTTCTCTTCGAAAATTCACTACCATTCGCTAAAAGATGAGTCGGACTCGAATCAGATGGTGTGAATACTAAACACAACGCCTCCTTCATTCGCGTTAATTTTCATCATGTATCAGAACCACTGCGATTTCATCTCGGTGATTGATTTCGCTTGGCATGCAAATTGCAGTAGGTACCTGCATGTCAATTGAATTAACGCAATGCGTCAAATGATCAAGCGAGGGGTCCATAGCGGAGACTGAGTCAGCATGTTCATTAGCGCACGTAAGTTGCAATCAGAATATCAAATCGCGCATATTTATTAATTTAATCTTACGTTTTGATGAATGTTCAAGGGCTTCGAATAGATTTTGTGGGCATATAGTCAGTGAAATGGTTCGGACGTATAAAGAAATGTGAAAAATGCTGTGGTTTTGTTATTTGTTATTTCATTCATAGTACGGGCATAGTGGCTGTGTGGATACGAATCTTGGAAGGATTTGTGAATTTTCTACAGTTGGTTCGACAACTTTCCGTCGTTGTATCTTCAAAGTCTATGATGCATCTCGGTAGCGCAGTGCCTCCTCTGTAGGTCATCCCCTGGGCGAGTTGGAATGGGCAATTCCAGTCAATTTTTTTTTTTTTTTTTTTTTTTCCCCAAAGTACCTTGTCTAATGTTAGCGAAAATCGGGTCCGTTTGCCAAGAAATTGTTCACAAAAATTTAGGAAAATAAAAGAAAATTGGTAGTTTGAAAAACAGGCGGGCGAGTGACCGGGGTGTGACGTCAAAAACTTCACCATTATGGATACTAGATTATGAAGCACGGATTCCTGTGGCGTGCGGAAGGTTCAATCCTTGTTACCAGAGCGCCTACCAGCGAAGGTTGTCTACGAATTATTTTTTTCATTCGGCAGATTGTTTTTATCAAGTACAAAATCGAGTGATCCGTGATTTCTTGTGCGATGAAAATCAATTTGTTATGGCGAACGGCGATAATCAAGCGATAATGCAGAATAGAGAATGCTGGAGTGACGCAAAGATGGAGTGACGCGAATGGATCATTTTTCTTGAAACATCGTGGATACTAAAACTAACTATCCATCCTCGTTTGAGGTGTCCGATGACGTCAAGGTTTGAGCGCGCGTAGTACGAACAAGTACTAGTTTTGATTGCATTTCCTACCAAACTTAACGAAAAAACTGATCAACTCATGCTATTTTCGTAATCTTCACACGTCCCTTGACCGACAAATACTGTCCTATTGTAAATTTTCGGACACAATGGAATTGCCCATTGCAGGAATTTAAACCACATTCCAGATCGTCAAGAGTGCTGTAAGCCCCAGAATAAACTTGACCCTTACTACTGGAAGCCCGCAGTATTTATTTTATCTTGTGCACAATCCTCCGCTTTCGCAACTTAGGAATCTGTACAGTGTTAGCCGTTCTGCTTATAAGAAGCTTATATCTACTTGCTTAAATTGCACCCCTATTTAAAGTCTTTGTTCTCAACAGTCTTCCCTTATAAACGCTGATGTGTAGTTTTTTACACATAGTTTTTTGGTCACTTAACTTATACGATAGGAACATGAAGTTAAAATAATTATTATATAATAATTATATAATTATTATTATAATAATTATATAATAATTATTATATAATTATTATATAATAATTCAACGCATACATATAATAATTATTATATATGATTTGCTACGTCCATCCAAAAATCCGATTTTTACAACTTCTCTGACGAAAAACCGTTTTATGCCACCGTGGTCGCCCATGCCTTGTTCATGTTATACAACGTAGACGACTTTCCATCAGCTGACAATCAACACGTGGAAAAATTCGCGGAAGATTTTCCCATAGGTACATTCCAAGCAAACGCAATATGAGCGCAGTTGAAATATGCCGTGCAGCGGCCAGAAGCTCCTTCACCGGAACATAACCTCATTGCGTTAGCCCTAATAACAATCTGACGAAACTCAGATCGCAGATTTCGGTCTGAAGCGGTCCCAGATTTCAGTACCGACAAAAGACCTCGAATTTCATTTCTTCGAAAGTCACTTTTTTGGCCTCAGCCCTTTCAGAAACCACGACGTCGAAACCTCTAATGGACACAGCGAAATGAAAAGTTTACGAACGTAGACTATTGAGCGATTCTCCCCCCCCCCCCCCCCCACTCACTCTTTCAAAAAGCCTTTTTGTCCGAAAAAAAAAACAGGAGGGTTTTTTGTCGAGTGAAAGTAATCTCGGGGAAATGTTTCCATTTTTGATAATAACGGTTCATTTCAACGGTCGCCTCTCTGTTCATCTTTTAGAGCGAGTTCTCCGGCATTTAGGTCTGTCGGTACCCGTTCCTTCGACATACACGAAATTGGACGGTCTTCAAATCGGAAGATGCGCAATCAAAGTACGGGGGCCTTCAGTCTTGATGAACCTCGAGAGATGGGATTGTTGTTGGAGGGAGTTGAAACATGTTTTTAATCTCACGAATCGAACGGAGTCTTTCCGGTACGCTGCACCTAGTGACGAAAGGCGTGTAACCTTCAAGATAGGTACCCACAACATTTTATGTTTCTCCATCTTACGTGATTTCACAGAACAACAGTATATCCAAAATTACAGAAAAAAGGAGTGAAACCTCTCAATCGTGGACAACTATGGAACCAAATTGATATTTACACAGCTATATAGAGTGGAATTTGTCAATCGTGGACAAGTAGGGTCGAGTATACAGCCCTAAATGTTATTTATACAGATATATTTATACACTCCTATAGAGTGAAACCTCTCTATCGTGGACAACTATGGAGCCCAAATACACAGATATAATATATCATATATTATAATAGAGTGAAATCCGTTAATCGTGAACAACTATAGACCCCATATGATATTTATACAGCTATATAGAGTGAATTTTCCCAATAGTGGGCAACTATAGAGCCCAAATTGTTATTTATACAGATGTATAGAGTGAAATTTCCCAATCTTGGACAACTATAGAGCCCTAATTGTTATTTATACATAGAGTGAAATCTCAATCTCAATTATGAAGCCCAAATGGTTATTTATAAATAAAGATGTAAAGGATAAACTGAATATCGTGGAGAACTACAGATCCCAAAATGTTATTCATACAGCTAAACTCGGTGTAAGCGTTAAGGTCGTACCACCGGCTAGGGATTGATTCTGTAACTAATTTTTGATGAAAAGTGTCCTATAACGTTTTTTTATACCGGTTGAAATCTGAAATGGAAAAATTTTACTTGTCGATTTTTACTGAAAGATCCTCGGATTTTACCTCCACTGTAAACAAAAATTATTTTTTGATCATACAGCCCAAAGAATCGTTGTTCAAAGAATGCCTCCAAGTTGAACCCAACGAATTCAGAGAAAATAGCTGTTTTAATTTTTGGAGACGGCTCAGCTTGGTCGGACAGTTTGGAGGAAGAACAGCTCAACTATAGTTGAGTGGTTTTTCGTCAACATTAAATGATGACTAACCTGGCCAAGGCGTGCTATACGTCACACATAAGCTCTTTTCCCTCCATACGCTCCTAGGTGAGCTCCTTTTTCCTCCACATCAAGTGACAAAACATTCTTTTCATCCGTTTTCCCGAAAGTTTTGAATTTCTTCAAAATTTTATCTTAAGCTGTTTTTACTTCTCACTGCAGAACACCGATGATGATATACCTCTCCATTAACCCTTTCGGCCGACTCTTGTAAAAAAAGAAACAGGGGAAATTTACCATCGTTACTGTGGAAGTGGCCGGTTCTGCACCCCGCCTCACACTCTGAACCGCTCCCGCCGCTCGTACGTTATTCAAATCCGGTCACGCATCCAACTCAGAGCTCGGGTTGAAGTAGACTACTTACACACTTGAGTAATGGCAAGTAGGAAATACTTGAACGCTTTTCACTCACGTTAGCGTTTCACTCACGTTATTCGCATTCGCCCAGCCTCGAAAGGGTTATTCAAGAGAGCCGTTTGCCTTCTCATTCCCCAACATATTATTCACTCGGGCTCCTACCCTCTTTTGTGGAACTCGTTGGAACGTTGCCACATGGAATATTAAACGAAGGGTTTTCTAGGTAAAGGTTATGACGTCTTTAACGATCTTATCATTATTATTTTTTTCTTCTCCAAGGGTGATATTTCATTTTAACACCCGCTCAGGAGCACAACGTGTTGGAAATATACATAATCTGCCAGTTATTTGAAATGTCAAATGAACTAAAATAGTTGTAGTTTTGATCAGATGTGCTGACGCCACTGTCATTTGAGGTACCTAAGTACTATGAAATAAATCAGACCTAACGAGGTTACCTAATTGTTTGAAGTTGGTATTGTTAAATTGCCGTCACTAGTTTTTGTTCCGTTTCTGGGTTCATACTAACTTTTATTCTCCACAACGCTTACTATCTACTCATCCACCTTCATCCCATCACACGTATTTGGACATCACAAAGAAGGTACCATTTCAGTTTTGTCCAGTACTGCAATACTTCAGTTCCTACTGACTCATAAATCAGACTATCCTGAATTCACTGTTAAAACACAAAATTTGCACATAAAATCTGTCTCAGCATTTGAAAGGCTAAGTTCGTAGACTGACAGAATCGGGCCACTCTAAGGTGGGTTTCGGGGAGTTTTAAGGGCGGTGAGGGGGGGGGGGGGATTACTCTAAAATTCCAAAACTGAAACAGTTAGACAAGTGACATCTCATTTTAAAGGTCTATTTTACAGTGAACACGATCGTGAAGTCAAAATTTTGATATCCGTTTTCAAAATGGAGCACTTTGAAGATGAACGAGCTTGGTAATTAGGTACTTGTGATATCGTAATTCTGACTTCACTATCGTGAATGAGACAAAATTGAATATTAATGTTCCCATCCTATGCCATACCGTGGAATCGAAAGTAGTGTACCTTCAGGATGAACTAGGTACTCTACTTTTGTGCCTTCAATTGGTTGAGCTTTTTGCCAAAGGAACTGGAAAATTAAATGTCATTAATTAGGCATAATTAGATGAAGTAGGTAGGCATATTATTCTTGATTATAGAAAGATTGTAATAAGATTTTATAATTTACACAAACAACATAGAGGGAACTGGAAGAACATGTCGATGGCGTCACATGATAACCTCGTATCTCAAAAAACCAAATTTTACAGGAGAGGCAAAAAACTGATAGCAGGCTCTGCATACTAGATAAAAAGCGAGGTTCTCATATCGTCCTCTACAGGGCAGAAAATTCATTTTCCGCTCAAATTTGAACCACAGGCCGATGAGATACGAGGTTTCCTTCCCATACATGCAAAAAACTAAAACTCTGCAAATTCTTGACACAACGGTTTATTATCTTCCTTGTGCAGATCACCCTTCTGTCTATACCAGACTGTGTTGCAAATCGGCACCATACCATATTCTCACCGTACTCATAACATACCATACGAATTTCTTTCCTATCATACCATACTGTACTATACCAAATCATACATACAATAATATACCTACCATACCATACTCATACCATGTCATACAAACCGAGTGAATATTGAAATGTGATCCATTTCTGACCTATATTTAAAATTTCAAGTATCTACCTCATCATCAAAATTTAATTTGTTTAAACAAATAGGTATTATTTAAACAATTTTACAGACAAGAAACCGAGTGAATATTGTGATCCGGTTCTGAACTATTTTTAAAATTTCAAGTCAATAGCTCATCATCAAAATTTAATTTGTATTATTACAAAAAGGTATTATTTAAACAATTTTACAGATGAGAAACCGAGTGAATATTGCAATGTGGTCTATCCCCGACTCACGGTTAAAATTTCTAGACTAGTTTACCGGGAAGATGAAAAAATGTAGTTTTATTCTGGGCGTTGACCCACGTAACGGCCGTTTTCGACGCGAAGTTTAGTGTTTTTCCTAAACCTTTGCACGCTCACTGTGAACGAACGGCTGGTCGCACAAAAATCCAATTGGTCTTAAAAGATTCGTAATTTTTCAGGTCATTCGAAAGTGAACTAAAACTTACACGGTTCAATCAAATATTTTGAGATATGACATCGTCGAAATTTTTAATTTCGTTTTGAACCCCTTTTCCTTGACCTAGGGTTATGAAAAGTTTCGAGGATCATTGTGGGGCTGGTCCAAACCCAGAAACCACAAAATTTCGTACCGCGTACCCCAGGTTGGGAACCTATGCTTTATGCCAATAAAATCTTATCAATCAATCAATTAATCAATCACTCAATTCTGGTCTCGAGGTAAAGTACTCGACTCATAATCGAAAGAAACAGGACCGAGTCCAGACACCAACGGGAAAAATTTGTTCCCTTGATTCACCCTTTCCCTCAGATCACGTCAGAACACAAGCGACCGGCGGGCTACTACGTCAGAGCCTATGACGCACGAGCCTATGGCGTCAGACGGCTGGCAGAAGGCCAACTAGTACGTCAGAGCCTATGACGCACAAGCCTATGACGTCAGCCGGCTGGCAGAAGGCCAACTAGTACGTCAGAGCCTGTGACGCACAAGCCTATGAGGTCAGACGGCTGGCAGAAGGCCAACTAGTACGTCAGAGCCTATGACGCACGAGCCTTTGACGTCAGACGGCTGGCAGGAGGCCAACTAGTACGTCAGAGCCTATGACGTGAGACGGCTCAACGCTAACTGGGCAAAGTGGCGCGGATGGCGTACGGCGGACGGACGGATTTTTTTTTATTCGATTTTCTGAATCTACGTATCTTGAAACGTAAACCAACAAATTTTGAGGGGGGGTTAAAACAAAATTTCTTTGGGTGATTCCAATGGTTCATTATCGAAGATAATAAACCAAAATCGTCAAAAATCAAGATACGAGGTTATCATGTGACGCCATCGATGTGGCGACTCGCTTCATTTGCATGGCATGTGTTCCCATAACAACGAAGAATTGTTAATCTTTGGATTTTGGTTCCTAGTTTCATGTTCTGTAAGTTTGTACTTCTCGAAAAATGTGAATACAGTCTTTTGATTGTATGTGAATGTTGACATTTTCCCTAAAGGTCTACCCTTCTCATACTCGTACTTCAACAAACTGGTGACCCCGACGTAATCGAAATATTTTTGCTGTTACCAAACATTGCTGCGACCTATTTTTGGAGGGGGAATTTCAAGGGTTAGTTTGGTGAGCGTTCATCTCCGCGAACTTTTCAACGGCTTTCGCAAGCACATTGTCTGAGCCCGCCCAGCCCAGCATAAGTCAGGTAAGCAATAAATTACGCCCAGATTTGTGGTTTTAGCAGGTTGTAGATAACTTTCAGCTTAGCGGCGCCACTCAAGAGTTGACAAAATACAACAACGTTAATCAACTTTTCCAATATGCTATAAAACAAGTTAGCGATATAATTAGTGATCCACCTGCCGATGGGAAATACGAAACTCATTATTGCTACTGTATACACTGGAGATCAAAAAGTGAAAAAGGTGCTCGATAAGGTAGAGTTGGGGGACCAGCGCCCATCTCACCTCCTCAGATCAATGAGAGATTTGGCTCAAGCTCGTTTTGGGGATGTCGTTTTAAAATCTCTTTGGTTACAGTGTCTACCAATGTACAGGCCGTTCTTGCTGTTGGTGACAGCGATCTTCCTGGGTTGTCCATTTTGGCGGATAAGGTTATGGATGTTAGTGCCCATTGTTCTATGACTAGCAACTTACCGCTAACTGGGCTAACGGCGTAAGGCGGAAGATAATCCGGGAAGTTTTTACCAGATTTTGGGCACAGATAACGGAGGAGTTCAGGATCCCGTACATGTATAGGACTGTAGAACTGTAGAAGTCCAGGTGGAGTTTCTTGATGAACAGAATGGATGAGAATCGGCGTTTGGAAGGGAAGAATGGGACTTCAAGAAGGCAGCCGAAGCAAGTGGAAAATCAAATGGTGTGAAGATGACTAGTTCTCTGTAGGTACGATGACTAGTTCTATGTCGTACATAAACAAACTTGCGTGGAATTGAGGGTTCTCGAGGGAGACAAACAAGGAGGAGGTGCAGACCTCAGAGACCTTGAAGCAGATGGCGACTTCATGCAGGAATACATGGAAAAGATGGAAAGTTTAGGAAAAGCTGCTGAAGTCAATTGATTTGCGGGTGAAATGATACGTGGTAGGGTTCCCGCAGGAGTCCACAATATCAGCGAAGGAGCTGTGGCAGCATCTGCATGAACAGCTAATGCGCGTGGAAAATCAAATTCATAAAATTCAATAATTCATTTAGTAAGTTGAAAGTCTTATGAAAACACGACGAGTATTTGGTGGACAAAAATCAAAAAGAAACAGGCGCCTGAAAATCGAAGCACTTGAAGAGTCGCAGGAGTGCAGGAGGTTTGCTACGTCATTCCAGGCGTTCCCACTTGATCACGGTAAACGAATGATGTACAACATCTTCCATGACTCAAATCAAGTGCTGGCATTGGTAGGTACCTCTTAAACCCCTCAGCCAATAAAATTACTCTGAGCTTTGGATCTCATCGGACCTTTTTTAAAATTTTTAATCTCAGTAAATCATATTAAATATGAGGTTAAGTTTAAAACTAAAATGTCTGTTTTAGTATACATACATTTTATATATAATAAGATTAAAAAAAATCTTAGTTACGTAATTTCAATTAAAGACATGTAGATAATCATTAACGACGTGGTTCAGTCAGCCTTTCGGCTGAATTCCAACTAACCTCCGAAACGTAAAAGTATAGGTCTTGCAGCCAGGCGTTGCGTCATTAAAATCAGGTCTTATTCATACCTGTAGGCTGTCGTCTGGGCGTTTGGGATCAATAGTAAGTACGAGTATTGCTTTGAAAATAAAAGGGTGAAAGGTAGGAACGGGTCTTATTGAATTTATAGTCCTTTGATATCCCCGTTGAAGTGGTTCCTCTTAAATGAGTGGGGAAGGCTGCAAGTGAATTGACATGGGATGTTCAAATGCAGATGAAAAGGAAGATTGGCATACGTGAAGAGGATCTGGGCGAAGGAATAGATGCCTAATGATGAATCAAATGGTGACCCTTCCAGTTACAGGCGGGCCGCAAAGAAAACGGTTTGCACTGCCTTTCAGACGGCTGAAACTGCATGAATAAGTAATACGACCGGAAAGCCCTGCCATTTATTTATTTATTTATTTTTTTTTTTCGTAGGCAGGTGAGGAAATCTTTAAGATCCATAGGTGGCATTTGGGTCTCGTAAGATGCCTGGAGGGGACCGCACCTTCAGGTTATGTTAAAACCGTGTTGGAGCTCAGCCTGGGACTGTTTAACACATTACTTTGGGCTAAGTCCATCTTTCATACACATAAGAGTGCCAGAACCCTAACCAGTGGTTCGGAAGCGAGGAAAATCCTATATTTCTGTTATCCACTTATAGGCCAGTCAAAATCAGCAATAAATTCGCAAAACACGATGTGCCTCTGATTTTTTTAGTCTCTTGTTTGCACCAATTAGGGTAGTGAATACCCAAGTTCGAAATTCTCTAAAAGTTGTGGGAAAAGTGTAGCACACAAAAAACCGCGAGATTTTCGGACTTTTTTCTTCAGTTTTCACTCCATATTTCCTAAACTATGCATTTTTCGACGAAAGCCATACTCTTAAGAACATAAAAATGTACAGAGCTGTGGTTGAGATCATATTGTCACTCCCCAGCTCAACCAAAGCTCTGTAAGGTGAATAATCATTGAATTACGGCACTTTAAAAATCCTACCTATATTATTTTTTCCAAAAAGTGAAAATTTTAGTTTTAGACCTAGTTTAGACGGAAATTCAGGGTTAACCATTGATCCTACGAGTAGAACTCATTGAACTCATTTCAGCAACAAGATACTCTATGACGACTGGTATAACTAGAGGAAACGTGATCCACAAGAAGAGCGGTTATGAGTCGTGAAAAGTGCTACCGAGATTGTCTTACTCTACAACGTCCACACATTCTCCATCTGTTCGACTTTCGGAACTTCAGACAGTCGAGGTGGTCATACCGCCACCACTGGTCCTAATTCTTCAAATAATTGCAACATTACCGGCGGCATGATGTTTGGTTTTGGTATTGTAGTCATCTCTGCCACCACAGGTTTCCTTGGAACGTATTCTAACCTGTATAAGTAGACATTCATAAGGTGTGGTCTGTTGGGAGTTATGTTATGACTTCAAAATTAACACTTCGACCAAAGTCATCGCTTTTAAAAAAAATACCTACTATTTCTTGTTATTTCGAGTCCAAATTTCGATTTCTTTATAAGTAACTCGAAGTAAATAAGAGGTTCTCGATTGACTTGAAAAGTTCGAACGTCCTCCAGTCGATTGCCAGGAGAGTCTTGCGGCCTAACAATGAGGACTCTCAACCCCAGCTAACTTCGGGCCATTCCGCCCTTCTGTTTTCCACCGAAAGTCTGCGAGGATTCGAAACTCTTTCTCAGCCAAACAAACTTCGAGCCCCCTTTAGCGCCCTTCGACAAAAATCAGAGAGAACATATCGCTCGTGGTGTCTAGGAGAGTTTAAATGACCTGCAAACAGAGAACGAAACGTGTTTCGCCTAATTTCAATAGTTGGGCTGCTTCAGTTACGCCCTTGGTCCCTTCAGAGATCTCCATATCTAATAGGTACGTGGTGAGCTGTACTGGTTGTTGCTGGTCTAATGTAAAACCTCACACTGCCTTTACTCCCCGTGAGTTAATTTCTAAATATTTCAAACGTTGTAGCGCAGATTACAGCCCTTGGATTACGAGTGCATAATATAGTTTAGCGTGCTGGCTTACAAAACCCCGCAACCACCAATTCGTATGAAGGTATTGAATTCGTATGAATTCTTCCAAATTCTCCTAGCTCTTCTTTCTGCCCTCACTTGTTCCCTCACTTCCATGGGATAGTTGCTTTGATTACTGGTTATTTTCTTATTTAATGGCTTACAAGCCCAAGCTGCCAGTTGGACGCTGTTTAGATAAGTGTCCATCTCCTCCTCGATTTGATCGTAGCGCATGGAAAGTAAAATTGCGTAGTCGGATCCATTCTCCGCATGGCCTTCCGCATGGGCAACCAACGGACTTCGTTTGGGATATCTAGAGCCATAGGGTATCAAGGTAGGCTGCAACTTGTGTTACAGTTGGCTTGAGTGTTTCTCCAGTGTACTCAAATTCTTGTCCCGATGTATATACTCATAAATCATCCGGATATTGGACCATATAAGTTCCCTCCAGTAACATATTTCCTATGAGATCATAATTATGTATAAGATTGTTGAGAGAATGCTTACTCCCAGCATTCCCTACCATTTAGACGTAGATAGATACTCTTCTCTATGATTCTTATTATAATATAATAAGCATCATAGAGCAGGGAGACATTATTATAGCACGGAGATATCGAACAGCAGAGAGAGAATATTATTAGACGAATTAGGGTAAAACACCAATCTCTGCATGTTTCGCTTGTAGTAGAGGAATTTCTACGTTTTCGTATGCCAATTTAACGTCCATGAACATCTGTTGTTCCTAAAACCACATTGAGTGTCACTGAACCCTGAAAGCTGAACTTGATCACCTCATCGCTATTTGATCCTGCCATCTATTTTCTTTACTGTTGCATTTCGTTGCATTTTCAAGGTATGAAAACCCGAATGTTGTCCGTCAGAGACGCCGGAGCTATTCGAACGTAGTTCGCAATGTGAATAATACACGAATTAATGGGCTTCTGGTACGCTTACGAACTCGATCCGAGTACTAAGAGCCAAACCGTTACCTTCATCTCCACCGAACTCCGCCACAATCGACAGGTCGAAGTTTGTGTTCATAGCCGAATGCGTAACTGAAGTTAGTGCGCACGGGCGGAACTTAGCAGATCATTGAAGCAAACAACAACTTTGCAAATGATTTGTGGACTATCGCAGGGTTGGGGCGATATTAACCTCTGATTTGACTGGAATTGTTGACGAAGTGAAGAATGTGGTGGTCCCTAGTTTACTTGAGTTTTATTAAATAAATATAAATAAATTTCATTTATAGTTTCAAGGCTGGAAATTAATATTAATGGACAGCCCATGACACGTCTATGCCACAACTACAACTTTCCTTTCCAGTTTGATTTTTTAAATTATGCCTTGCATGAGACCCCTATTCATCCCATGTATAGCATTGAATGTTTTTTGGGAGTTAGGCAGGGCTGCTCGCTTAATCCGTTGCTCTTTGCTCTCTATATTGACGGCTTGCAATGTTGTTCAACGCAATATTGACGCACTCCAGGAGTTTTGTGATCACTGATATTGTTAAAAAGAACTTGTTCTGGTACAAAGAATTGAGGGACCTGAGTGAGCGGCATAGTGTTTCTCTTGACCAAGCGTTTGAGAATCGCATCGAATGGGGAGCACAATTGGAAAAATTATGCGAGAGATTCATGTCGGCAAGTATGGAGACGGCCAAAGCCAGGGCTCTTGCTTCCACAAGCCGTTTCTATAGGCTATCAGACCAAGATGTGCGATGTATCGATCTGACGATGGGTATTCAAAAGGCGTCGATGTTCGTCATGCGCTGTGGTTGCATACTATTAATGCAGAGCAAAATTTGATATGCTCCCTCTGCAAAACGGGAGGGCCGGAGGATCTCAAACACTTTCTGGCGATTTGTCCCGTTCTCAGTGAGTTGCGAATCGATAACGTCGAGGTACCCAAATTGTTTAGTGAGGGCTTATTAGGCTTGTTGAATGGCTCAGGATGGTTAGACCTTGCTAGATTTTGTCAAACTGCCTGGTGTTTCATATCAGAATTAATGATAGAAATTAATTGGGAAATACCTATGTAATTCGTGATTATATAATAAGAATGCAAATTGTTGTAAATTGATAATGAAATTACCTTTAAAGTAAGTAAACAGATTAAGCAATACTCTGTCAGATGGACATAGCCCATTGAATATTCATGTATCCAATTAATATTAAGGTTAACATGGAAATAATGTAAATCGTGTCTCTGAACAGCAGCTGAGAAGTAGAGCGTTTGGTGTAGAAATTTCTAATGACCTGAATTTGAACCTAATATCAACGAGGAGAAGAGTGAAAGGAGTACAGTGTTCGACTTACTAAACCAGAACAAGAATCTTGATCTCATTGATATCAGCCTATTGAGGACACGTCGCCTAAAGGCTACCCACAGCGGAATAGTACGTATTCAAACAGGATTATTCCAAGACAACGTTTTCTACTCTAAATCGCTGAGGGGCCTCAAACCCACACTGAACGGACCATCGTTCTTCATCATTCTTGCGATGGAATTTAATCATTCAGTGAGGTGGTTGTTTGAAGTCAATATTCACCACTTTCTGTGCTAATCACAAGCTCTCTATGGAAATGGAAAATGTTCGTAGAATCCAGAGATCGGCAATATCCAGACATCGCAACCGCCTAGTTCCACAGACCACACTTAAGCCTGACTTGGTAATTTGAACATAGTACAGATATCCCAGCTAATGATCCCCTTTGACTCCTTGATTGAGAAAAAAAAGTTTCCAATGAATATCTCCGTTTCCCAGTCAATCTCAAGAGCTGTAAAAGTCAACTGCAAATGTCTTCTCAAACCGCCTCAACCAATCAGTCAACGCCACTACCTGCAGACCGCAACTTCCATCTGCTCGGAAATAAGTTTGATTACAAAAACTCGGAGAAGTGAAGAGGAAAAAAAACAAGAAGAAAAACTTCCAAGAGTCGGTTTGAGCCTGACGATTTCATTCGCCACTCTCGAAAGGCGGTGGAGGGGCGTTCTGGGATAAGGATATCGAGGGAGAAAACGCGTTCCATTTGTTACACGTCGGGAAGATGGATTGATCGTTTGACAACAAAAGAAAGATGAATGTCCACTCTGCCGCCAACGTCCGCATTTTTATAATATTGGTCTCTGAGCTTCTTCACCTGGTGCAGGACCTATTTATGGAATTCTCTCAAACTGATCAAGACAAATCGATATGGGAAACGATGAGTAGTCAGATTTGTAATGCGTTAAAATGTCCACAGAATCCCAGTGGACACTTGAAATGATGAGAGTAAGTTCTTCTTCAAGTATTTATTATTTTATTTAAATATTCAAGTACCTATTTATTATTTATATATTTTTTAAATATTTTTTATTAAGCCAATAAAAATATTTGAAAAAAAGTATTTATTTGGACTCATTTTAACCGCTAAATCTAGGAACGCGGTAGCGTTCCGCCCCGCCAAGCAAAGAAGTTGAGAAAACGAACGGTACCAAGTGTATGTTTACCGGACGTCACGAAACGCGTTTTCGAGGTATCCATATCTCGGCTCCTATTTGACCGATCAACTTGGAAATTAGTGTGGGTCTTCTTTGAGTGTATATTAGAAAGCCCTGAAAGTTTCAAATCGATAGGTCTAAAGGGAGCCGAGCTACATAACTTCAAAAACCCGGTTTTCCTGCCTTAGATTGTTCTTCTCCTTCTTCTTCTCCTTCTCCTTCTCCTTCTCCTTCTCCTTGTTCAGACAGGCAAGGCTGGAGCCTCTCCACGTTCACCGATTGACTTGAAATTTTGCACAGAGCTTCATTTAACCTTGAGACAGAGCCTTATATAAGATTTAACCCATTATCTCAACCCAAAAAAGTTTTAGAAACAAAAGAACAGAAACCTTAGGAAAATTCTGTCCACTTTGACGAGTCTACAGCCTGGGTAAAAGGACCAATCGACTTGAATTTTTTTACATATCTTCTTTATAGCATGGCTCAGTGCCATTTGAACGAAATAAGCAATTATCTCAACCCAAAAAAAATTAGGGACAAAAAAACTGAAATTTAGGGTAATTAAGGCTAATTATGGCCATATCTCGGCTCCTAGTTGACCGATCAACTTGAAATTTGGTATGGATCTTTTTGGTGTGGATAATAGAAAGCCCTGAAAGTTTCAAGTCGCTAGGTCTGAAGGGAGCCGAGTTATATACCTAACTTCAAAAACCAATTACCATGTTTTTCTACTTTTTTCAGTCGGTCAAGGCCTCTCCTCCTTCGCCGATTGACTAGAAATTTTGCACGGAGCTTCGTTTCAACTGTAGCAAGTGCCTTTTGAAAGATTCAAGTCGATATCTTTAAAGGGAGCCGAGTTATATAACTTCAAAAACCCGGTTTTTCACCCTTACCTGTTCTTCTTCTCCTTAATCAGTTAGGCATTTCCACCTTCACGGATTGACTTGAAATTTTGCACAGAGCTTCGTTTCAACATCAGCCAGTGCCTTTTGAAAGGTTTAACCCATTATCTCAACCCAAAAACTTTTAGAAACAAAAAACTGAAATTTAGGCTAATTTTGGCAATTTTGACGAGTCTACAGCCTGGGTAACCGGAGCAATCGACTTGAAATTTTGCATAGACCTTCTTTATAAAATGACCCACTTCAACAACAAAAAGATGTGATATCCTCCCAAAAAACACTCCGTGTAAAAATCACCCCGCCTCGCAAATATCATTCTTCAGAGGCCGGAAAAAGTTATGATATCCACTTTCCCCGCCCGCCCTTTTCCTCATTAAGGAGCTAAGTATAATGAAAAGCTTAACCACTTCACAAGCACCGTACCCCTTTCGAAATCTCCCCTTGGCGCTATTGCGAGACGTTTTTATTACTTCCACAAGCAACTAATACTTGTATAAAACGTTAACCACCATCAAGTATTAGTTGGTTGTGGAAGTAATAAAAACGTCTCGCAATAGATTTCGAAAGGGGTACGGTGCTTGTGAAGTGGTTAAGCTTTTCATTATACTTAGCTCCTTAATGAGGAAAAGGGCGGGCCAGGAAAGTGGATATCATAACTTTTTCCGGCCTCTGAAGAATGATATTTGCGAGGCGGGGTGATTTTTACACGGAGTGTTTTTTGGGGGGATCTCTACTACGAAATAGGGGAAACACTGTTCCAATTTCATTCATAGTCTTTATTGCTACGATGCTCTCAATGTGGAGAAAATCTAACGTAGTCCAGCAGATATGTACTTAAATTTGATAGTTAGATGATCAAAACCTTCGTTTTTTCCCAATGTTTGTTATTTTGAGGAAATTCCTTCAACTTTGATCCTTTGATCGGATGTATCTCGATAAAAAAAAAAAAAAAAAAAAAATTATATACAATTGTAGCAAGTTTGATGCCCTACAACTTTGGTCCAAAACCGCTTAGTTACAAAATTATGAGCGAAAAACCGAAAAAAGTCCAAAAATGCACAATGTCCTCGAATTGGATAAATTGAGAGTCAACTCACAGCATCCACGAACCACCTGTAAAAGTTCCAATAACTTCGAAATGTTTTCCAGCAGACCCCACTGTTTTGGTTCTGTCTACTGGACTAACGTCGAAAGAAGAAATGTTAAGTAAAGTTAAGTGTTGTATAGGGTGAAGTGGCAACATACCTTACTTTTGGTTTTTTTCCTTGATTTAACAAAACACAAAAACAGAATTTCTCGCACTTAAAATGTATAAAGGCAGATTTGTACCAGCGACGAGCGTTTATTCACAGGTAACACTTTATATGCAGGTAACTATTCTAAAATTGTAACAACTGCTTTCTAACCTGCCCCCATTCACTCGTAAATAAATGGTTTTGAAATCATTTTCTCCTACATGCTCTACAAGGTACAAATCCTAACTGGGAAACAACACTGATTAGGATCGTTCCCTCTTCACACGTTGTCTGAGATGGCGCTTTTTTCTCTGGATAACACGTTCCTTGTTATGGTGAAAACTTCTTTATTGTCGTCACCAGTACGTTTTGATGATTGAATATTTCCCTACGGTGACATTTCAGTTTGTTGTTCGTCAATAATTAAATAGGTACATTGTCTTTCGAAGATAAGTTAACCTCCATTTCTCACGATCACACATCATGTTAAGTTGTTTAAGTATGTTATTTTGATGAACGGTAATTAGGTATTTATTATTAGAATTGTTTGAACACCTAATATTTTACTGACTTCAATTTCATACGTAGTTGAGCCTGAATTATTTTTCTTTGCTTGAGGGTTCAAGACAACCTCAATAATTATTCCCGATGGCCACTATTGTTTAGGCAGGATATCTCAATTTTCAATACAACGACACCTCTCGAATTTCGAGGGGTTACTCAATAGGTCTATATTAAGGCTGAGGAACATGGACGTCTTTGGCGTACGTAAAGGGTCTTATAAAAAAAAAAGCAAAAAGTAAAATTGGTCACAAATATTGAACCTCACCCCATCAATTTCTGGATCCCTTTGAACAGATAACTTAGTTGCGGTTCTTGAAATTTGAGCCACAGCTTCCTTGATGATGCTTCTAGGATGATCTCATACGACATTTTAGAGTAAGCAGCTCATCACAAAAGATGAGCGATACCTTTCTTGCTGTTTGATCAATCGACTTGAAATGTGAACCTCTACTTAGCATTACAAGCAGAAGTAAATAAATGATATTGTATTTACTAGGAGTTTCCTCAGTCCAAGTTGGATACTAACCCCAGGTATGTGTTTCTAACGAATACGTAATGATGGTTTTTAATCTGATTTTCTGAATCTACTTATTTAGAAATGTAAACCAACAAAGGGGAGGTTAAACCTTTTCTGTTAGATGTGGTATTGGGGAAAGGTAACAGAAGCGGTCTCAATATTTGAAAATGTTCGTTTCTGTGAGACTTCTTGAGTATATGTGTATATAAATAAGGCAACGAATTTCCCATACCGCTTTGCCTCTCAGTTTGTTGTGTAGTGGATTAGCTTTTCTATTGACTGCTTTCTCAATGACATGACGAGCCATAGTGACCTTCCAGGGGGCAAGTCAGGTGGTAAAAGCAGATTGAGGTTGAAACAATACAAAAGTAATCTCATCTGGGCCAAGCTTTACCAAGAACAAAAGTTACTGTTTTGTACCTTTTGGAAGGAAAAAAATTAGGATTTATGTTCGTTTGACACTTTCTGTACCACCATTACGGTTATAGTAGAAATATTTATAAAATTTATAAATTTAGTATTTAATAAAGAATGTTAAGTATTTCATACTCACCAATGATTACATGGCCACTGAGCATTCAACCTGAAACATCATTATTATTCATTATTTAACAAACTGAAAGACAATTATCACATAGAATTGTACAGGTTGTGTTAGTTCTACTTCTTTTTTCCTACTACATTGTAAACGTTTTGTTGCAGCTAAGTCCTTCACATTGAATGCCGCTACATCACTCCACTCCTCTTAAATGTGACACAATTAGGTAACTATATCTTATTTCTGCACCTGTTTGAGTATCTTACGAGCGGCACTTTGTCACTCTGTTTGTTAGTGACACAAATAAAGACACCTACAGGGGAAGATTGATTGATTGAAGTATTTATTTACACAAACAGGGTTGCGTAGTGGTTGAGGGCTCAGAGCCCCAACTCAAGTACCCTGAGAATCAACTGTCATGACGGCGACACTCCACGACGGTGTACATACTAACAGCTGGTTTCGGGATCTCTGGACATCGGTGGAGTGGAAACGGTACACATGCAAATGAAAACTGGGACGGATGTTTTCGTTGTGTTTGTCAACATCTTCATGAAGTTAGGCAACCAGCAAATCTACCTGACGAAATGTACAAGTGGTCTGAAAACACAAATTTGTTCTTGAATATTCGCCCCTTTCCTATGGAAAATTTGGTATAATTTACGTTTTTCATGGCCTGAGGGGAAATAACAATAATAGGAAATAACAAAAATTTATATTGGAAATAACAATAATAGGAAATAACAATTATTGATATTGGAAATATCAATAATATTTATTGATGGCTTCGGTGAGGAAAACTCATCGTTCAGCAAAGTTTTCAAAAAATTGTTGCCTGTGTCTCCAGTTTACCACATAGGTATTTCGATAACATTCATCCTGATTGTTATCGTAAGTACCTTCTGCTGGCTGTAAGGATTTATTGGGAAAAAATATGACAACTGAATATGAATATGACAACGTGGTTGAAAGGGAGAATTGGGAGGACGAGTTACTAGTATACATGATACAATATCGGCCCTCACTGCTTGACACAAAGTGCTCCAGCAAAAACAAATATTTCAGGTCTTATGGTTCTTCACAGATGGTTTTGCGTTCTGAAGTTGATATAGATGAAAAGCGGAGGAGGAACGAGGCAGCAAGTCAGACTAGAATGAAGGAATGCGATGATAGACGGAAGTACAGTCTACTTGTAAAACAGAAGAAAACCCTTCAATCCAAATCTCCTCAAAGTGACTGACAGTAGAAGTACAAAAATAACGGCGTGAACAACCCTGAGCTTCAAACCAGTCCCATCAGCACAAACCCTACTCTTTGCCGAGATTAGATTAGTTAGATTACATTGTATCAGGGACTCAGGATAGGACCGATTCTCATCCGCCGCACTGAAACCTGGTCTTATTCTATAGGCACTGGGGCCAGTTTACTCAATCCATCAGACTGATGATCCCCCTCCACAAGGATGAATGGATCTCTGGTACTAGAGACATACTCATACAACTTCAATTGACCATAATGAAGAGATTTCTAGAAGAACCAGGAGTGTACAAGAAATCAACTCACCTCTCAAGAAGGAGTATGAGTTGAATAAAAAGCATTGGAGGGATTATGATGCTACTTCAATAGCTAATTAAAGCGACAAGAACTGTTACATGAGCTGTCATCTGAGGACTGTTTCATGATGTGGGGGTTTTGGGTAGAATATTGAATTTTCGCATTGTTTCTTATTGTGTCTTCTCATACCAATAATTATGATGAGTATTAAATTCAAGATGCTACTCGTACACATGTCCAGTTGACTCCAGTTAACCACCCACATTTTGATAACGTTTATCGTGTTACGCGATGAACCTTTCTCTGAACGTAACGCTTCAATGAACAAAATCTGAACTTCCCGAATTGATAATCAAGTGAATAGAATTATCGAGAATCATAATGTCAATAAAAATTATTGACTGGTGTACAATGATTGTACGATTCCATGAACGACAATTCGCCCAGGAAAGTTTCTAGAATACACTCGCTGCTTATGAAAAATTGAGTTGTTTTAATGAGCATCCCGAGAAATTAACAATATAATGAACCTTTTGCCACGCCCTCGTTCACTCGAGCGAATTGAAGTTTAAATTAGTTTCTCCCTAGTTATTACTGTATCTTTTTTTTATTTTTTCATTCAACATACGCAGAGTGCACCGGAAGAAGAAAATAATTTCGAGAAAATTCCTCCTCAAAAGCCATACACTGAGGGGAAAACGTAATTAACCCAAAGGGATATTTCAGAGCAGTGAGAAAATCTCTATTTCCGTAACTCAACGAGAAAGGGTGGAAAAATCGAGGGGGGAAAAAAGAAACTTTAAACGTTTGAAGTCGGTGAGAAACAGAGTGGAAAACTTGGTAGCGAAAAAGCAGCAGAGATTATCACGCTGATGGGGAATTGCAGTGAGTTAACGAGGGTTGTAACAAATTATGAACTTCGTGCGGTGAAGGTAAAAAAAATGAAGAGAAAGTGCCTACAGAATTTTATCTAATGAATGGTCACCCTGAGGAGGTTATTCAGACTTGGTCTGCGGTTTCGTCTCACGCGTTTTGGTTTTCAACGGTACTTAATGAGCGATCATCAATATAAAATCGATTGATCCTTCAAACAATCGATTGCTTTCGATGGTAGTATAGCGAAGAGAAAATATCGAATGCTTTCAGGGAAGTTCAGCACCCGAAATCTGCTCAATATAAAGTAAATTTAATGTTCACACCCCTTTGACCCTGGATACACCCCATTGGAGTCAGCTGAAGACCTCCAGGGTCATACAGATTGGCAATGACTGGAAGTCACAAGGCCTGCAAGATCCTGAGAAGAGGAGAAAGGGGTGAGAGCTCTGACTCAACATAACAGTCACACTTCAATAACTTCTTTGACAATATCCATGCTATGAGGTTAACCTATGGGAAAGTAGTTAAGACGCTATAAGAATGTACTTACCTACCTCAATACTGTGAAAAACAAATTGCACACCAAATTGCACACCGTCTGAGGTTGAAAAAAGTTCAACACCAAAATCACACGTTAAAGCAACGATTTACTGGAATATGAACACGAGTTATCGACCAACAAAACATTTAATGTAATTTAATGTAATCTACGCAAATCTAAACTGTAATCTAAACATTTAATGTAATCTACGCAAAATGTCCGCAGTGTTGCCCCAAAAAGTCCGTTCGGCCTTTCGGACGTTGGCAACCTTGCGTTTTGGCGGTTGATTTCAAACCAAACCGTACAAATACATAATGCAGTTGGCCCGTACATAACACAGATGATACAGCGGATTAAAAAAATAACGAAGGTAATATCTGCCAAAATGGCACTTACGCCCTTAGTTCGTGAAGGGCACCATTATATTACCATTACATTATACACGTGAGTCTTCAAGTTTAACCTTGAACTGACAGCGTGCCCCGAGCGTGCCTCGAGCTACAGTTTTCAAACCTCTGCCGTCTCATATTTCCCTTCATCAGAGAAGAGAAAAAAAAATCATCAAACGACGGTAGAAGATAGAAAAAAATCCGAGAGACGATAATTTTCAATTTGGTAACACCCGACGTCTGGAGCGGGCGACGATGAGAAAAGATTGTAATATGTTCAAGTCATGAGTGGCTGAGCGAGGTCATAGCAAGGCCGTCACTTGAGTTCCTCTCTATTTTAACAATATTTCATGCATGTAGTTGCATGTTGATATTATACAACTTGCGAGAGTCTAGCGAGAATTTTCACAGCGGAATTCATAGCGGGGCTTTTCAAGTTAACCTACAAAACTTACTTGAGGGACCTAATAAATTATTTCAAGAGGAAAAACAAGTCATTCAATTTTTTCGCTGCCTGAAAAAAATTGAAATGCGAAATATTAATTTGCTTGGTGCCTTAAATAATAACTCATCAAAAATGCCACGATTTACCAAGGATATGGTCATCCAAATCAGAAGAATTCGGTTATGAGGCAAATTAGCTGAATTTGTAGTTTTTCGTCGACTCGGACCACATGATCATGTGTACACCATGTACCTAAAGGTTTTTAAGAATATAGTTTGATTGGATCGGGAAACCTGAAGGCCTTATCATCTGAATTCCAGAAGGATCCCTTCGTGGTGCACTTGAAGAGCCCATGATAAAACCTGTTGTGTGCGCAGCCGCACTTCCCTCAGATCGTTGGACCATTAAATCGCTGAAAACGCCCCTTTTTTGTTTGTCTATTTCGAAGCTCGATTAGACAGTTTATACAAATTGGCTACAGTTTTTTTTTGTGTCTGTAAAATGGATACTTTCAAATCGCTTCGGCCGATCGGGACTACCTTGAATGAATTATCTACCCGAAGCAAGAGCTAGAAAGTTTATTTTCGATCCAATAATTTCCACCCGGATGGGCCCCTCCACTATCGTAAAAAGGACGTTTTCACGTGAATTAACGCCAAAAGTTGTCGTCATTTTCAGCGACAGCCCACCAGGGACGTTGATAGCACTTCTAAATGGTCCCGATACACATGAGTGGAGGTTTATCAGTAAGTAACAGCAGGAAAATATTGCCAGTAGAGATTGAAATACATTTGGGAAGAGAAAGGATATTGAGTGGGTATCTATTTCATGTTTGAACACACAGTGCGGCCATATCTCATATTTTCATTCCAAAGCATCGATTTCATAACTCATTCATCAATTTGCTATACAAGTGCCCACATATGGAATTGTTGGATTAGCAATTTGTGTAAGCGTACGTGTATTAAGAGATGAGCCAGCTGTGAGGGCAATTCGGTAGACCTAGTCAGCGCAGTCACGATGCTAGTCGGTAGAGTCAATTGTGGGCCTTTGGTAGACCTAGCTAGACGGCAATGAGATCTTCTCGTAGCTCTCGTCAATAGTACGCTGTGAGGTCAATAAGATGCCAGAGTCAGCAGTGGGATCATTTCCTTGCCAGTCGGCTAAGACAGCAGTTGGGCCATTTAATCTGTCTCAAAGCTGTCATAGCTGACTGGCAAGGAAAAGACCCCGAATTTTGGCGGACCTAGTCTGCAATGTCAGAAGGCTATGGGGCCTTTGGCCTAGCCTTCCCTATAGGGCCGATTTGGGGCCTTCAGGTAGATCTTCAGTGATGAGGTCTTTTGGTAGCCCTCGTCTGTAGTTAGCTGCGAGGCCAGAGTCAGCAGTGGGGTATTTTCCTATCCAGTCAGTTGAGACAGCAGTGGGTTCTCTTGCTCACTTGTCAAAAGAGTCAGCAGTAGGGTCTTTAGGTAGAGCTAGAACAAAATGGAGGATTTTCTAGCCAATCAGCAGTGTCTGCTGTAGGAGGTACCTTGACCCTGATGCTGCCCTGAAACCATTTTGAAACAAGAATCAGTTGCCTGACGAGAAAGGAGTTACGAGTACTTAGCTGATGGGCGTCATTCGAGGTGTAGGAACCCTAAAGAGGAATCCCCGACTCAGCCGTGAGAAGGTCCAACGGGGAGTCAGAATCAGCAGTAGAGATATTTTGGGAACCATCTAATGTGAGGAGCCATAGTAACCTGTTGGACTGAGTTGAAAGCGATAGTCAACTGCGGGACCTGTAGTTAGCTCTAGTCAGCTGTTGAATGGACAAATGATTTGTCCACTTTGTCGTACTGATTGATTGATGTGGATTGTAATCTGAAGCTCGCTGATTTTTAAACCATCAATCGATCCATAAATTAAACTAATTAACGATCAACAGCTACAACAATGGCTCTACACGAGATAAAACCCCGGAAGGTCTTGTAATAAGCACTAAGGAGGAAAAAAACCACCTCGCGCCCCGCTCAAATTAATGACTTTAATTTACCTCACACCTCAAACGCTAAATTAGGTTGTCCAATAAATTCAAACATCCATTTTTAATGAAAGTTGCCATCAAAAGCTCGGCGGTTGGCGGATACACATGGAGTCTTTCACGTTGGTTTTCCCTCCTATGGATGTAATTAATGACCTTTCATCAGGCGCCGTTGATACGGTGGCAACCTACACCAAGTTAAAAGGCCTCGGGTGCAAACGCCACCTTTCGCGGGATTTTCAATTTGAATACATCCGGGCTTATTGTGTGTTTCCGTGAGGAGAAAAATAAACTTACGCACTTTTAGTTTGGTGCAAACGTATTAAGTTGAATGAGGGTAGACGAGCACTACACGATTTTAAGAATGTTTGATATTATGGTGAGCGAAATTTTGAGATGAGTAAAAATATACACGACATATTATACCATAATATCAAACATTCTTAAAACATATTATGTCGTGTATATTTTTACTCATCTCAAAATTTCGCTCACTATATTATATATTATCATTATATATTATATTATATATTATATTATCAACTCTTCTAAGTAAAGTAGTGCAAATGGTATGAGAAAAACTATGAAGGCCATCCGACGAATTTTAGCACAACAGAAAGTCTTTACAATTTACTGAATCAGTAGATTAAATCAATTTAGGCTCCCTCGCAACAACAGGAAAAATTCAGCCAAGTTCGATTCTGGACAGCAGAAGCAGCACTGTCAGAATAATCCTTTATAGTTGGAGCTTTTCGAGCCGATTATTGAACTACTCGTAGTAGGAGAGCCGTTTCAATCCAAATGAATAGGTCCGCTAAAATAGGAACCGAAGGTCCTCGTCGTTTTCGAGCCGGATATTGAGAGTAGTAGTCCACTATAAGTCGACTCTTGATCGAAGGCCCATTACATCACAAATAAATTGCTCAATTTGATTAGAAATCGAAGTTTTTCGGCGATTTTCGTCGTCAAATATCGACTCGAAAAAGACGAAAATGACAATAACAACAAAAGAAAAAAATACGCTGTGAAAATGTTGCACTTATTACAAATAATACCGTCTTTTATAACGACAACTTTGTACTGCTCTTCTCTGGTCGGTCCTATTGATTACACAGCCGTACAAAAGAAAAAAAAATTCCAGAGACCAAAATAGTGTATTGAAATGTATTTCTTGACGCTGAATCCGAATCTGAGCTCGAAAAAAGGCGTACACCCCTAAATTTTGTCGAAAAACACTCTGATCGGTGGTGAACTGACAAAATGAGAAAAGTCATGATTTGGGAGTGCGACTACGATATTCTGATGTATTTTTCGATACTGAATTCGAATCTGAGGTCAAAAAAAAAATATTGAACCCCAAATTTTTCCTTTGGTGGCGAATTTCACCCTCTAAGAGGTGGTAAATCGACGTAAAAAAGGTTAATTATTGAAGATAATGAAACAAAAACGTCGTAATTAGGGTGTGCGACCAGGATATTACGAAGTATTTTTCAACGCTGAATACGAATCCCATGTTCGAAAAGTCGTACATCTTCAAATGTATTAAGGTATTTAATCTTTTTATAGGTATTTAATGTGGTTGTCAGCTTCGCAAGAACTAAGAAACAGCGCAAAAGGTAAAAGAGACTTTATTCCCATATATTTTGACACCGCATTCGGCTGGATTAGATAGTAGAACAAATACACTGTTTACGACTTCTGGTTTATTGTACGAGAAAGTAATAGAGTTTTTCCTGCGCCGATACAATGAATTCCCGTTTACGCTCATTACGAAGAATTTATTGCTTGACGATAAAGATTTCCAAACCATTTAACTTCTGGAGGGTTTTCATCTTGTGGAAAAACTATCAAGACCGCAAGAAGTAGTTTGTGAAAAAGCCAAACGAAAGAGGTGCACCAGTTGAAAGTATTTCGCCTCCCCCCCCCCCCCCACTATCGCCAATAAATCTGTGCGTTTCAATAGAAAACGATATCGCCTTGGAGCGGGCCGGAATTCCTGAAATTGGCAAGATATTCTGAAAAGACATTCCAAATCTGCAATATCATCTGAATAAGTCCTACGTTCATAACTCACCGAAAAGAAAAATAGGAAAAACGATGGAGAAAACGTTAAGGCAAACATTTTCTTGGGATAGAAAACACGCTTGGCCGCAAACACCATTAACTGAGATTTGGAGTCGACAAGGGACGGCGGGTGATGTATTTTACATTGATATTCAAATCATGGAGATGGACCTGAGCACGTACGAAGAGCGCTCTGTCGGTGTACGAGGATAATGACGGGGCGACAAACCTTCGTCCGAGATCCGGGAGCGAAGTTTCACCGAAGGATTTTGGGATTTGACTTTGAACGTGAAACGATATTTTGATAGGGCTGCGGTTCAAACCGAGGGACGTAAACCGGAGGGTGGAACGAAATTCGTGCAGGGATTTCGGTCAATAACTTTTGTTTGACTGCGCCAAATCCTATCGTATAACATTTCAATTGCATCAACCCTTTTCTCAATTAATGTCGATGGAATCCAACTTCCATAATTAAAGTTCCTAATAAGGCAAAGGGATAATGCAATTACATACCGAAACGTAAAATCGGTTTTTGATTATAGGTAATTTGGGGGAAAAGAAAATCTTCGATGCCTGGAAAAAACATCGATGTGTGATAAACATCAAAAGAAAAACACAAATGTTTTAACATCGTGTACTTCTTCTTCTGCATTGGCTCTACAACTATGAAGTGTCGAGCAACTACAAGCCGCTTTCTTGTTTTTCTATGCCAACTTCTACAAATAACATTTCAACTACATCCACAGTCTACAGAAGATATAATATTGAAGTTGAATTATTGCATTGTGTACTTCTTCGTCTGCATAATATGCATTTTGTGAATTGAATAATATGATCAGAAAACACCGAAGTGCAATAAAAAATACAATGTCTTCTGTAGACTGTGGATGTAGTTAACACAATGTGTCATGTTATCCTGTAGATATTGTGCTCTTCAATTATGAAGTGTATAGCAACTACAAACCACTTTCTAGTTTTTCTGCGCCAACTTCTACAGGATAACATGACATGACAGGATAACATGACATTGTGTTAACTGTATCCACAGTCTACAGAAGACATAGTATTTTTCATTGCATTTCGGTGTTTTATGATCATATTATTCAATTCACAAAATGGGGTTTGTGTGTTTATGTTCACCCTCAAATCCGTATTTATCGACGCAGTTGTTGTTGTTGCATGAACTGCATTGGCCGTGTGCGGCCCAGATAGAAAGAAAAAATCCAGTCATGCAGCATGGCCTTAAGAGCGAATTTTTGAAGTAATAACTGGCTTTATGCAAAATGTCTCCATTGAAGGACTTGGTGTCCATGAAGAACATCTCAAGTATCAACCACGGTTCTTCATCTTCAAAATGCCCAAGTTTGAAACGGGATAGGACATCGCAATTCTGGTTACACCAATGTGTTCAGCATAAACAAATCTTTAAGTTGAGGGTTCACTTGTCAGAATGTTTCATTTCGAAATTCTCCGATCATGTTACGAACTTATAAGTAATAATTCAACAGAAACATGAGCGCCGTCTTAGTTTTCCGACGCGTAAAATTACAGCGATTTTTTAGCGAGTCTTAGCAAATTGTCGTTTGAAAGAAAAAAATGTGGAGGTAAGATTGGTTCAAAATCCAAAGTAATGCAGCATGGCTCTAAGAGCAAATTTTCGAAGAAATAACTGGTTTTATGTAAAACTAGCTGTCGGTCCCGTCACTGACGGGCAGAACTCGGGATGGATCCATCTGCCACTCTTACCTGTCGCTTTACGGATTATACCTCTTATATGTCCGTTTACAAACCCTGATAATCTTAAATACCAAAAATAATATTCATCTGTCACATCGGAAGGAAGAATTTAAGATTTTTATATTTCGGCTTCCCCATTAACCCCCACCCCTACGCATCGGATCCGGAGGTGAACCCCCCTATGTCCTTCCCCAACCTCGGAAACATTTAAATACGGGAGAAGGGTTCGATCCATTGAGCCGTTTTTGCGTGATTGAAGGACAAACAAACAGTCAGACAGATAAACAGACAGAGACCAAATTCAAAATCGGCATGGTTCGACTCCATTTCACGCGAAATGAATACCTAACTGTATTGAAATTTTTCGAAAACACCCAAGGAACACGAAAATCGTCTCTAAATTTAGTTATATATATGTCTCCATTTAGTGGTTTTATAACAAAATTTGTGTTTTTATAACAAACATTTAATGTTGTCTCCATTTTTTGCACCTCAGTTTATAGAATTTTCAACGGTGGTAAAGTCAAAATTGCGATTTCATTCCGTTTTATTTTGGGAATTTATGGGTAATTTTTTCCCCATTAAAATCCCCGAAACCTCCCCCCCCCCCCCTTAGACTGGCCCGATTCTGCCCATCTACGAACTTAGCCTTTCGATTTCCAAGACAGATTATTGGTAGAAATTTGAAGTTTTTATCTCAAATCTGGAATGTTACATACATAGTACCTATATAAAAGGCGCGGAATTCCAGAGGCTTATTAAAACCCGATCACCTAGCCAGCCAGCCCTCTGACGTCATAGGCTCTTACGGCATAGGCTTTGACGTACTAGTTGGCCTCCTGCCAGCCGTCTGACGTCATACGCTCGTGCGTCATAGGCTCTGGCGTACTAGTTGGCCTCCGGCCAGCCGTCTGACGTCATAGGCTCTTACGGCATAGGCTTTGACGTACTAGTTGACCTCCTGCCAGCCGTCTGACGTGATACGCTTGTGCGTCATAGGTGCGTCTGACGTAGTGGCCCGCCTGTCGCTTGTGTTCTGACGTGATCTGTGGGAAAGGGTGAATCAAGGAAACAAATTTTTCCCGTTTCAGTTTATGTGCCAAAGCAAAGACATGAAAATGTCAAAAGAATGTCAACTCCATCCTGTTGTTGATACAGTCGAGAATTAAATGCTTGCATACGAGTCTGCAACATATTGGGACATATTATGTCTTTAAAGAAGTGATTCAAGAACCTTCGAACAATGCTACATCACCTACCCCAGTAGCGTAGGTAGTTGTTTTACTTAATTGTAGGGTTCATCATAAATTATGAAGCTTGCATTCGTATAGACAATATAAATTATTGAGAATGATCACCTGTGTGTAAACAATTATTTAAACAATCACGCTCATACCGCAGCTTGTCGGCCACGCACTCCGCAGTGGTATGGTTAGGTAAATCGAGAGCTATCCAACGAGTGGTGAACGATTTTTTGGTTTATTATCTTCGATAATGAACCATTGGAATCGCCCAAAGAAAAAAATTGTTTAACCCCCCCTCAAAATTTGTTGGTTTACGTTTCAAGATACGTAGATTCAGAAAATCGAATAAAAAAAAATCCGTCCGTCCGCCGTACGCCGTACGCCGTACGCCGTCCGCCGTACGCCGTCCGTGGCACTTTGCCCAGTTAGCATTGAGCTAAAATTACGAAATTTGGTTTCTGGGTTTGGACCAGCCCCACAATGATCCTCGAAACTTTTCATAACCCTAGGTCAAGGGGAAGGGGTTCAAAACGAAATTTAAAATTTCGACGATGTCATATCTCAAAATATTCAACTGAACCGTGTAATTTTTAGTTCACTTTTGAATGACCTGAAAAATTACCAATCATTTAAGACCAATTGGATTTTTGTGCGACCAGCCGTTCGTTCACAGTGAGCGCGCAAAGGTTTAGGAAAAACACTAAACTTTCGCGTCGAAAACGGCCGTTATGTGACCCAACCTCCAGACGGCCAGAATAAAACTACGTTTTTCATCTTCCCGGTAAACTACAGTCTAGAAATTTTTACCGTGAGTCGGGGATAGACCACATTGCAATATTCACTCGGTTTCTCATCTGTAAAATTGTTTAAATAATACCTTTTTGTAATAATACAAATTAAATTTTGATGATGAGCTGTTGACTTGAAATTTTAAAAATAGTTCAGAACTGGATCACAATGCAATATTCACTCGTTTTCTTGTCTGTAAAATTTTTTTAAATAATACCTATTTGTTTAAACAAATTAAATTTTGATGATGAGCTAGATACTTGAAATTTTAAATATAGGTCAGAAATGGATGACATTTCAATATTCACTCGGTTTGTATGACATGGTATGAGTATGGTATGGTATATTATTGTATGTATGATTTGGTATAGTACAGTATGGTATGATAGGAAAGAAATTCGTATGGTATGGTATGAGTACGGTGAGAATATGGTATGGTGCCGATTTGCAACACAGTCTGGTATAGACAGAAGGGTGATCTGCACAAGGAAGATAATAAACCGTTGTGTCAAGAATTTGCAGAGTTTTTGTACGATGGTTCTGCCCGAACCTATCATTACCTGCCGGGATGCCTGATTTCGCACATTGACTGTTACAATAACATACACCCAACAAATTGGCACATATTGATTCCGATTTGGTGAAATTTGATAATAATATTATTAAACTTATAATGATATTATATTATCATTTAATATCAAACTTTTATCATTTTAATATCAAACTTATCGATAATGATATCATCAAACTTATCAATAATAATATTATTTTAGGTTGTGGTCACCTTCTGAATTCCTTTTAATTAGGTACTCCGTAAAATCTGCCATCCCCACAGACTGTATACTATAATCATCCGGCAAAATCGGGCGGTAACATGAATACGTTTGTGATGTCTTCACTAGTTCTACCCTTTTATATTTTATCCAAAATAGCTTTTAGTTTGGTTATAAAGAACACTGAACGAGAAAGAAGGCGGATATTGGGGAGCGAAAACTCTGGAATGTCGAGATGAAAGAAGTTCAATCGATGAGGCCGCTATAACCAACCAGTCTCGTCGTACAAGACACAAGGAAAACTTCGAGGGAATGGTTAATATTGGAAGTAGCGATTGGAGGCTTTTATTTATAATGGCAATATTTATTGCGTCTCTTTTTGCGACCCGTATGGACGACTCCGAATGTCGGAAGCTGTTTTTCGCTGCTCAAAACTTTACAGTAAACGGGAACATTGAGAAGAGAATTGGACTTCAAAGACAAATTACAAATCTTTGTATTGTTTTATTAGTCGCTTGTGAAAGTTCATTACTCGTATTTGCACACGAAGTGTTTTTTTTGGGGGGTTACGTTATTGCGAGAAAATTCCCAGAATTATACTCGTATTAATACAAATTGATGCTAAAATATTCTAGACAGAAGGCTGATCTTTTTTTTTCTTGTTTTTGTTTTATAAAGCCGTTTATTAAGGAATTGCCACAAAACATATTTGAAGTATTTCATATTTCATCACAAAATAAAATTAATACATCAAGTAAAATAAATTAAAGTCTTTTGGCAGTATACTGATCTCCATAATTTAAAAAAAATTTTGTACAGAAGATGATAAAACATTGTCTAAGAATTTGTATAGTTTGTGATATTGTATTACATATCATTATATCATAAGTAAAGACCGGATTTCTATGTAATTGTATAATATGCATTTTATCCATTTCGCTTCATGTAAGGCGAGAGCAAATTCGTCCTTTATCCGAGTTGCCTCCTGTAGATGCTCCGGTTTGAATTTAATTCTGCATATTTTTGCATACGCGGACTGTTGCTGCATATTCTTGCATATTCGGGAAAAAATAGTAACGCTGCATATTTTATAGATAATCAATAACGAAATAAAGGCATTTACAAGAGAAGTGGTCCACTCTCTTACAGAAAAATAATGGTCAAGAAACATTAATGAACGTTAACAAGATTTTAATGGGAGAGGATGCACCCAGTGAACTGACGGAGCATTCTTACGCGGTTATTTTAAGCAATTTTCCGTCTACTAACACATTCTGTCGGACCGTCGTCACAACTTCATTCAAGACAGCCTTGAAATTTTTATTTTTGTAAATATTAATTACGAAAAATTGCCAAATCTGTAAGAAGACGAAAAATATAGAAAATTATTTTAAAACTGTTGTGTTCCATCTGTAAGTAGTACTTGTATGCCATGAAAATAGTAGAATTTGAGCCAGGTAAGTTTGATTATAATTGAAAGAAGTCGGTGTACAGAAAAGTTGAAAGATACTCTTTTCCAACTGTGGATATTCACACTCGTGTTACTTCAGAATGATGATATGGTGAAAATAACATGAGTCGTCATTGTCACCGATTTTGAGATTTCGTTACATGGCGGTGTACGAATAGTGTGAATGTTGCAAAACGTTGTAAATAGTAAAACAAATGATGATCCGTAAAAGCAGCAAGTACAAAATATTTTTAAGAAATGAGAATTTCATTCAGAACATTCCTTATTGAAACTTACTCGTAGAGTGGTTTTTTCCAAGTACTGAAACCTATCTCGAATTTTACAATATTCTTTAATGCATATTTGTCGCATATTTCATTAGTTTTCTCTGCATATTCGGGGCATCTATGTTGCATAGAGATCCAGTCTTTAATTATAAGCTAGAAGTTTGACGTTAATTTATTAAGTTACTTTTTTGTGTGACTTGATTAAAAAAAGGACAAAATGACCCTAAGACGAAAATTCGGATTTACCTAACTCCAAGTTCATTCCCTAGACAGTCTAACTCTAGCAAAAGACCTAAGAGCCAAAATCTCGAAAAATGCGATTTTTGGATTCTGTGTCTTTGTGTTAGCTTGGTACCCCCCCCCCCCCATCCCCCCACAATGTTACCCTCACCATTGTTTAAGCTCCCTTTCACTTTGTTTGCCTTAATTGGCATTTGTTGATCCGCCCCTTCCCTTCTCTGAGCTAATAGGATTTAAGTTCTCCCTTCACTGTAACCTGCTTCAATTCGATTGGATGATACCTTTCACTTCTGCTACTATATAAGCTGTACCTTCAGTTCATGTTTGTTACTGATGATGACCTAATCGTAGAAATCGATTTAACAATTGTACTCATTATTTTCGTGGAAATAGACTCTCTCACTCTATACCTCCGTTTTTTATTGAAATGGGTTTCCACAACCTCGTCGCGAGTGATCTAATTCGTACCAACTCCACCAGTTATTATTGAAAAGGCCTGAGTGTCTAGGTAAATCGAATTGTTTCATCACCGCCGCATTCGTAACACTTGTTGATTGTTTTTGTGAGCTAAACATTTTTTCGAGTTTGGTGAAGTGTCCAAACGCCAACTTGAAATAAAAAGCTTGTTGGCAATTAAACTCACAGACCTTAAGATCGAAAAAGGAAGCATTCCTACGAACATTGGATGTACTCTCTGAGTTTGTAAAAGACCAATGACCTCAATATCATGCATGAATGTTACGCAAAACATTCATGATCATGATCTAAAAAAAAAAAAAAATGCTAATCAACAACGTTAGTTTATACACCTGGTGCACTCCTGTTTTACTACTTTACTACTACTTCGTTTATAGTAGGTAATTGAATATAGAACAATGTTAATATAGTACAATAGAAAACCATCATTTTCAATTTACTATAATATTCTGATTCACCCCTGTAAATTAAAATAACTTGAAGAAGGAAATCCATAGTCATTGAGCATGGCTATGAGAGCGAATTTTTGAAGAAATAACTGGTTTTCCAAGATCGTGTACCGTAACTCGGGTAAATAGCTGGTTCGATGGTCGATATCCGAAGGGTAGTTCCCCTTCCATTTACATTGACCGCCGTTGACCATTCGGTTTTGTAACATGACCAAGTACAGCCCCCTCCACTACGGCCACAATCCTTCGCCAACCGCCTGGAAGGTCGCATTGTGGCTACAATGAATTGTCATTTGGATTGTCACTCGGGGGAAGGTTTCTCTCTACCATCGAAGTTAATTCGAACCCTGACAAGGTTTAGTTGTAGAGCCCTGCGAAACGCTGGCGCGAGGCCTATCGGGTGCCGGGTGCCCCTGATTGGTTGATTGAGTTGTTCATTTCCTCCCATCACGTTCAAGTAACGACTGTTCCTCGTTCTTCCTCCAATCGCCGCTAGAGCCCACGAGGGCGTTTACTGATCAATCGAGAAGACCGACGGCATCTTACGTGAAACCTTCCACGTTTTAGGCTCGTTGAATTAGGGCAGTTTTTGGTAAAAAACAATCTTTTGCGCAAATGAAAGTGAAATTGAGTGAAACGTCTTTCGATTCTCTTAAATGGCAAAGAGCCCAGAGAATACTCCTGCTCCATTAGGCATCTTTCCCTGAACTAGGTATCAGCAGACACCCGTTGCCGTTGGGCTGAAGCCTCCAGGACAGTCTTCAATACTCTCCGCCGTGAGAAAGGTGTGTTATTTAACCCTCCAATGGTAGGATTAAGGCTGCAGTGGCTTGCAGTGCTTGGCATCATTTAAGAGACGAATTTTCATCAGAGATCTAGCATTTTCACTCATTCGCCTTTTTCAAGAGATCAGAGAAAATACTGTGGGCATTCAAACCTCTTCGCAAAGAGACATGAGACGTCAGCTCGGAAAACCTAGCCCGGTGAATAGAGCGCGAGCAGCAACAGCAGACCCATCTGGTTCAGGATGTCGGATTTTAAGTATGCGATTACTTCCCAAACGAAAACAAACTAAAACCATTGAAAAGATGCCAAAAGTGTATGGCAGCTGTGTGTGGGGAACACCACGACGTGATTTGCAAACCTGCTTCCGGTAACCTCCGTTCCGAAGAAAGCGACGAGGTGACGACGAAGATCTCGATGTTTAAACATTTTTCAAGTCCCTGCTGAAACCTCCTTGTGATTTTGACTGGTCAAATTTTGATTGCTCAGTTATTCGAATTTCAGAGTTTAGCAAAACCTATTTCTGAGTTTAATAAAAAAATGTTTTTACCAATATGTTTTTCATTGAAAACCTTTAGATACACCAGGAGATGAGTTGAATATCACATTCAGACCGAAAATTATTCAAAAATATGTTAAATATTGATTTATTTGGGAGGAAGTACCGAAAGAGCGTTGCGGGATGAGGAGAGGTGTACCACTGGAGGTTAAACTAACTACCAGGAAAGGTAACGCGGGGGCGTTACGCGGATCTAAAAAGAGTGAGTAACCAAACGATTATTTAATGGTAGCTAACAGTAGAGCGAAGCTTAGTGTTCAGTAGGTTTACCCATTAAAGGTGTCGGACCCAGTACTTGGCAACAGTGCCGTAGTTCGCATAAGAGTCTTGATAAGGTAGAACCAGGTCGGAGGATCGAATTTTCGCCTTACAATGGAAGGAACTCATTTTATGGTCTACACAGACCATCACAGTTTGAAATGGTTGTGTATTTGAAAGACCCCCAAGGGACGATTGGTCCAGCCTATTGGGAACAATGATTCGAACCCTTTGATGTGACTACACAGTAATACCCAGTCACAACGTATAAACATTCATTATACTATCAACTAGAATTATTGTAATATTATCTGTACAAACATCAATGAGATGTGTCTGAACTTTGTAACAGAGTCAAATACACTCAATACTCTCCTACTGACCACAAAATCAGTTCCCAGAGAGCTGAAGCAAACTGGAACAATAGGTCCAGTCAAGCCGTGGTCCGCCATCTCAATTAAACTCGTGGTAGAAACCTTTTGTGCTAAATTGAAAGCCTTGGCGATTATTTTCCACCTAGACCCACAGTCTCTTTGGGGTTGGGAGTGAGTACATGCTCCAATGGTTCTTCCTAATTCATATATTTTCATATCCGAAATAAGAATATGGGTGAGGAATAAGTGACCCGGCTAGAAGTGATCGAAATTTTTAAAAATAACACGTACTTAGTGGGTTCGGTTGTTGAAAAATCCGCGATCAGAATGGCCGGAAGCAATTACTGGATTGAGCCATTGCACGAAGATAATTCAGACACTTGGTCCAAACCGAGCTGAAACAAGTAAGAAACTGTACAACTTAAAAAGGCGTACCTACGGGATATACTGAAGAGTGTGTGGCCAAAGTTTGGCTTAGGAATAGAATGAACAAAGGCAATTAAAATATACAGACAGTAGATATACAAAAGAACATACCTAAATTATAGGATTACATTTGGTATAATTTACCAAAAGTAATCTTATATTGTTATTAGTTATTCCTTCCGATGTGGGGATGGACAGATCACAACTGCTCGAAGGTATACCTACCTGGGAGTGGTTTTTAGGAATAATGGTTCTTTCGCCGAGAACGCCGACGCACAGAGACGTAGGGGAGAGTCGGCGGCCGGAACGTTGCTCCCTATATTGAGTAAGACCGGCTCTTATGCTCTAGTGCACTAGTGCTCTCGATGCTTGGTTCAGGGTTTTGAGTTCGGTGGCTTTTGCGACGACCCTATACGCATCCGAAGTCTGGGGTTTTTCATACTTGGAGGTGGTTGAGAGGGTACAGGTCCGGGCTTTCAAATCGGCATTCTATTTGGCTCGGAACACTCCTGATTACATGGTGCGACTTGAGTTTGGGCTGTCTCATACGAAGGTCCAGGTGGTGAATCGAGCGCTGGGGTGGTGGTTTAGGATCTGCCGGATGGAGGAGGGCCGTTTACCCCGGATCTGTTTCCTTCGTTTGCTGGACCTAGCGATGAGGGGCGTGCATGTAAGGTATAACTGGGCCACGTATCTGGGTAATTTTCTTGAGGAGGCTGGGTGCGCGGCTTTGTGGCTTTCGCAGGACTACGTCCGTTTAAGTGCCGGTCGTCGGGAAATAATGGACGGTTTCGCCAGAAGATGTTGGCTGCAGGATCAGAGTAGGGTGACGGCATCCTCGTTTAGCCATTTGTACAGGTTTTGGGCTCCTACGGACGGTGCGCCGGCGGCCTACCTGAACCTCGACCTGGACTACCATTGCAAGAGACTGTTGTGCCAAATCAGACTGGCTGGTGCTCAGTGGTGTTCGGTGTACTCCGGGGGGCTGAAGGCATCTTTCGATGTAACGGCGGAGTGCCCTATATGTGCGGATGTGTGCGGGGCAGAGGATTCCCTCATTCATTTTCTGAGTGCTTGTCCTGGGACACGAAACGAGAGGCGGGTCTTTTACAGATGCAAAGCAATGTCCTTACATCACCTCAGCAATATCTTGAAGATGGAAGGGAAAAAGGAGGCAGTTTGTTTGTTTTCATTTGTGAATGCTTCGTTGAAGGGAAGAGCGCGTTTTTTGAGGTAGGTGGTGGATGGTTGTTTATTGCTCTGGTATCTTGATATATTAATGTGTTGTGTTAGGTTTAAGAATATAAACTGTACTGAACATTTTTTTGAAGTGATATACCTACCTAATATTAAGTGGATAAGTTTCGTTTTACCAAGTGGATAAGTTTTCGTTCTTCACACTTGCTGTGACACAGTGTTTTCCTTGTTTTCTTGTTTCTTTTCTTTCCTGTATATTAATCATGTTTCATGCCACTCTTTGTAATGGTCGTAAGACTTATACAAATAAATTTATAATAAATAATTAGTTATTTAAAAAAAAATTATTAGTTGGTTGATAGCGATGGGGAAAAGTGTTTGAGTAGCATAATATTATGTTCAATGTTTTCTGTCCTAATCTTTAATCTTTTCAATGTTGCTGTCCTTATCGCTATCAACCAACTAATAACTTCTTTTTTTTTGTACAAGTGCAGGCATAGCATATTGTTAAGAAGGACAGATCGAGTAACTGGTGCTCCTAGTAGTCTATGTCTGGGGTTCACGACTCTACCAGATAGCTGAAGCCTAGTAGGATGGTTGTGACAAAATGTACCTTGGCTAGGTTGTATGGTTGTTTAGAGGAAATCCTACGGTGCTCCTTCATCATAATTTTTTCCGTTACAATCCGGTATCGATCCCGATCCTGAGTCAGGTTTTTACCCAAGACCAGAGGTATCCATATCCGTTCCTGAATCGTTCCACTGTATTTCTCCCGCTCGTACTTTCCACATGAAGTTTCCCTTTTTCTTACAATAAATTATAATACGCTATTGGGAGTCCGTTTTAGGATTGTTTGTTTAGGTAAAATGCCAGAACTTCCTCGCGAGGCAGTCACCTTAACAACTCAATCAAACGGATGTTTTGTTAGGAAAACGCCGAAATAATGTACATCTTTGTAGGTTTTTGTAGGTAATCTCAATATTTTGGTGAGTTGAGGCGTTTTACCTTAACAGTTCCGCGAAAATAAATAAGTTTTAAGGCATTTCCATCCTAGAGTTGAGGCGTTTTACCCTAACATTGACCAATTTTCGTATGTTTATGGTCAGAATTTTCCCCACTTCCGGTTCGAATTTTGAAATGTGGACTTCACCATCGAAAAGGCCAGGTCCAAAATAGGGGGGTTCCGTAAAAACCCCATTTTTGTAAACATTGGACTTGAGCGTTTTTATTTTACAGGGCATAGTAGGAATGACCTATAATAATCCCCAACCTCTCGTTCCAAGAACCTACGGGGTACCGATCTCGCTTCGTTCTGATCCGAGTGGATCCGTGAGGATCGGTAAAAATAGGAGCGTGTACCGATCCTTGTATCGTTACGACCGGAACGGTCCATCCCTACACCCCACACACCTAATCCATATTGGAACATCCATTGCACGGCTGCCTGACATATTATCTCGAGGGTCGAGGAGGACATCAAAGATCTAATGTTATAAAACACGAAGGTAAATTTCCTCAAAGAGTGTATATGTCAAAGAGCGATTTCAATGAGTGTATATGTCAAATAAAGAAAAAAAACCGATATTAATAGTAAAGAGAAAATAAAATAAATAAATGAATACCTACATTGTAAATAAGAAAAGAAAACTCGGCGCTTCGCGCCTCGCCAGGGGGGCAAGCCCCCTTGGACCCCCCGGATGCTTACCGTTTGGAGCCTGCGGCTAAAAATCGAGAAACATGGAACATGCTTTAGCTATGTCTTATAGTTGTCATGACGGCAATGGATACGATGTATGTTTTCTAATTAGCTTCCCTGGTAATGAAGGTTCGACCCTCGCACATAAGATTGTTTACTAACCATTTATAACATCGCATTGTTGGATTAATATCTCGTAGATAAATATAAAACTGCGACATAAATGCGTGATAAATCGAGAGCTTTCCAACGAATGGAGAACGATTTTTGTCCGATGAAAACTAAAGAAGTTTCATTTCCCTAGAAACGACTCGGTTATACGTGAAAATCATTAAAACACTAACGCTTGCATACGAGTCTGCAACACATTGAGACATTTTCATGTTGTGTGCAAACAAATTTTGTTTGTGTGCCATAGCAAAGACATAACAAACTGTAATGTACCTACCTAATTCCAACTTATCTTCTGATGGTCATAATCATCATTGTGGCGACTTGGGACAATTTTCGTGACGATTTTTTTGTTTGTGTGCCATAGCAAAGACATAACAAACTGTAAAGTACCTACCTAATTCCAACTTCACTTCTGATTGTCATAATCATCATTGTGGCGACTTGGGACAATTTTCGTGAGCAAATTTCGTGACGATTTTTCGTGACGATTTTCGTGACGATTTTCGTGACGATTTTTTTGTTATGTGCCATATGAAAGACATGAAAATGTCAAAATTTCGTCACCCATTTTTTGTGACCATTCCGCGTGACATTTTTCGGCTAGTTAGTCCAAGGCTAAAGCATGTTCCATGCTAATATATTTGCAACTCTGGTGTAATTCTAACGGGCCGATGCCTATTATTACACCATAATTGGTATTATTTATCCTAGTCAATAATAATGTAGACAATAATAATGAAATGTATTATATAAGTTTTATAATGTAAAATGTTGTCTGAGAAACTGATCCAATAAAGCACTTTCTCTCTCTCTTTCTCTCTCTCTCCGGATTTTGTTGTAGACATACTCCAATTGAGCCTATCATCGATAATGACTCCAAAATACTTGAAAGAGGAAACTCGGCCCAACTTGGGACGTTCGAAGGGTGGAGGGAGCCCATGCAGGTGTAGTCATGCATTTGTAATGGCATTTGTAAGTGCGAAATGGCGGACAGCTCGTCTGTGGCCCTGTATGATCATGAACTTCGATTTGAAGGGGTTAAGCGCGAGTGGGGATGATTCTCCTGAACCATCTCATCCAAGGATTCCCCCATCGACAACATTGATAATGTCGTTCACCAACAAGAGCTAGAAGCAGTGAGCCCGGTCTGTACGACTTGATATCTGTTCGTCCTTAATCTGGATTTGGCACCAAAACGACCTCAGCAATTTTCCCGGAAAGTGGGGTCGGTTTATTAGCTCATGGTGCCTTCAGTTTTCCCAACACAATGCCGAGGTGACCAATGGTCGACTCAAAAACGTCGAAAACCGTTCATGTACTGTCACGTGTTGATTTTTGATTTAGATAGAGTAAAAAAAATTCAGTTGAAAGTCATGAATGGATCTCATTGAAGATTCAAACTACAATGAAAGGTGAAGACCACTCATTGGCACATGTTGAACTGCAAGCGTCAGAATTGCAAGTAGATTCGTCAGGTTTGATTAGCTCTACCAACTACCAGTGCCCAGTTATCATATAGAATTCACTAAGAACTGATTTGGGGCGCCATCCGATCAAAGGGGGAGATCTCCTCTCATAGCTGTGTAAGACCTCCGGCAAACTTGTCGTTATGAGCGGTTCATCTAAAGCATAACGATGCGAGACTTTGATGTTCGCGGATGATTAAAGTGGATGAGTAGGAGAAGGAAAATTAAGCTCAGAAAGGCGGAACGCCGTGAGGTTCTAACCCGATAAACTTAGCCCCCTGGATCGGATTTTACTCTTAGTCACAGCTCACCAGGGAAGCCGAACCTGTTCCAGTTCCGGTAATTTCCTTTTAACTTGAAAGTGGGATCTTTAAGACGTCGTTTTATGAAATATTACGGAGTTTGTCAATCGCGTTTAATGCCACACTTTGAATCGGGCAATTCATATCTTATGAAATTGACCTTCGACAAGGCGAAATATACGAAACGTACAAAATACAAGACTCAAAACCGCCGACAAACTCGAAAATAGCTGATTTCCGATTTGGCAAGAGTAATTTGCCATTAAGTGGAAAAGCCTTAGCAATATAACCGAAATATGACTGAAAAGCGTACAAAACGTCGAAAAAATCTAAAACTGTTGATTTTCAATCGAATCGATATACCTAATCATTGAATCTCGAATTTAGTTTGTAAGTTACCTAGTAGGTACTTGATACTTTTCTTTAATTTATTTTCTATTTTATGTTGGACGCATAATTATTTTTTTCTTTCTCAAGTCTATAATATAGTTTTGATGATATATTTCTAGTTATACTAATTAAACTAATTTATTAGCAGTCCTCTGTACGATCAAGCCTGTTTTACAAAATTGCACAGCTCTTCCCAATTGCTTCGGTTTAGGATGTCCGTTAGCTGATCTCTGGCCATTTGACGACTTTCTATCGTCTGTAGTATCAAAAGCACTCGTATTATTAAAACAATCTGGGAATCCCACAATTTAACGGCAAGTTCAACGAACACCTAAATTTTAAAATTCGACCAATTTTAATCATACTTAGTAAATACAACAAATAATGGTCAAGAAGGGGGATGGTAACTGTTGAATCGACACTGAATTTAATTATCTTTATTTCTCGGTACGGTTTTCGCTGGAATACGTTGTTTAGTTAGGAGTTGCCTACTTATAAGCAAAAAACTGGAGAAAGTTAAGCTCAACCCCTGCAGGGGTACGAACTCAGATTTCTCGTTTTCATGACTATCTTAAGGTAGGTATTGAAATTATAATGGGAAATGGAAATAAATAAATTTCCAGCTTTTCCCAGACCACTTCGAGCCCCCCCCTCCCCTCCCCTCCCCCACACAACTCTCACCGACGGTCTAAATTTTCTGGACTATGTGTGTTTACAACTCACTGAATAACAAATTAATACACTAATAAAAATTTTTGACACTGTATCACTGCATAAGGTAAGTAAACTAACCTAAGAAAAGTCCCTTGTGGCGGCTGAGCTAACATCGATTTTCCCGTTGGCTCTTTCAAGCATCAACCTGTCAAATGAAAGCACGTCAAGGTGAAGCATGACCGATGAAGTAGGTTTGTGGTTGAAGAAATTAGGGAGAAATGTAGTACAACAAAAGAAGGTGGTCGAACCAAGGTCGCCTCAAGGTGCACCAAATAACACGCCTTTCCTGAATAGGCATGCGGTCAACCGCATTTCGACCCACGAGCGGGTTTAATAGGAGTAGTTGGGGGCGGCCAAACCGAGAACTGCTATTACATTCGCGTTTAAAATAAGTAGCCGGTTACCGCTTGTTATTCTGTCATTGTTATTTTCGGCGAGCCGTTCATCAGAACAGAATGATTTTGGATCGGCGGCAGACTGGAAGATAAGGCCCGTCAAAAGGGGACAGGTAGGAGTAATGATAAAGTCGTTGTATCACGGCAGGTTGATCATGATCTTCAACCCTATTCAGTGTATGTAGAAATGAGTACTATGCCGAGAGCCTGTTGGGTACCCAGTAATTTCAGTAAGATTATCTTACTTGACAAGTTATATGTACATATTTATGTATATGGACGTCGGGTGACGTTCGTGTGAAGGTTTTCTGTCTCAAAGTCAATGAAGGCTACAGGATAGGTAGGCGTATTTAGGCAGGTTTACAGGCAGGTTTTGGCAGGACAGATCTACAGGTAGGTCTAGGCAGTGGCGGCTCGTCCATAAGGCCACCTTGGCCCTCGCCCCACCCAAAAATTTGCAAAGGAAAACAGAAAAAACATAGAACAAGAGGAAAAAATCTTACCTACTACTACCCACCATGGAAGAAGGGAGATCTCCCTTCTTCCATGACTACCCACTTCCACTGAGCTCTTGCAGGCGGGCGGCTATTTCGTCTGACTTCGATAGAAGTCGTGGCCACAACGCATTTTGTTTCGATTTATCGATTAAAAAAGTCGATTATCGGATCGACCAGAAGTGCCCCAGTCTCAATGTTGAAGGTATAGGCGCTTCCTGGGGTGGGGGAAGGCACCCTGTGTTCCGCAATAGGGGCCATTCCGGGCCGTGGCCAAAATATCGAATCAAGTTGAACGCCGAAAACAATCGATCGTTGAATCGTTCCTTGTCAAGGAAGAAGGGAGTTTCATTCCTCCATGCTTTCTTCCATGTTCGATAAGAATGATATCAAAACGTTGCCTGACGTTATAATATATTATTTTGAATGCATTGACTGGTGGTTTTTAGCTTCGTATTTACTCATCATAGTAAAAGTGAATTATTGTCTCCATAATATTAATCAACTAAACATTGAAATTTAATATCTCACGTGCAACGCGTGAACGCTTTGCTAGTCGTCAAGACTGAATGGATCACTATTCGCCCAAGGGAATCTCATTTGTTGATTTCTACATTCTGTAAGTTAATAACAGTTAATAACCGTTAATAACAGTAATATACATAATATTATTATGTAGCTCAGCCAACCGTTGAGAATACTGTTTTATTTGTTATCCCTGAAACTGATGGTGACTTCGTTGACTCGAGCTTTGTTTGAGCTTACCAACGAACTCTAAAAGCTAGTTGAAATCAATCTTGCTGTTCTGTGATCGTTCAAAATGTTTTGATACGATTGGATAAGAAAACGTATGTACAATCTGGGCATAAGAGGACATTTTTAGAGGGGTTTTTCAAGGTACCACTCGGCTAGGAAGCAGATGGTCGCGATTGCTAATTTTTAAAAACCCCAGTAATAGAAACTCCAATAATATAATTTTTTGACTACCTTTATAATGTACTCTTTGAATAGTACTCGTACAGTCACAATTTCTCTTTTATTCTTCCTATCATTTTGAAGATAATTATTTGGGTGGGTAGGTGGGATTGCCTTGCAGCCACCTCCTCGTCGGTAATCCTGGATACTGGTCAGTAACTTTCCCTCTCCTCAAGAGAACTCTTTGGAGAACGATGTTTCCTGACTTGCTAAGAGCTGCATACCACTAATTATGAAGCAGTTTAGCTGTAAGGGTAGTTTGAGTTTAGTTCCTATAGTGAGTACCTAATAGGTAGGTATGCACCTAAATATTGCCCTGGTGCCCCACCAGTTTCTGAGCCCACGAGCCGCCCCTGGGTCTAGGCAGGACAGGTCTACAGGCAGCTACCATCAGTAGGCAATTTTTCAGGCAGCTCGTATGTAGAACAGGTCTACAGGCAGTTATCTTCAATAGGTCAGGTTTTCAGGCAGGTCGTATGTAGGACAGGTCTATGGTCAGGTCTTAGCTAAGATGGGTCTACAGGCAGGTCTTAGGTAGACAGGTCCTCAGGCAGGTCATAGGCAGGACAGGTCTGCATGTAGGTACCTTCAGTAGGTCAGGGTTACAGGCAGGTCATAGTGTGTCTCCTCCAGTTGACATGAATCACAATTTTAAATAATTATTTCTGGCATACCTAGTCGTTTCTGGTTCTAACCAATCCTTGATGTCTCTCATGGAGCTCATCTAAATCACGCACCCTCAAATTTCTCAGAATGTAAACTCGGCGGCTCAAAAAACACACCCGTTTGATAATATAATATATTATCAAACGGGTGTGTTTTTTGAGCCGCCATGATATTATTATTATACTGTATTCTGATAATACCAGTAACTATATCAATACAGTAATCATAATAATATGACATATTAATAACGCCTAGCGTTCCAACTCCTTGGCCACAACCTTTCTCGGACGACGGTTTTTGAACTTCTTGAGCTAGTTTGTAACCAAATAATCATAAACATTATTATATTATATTATATTATAAATATGTGAATTCTATTCATTTATTATACGTACACAGGTCTTAGTTAGGACAAATGTACAGGCAGATAAATTCAGTAGGACAGGTCTTCAGGCGGGCGTTACGCAGGACAGGTCGACTTGCAGGAACCTTCGGAAGGACAGGGCTTCAGACAGGCCTACAGGCAGGTTTTAGGCTGAAAACGTCTTAAAACGGGACTTTGGAAGGTTCCTCAGGAAGGCCACCATGATAAATTGAATCAATCATCGTATGATTTTGGTTTATTATCTTCGATAATGAACCATTGGAATCGCCCAAAGAAAAAATTTTTTTAACCCCCCCTCAAAATTTGTTGGTTTACGTTTCAAGATAGGTACGTAGATTCAGAAAATCGAATAAAAAAAAATCCGTCCGTCCGCCGTACGCCGTACGCCGTCCCCCGTACGCCGTCCGCCGTCCGCCGTCCGTGCCACTTTGCCCAGTTAGCATTGAGCTAAAATTACAAAATTTGGTTTCTGGGTTTGGACCAGCCCCACAATGATCCTCGAAACTTTTCATAACCCTAGGTCAAGGGGAAGGGGTTCAAAACGAACTTTGAAATTTTGACAATGTCATATCTCTAAAAATTCTCATGAAACGGTGTAATTTTTAGTTCACTTTTGAATGACCTGAAAAATTACGAATCTTTTAAGACCAATTGGATTTATTTGCGACCAGCCGTTCGTTCACAGTGAGCGCGCACAGGTTTAGGAATAACACTAAACTTTGGCGTCGAAAACGGCCGTTATGTGACCCAACCCCCAGACGCCCAGAATAAAACTACCTTTTTTCATCTTCCCGGTAAACTACAGTCTAGAAATTTTAACCGTGAGTCGGGGATAGACCACATTGCAATATTTACTCGGTTTCTCATCTGTTAAATTGTTTAAATAATACCTATTTGCTTAAACAAATTAAATTTTGATGATGAGCTATTGACTTGAAATTTTAAAAATAGGTCAGAACTGGATCACAATGCAATATTCACTCGGTTTCTTGTCTGTAAAATTGTTTAAATAATACCAATTTGTTTAAACAAATTAAATTTTGATGATGAGCTAGATACTTGAAATTTTAAATATAGGTCAGAAATGGATGACATTTCAATATTCACTCGGTTTGTATGACATGGTATGAGTATGGTATGGTATATTATTGTATGTATGATTTCGTATAATACAGTATGGTATGATAGGAAAGAAATTCGTATGGTATGGTATGAGTACGGTGAGAATATGGTATGGTGCCGATTTGCAATACAGTCTGGTATAGACAGAATAATAAACCGTTGTGTCAAGAATTTGCAGAGTTTTCTACAGTAAAATCCTCTGGCTCGAATTGTCCTTGGTTCCCGGGGTTTTTGTTCGACCACTCTGGAGTTAGCTAGGTCAGTGAATGCAGACCGGATAACCCTGTGGGTGGGCACATTGCCTAACCCACCTTGAACAGGGGTAACTCAGCAGACATACATTACAGACCTTAGGCAGGACAGATCTACTGGCAGAACAGTGAACCTAAAAATCTGATGAGGACACTCGTGACGCTTCGCTCCTGACGTTATCCATAGAATTCTTTGTATTTCAAAGCAGCGCCCCTCCAACTCCCTTCAGACTCCCTTTCAAAGATGATTTTCAACCAAAGGTTCGAGACCAGTCTCACTCTCACGATATCCGTCACCTCTTTTTCCTTTCGACAACTGCCCCCGGCCCTTCTGAGAGCCTGGAAATGGATTGCAAGCCCCAACCCGCCTATCGCATGAAAAATGCCTCTCTCTCTCTCTCCCTCTCACGTCACCACGTCGCATTTCCTTTCTTCAGGAGCCGTTACTTCCCCTTTTTCCTTCTCTTTCTACGTATTTATTCAAGGAACAGTACCGAGGTAATATCACCCTTAAGATACGTACCGAGATTCACTCGAATGACACATCACGTCAAATAACAGTTTTCCTACCACTCATAAGACGTCGAATTTGTTAAAACTACTCCTGTCTCACAAAACACAACCTGTGTTTTCATTTTGTGTTTTTATTTTGCCTCTTTATTTTGTCTGAATTTTGGTTTATTATCTTCGATAATGAACCATTGGAATCGCCCAAAGAAAAAATTTTTTTAACCCCCCCTCAAAATTTGTTAGTTTACGTTTCAAGATACGTAGATTCAGAAAATCGAATAAAAAAAAATCCGTCCGTCCGCCGTACGCCGTACGCCGTCCCCGTACGCCGTCCGCCGTCCGCGCCACTTTGCCCAGTTAGCGTTGAGTTAAAATTACGAAATTTGGTTTCTGGGTTTCGACCAGCCCCACAATGGTCCTCGAAACTTTTCATAACCCTAGGTCAAGGGGAAGGGGTTCAAAACGAATTTTGAAATTTTGAAAATTCCATATCTCGAAAAATTCTCATTAAACGGTATGTTTTTTATTTCATATTTAGATAGGGTTTGTTCCGTAGAATTTTTTAAGACCATCCGCAGCTTTGTACGACCAGCCGTTCGTTCACAATGACGGCTCAAAGATTGTGCCGCACAACACGATCTTGACTCAAACTGTTGAAATACAGGTCCATTTTCATACTAACAAGCTCTTTGGAACATCATATGGCATAAGTGATGTCGAGTTTGTTGTTCTGAGGTGCGTTTCGTGCTACGGAAATGAAGGTAATTTCGAATGTTTGTTGGTTTATAGAAAAATTATTACCGACGTAGTATTAAAAACCCCAGAATTATATCGTATTAATTAATCATAATTAATAATAATTATTATTAATAATAAATACGAATTATTAATACCTAACAATAAATTATAATAATTTTCACTAGGTACTTGATAAAATTGTTAATAATTAGTGATAATTGATAATAATAATCAATCTAACATTTCGGATCTAGAAATTTAGACTTAGTGATCTAGACAGAAGTGTGATCTGTACAAAGAAGATAATGAACCGTTGTGTCAAGAATTTGCAGCGTTTTTTAAAATCCTAAATAACTCCGTTTGTTCGAGGATTTTAGTTTTTTAACGAAATTTCGAACAAAATAAGCTACTGAAAAAAGTTCAAGTCCATTTTGGGCAACCCTGAATCCGGCCTTACAGTAAATGTAGGTAAGGCATTCATGTAAGTACACAAATTATGTGTACAAGAATCCATTTACCTATTTGTAGATGTATTCATGTGCGTCAATCCAGACGGTATTTTGGTTTATTATCTTCGATAATGAACCATTGGAATCGCCCAAAGAAAACATTTTTTTAACCCCCCCTCAAAATTTTTTGGTTTACGTTTCAAGATACGTAGATTCAGAAAATCGAATTAAAAAAACTCTGCAAATTCTTGACACAACGGTTTATTATATTCCTTGTGCAGATCACCCTTCTGTCTATACCAGACTGTATTGCAAATCGGCACCATACCATATTCTCAACGTACTCATACCATACCATACGAATTTCTTTCCTATCATACCATACTGTATTATACCAAATCATACATACAATAATATACCATACCATACTCATACCATGTCATACAAACCGAGTGAATATTGAAATGTCATCCATTTCTGACCTATATTTAAAATTTTAAGTATCTAGCTCATCGTCAACATTTAATTTGTTTAAACAAATAGGTATTATTTAAACAATTTTACAGACAAGAAACCGAGTGAATATTGCATTGTGATCCAGTTCTGACCTATTTTTAAAATTTCAAGTCCATAGCACATCATCAAAATTTAATTTGTATTATTACAAAAAGGTATTATTTAAACAATTTTACAGATGAGAAACCGAGTGAATATGGCAATGTGGTCTATCCCCGACTCACGGTTAAAATTTCTAGACTGTAGTTTACCGGGAAGATGTAAAAAGGTAGTTTTATTCTGGGCGTCTGGTGGTTGGGTCACATAACGGCCGTTTTCGACGCGAAAGTTTAGTGTTTTTCCTAAAACTTTGCGCGGTCACTGTGAACGAACGGCTGGTCGCACAAAAATCCAATTGGTCTTAAAAGATTCGTAATTTTTCAGGTCATTCGAAGGTGAACTAAAATTTACACGGTTCAGTTAAATATCTGGAGATAAGACCTCGTCGAAATATTAAATTTCGTTTTGAATCCCTTCCCCTTGACCTAGGGTTATGAAAAGTTTCGAGGATCATTGTGGGGCTGGTCCAAACCCAGAAACCAAATTTTGTAATTTTAGCTCAACGCTAACTGGGCAAAACGGCGTGGACGGCGGACGGCGGACGGCGTACGGGGGACGGCGTACGGCGGACGGACGGATTTTTTTTTATTCGATTTTCTGAATCTACGTATCTTGAAACGTAAACCAACAAATTTTGAGGGGGGGTTAAAAAATTTTTTTCTTTGGGCGATTCCAATGGTTCATTATCGAAGATAATAAACCAAAAATCCGTCCGTCTGCCGTACGCCGTCCGCCGTACGCCGTCCGCCGTCCGCGCCACTTTGCCCAGTTAGCGTTGAGTTAAAATTACGAAATTTTTTTTATGGGTTTCGACCAACCCCACAATGGTCCTCGAAACTTTTCATAACCCTAGGTCAAGGGGAAGGGGTTCAAAACGAATTTTGAAAATTTGAAAATCTCATATCTCGAAAAATTCATATAGAACGGTATGTTTTTTATTTCATATTTAGATAGAGTTTGTTCCGTAGAATTTTTTAAGACCATCCGCAGCTTTGTACGACCAGCCGTTCGTTCACAATGACGGCTCAAAGATTGTGCCTCACAACACGATCGTGAATCAAACTGTTGAAATACAGGTCCATTTTCATACTAACAAGCTCTTTGGAACATCATATGGCTTAAGTGATGTCGAGTTTATTGTTCTGAGGTGCGTTTCGTGCTAAGGAAATGAAGGTAATTTAGAATGTTTGATGGTAGGTACTTCTTTTATAGAAAAATTATTACCGACGTAGTATTAAAAACCCCAGAATTATATCGTATTAATTAATCATAATTAATAATAATTATTATTAATAGTAAATACGAATTATTAATACCTACCTAACAATAAATTATAATAATTTTCACTAGGTACTTGATAATTAGTGATAATTGATAATACTAATTAATCTAACATTTCGGATCTAGATATTTAGACCTAGTGATCTAGACAGAAGGGTGATCTGTACAAAGAAGATAATGAACCGTTGTGTCAAGAATTAGCAGAGTTTTATCAGATGGGACGACAAAAAATAATGCAATTCACAATTTAACCAAAAAATTGGGGGAAACACAAACATGTGTAAAATTTGAGGGTTTGGTGGTTTTCACAATCAACATTTTGGTTAATTATCTTCGATAATGAACCATTGGAATCGCCCAAAGAAAAAATTTTTTTAACCCCCCCTCAAAATTTGTTGGTTTACGTTTCAAGATACGTAGATTCAGAAAATCGAATTAAAAACTCTGCAAATTCTTGACACAACGGTTTACTATCTTCCTTGTGCAGATCACCCTTCTGTCTATACCAGACTGTATTGCAAATCGGCACCATACCATATTCTCACCGTACTCATACCATATCATACGAATTTCTTTCCTATCATACCATACTGTATTATACCAAATCATAAATACAATAATATACCATACCATACTCATACCATGTCATACAAACCGAGTGAATATTGAAATGTCATCTATTTCTGACCTATATTTAAAATTTTAAGTATCTAGCTCATCGTCAACATTTAATTTGTTTAAACAAATAGGTATTATTTAAAGAATTTTACGGACAAGAAACCGAGTGAATATTGCATTGTGATCCAGTTCTGACCTATTTTTAAAATTTCAAGTCCATAGCTCATCATCAAAATTTAATTTGTATTATTACAAAAAGGTATTATTTAAACAATTTTACAGATGAGAAACCGAGTGAATATTGCAATGTGGTCTATCCCCGACTCACGGTTAAAATTTCTAGACTGTAGTTTACCGGGAAGATGTAAAAAGGTAGTTTTATTCTGGGCGTCTGGTGGTTGGGTCACATAACGACCGTTTTCGACGCGAAAGTTTAGTGTTTTTCCTAAAACTTTGCGCGGTCACTGTGAACGAACGGCTGGTCGCACAAAAATCCAATTGGTCTTAAAAGATTCGTAATTTTTCAGGTCATTCGAAGGTGAACTAAAATTTACACGGTTCAGTTAAATATTTGGAGATAAGACATCGTCGAAATTTTAAATTTCGTTTTGAATCCCTTCCCCTTGACCTAGGGTTATGAAAAGTTTCGAGGATCATTGTGGGGCTGGTCCAAGCCCAGAAACCAAATTTTGTAATTTTAGCTCAACGCTAACTGGGCAAAACGGCGTGGACGGCGGACGGCGGACGGCGGACGGCGTACGGGGGACGGCGTACGGCGTACGGCGGACGGACGGATTTTTTTTTATTCGATTTTCTGAATCTACGTATCTTGAAACGTAAACCAACAAATTTTGAGGGGGGGTTAAAAAAATTTTTTCTTTGGGCGATTCCAATGGTTCATTATCGAAGATAATAAACCAAAAAATCCGTCCGTCCGCCGTACGCCGTACGCCGTCCGCGCCACTTTGCCCAGTTAGCGTTGAGCTAAAATTACAAAATTTGGTTTCTGGGTTTGGACCAGCCCCACAATGATCCTCGAAACTTTTCATAACCCAAGGTCAAGGGGAAGGGGTTCAAAACGAACTTTGAAATTTCGACAATATCATATCTCTGAAAATTCACAAGAAACGGTGTAAGTTTTAGTTCACTTTTGAATGACCTGAAAAATTACGAATCTTTTAAGACCAACTGGATTTTTGTGCGACCAGCCGTTCGTTCACAGTGAGCGCGCAAAGGTTTAGGAATAACACTAAACTTTGGCGTCGAAAACGGCCGTTATGTGACTCAACCCCCAGTCATCTTCCCGGTAAACTACAGTCTAGAAATTTTAACCGTGAGTCGGGGATAGACCACATTGCAATATTTACTCGGTTTCTCATCTGTAAAATTGTTTAAATAATACCTATTTGTTTAAACAAATTAAATTTTGATGATGAGCTAGATACTTGAAATTTTAAATATAGGTCAGAAATGGATGACATTTCAATATTCACTCGGTTTGTATGACATGGTATGAGTATGGTATGGTATATTATTGTATGTATCATTTCGTATAATACAGTATGGTATGATAGGAAAGAAATTCGTATGGTATGGTATGAGTACGGTGAGAATATGGTATGGTGCCGATTTGCAATACAGTCTGGTATAGACAGAAGGGTGATCTGCACAAGGAAGATAATAAACCGTTGTGTCAAGAATTTGCAGAGTTGAGCTTAAGAATGAGTTACTTCGGATAACACACAAGTGTCGTAATTGAGTTAAGTGCGACTTACGAGTGGGAATAGACACGTGAAATTCGAATGTCCTTCTAAATTCGTATTTATACGCATTTATAAATACATAACTCATTATTTACTCGTGATAAATCGTCACCAGTATTGCATCAACGTCTCATTTTCGCCCAACGTGAACTCCAGAATTCATTAATTTTTAATGCGATATTCCAAGTTGCCAATTTCAACTCATCGAATAATATTTGAAAATAGAAGGGTTTAAAGGGGGTTATTGAAGGATATTAATAATATAGGATATAGGATAATATAGGATATTATTATCCTTGAATAACCCCCTTCAAACCCTTCTATTTCTATTTTCATTTGTTGGAAATATGGCATTTTTACTATCAAAAGTACTATTGTTCTAAAATTACAAACCAAGAAAATAATCTCAATAACCATCTCTTCTCAATAACCAATAATAAATTTGTTAAATTATTCTACTTGTCTAAATTTGTTAAATTATTCTACTTGTCTAAAACGCAGTATATTATTTAGGTATCCAATATTTATCCATAACGAGTTACGGGCTCCATAATTATTCTACTACTTTATAGCTTTGTGAGGTGTTAGAAAACGTTGAAATGAACATAATAACACCTCACAAAGCTATAAAGTAGTAGAATAACTATATTGTATTTATTAGCTTTGCAGTATGTACCACCATTCCTACGATTCAAGTATATTGCAGTAAGTCAAATCACAAGGCTAGAATGCAGTATAACCTCTACATTGAGTATAATATGTATATTATGCTGATCTCTAATGTTGTATTTAGTAACTAGTGTTTAATGAGAGTTTTATCCAGTAAAAAAAAAAAAAAAAAAAGAACTACGCCTGTGTGTGTTACGAGTGTATAACAAACTGGTCCGTTCTATGAAATTTAGTATATATCATCAACTCCAGTTTGATACAGTCTGTGATTATTTGATATTTCGAGCCACGACATACTTTTATGTCCGTGGATAGCTTCTACTATCAATTAGAATTATCTATGAACCACATGAAAACATTGTTTGACTTCTCTATCGACATTTTCCATAGATATATCGATATAAAGTCAGCGGTTCGAGAAAAATGAGCTGTACGAAATATTAATGGAAATAAGTACCTAGTCAAAAGTAGGAAGTGAACGCCAAAGTGTTCGAATACAGGGTTCTGTGGTTCACGAATCGTGTACATACATCGACAGTAAATAGTAGTGGGTTTGAGGGTAGTAGTTGAAGGTAATTTCGAAAATTGGCTCATTAGGTCATGTGCCCTATTCGATTGAACATTATGAATCGAGGGAAATGTAATTCCCGGTGAGGCGGCCCTTCGGGAGACCGACAAAGCTACAACGGCCATATTTGATAGGGCGTATACCGACTCCATGTCAGCGCAGCGATTCGTGAAATAATAATAACTTCTTCTGTTTACTCCAACTCCGACTCATGGGAGCACCGTAGTAATTACCGCGTCCATCATCGATTCATTACCTTTGAAGTTCGGTTGGAACCCGAGAACAGGTTCAGTTACCTCGTGAATTACTTCTGACGACCTTCGACGAGTTGTGGGGTTTCACTTCTTTCCGTTGAATAATTCCTTGGCGTGTTACGATTCCAAAGGTGAAAAGTTTATATTATTACTGTTCATTGTAGTGATCTATGGATACGCAATTTTAGGGACAACGGCCGCTGAGAATGTCCTTAAATAGAAATATGGAGTCAGATCATGAGAAGAATGAGTCGATGTCCACCAAAAGTGACGGCGCACTAAGGCCCTTCAAATCTCAAATTTCTGCTGCTAAATCAGCGTCAGGTTCCACCAGTGGTTTCTGCAGACGCCAACTCCATAATTATGTGCATAGCTCCTACGTGCGATTGAGATTCCCAAACGGCTACTTCTGACACGAAAAACCAAAAGGCTGACCATCAGGCTCCCTATTGGCTGACCAGGCTCACAAGCGGCTTCAACATGCGGCAGGTTTCAACAGGATTGGTTCTCATTTGCAGAAACTAACGCTTGTTGTTACGAACAACACTCTGCAACTGCGGCATTAGGTACGCAGAGAAAGACCACAAATGGCTTGAACACCTCAATAATCAGCTAGTGAGGGCTCATCAGCCCAGGGAATTAGAGAGGTGCCGAGATAGACCATTTGGTGCACTGTTAAAACCTCCAAGTCCGTCAGTCATCTGAATAACCGGCAGGACGTTTTCGCATCCCTCGATATCCTTCCTACACCCAAACTCAATCTTTCTTACAGCACGCTGCAACCACCTACAAATCGTGGTCCTTGGACCTTGGCATCTTGGTCCTTAGATCATCGGGCTCTTCCAAGTCCTTCAAATACAAGTTCTCTTGATGCTCAATTATCCGAGCTAGTCTTGAAAATGTATCAGCTTGAAGCAAGTCTGATCCGAGCTAGTCTTGAAAATGTATCAGCAACTCTGATTTGTAAAGTATGGCTGCTGAGTGCTCCTATTCAAAAGGAGGTAGGCAATATGCCCACCCAGAAGGACATGCTTCCACAGAAGCGTATATCCCCAGAGCGGTCGAACAAAAAGATCGAGCACAAGGGCACAGCAAACCATCACACTCCCACCTTCAAACAACACCTGCTATGCCAAGCTGTTGTTGATAGAAAAAAGGGGGACTGAAAGTAGCGTCGAGTTCGAATCCAGGAAGAAAAACTCTGCAAATTCTTGACACAACGGTTCATTATATTCTTTGTACAGATCACCTTTCTGTCTAGATCACTAGGTCTAAATGTCTAGATCCTAAATGTTAGATTAATTATTATTATCAATTACCACTGATTATTAACAATTTTATCAAGTACCTAGTGAAAATTATTATAATTTATTGTTAGGTATTAATAATTTGTATTTATTATTAATAATTATTATTATTAATTATGATTGATTAATACGATATAATTCTGGGGTTTTTAATACTACGTCGGTAATAATTTTTCTATAAAAGAAGTATCTACCAATAAACATTCGAAATTACCTTCATTTCCGTAGCACGAAACGCACCTCAGAACAACAAACTCGACATCACTTAAGCCATATGATGTTCCAAAGGGCTTGTTAGAATGAAAATGGACCTGTATTTCAAAAGTTTTATTAATGATCGTGTTGTGAGGCACAATCTTTGAGCCGTCATTGTGAACGAACGGCTGGTCGTACAAAGCTGCGGATGGTCTTAAAAAATTCTACGGAACAAACTCTATCTAAATATGAAATAAAAAACATACCGCTCTATAGGAATTTTTCGAGATATTAGATTTTCAAATTTTTAAAATTCGTTTTGAACCCCTTCCCCTTGACCTAGGGTTATGAAAAGTTTCGAGGACCATTGTGGGGTTGGTCGAAACCCATAAAAAAAATTTCGTAATTTTAACTCAACGCTAACTGGGCAAAGTGGCGCGGACGGCGGACGGCGTACGGCGGACGGACGGATTTTTTTTTTTATTCGATTTTCTGAATCTACGTATCTTGAAACGTAAACCAACAAATTTTGAGGGGGGGGTTAAAAAAATTTTTTCTTTGGGCGATTCCAATGGTTCATTATCGAAGATAATAAACCAAAACTGGAAAACTCCAAGGTATGGTTAACCTCCATCGTTATGGTACTACTGCAAATTACTACTTTTGGAGAACTATGTTCCTATAAGCATGGATATTGGCAAGAATGTTATAGAAATATAGAAATTCGAATATAGAAGTTTACCCACGAAATGTTGAAACATAGAAATTAGAATGTAGAAGACTGAAAGAGAGAAAGAAATTGAACAATGTCAAGAATTTGCCAATATAAAATCTTATATGCCGAATGGGTTTGATCCCTACTATAGCCCTTCTGGGAAAGCTCAGCAAACCATCACAGATTCCTCACGAATAGAAAGCAGACGAATTTTCGGTCAAACATACTTCTTGGACTTCTGATTGTCGGTACGTGGGGTCATTACCCTTCGAAAATGATCCCTTTCTCCTTGGGCCATCTCGAGTTGGATGTTCAATATGGAAAATATCCTTTGGAAGAACCCGACCAAGCGTTGAGCATACGACAAGTTCATGCTAGAATTCAGTGATTTAGGTCACATAAAGGCAGTCCCTCCTTCTAAACCAGGTCCACTAACATACTACCTTCCACACCACGCTCCCACCACCTCATCCTTCACACAAAATTGGAGTTGTGTTTGACGCATCACAGAAAACCCACCATCTGGATTATCTTTAAACGAAATCCTCCTTCCCGGTCCAAAACTCCAACTCGACCTTCCTGATGTCATTACAAAGATCCGTTTCGATATTCTATTTCTCTCAGTCAGTCTTTACACTGCCATCCTAAGCAAAAAGGGCGTATGAGATCTCATTTTTTTGTGATTTTCGGGTTTTTGCAGTTATACAATCTTTAGGAGCTTCTCTATCCTATTATTATACAAAACCCACCCTAACTTACTGCTATAGCATCAAAAAACTATAAGAAAGACTATAAATAGAAATTGCATTTAAAGTTAAGTTTATTAAAATTCTGTAAATGATGATAGTAAAAACGAAAAATTAACTTGTATGAGAAAGTTCTCATCATCTAGGAATAAATAATGTTCCAGAATAAAATGAACTGATAGTCACTATAAATTTATAGTAACTATCAGTTCATTTTATTCTGGAATACATTTTTTTTTTTTTTTTTCATGGAAAAAAGTAATATACTCGTACCTATTATTATTTAAGTAAGTACGTGTATTTATTAGGTGAATCAACTTAACTCACATTGATTAGGTTATATACTCGTATGATCGTATCGTACTTTTGGGATCAATGAGTTAATGAAGATAATTTACCTATTTAGTTGCAGAAAGGTATTCTTATAAAATTATTAAGTAGGTAGATAGGTGCGTGACTCATCATCTCCAAGTTAAGAGATACCCCTACTGTTCCAGTTAATTAGTTCCCAACCATTTTGATTATTTGCAGTTCGAAAATTGCATATGAGTATTTGAAGTGGGAGGAAAACCTGTGAATTTCTTTGAGATCCGCTTTTCAAGAGCTTGTTGTTTCATAAGCGAAAAGGGCGTATCTTATTGTTTAGTGGTTTTCTCTGAATGTTCTCTCGAAAACACAAGGGTATTTGGGGCAAATATACCTACCGTTTAATGCGTTCACAGTGATAAAAACTCTGCAAATTCTTGACACAACGGTTCATTATCTTCTTTGTACAGATCACCCTTCTGTCTAGATCACTAGGTCTAAATGTCTAGATCCTAAATGTTAGATTAATTATTATTATCAATTATCACTAATTATTAACAATTTTATCAAGTACCTAGTGGAAATTATTATAATTTATTGTTAGGTATTAATAATTCGTATTTATTATTAATAATAATTATTATTAATTATGATTAATTAATACGATATAATTCTGGGGTTTTTAATACTACGTCGGTAATAATTTTTCTATAAAAGAAGTACCTACCAACAAACATTCGAAATTACCTTCATTTCCGTAGCACGAAACGCACCTCAGAACAACAAACTCGACATCACTTAAGCCATATGATGTTCCAAAGAGCTTGTTAGTATGAAAATGGACCTGTATTTCAACAGTTTGATTCACAATCTTTGAGCCGTCATTGTGAACGAACGGCTGGTCGTACAAAGCTGCGAATGGTCTTAAAAAATTCTATATGAACCGTTCTATATGAATTTTTCGAGATATGAGATTTTCAAATTTTCAAAATTCGTTTTGAACCCCTTCCCCTTCACCTAGGGTTATGAATAGTTTCGAGGACCATTGTGGGGTTGGTCGAAACCCATAAAAAAATTTCGTAATTTTAACTCAATTTTCAAGTGAGAAAGGTGAATAACTACAAATGCTTCTACCAAAAATTTCAAATATTTGAGATACGGCAATAGATGACTATATGGAGATGAGACCGTTCTCGATGTGTTAGGATTGTGTTGGGGCTTGGTATTTCATATTCAAACAGGAATCCGTCAACCAAAAATATCAAGTACTTTCTATTATTGCTCGCCATTATGATCGTCTGAGGTGGTTAGCACCAGTAATAACACGCCAGAATAATATTCCAAGAAATCTCTCACGACCGATTTGGCTGGAGAGAAAATATCCCATTACCTACTGCAAATAAGTGGGCACATTTCCAACAAGGGATTTTCCTTATTGGGAAAGCTGCGGATTCCTCGAGACGTTTTTGCTTCCTCTCAAACACAATATTTAGTCGGATTTGCTGATGCGTCGGGGAAAGCTTATACAGCAGTAATATAATATATTACTGCTGTATATTATCTTGTTACACCATCTTCAAACGACCCCAACGAAAATGTTAGCCAGCTAATCACTTCAAAGGGCCGCAGGACTCCCTTATAACCTGTAATTGAATTATGCGCTGCCCAATTATTAGCCAAATTGTTAAAACGCATAGCTCCGTTGTTTAACAATCTGGATTCTTCGAAAAATTTGTTGTTGCTCCCGTGTTTGTGGTGTTTGTGGGTTGCAGTTATCCTCCATCATCCGTCTCCTGATCAATGATTTCATGTCAAAACATGTGACAATCCTACCTATTGCTCCTCACGTGGACTCTCCCCCTTTGACTTAATTGACCACGAGTTGTGGTGGTATGGGCCCCGTTTGTTGCGACTCCTATACTCTAAATGACTCTTGACTCGACTGTGCACCCATCAAAGTGATCCCGTAGTCTCATCAGAATTCAGAACATACCAGCCTACGATTGTTAATGCAATCATAATCGATGACTTAGCAGACCAACTTGAAAACAGTACCCCAACAAATCGAACCGAACTGGCTTAGTTGCTTCACAGTTTTAAAGTTCCCTCTCGAAGTTCAAGATCAAAAGGTCAGATGACCACATGGAGCCGTTGATAGCAAGAGAGCTAGACAATAAAAGTTATACAGTTATACTTTTAATAATAGTTGGACAATAAAAGTTGGATCCAGAAGGTTGAGAATGTTAACAAGGACTTAACCAACAACGAGTAGCCTCATCCATGCTGTGGGTTTGCATGGAAGTGAGTTCGGTATCGCAATTTAGGCATTTTTTGACGTTGAATCGAATGGTGACACTTCCATGCCTCCCTGGTAAGGAAGAAAATCATTTTTTGGAATCTCATTTTCATCAAATTGTTGATTCTTTAAGAAAAAATAACTTAAACCTTTTTTTAAAATTAATAATTCATTGAAAAACGAGTTTCTTGCTTGTCACTGGACCCTACCTATCCCTGATTGTTTAAATAAAACGCCTTATCAATTAATCAGTTAATCAATCAATCATTCTCCGAAACCAATCAATATCTGACTTCGGTCTTTCGATAACAAACCAAATTGTCACCGGAACTTTTGATAATCATTTAAACTTAAGAATGAGTTCAAATACTAATAATTATTGTATTACAATACAAATACTGTAAAATTGTACAACTATTGTATGTTGTATACAAATAATACAATTATTGTATTACGACACGTACGTGCAATAATTTTTTCATCATTACCTGTATCACCTTCTTTTTCAATGATTGAAAAAACAATAAAATGTTATAATAACCCAAAAGCAGAAATGAAATAATGAGCGAATCTTCACCGTTTTCAACAGGGAAAAGACCTTAGAAAACGGGATGTGAACCTATTTATTGTCTATGAACCAAACGTGGGTTTTTTTTGGCTATTTCGATGATCTATTAGGGTTTTTTGAACATTTTGACGTCATTCGATTGGCTTAAATCCGTATTTCGTTTTGAGCCATTTTTTGCGCATCTCTTTATCGCCTGTTCGTCGAACTCGTTGTTATTCGGTCAATTTTCACTGACAATTCGGTCGTTTTTTGTCGGATGGACAAACGAGTACGATTTTGTTGAAATTCGAATCAAATTTCGGAACGTTTAAAATCGATGAATCTGATTCACAAAATCACTATTAATTGGCAAGCAACGTGCAAAATTGACTAAACGTTGAAAAGTCCTGATGCTGCACGATCAACAAATTGTCAATGTTGAGTTTGTATTATCTATAAATCGGATAAAATGTCGATACAATAAAAAATTCGCTTATTTCGTAGTGCTGCATGTCCGGGACTCGTCTCGTTGTTTTTGATCCGTTGATCCCAAATTTCGTTAATCGGGACACCTCTAATTCACCTCAATTTTAAAATCCAAATTTGACCAAATTTGGCCCATAGCCTGTTCGTCAAACTCTTGTTTCGTTAAATTTAACCGACGTTTTCGTGAAATTCGACGTGTAGATTCAATCTAGAAAGTAAAATACTCCACAAATCGGATTTTAGAAATTTGTAAAATTGATCAATCTGCGTTTAAAATCACTGGTGTATGAGACAAATTTGAATAAAACTCGTGAAATCGACAAAAAAATCCACTCAGTTATTCGAAAATTCGCTCATTATGTGATGCTGGTGGGACTGGTTCGGTTGTTGTCGAGCCGTCGGTCCATAAAATTCGTTATTCGGGATTCTCAAATTTTTTTATTCAAAATTTGAAATCGAAAATCCATTTATTTATTAACCCCTAAAAATGGTTTATTTATTTTGATTTGTTCAATTTCTTTGTCTTCGAAATGTTGAAACTTACTCGTGGCCTCGACAAATCGGGCGCCGTTTGTCGGTCGGAACGCGGCGACGCGGGCGACGATGTCACGGAAACGAGGGGGAAGAGGGAGAAAAGTCGGCGGCCGAAGGGCTTTCGGCGGCGGCTCTGAGAGTTGGGGAGAAACTGGAGAGAAAAGGGGAGAGCGGCGGCGTCGGGCCGTTGGAGGCGGCGATGTTTGTGGGAGTGTGTGGGGGGAGGGAGGAGGCCGAAAAAGGGGAGAGCGGCGCGAAGTCTCGTCGTCTGAGAGCGCAGCGCCGCCGGGAGGAAGACCGCCTGGCGCCCGCAAGTGTGTTTCGGGAACCCCGTGATCTATTGTGAATGAATTTTCAAAAATACACAAAACTAATTGTCAAAGATATCGACGGGTTCCGAACAAAAAATAATAATAATAATAACATGATAACCACTTTTGCATAAACAAATATCAAATTGAACAATAAATATACGTAATTCCTTGTAAAACCACCAACCGATTTTGGTGTTTTTGAAACAAGATTTAAGTGTCAACATTTTTCATTGGCAATTTCAACAAAAATTGAAATAATGGTAGTACAGTCATAAAACCAATTTGTCCACCAAGATCTACGTTGCTGGGAACTTGTGCTCCTCGGAGGAGTTCATAATATTATGTACAATTAGGTAGGTAAAGATTGAGAAAATAACACAACTAGTGTATAAATGAAACGTAAACCAACAAATTTTGAGGGGGGGTTAAACAATTGTTGTCTTTGGTAGATTCCAATGGTTCATTATCGAAGATAATAAACCAAAATCTACAGTTATGCAGCATGGCTATAAGAGCGAGTTTTCGAAGGAATAACTGGTTTTATGTTAATTAAATGTCTCCGTTTTACTGGTGTTATAACACGTTTCGTCCAGATTAACACTTCAGTGTATAGATTTTTTAACGTTGAACACGATGGTGAAGTCAGAACTGTGATATCTCATTCCGTTATTGGGTTTGGAGAAGAGGAACCGTGATAAACATCTCAAGTAAGAATTATTGGGAATTCCCCCCCCCCCCCCTTAGAATGGCCCGATTCTTCCCATCTACGAACTTAGCCTTTCGATTGCCGAGACGGATTTGTTGTGCAAATTTCAATTTCTTATCTCAATTCTATCGAGAGCTACCGTCTGGAATGATACATAATTTATATGTACATACATACGATTTTTGGTGTCTGTTGGTAGTGAATTGAGGATGGTCTGGAATTTGGTGAACTGGATTTTGGTGTAGAATGTTTTTGGAAATTCGAGTTTGAAAAATTTCGGACCGAGAACAATAGAAATTAATGAAGTACGTCTACAGGAAAACTAAATAAAACATCTACATGAAAAAAACGGGAATGCAAGAAAATAATTTGTAAACAAAGATACAACACCTTGAAACTGGAGAATTTTGGGAAAGAAAAAATATTGATACCTTCTTGGAATAGAAATCTAACAGCGCATACATAGGAATTTATCTTATACAACCCCCCCGGTTAGTGTTGTGCTAAAATTACGAAATTCGGTTTACGGGTCTAGACCAACCCCACAATGATCCGCGAAACTTTGCAAAGCCCTAGATCAATGGGAAGGGGATCAAAACAAATTTCGAAATTTTGAAATATTCATATCTCGAAAAATTCAAATGGAACGGTGAAGTTTTCAGTTCACATTCGAATCGAGATTGATTCTACAGGGGTAGGGGTTGGGCGGTCTTATTAATAATCTGTCTGTCTTTTTGTTTGTCTCATCCTCAAATGAGAATGGCTGAATTTATAAAGTGGCGGCTGGTACCATTTGACGCAGAATTTATCTGGGAAGGTTTGTGAAACACTCGCATTTAAATCTGTCTATCCGCTGGAACGCTATGAATGAAATACTACTAAAAAACGTGTAATAATCTGTCTGTCTTTTTGTTTGTCTCATCCTCAAATGAGAATGGCTGAATTTATAAAGTAGCGGCTGGTACCACTTGACGCAGAATTTATCTGGGAAGGTTTGTTATTGTTACTACCTTCATGGATGAAGGATACCTCTTTCCTTCATTCATGGAGGTTGTAACTATAACAACGAGGGTTTGTCTTGATTTGTATTAATCGATCATAATCGATGATAATAATAATGATTAAAATCAGTAGTTTATTCACTTGCATCCCTACTCCTCTATGATGAAATGATGGAACTTTTTTACTACCCCTTGTTTTTCGAAATTTGAGAGAGAGAGAGAGACACAGAGATAGAGAGAGAGAAAGAAAGCGTTTTAATGGTTCAGTTTCTCAGACAACATGTTACATTATAAAATTTATATGAAACATTACATTATTATTGTTATCTAGGTTAAGTAATACCTATTATGTTGTAATAATAGGCGTCGGCCCGTTAGAATCTAGAACGTATCTCTTTGTTTTCTTATTTAAATGTATTCATTTATTTATTTGTATTTTCTATTTACTATTATTATCTTTTTTTCTTATTTAACATAATATGTAACACTCTTATTATAGTTCCAGCTTTTTCATAACCTAATTTAATGAGCCAGGTGAAAATCTTTTTTTTATATGTCGATCTGGTGAATGTCTTGGGGAACTTCAGCTTTACAGTATACTATTTACTTTATAGTATCGGACGTGAGTTGGGAGGCTGCGAAAAGTAAAGCGGAAAAATGCCTTTCAGAGGTGGTACTTTGCCTAAGTCAACTGGGAATGAGACTGAATCACTCAAAGACATATTTTTTGGCTTTTGGGTTGAGGAAGGTCGCTATCCCCAGCCTAGGCGGAATGATGTGCCATGAACCTGGCAGCTGTTCATCGGGTGTTTCGTGTGGCTGTCCAACTATCACACAGGCATCAAGCATACGTTACCTGGGTGTGGAGATCGATGAATGCCTCAAATGGGATCTGCAAATTAATCATATGTTGAGCCGTCTAAGGAAAATCATGTACGTCTGTAGAGAAGTTAGAAATTTTCTTTCATTGGAAGTGAAGAGACAATTTTATTTTGCCTTGGCCCAGGCGGTGTTGATTTATGGTGTCACTGGGTGGGGTGGTTGTGGTAAAGAATTGCTGAACTCGTTATTTGCTGCCCAAAAAAGAATTATAAAAATTCTCCTTAAAAGAAGTAATAGATACTCCACGGTGGCCCTATTCAGAGAGTTTAGAGTACCAACCGTGCACGAACTCGTGGAAAGGGCGACGCTAATTAAAATTCAACGGGAGAAAATAGCGGGTAACCTGCAAATGATAACAAATACGGGGACCAGATCAAGTTACCTAAACAAAGCTAAATTGCCATTCCGTGCAACCAGCTGGGGACAGAGGTGTTTTGATTATAGGGGGGCGTTGTCTTTCAACAATTTACCCAGTGATCTAAGAGAGATGGGTTCCTTGGACCCCTTCAAAAAGGCGTTGAAGGGGCGTTTCTCCGGATCACCACTGTGAGTTGGATGGGTCGCGGTTGGTTCATTGTTATGTATATACATTGTAAATATTATTATCAATTCTAGAATTATCAATAGCAAATCAATCTCTTTTATTTTGGAAATTAGTATTTATTTTTGAAAGTTTGTATTTATTTTTGAAGATTTGTATTTATTTTTGAAAATTTGTATTTATTTTTGAAGATTTGTATTTGTTTTTGAAAGTTTGTATTTATTTTTGAAAATTTGTATCTATTGTTTCATTCATATTTGTCTGCGAGGATTCGACTCCTCCCCTCAGCACAAGCTCTGCTTAAAGAGGGGAGTAGCATTAAGTAGCACTAAGCAGTATGTATTTTATGTATTGTATTTTTGGAATAAATGCATTTAAAAAAAAAAAAAAAAAAAAAAAAAAAAACAGGTACAGTGTGAACTATAATTTGGACTGTTGGTCATCAATACTGAGTGCGGTGTAGGATTTACAACGCTACCCTCCATTTTTTTTTGTTTGAAGGATAATTATGCAAATTTATATTGTTAATTATATTTGGATATTTGTTAAAATGTTGCAGCAAATTTTATATTAATAATTGCCGTACTGTAATGTAGCAGTAAATTTATCGAATCGTGTTCAAATATTTGGGACTAAAATTTGGCGAAATTTGGAATTTCAGAAATGAAATTTATTTGATTTGATTTTTGTTATTCGATAAATTGAGTTGCGAACATTTCGTGGTCGTTGCAGTGTCGTGTTGTCGTATTTTATTCGGTTTGATGGAGTTTGGGGCTTTTGAAGTTGGTTTAAACTTGAATTGAATTAGTTTCGGGAGTTTTGGGACGAAGGTTATAAACGTCGCCGGTCGTCAGGTTGCAGTCGACGTGTAACAGAACGCGGAAGGTTTCAATTATCCGGATCTCATTCAGGGTGACGGAGGGAGGAGGTGTATGAATAATCTCGTTGCCGTTATTTAGCGTAGATTCAGACAGGGATAGGCCTGTTGGGATGGTGGAGGGAGGAGGACGTGGGGGAGGAGACTCCACAACTCTCTAACTAACTTTCTCCAAGAGTGAGCTGGGCGGGTTGTGTGCGGCTTGAATGGGTCTGAAGGAGTGGTTGGGGGGGGGGGGTGGGGGGGAAGGTGACCGAGATTTCGGTGCGGCACCGGAGTTATCTCTGGGAATCTGAGCAGTGGTTGTGGCGGTGATAGGGGGGGGGGGGGGGGGACGAGTGACGAAGGTCCAGCCGCCTTTTCAACCCCCCGCGGCTACGCCGCTTCACCAGCCGCACCCACAATCAACATGGTCAGGCGAACATCAACTTTGGGAGGTGATGAGACAAATGGATTAACAGCAACCTGTCTCCTCCTCCCTCCCAACCAGCACAATTGGTCGGATTTGATCGTATGTCACGACTTACCACCTCATCTGTAACACATCCGACGTCAGGAATCCGTATGTCAAATATTGACGTCATCAAGACGCTGCACAGTGGGGAATACTAAGTCTTGGAATAAACCTAAAATTTCGATATTTTTTTTGATTATTTTTAACTTTTAATGTAGCGAACACTCCATAGTTTCTCCTCGTAAAAGCTTTTTTCCAAATACGAATTTGTAAGTCACTACACTGATGTCATCGATTATAAGACCCCGATTACTCAATTAAATTTAATCGATGTATAGCTACCGATTATTTTGTATCAATCGATTATCATTACTGATTAATCGGTTTTCGAATACAACGGGATTTTGAAATAGCATAAGCATGGAAATTGTATGCATAAGCATAAGGAATCCATGAAGATAGTAACAATAATAACGAAGATTTGTCTTCAACCATGTCTTTGTCTTTTTGTCCTCTAGTTTCATATTTGATACTTTCATCGGTTCCTTCGATTTATAATAAAATTGTTCCCTCACTAGGGAAAACATATGATCATGATCGTTTAGCTGTAGGAACCCCTCAGCTGATCCTGTGCCTATTCATCGTAAGTCCTAAGGAGGCTACATAGCAAATTACAGCTTCATAGAGTGAATAGCATTGAAATTAGCTTTAGGAGCCACTCAGCTGATCCTGGAGCTGGGATGCGTCAAGTTAAAGTCCTGAGGAGGCTACATGCCAAATTTCAAGTTCCTAACACCACGGAAATTGCTCCAAAATGCGTCAAATATTTTTTGTATCTCACCAACGACCCCCACCCATAAGACATATCCACGTCTAAACTATTTTATGCAATTTTACTCATTTTGGCATTCCTTTATCTTCATTAGCCTTAAAATTTAACGTCGTAATCTACAGACGAAGAAAACCATCAAATTTTTAGGGAGTGAGAAAACAAACAATTATGCGTTTGAAATTAGTACAAAATTTGTACTAATTTCAAACGCATAATTGTTATTGTTATATTTAATATAACAATCGATTATTTCCTTTCGATTAATCAAACATCGATTATTCAATACCGATTAATTTGTAACATCAATTATTAGCTGACGATTAATCATTTGATGTTATAATCGATTATTTGGTTCCAATGTTGCATCCCTAGTTGTTGGGTAACTAAACTATCCCCTTGGTAATATAACTTTGTTCACTTGATTTCTTAATACCTATTTAATGTCTTTCCTTTTCAAAGGCGAAGCAGCTCGGGAGCTATTTAGTTGGTACAGTTCGTGATTACATTACAGAAGTTGTAGCTGCGGTGAACAAAATGCCGCGAGTTATTTCGATTCCTTATTCTCTTTTGGCTGACATACCTACTGTTGGACAAAAGTCTTTTTTTTTAACAGTTTTTAAACGAAAGTTTTTCGTTTTACCACCTCTTCTAAGATTTTCGTTTTACCACCAAGATTCTGTAATCCCCTAGCATGTCGATCACAGCTTGACGTTCTTTTGTTTATAAATCATTAGTCAGCTTCTATATCGATACAAATTCGAACACCGGGACATAATATGTGGGACACATATTATGTGTCCCACCACACTATGCTCTGCCAAAACGGCTGGGACAGAAGAAGAAGAAGAAAGAAGAAATACGTTTATTTAAACATACAATGAATTTTTTACAATTCGAAAGGGACATTCTTATAAACATTACGGCATGGTTTTGTCAACCGTCTGCCGGAGGTTCGGGTTACATACCCGTTTAATTTTTTATCAAAAGTTAAAAGTTAAAGTAGACTAAAATTATACGTAAACGTAGGACACTGAAATCAAATCTGACAAACTGATGGACAAGCAATATGACACTGTGAAGTATAAAATGAAAAGAATTTACTTATAAACTAGGCTAGAAAAAAAAAAAATTAAAAATTAAACTCGTTGACAAGGAACCTTCTATAGCGCCAAGCCGACCTACAAAAATTTATCAGGCCTGACCAAAAACGGCTGGGACAGTATAATATACTACTATTATACTTAGTATAATAAACTAAAATAGTATAATTAACTATTAGTATAAGGTTGGAGCAAGTTGGAAAGTTGGAGCAGATCGAAAGTCGTCAACATGAGGGTGAATCGTGAGGCAGCTTGTCGTTTCAATGTTCATTCTGGTTCAGCTGATTCGAACAGCACATGGTATGCAGATATCGAGTTAATAATAGTTTATAATAATTACTGAACATTATTACTTAATGCTAACAACAATTAATAATAATTTTCACTTCTTAATGAAATTATTAATAGGTAGGTAATTAAGGATTAATCATAATTATAATTAATCTACGTTGTGTCAAGAATTTGCAGAGTTTTTTTAATTCGATTTTCTGAATCTACGTTTCTTTAAACGTAAACCAACAAATGTTGAGGGGGGTTAAAAATATTTTTCTTTGGTCGATTCCAATGGTTCATTATCGAAGATTCTCATCGTAAATTCTTCCACAGTGATTTAGTATCTCCTAAACAGACCACTCTTCTCTCTAGATCACTTCTCTATATCGGTGGTGAAGTGGCAACAAGGCCTACCTCAAATGGGGCTGAACAACACGGCCTACCTGAGATAAGGCTGGTCAACATGGCCTAACTGACATTTTTGGGCATATTGATTTTTTTTTTATTCAGAGGGATTCAGATTAAAATTCAATAAAATTATTCATCATCCCGTGAGTTTTCTGTATGCATACATAGTATATTGGCACCTGGAAGTGTCTATAGTTCTAAACAGTCACGTACCTACATGTTCCCAAATTGTAGAAATAAACAGTTCTTTTTGTCTCTTGTACATTTTTATAAAAACACTTAGACCATGTTGTACAGCACCATTTGAGGTAGGCCTTGTTGCCCTTCACCCTCGATATACAATTACCTGGTGAGTTCAATTACTTTAAGAACGGTTGAATAATGCGCAAAATAATTTTTGTGCGCTAAAAACCATTTCCGAAAGAGATTAGCTCAGTGATGGTTTATAAAATATAGCGTTTTATTTGATCCTTTTGGTTTATCACCTTCCGTAAAGCTCCCACTGCTGTCTAAATCACTACTCCGCTTTATTTTATATAAATTATTGGGTAATGTAAATGATAAATTAAACATGTATATTTGATGAGAAATTACTTAGAACTAATTTGTATTGATATACGAGTAATACTTGTAATACTGGGATGTCTCCTTTTACCTACCGACGTCGACAATAAATGATAACAGTACCTACCGGCGCGTCAAAGTATCTCAGAACAAGATACTCAATATCAATAGAAAACGGGGTGCTTTACGGAGGAGAGCGTCCGGGTGGAGGGGGAGCGTTACGGAGAGAGAGTTACAGAGGGGAGCGTAGTTAGGAGTGGAGTTAGCGTAGTTACAGCTACGTTTTGAAGGGGGCAAAAACAACGACAGCGTGGTCCGCCTCCGATCTCGCTGCCGTGAAACTTGCCTGGGTGGTGGGTCAGAGGGGCTAGAAGTTCCGTCAGTCTTGGGTCGTAGGCCGTTCCCACGATTCCAGAAAAGAAGTACTTCCAACTAGGGATGCAAATACCTAATTAATCGGATAATCGATTATTTAACTCATATTAATCGATTAATTTTAATCGATGATCAGCTGTCGATTATTTTTATTAATCGATTGTTGATACAGATTAATTGATCTTATTACTGATTCATCGGTTTTCGAATACATCAAAATTTAAAAGAATTTTTTAAGCATATTAGAATGCATCAAATCCTGATGTATTCAAAAACCGATTAGTCAGTATCATTAATCGATTAATAAACATAATCGGCAGCTAAACAACGACCCCGGGGTACCCCCTACCGCTACCCCTGCGGTTAGGAGTGGGGGTCTAGATTTTAAGAATATAATCTACCGTTTCAAAATTTCATTTAATGAAAGTTGTTGACGATGGGATTTGAAAAATTAATGTTTTTTGAACCCTAGCCCCCACCATGGTGGTAGGGAATAATTCAAGTGGAACAGTTTAGTTTTTAGTTCACATTTTAGATGTATTTAATGTTAAGAATTTCTTATGGCCATCCGGAGGTTTGTACTAACAGTTCAATTTGTGGTACCCTCCATATATAATAAAAAACTATTTTATGCAATTTTATTCGTTTTGGTATTCCTTGATCTTCATTAGCCTTGTAATTTAACAATAGGTCAACACGTATAGACGAAGAAACTTATCGGAAAGCTAATAATTATGCGTTTGAAATAAGTACTTAAAAAATCGATTATTTCCTTCCGAATAATCGAACAACGATTATTTAATACCGATTAATCGGTCACATCGATCATTTGCTTACGATTGATTAATCATTTGACGTTATAATCGATTATTTGGCTCCGATGTTGCATCCCTACTTTCAACCTCATAACTCACACAGAAAATTCAGCTACACTTCAGCTAAAGTTTGACGCAGACGAACTTTATGGTTTGTGAATATGTGAATATGTTGGGAGCGTTACGGAGTGTTACCTTGCGGGGAAAGGGAGTATTACGTGGGGGAGCTCCTCCTCCTCCACCCTTCTCTTCCTATGCACTGTATTGTCATCTACTTGCGATACACCCTGTATAGTATACAGGGTGTATCGCAAGTACCTATATTAAAATACACAAGACGGAGAAACTAGATCAAAAATGTAGTTAAATTCCGTCAACCGCATTTTTCTATCTCATTCCGTTCTATCTCATTGCTGGTAATAGTAACTGAGTCCTTTTTCTGCAGATAAATCACTATAACGGGAATTTGGAGGGTTTTTAAATGCAGTAAGGCACTAAATGCTTCATTCAATCATATAAAATGGAATACGAAGTAAGATACTGATTTTGAATGTCCATTTCTCGATTCAGAAAGTCTTTGGAAGGCTCTCCTGTAAAATTTATAAACGGTTACTTGGTCACTTTTACCAATTACCCCACGAGATTATATTGAGTACCTATTTTAGTATCGATACCGCCCTTTATACATCGACAGTGAAGGTTGTATCAGTTCTTTCGTTTATCGTTAGGTGTATCCGACATTAGGTCTGCCGCTGGGTCCCACTGAAACCCTCCGATAATCTTATCGCAGGACAACAAATATTTCAGACCGACTGTGAATGGACGGCGGCGGTGATTGGATTTTAAAAGTTTTCCATCATCGGAAAACTTCCACGATCGATAACCTGATGTTTTGGCCGAGTTGACGTGACCAATCTGCAGTCGATTTGTGCAATCGATGTCTCTAGGGGAGGGGGGGGGGGTATAAGAGTTCGTGGTGTTCAAGTCATAACGGGAGGCAGAAGCTTTGGCTTGTGGATATTGCACTATCCATTTCCAATGTTGGAAGTGAACCAACATTTTGGGGGTTTTTCGGAAGCGCTTAATTTTTTTTGTTTTTGGGGTGAAGAATGCAAATAGGAAGATGACTTTGTGATAAGTTGCTTCGTCTTTGTAAAAAATATACTTTTAGCCACAAAGAAATCAGCGAAATGCCCACTTTTTACAGGTTTATATGAATTTTGTGGAAAATAATAAAGTATCAGGAAATATGTAATTGCAAATTCGGATTCTCCTTCAGATTTTGTTTAAGAAACAGCCATTGTAATTTTTTAAATTACATAAATGAGTTGGTGAATAAATTGTAGGAGAGTCAGCCTGTTTCTCCCGTACAGGATACCATTTTTTTACCAACTCATTTTTGTAATTTAAAAAACTACAATGGCTGATCCTTTGACGATATCTGATGTAAAATCCCAATTTGCAATTACATTTTTCCTATCAGCTTTATATTTTGTACAAAATTCATTTAAACTTGTAAAAAATTGGCATTTTACAGAATTTCGCATGTTTTTGTAGCTAAATTCATAGTATTAAAACCCCAAAACATTAAAATTATAGAAACCAGAACGCCGAAAAAATGAATGTTGGCATAGAAAAGTTTAAGCTTCAGCATTGTAAAAAAATAGTGTCAAGCCCTATATCAAAACAGTTTTTCCCTCACACGTATAGTTTTCTACATAATATGTAGAAAACTATACGTGTGAGGGAAAAACAGATTTGAATTCAGGGCACCCGTAATCCCCCAAATAACCGTTCACTTCCGTGTTACGTTCAAAAAGTTTAAATTTGTTGAATTTGTTATTATTTATCTGAGAGCTTTCATATCTCTTATAGAATAGATATCTCGAAGGAAGCTGATAAGCGGTGATCAGGGCCTTTTCATTTACAGTATTCTCAATCATAACGCGAGGAGAATCAACCACAAGGTGCTGCGCGTATAAGAGAAAACGACCTGACTTTATCTGGTTATTAGCGCCCTTTCGAGCTACAGTTGGGCGTAAACAAACCTGCAAAATCCGAACAAGACCAGCAGGGTCCTAACTTGAGTTATTTCATGAATTATCGACGTGTATTTCGATTTAAGAGTCATTCCTAAATTATTTTGGAGCGGGAAATCGAATGGTTTCTTTAGTCTTCATAAAAATTCGCTAGATTCTACTTGAGACTCAATAGATGCGTTTCTTTCCAAAACTGGTTTGTCCAGGGATGGTTTTGTATCTAACACCATATCTCACTCCAAAAGTGGCCATATCCACTTCCTTTGTTTTCAAAAACTGGCTAAGTCCGCAGGATCTTTCTCTCAAAGAGAAGACACCCAAAAGTGTAAAGCTTCCATCCTTTTATGGCTTCGAACCTTCCATTTTGACTCTAACTTGTTGGGTTTGTAAATTTTAGTTAAGTTGGCAGAAGTGTTATTTACTTGACTCTGTACAAAGGTCAGTTTTTGAGTTTTAGGAGCTAACCTCGAATAAGGAGCTAACCTCGAATTAGGAGCTAACCTTGAATTAGAAGCTGACCATGATTTAGCAGCTAACCATGAAATAGGAGCTAACTTCGAAGTAGAGAGTAACCTTGAACTTGAAGCTTTCCATGAATTAGGAGCTAACCTTGAAGTAGAGACCTTGAACTAGAAGCTTCCCATGAATTAGGAGCTAACTTTGAATTAGAAGCGATCAATAAATTAGGAGCTAACCTCGAATTAGAAGCTAACCACGTATTCGGATCTAAGATCGAATTAGGAGCTAACCTTGAATTAGAAGCTAGCCATGAATTAGGATCTAATGTTGTATTAGAAGCTTAGTTGGAAGTGAGTAATAACCTCGATTTATCAGAAGTGCACTTGAATAAGAAACGAACCTTAAATTACAAGATACTTTTGAATTGAGTGCTTTCGAGTATTAAACCTCAAAATACCATAAACAAACTTGATTCCAGAGAATCCTCCACACAACTGTCGTTTCCTTCCTTTGTGGTGATTAAGCACTCCAATACAGCACGCTGTACTTCAGTTATGTACAATTAGTGGAGAAATAGAATTGAAACACTTCATCCAACTTTACACCGCCAACGTCTTGTAGCGTTCTCATCTTAATTTTTTCAAAGAAATCCAACTTTTAGTTCTCTCGTATTTTCTTGAAGTTTTTGTCTCTTTTCCCTCAATACTTTTGTTTTAAATTCAGATTAATTGAGACCTCAAGTTTTAATTGAGTTCTTTGCAACGGGAGAGTGTAACTGATCGGATTCCCAATTTGCTAAAGCTCCGGTGTAATGTTAATTGATCGCTTTAATCCTCTTTGCTTCGCCTTCGTCTTCTTCTTCTCCTTTAAGCCTCTGGGTTCCTTGGCGTTTGGCGAATGCTGACTATGTATTCGCTCTGTATCATATGATCCTTTCAAAGCTCGGTGTTAAAAGCTGATGAAACTCTCCTCTTTGTCGGTAGAAATACAAGATGTTTTCAGCTTCTCAAGAAAATGCTGGTAATATTTCTAAAGGACTGCTCCAATTAAGATAGCTTTCAACTCAATTCGGTATTTTTTGCTATCAATACAAACGGTCAGACCGTTACGGTCTATATATTCCACAACAAACAGACCAATAAGGGTGATTGTCTTGGACAAAATGCTCGTAACTAGCATCAAAGTCGTTCCTGGGTGCCGAATCACCATAGTTCTTCTGCAGGGATTAAAAATGGTTAAACAATGCAAAAAGATGGGAAACTTAGTCGAAAATGAAAACTTCTTCAGCATCAAGGAAATGCGAGTGATATTTTCAACTGACTGCGCCAATTATGGTCGTTTTCAACTCAATTTTCCTTCTGTTTGTTGTTGTTTCAAGCGTATTCGGGTGTTGCAGCTATCAATATAAACTGCGGTTATGGTTTCTACTCTAACGGTCCACACGGTCGGTTCGTCCGCAGGGGAAGGGAGTCGGTCGCATGCCGTAACGTGACCTTATCGTTCCCAATCTCGAGAAACTCTCGTGCTCTCGGGTTCCGCCAAGTGAGTTTTTCGCGATAAACCTTTGTCGCGGCGGACGTAACGAAATTTTCAATTTATAACCAAAGAAACTCGCCTTCTCTTATTCAGCCCCCTCCACTCCCCCCATCCCCCCCTGTGCGGCAAACTCGCTCATTAACATTAATATGCAAATTCGATTTGAAAATTCCTCCTTTGCCCGCTCGCCCAGACCAGTTCGTGAGAATTAGAGACCGGCGAATATGGATTTTCTCGCCGTTGTTTCAGCTTCGGGTCGAGTCGGTTTCATGTCGGATTTAAATGCACGAGAGCTCCGCGCCGTGCGGATTCTTACGAAATTATCGGCCTTTGCATATTTTCTTTGATGATGTCACCATTTTCCGACGTTCATTTTGTAAATCTGAGGGGCGTGCGACCCGTGGATTATTCGGGTTGTACCGGAATCACCTCATCAACGTTAGATGTAGGTATGAAAATATGCATTGCAATACTGTCCCCGATATAGCGCCTGATACAGCGACGAAGGTGAAGGTCAGGATATTTTTGGAGCTTGAAGGGTAACAGGATTGATCTAGGGTCTAGTGGAAATCACAGGTAAATGAGAATCAACTTCACTGTCATGGAATCAACTAAAATAATATTGATATCAACTTGAAAAATAAAAATTAAGAAATGTTAAAAAACGCTACGTCTACAAAAGATACTTCTTTTAACGAGCCCACCATTTGAAGTTTTTTTATTTGCACCCTTTGTAGGTTTTTTTTTTTTTTTTTTTTTTTAAGTGCTACATTCCAAGTCACCTCGTGGGTCTTGGAAACCCTATGTTGAACGCCTTAATTGCCATTTCTAGTGACTCTGGGGGTCACTTGAAACTGTGTTATGATTTTTAAAAAAGGTTGTAATGAAAATTCCATCAAAAAATTATTTTATTACTAAATCACAAACGTATCATATCACAAAAGTATAGGTCACATATATCACAAAAGTTAGGTGGGGGAAAAAAACAGGTAACAGGTTGCTTTTTATGTTCTCTTCTCCCATTCTATCCATTGTTGTTTTTAGAAGATCGGGGAAATGAGTTTTGGGAATACATCCTCGATTATTCAGCTTCCAGTTGGCGAGGACCTTCTTCCCGCCAGTCAATTGACTTTAAAGGGTTTTGTTTTTGAGAGAATGCAGGTTTTTTGGGGTTCAAATTTCAAACTTTTCGTGAAAATGTGGAGGCAGCAATTCCATACTTTCCACTATCATCTGCGAGCGTAATGGACTAATTTATTATATCAGAACTGCTTTTTCAGCGTAGCTTCATCATAATACATGTATTTTCTCCCTCCCACTTTCGTTTTGTAAGTCCTCATGATTTCCTGAAAACAATTTGTCAATCATTAAGTAACCAGGGATAACACAAGACGTAATAATATTATATTATAGGGCGGAAAAATAAAACCAAAATGCGGGGGTGATTCGGAATGGCGTTTCTTATTGGGTTTTTAGGTTTTTCGTTTACAAAATTATGAAATAACAACCATGCAACTGGGGATGGGGGCTTTCGACTTGGGAATCTTATAACTATGGTAATCTGCCCTGAACATCTCGTTATCCTCGAATAGACGTTTATTCACAGACTAACTTACATTTTTTGTACTTTGAAAATGCGGATATTACAGCACAACTTTCGAAATCCAAAATAATCGAGAAATACTTACATTTTGAAGACGAACTTCCAGCCAAACTGCGACCCACAAGCAGAAAACACGAAAAATACCTCAAACAGCTGATAAATATTGACTCGGGGCTGCCAATACATCACCAGTAATTTACTGGCAGTAAATCCAGCCCATCTATTCCAAGTCACCTCACCATTCCAAGTCACCCCACTTGACGGTAATTAATTCAGTGTTCATCGGTTCTGGGGCTTATAACTAAAACGATACCGTGCAATCGAGAGGGTTCCGTCGAATAGACTCGTCGTTATTCTTCATGTCGGGGTGAAGCTCTTTGCTTACGGTTAAAACATAAACTACCAGTTTTGAGGTGATTACAACTTTTCTTTTGTTGAATGGTTCGTTATTGAAAGTATTCCACAAAAGGTATTTAATAGTATACAATACATTCTTTCGATCGAGTATTTTCTGGAAAGAAACACATATATGTTATATTAAAGAAACACATATATATATTATATGTCTGTACATACGCTACGAACAAGTTGTTAAGATTTCCATCTATTCTAGGGTAATGAAATATATTCGGAGGTTCACCTTGTTTCTGTTAACTCATTACAGATATTTCTCTCGTATGAAAGGGGGAGACCCTCAGAGATAAAAGAGATAAACTCAATTGGGGATTCCGAATGCCTTGAGACGATAATGGGAAATGATTGAGACGTATGAGAAGGCTGATAGGACGACTGCGAAGATCGAGTATCGGTCAGTATCAATCAGTTGACTGTGAACGTTCGCGTATGCCCCTTCGCGTTTTCTTCGAGCTTTGAGAAAAATAACGTTCCAGACACCAAGACAATGTGAGTGGGTTTTTGATGAATGTGTCGGTTCAATCAGACAAAGACGTGGTTTTGAACGTACATTATTAATTTATAGCAAACTAAACCTGTTGTGTAAGAACTGCCTTTACCAACAGACAGGAAATACGCAAGGTGTTTCAAAAACCTCTTTTGTCCCCGTTTTTTTGGCACAAATTTTCTAAAATTCAAAATTTCGCTGTTATGCCAAAATGTTTTGTTTTTCCTTCATTTGACATTAGCTTTCGCCATAGCCATGACGCATTTATAACATTTAAATTAAATTACAAGAAAATTTGAAGAATACATAGTTTTTTTTTATATTTTTGTTTACCATTCTTTTTAAAATAATAAAATCATCTGAAATTTTGACACTAATTTTGTTAATGAATGTATAATATTCATGATAATAATATCATCATTATATTATATTATACTTCTTTACAAATTGGCAAGACTTCTGAGTATACAATTTGGGCAAAGTGTAGAGGATTAACCATGAGACAAGGGATGGATTCGAGCATGGTTATTTAGCCAAGATGTTATTTCTTACAATAGAGATGATGATTTCAAAGGAATTAGGAATCAAATTTGAGTTTCTGACCTTCCACAATCCATAGTAAATTCGTGAGGTGGTTCCACAATGAGCAATGACTTGGAATTCGCTGGGTTAACTCTCAGGGCCTATTGAATTTGATGAACACCTTTTGGCATCATGACCTTATGAGCGAATTTTCGAAGTACTTACCTGTAAGTTATTGTTTATGTCACAATTTACACAAATGTAAATTAGTAGAGTTACTAACTAAGTTAGTTGAAAAATTGACGAGAGAATCACTGATTTGACGAGACCACCTGGTCACCTTCCAGAACGCACACGAACAATATTTCACCTCATTATTCCGATTATTCCGTGACAGTTATGGCGCTCACGAAGAAATTGTATACAGAACAGTGGGCTGTATAGAAGGGCGATAGTAAGCCGCTGAGGAAAAATTTGCCCGAAAATCCGTCTCGTTAAAAAGAATTTTGGATCATTTCGTATGGAAATCATGAGCCGAGGCTGTTCCATAATAACAAATGACGCGATTTCCGCTGTGAGCGATTCAGAAGCCCCCCCCCCCCCCCCCAACCATCTCCCCTCGATCCAACATGTTATCGATGAATTATAAAAACCCTCTCAGCCCATCAAGCTTTTCCGTACCTGGCGAAAATCCGGTGCCAAATGGTTTAGAACTCATTAAAGTTGCCGCTTCTCACTTTATCAGCGGCGCTCACCGATCGCTCGAACGCTGCTGCGGGCCCCGACGAACTGCTCTGTGAAATTCAAGATCCAATTATCCGTTCATCAAACGGATCTATTGAAGTTAAATGGAAAGTTTGAACAAATAATTACTACAATTCCTCGGTATTCCGGATCAGGACGTTCGAACTTGGACTATTGAAAATTACTCCAAAGAAGAAAAAAGATCTTAACAAACTCTGCGATCAAGGAGTTTAAACAGTGGTATAATAATCCAGTCATACATGCCAAATAAATTTATTTTTTCATAAAAATAGATAATAATTCGGTAACATAAGCATGTCAATCCTCAGTAAGGAGATCTTGTGCCCTATCATCAATTTTTATATGAAAAACACACGGTATTACACAACGTGGGTTTGAGAATTTTGTAATACGTTTTGTAATATCATGTGTTTTCCATAAAAAAAAACTCTGCAAATTCTTGACACAACGGTTCATTATCTTCTTTGTACAGATCACCCTTCTGTCTAGATCACTAGGTCTAAATGTCTAGATCCTAAATGTTAGATTAATTATTATTATCAATTATCACTAATTATTAACAATTTTATCAAGTACCTAGTGAAAATTATTATAATTTATTGTTAGGTATTAATAATTCGTATTTATTATTAATAATAATTATTATTAATTATGATTAATTAATACGATATAATTCTGGGGTTTTTAATACTACGTCGGTAATAATTTTTCTATAAAAGAAGTACCTACCAACAAACATTCGAAATTACCTTCATTTCCGTAGCACGAAACGCACCTCAGAACAACAAACTCGACATCACTTAAGCCATATGATGTTCCAAAGAGCTTGTTATTATGAAAATGGACCTGTATTTCAACAGTTTGATACACGATCGTGTTGTGACGCACAATCTTTGAGCCCTCATTGTGAACGAACGGCTGGTCGTACACAGCTGCGGATGGTCTTAAAAAATTCTACGGAACAAACTCTATCTAAATATGAAATAAAAAACATACCGTTCCATATGAGTTTTTCGAGATATGAGATTTTCAAATTTTCAAAATTCGTTTTGAACCCCTTACCCTTGACCTAGGGTTATGAAAAGTTTCGAGGACCATTGTGGGGTTGGTCGAAACCCATAAAAAAAATTTCGTAATTTTAACTCAACGCTAACTGGGCAAAGTGGCGCGGACGGCGTACGGCGTACGGCGTACGGCGGACGGACGGATTTTTTTTTATTCGATTTTCTGAATCTACGTATCTTGAAACGTAAACCAACAAATTTTGAGGGGGGGGTTAAAAAAATTTTTCTTTGGGCGATTCCAATGGTTCATTATCGAAGATAATAAACCAAAAACGTGGTGGAAGCTGGCAAATCTCATGAAAACTTGAAAATGTAATCAGATTTCCAATGGTATGATCAATTTTGCGATTCCTTATCGGTTTCATGGAGAATTCAAGTTTGACTGCGGAAAAACAGTAGGCACATACAAAAATACGAGTATTGACCAGAAAATTAATTTAGAAAATTATTTTTTTGTGTTTGCCATTGTAGTGATATGATTTAGATTGATAATTTCAATGATATAGTTTGACTGTTGTTCTGGGGTTTACAAGAATATTGCACACAGAACTGTGAACAACACTGAGAGGTAAGATCTGTACAGGAAATGACGCGTTGTGAAAACATTACCAGGTTTTCCATTTCAGATTTGTACTACCTCTAAAAATTCAGGTCGCTTTATCGATGTTGTTCCATTTCAAATAAAGAGCTCTTTCTCTGATCGGGCGCATCATCGTACCGCCGCACACCTTGCGCGACCCTCTTCGAACAGCTGGTGCTACACGTCCACCGCAGGTGTTACCGCGCTATCAGTTGCAGTTAGTCGCACATTATGGTACAGGACTACGTCATTACCCGAGTGGAACACGCTGTATGAAGCTCAGGAGTCTCCTTGTAAGCGGTAAATGGACGTTGAACATTTCGAGCTCTTGTATTGACGGGGATCTTGTACTGCCCAACAAGTTATTACACTATCATACACAAACTGAGCCATTAACCGGTGCAGTAATATATTAATATTATATTACTACACCGGTCAATGGCCCAGTTGATATAATATATTATATAATACATAATATGTATTATAATATATTATATTATATCGGTTGCTTGAAGGGTACAGTTGCCAAGTGCATATTTTTCAGGCAATTGAGATTTTGTCACCAGAATGTTCAGTTTAGTCCAAAATAAGGAAAGGACCTCGAATTGACCTGGTGAAAGCTGGAACTCATTCTAAAACCTTAAGATAGTCTTGAGAACGAGTAATCTGATTTTCTACCACTCCGGGGTTGAGATTAACTTTTGGTGCCCCGCAAACGTCGATATTTTTGAGAAAAAAAAAATCAAATTCCGGAAACCAGAATAGTGTACCCTCGTGAGCAAGCGGGTCAGTATAAAAAACTCTGCAAATTCTTGACACAACGGTTCATTATCTTCTTTGTACAGATCACCCTTCTGTCTAGATCACTAGGTCTAAATGTCTAGATCCTAAATGTTAGATTAATTATTATTATCAATTATCACTAATAATTAGTGATGCTAAATTAGGTACTTGATAAAATTATTATTAACAATTTTATCAAGTACCTAGTGAAAATTATTATAATTTATTGTTAGGTATTAATAATTTGTATTTATTATTAATAATAGTTATTATTGATTATGATTAATTAATAAGATATAATTCTGGGGTTTTTAATACTACGTCGGTAATAATTTTTCTATAAAAGAAGTACCTACCAACAAACATTCGAAATCACCTTCATTTCCGTAGCACGAAACGCACCTCAGAACAACAAACTCGACAACACTTAAGCCATATGTTGTTCCAAAGAGCTTGTTAGTATGAAAATGGACCTGTATTTCAACAGTTTGATTCACGATCCTGTAGTGAGGCACAATCTTTGAGCCGTCATTGTGAACGAACGGCTGGTCGTACAAAGCTGCGGATGGTCTTAAAAAATTCTACGGAACAAACTCTATCTAAATATGAAATAAAAAACATACCGTTCTATATGAATTTTTCGAGATATGAAATTTTCAAAATTTCAAAATTCGATTTGAACCCCTTCCCCTTGACCTAGGGTTATGAAAAGTTTCGAGGACCATTGTGGGGTTGGTCGAAACCCATAAAAAAAATTTCGTAATTTTAACTCAACGCTAACTGGGCAAAGTGGCGCGGACGGCGGACGGCGGACGGCGGACGGCGTACGGCGTACGGCGGACGTACGGATTTTTTTTTATTCGATTTTCTGAATCTACGTATCTTGAAACGTAAACCAACAAATTTTGAGGGGGGGTTAAAAAAATTTTTTCTTTGGGCGATTCCAATGGTTCATTATCGAAGATAATTAAGACCTCTGCAAATTCTTGACACAACGGTTTATTATCTTCCTTGTGCAGATCACCCTTCTGTCTATACCAGACTGTATTGCAAATCGGCACCATACCATATTCTCACCGTACTCATACCATACCATACGAATTTCTTTCCTATCATACCATACTGTATTATACCAATTCATACATACAATAATATACCATACCATACTCATATCATGTCATACAAACCGAGTGAATAATGAAATGTCATCCATTTCAGACCTATATTTAAAATTTCAAGTATCTAGCTCATCATCAACATTTAATTTGTTTAAACAAATAGGTATTATTTAAACAATTTTACAGACAAGAAACCGAGTGAATATTGCATTGTGATCCAGTTCTGACCTATTTTTAAAATTTCAAGTCAATAGCTCATCATCAAAATTTAATTTGTATTATTACAAAAAGGAATTATTTAAACAATTTTACAGATGAGAAACCGAGTAAATATTGCAATGTGGTCTATCCCCGACTCACGGTTAAAATTTCTAGACTGTAGTTTACCGGGAAGATGAAAAAAGGTAGTTTTATTCTGGGCGTCTGGTGGTTGGGTCACATAACGGCCGTTTTCGGTGCGAATGTTAGTGTTTTTCCTAAACCTTTGCGCGCTCACTGTGAACGAACAGCTGGTCGCACAAAAATCCAATTGGTCTTAAAAGATTCGTAATTTTTCAGGTCATTCAAAAGTGAACTAAACATTACACGGTTCAGTTAAATATTTGGAGATATGACATTGTCGAAATTTTAAATTTCGTTTTGAACCCCTTCCCCTTGACCTAGGGTTATGAAAAGTTTCGAGGATCATTGTGGGGCTGGTCCAAACCCAGAAACCAGATTTCGTAATTTTAGCTCAACGCTAACTGGGCAAAACGGCGTGGACGGCGGACGGCGGACGGGGGACGGCGTACGGTGTACGGCGTACGGTGTACGGCGTACGGCGGACGGACGGATTTTTTTTTATTCGATTTTCTGAATCTACGTGTCTTGAAACGTAAACCAACAAATTTTGAGGGGGGGTTAAAAATTTTTTTTCTTTGGGCGATTCCAATGGTTCATTATCGAAGATAATAAACCAACAAGCTTCAAACGTACAACACACTGATCAAACCAGTTTGATACATGGAAGCGGCTTATGGTCTTCTGGATCGAACACCCAAATACATAAGATCCAAGTACCTACAACAAAACCGTATTCTGCGGCTTATTACAGGGGCAGACTGGTACATCGGAAACGAGGAACTTCATGAAGACCTTGATGTTCCTACAGTTCATGATAGCTTGATTGCCGCATACTGCATGTCCTACCAGAGGGCTTCAACCCACTAAAACCATCTGCATACCTCAGGACCGACCCCCACCCCGACATCTGCGACGACTCAAGCGAAAACATCATTTTGACTTTGTCGAGGGCTTAAACTGAAAAACTCCAACATCAGCAATAACTGAACAATGTCGTTCCCCCTCCCCCTCCCATACTTGATCCCCAAAAAAACTACTGCGTTTTAAAAACTGGCCCGCAAAAAACCTCCTCAGCCGCAAAAAGGATTGAAATCCATTTTGCCCGCCAGCCACGTATATAGGATGCTCGGCGGTTCGCACCTCGCTGTAGAGTGTGCGTAATATATATATTATAGAAACCTGATCCTCCTACCCCTTACCACCACCACCAATGTTTTCCTGTTCCCTGTCTTCTTCCCACAACTCCCCTTTCACCCTCAGTCTCCCTCGGTTTCACTGAATATGTTTCCTCTGTTGCACCTGCAGGGTGCTTTTCGCTTCTTCCAATGCTGTTGGCGGGAGCTTTTTGCAAGGCTTCTTCAAGGGGTGAGGGGGGGGGGGGGGGGTATTACCCATGAATTCCGAACAATGAAACAGTCTGACAAGTGATATTTAAAGGTTTTTCTTCGCTGAACACGATGGTGAAATCAGAATTCCGATATCTCATTCCGTTATCAGATTATACTGATAACAATAGCTTCCTTTATTTCGAAAGTTCGCTAAAAATTTACCACAACCTCGTCTGGATTTCTCTCGGAATGGAATTAACGATTTCATTAAAGCTTTTCGATAACAGACGACTGAAATGAATTGAACGTTAATCGAGCTCTTTTGCAGCATGTAGTTTTCACAGTATCACATCTCGAAGGATAACGGTGAAATTGAGGCGCCTCAAGCACTACTCGAATTAACTTATTTTTTCAACTTATTCAAGCAGAAACTTGAAATTAAACTCGACGGTAGGAAATTTAATGAAATTAAAGGAGACGAGTCAACTTTCACATAACCGACGACATGCGTGCCCCACTGTCAGGTTGGATAATTGGATTTCCTGATCAAAGGCTGCTCCCCGAAAGTTGCCGTCGAGGCAAAAGCGGTTGAGAATTTTAAATGTTTGATCAAGAGAACGACGTCATTTTCTTCGCTTGTCGAGTTCTCTCTCTCACTCTCTCTCTCTCTTCTACGTGTAGTATTGACTTGAGCAGGTCGAGTAGATCATTTCGACACCAAAAAAATTTTCTCGCTCAATCAGCGAATTTTCGAAGAAAATGTAGCTATTGTTCTCGGTCCAAAATTTTTGAAACTCGAATTTTCGAAGAATTTTCATACCGAAATCCGTTTCAGACCATCCCGAATCCACTGCCGAAAGACACCAAAAATTATACCTATATTTATGTATACATACATGACACATGTGTCATTCCAGACGATAACTCTCGATAGAATTGAGATAAATAGTTCAAATTTGCACAAAAAATCCGTCTTGGCAATCGACAGGCTAAGTTCATGGGCATAATCGGGTTATTCTAAGGGGGGGTTTTGGGGAGTTTTACGGGGGGGGGGGGGAATCTTCATAAATTCTCTAAATGGAACATTCTGACGAGTGACACCTCATTTTAAAGGGGTTTTTTTTAATGCTGAACTCGATGGGGAAGTCAGAATTGAGATATCTAATTCCGTTCACAAACTGGAGTACTTTGAATATCAAGAAATGTGCGAGTTATTTGAGATGTTCTTAACAGTTTATCTGCTCCAATCTGATAACGGAATGAGATATCGCAATTTTGACTTGACGGTTTTGTTCAGCGTTGAAACATTTATAAAGTGAGGTGCTGCTGGGCAAAAAGAGGAGACAAAAGTTCTTATAAACCAGTAAAATCGAGACATATTTACACAAAACCGGTTATTTCACTCAAAAAATGAGTGACAAGTGACACCTCATTTTAAAGGTTTTTACACGATGAATACGATCGTAACGTCAGGATTGCGATTTCGTTCGCAAACTTGAGTACTTTGAAGATGAAGAATACGTTCTTCTTGTTAAGTCTGCTCTAATCTGATAACGGAATGAGATATCGCAGTTCTGACTTCACCGTCCTGTTCAGCGAAGAAAAGCCTTTAAATGCCACTTGTCAGACTGTTTCATTGTTTGGAATTCATGGGTTGAAGGTCCATTCGAATTTAAATAAACACCTCGATTCGATATAAAGTCGACTCCTTTCGTTTGTTTCGATGTATTTGAGTTCACAATTACTCTTCTTGAAGGTCCATTCGAATTCAAATAAACACCTCGATTCGATATGAAGTCGACTTTTTCGTTTGTTTCGATGTATTTTAGTTGACAATTACTCTTCTTGAAGGTCCATTCGTATTCAAATAAACACCCCGATTCGATATGATGTCGACATTTTTCGTTTCTTTCGATGTATTTGAGTTCACAATAATTGTTCACACTAATTATTACTCTTCTTGAAGGTCCATTCGAATTCAAATAAACACCTCGATTCGATATGAAGTCGACTTTATTTGTTTGTTTCGATGTGTTTGAGTTCACAATTACTCTTCTTGAAGGTCCATTCGAATGCAAATAAACACCTTGATTCGATATGAAGTCGACTTTTTCCGATTGTTTCGATGTGTTTGAGTAGACAATTACACTTCTTGAAGGTCCATTCGAATTCAAATAAACAACTCAATTAGATATGAAGTCGACTTTTTCCTATTGTTTCGATGTGTTTGAGTAGACAATTACTCTTCTTGAAGGTCCATTCGAAATCAAATAAACACCTCGATTCGATATGAAGTCGACTTTTTTCGTTTGTTTCGATGTATTTGAGTTCACAATTACTCTTCTTGAAGGTCCATTCGAATTCAAATAAACACCTCGTTTCAATATGAAGTCGACTTCTGGCGAAGCTGTCCACCTTTTCCAGAAGGGATACTGACGACCCTGAGGGCTTTTTTCCTAGTTGGTAGTCGGATGCATTACAACATTGCTTGTCTGGGAATGGGAGGAGTTGCATAAGAAATAATAGTAAATAGGCTGCATTAACAAATGCTAATTGTTGAATATAATTATTAAGGTTAACAATTCTAACCTATTTCTTCATCTAATGAAGAATAGACGGTTCAAATACACGTGACAACAAATGAAGGGATTGGCGAAGCGGTGGCGTAACTACTAATCATTGACGCCAATAACCGTTCTCAGCCTCGAGGACGATAATAGAACCAGGGAAAAAAGAAGAACAACACTGTTTACATGATGTAGGGCATTCTAACGGAGAATTATCTCGAGTGACAATTCAGATTTGGTTGTCGTTACCTCACGATTAGGACGGTTCATTTGGCATTGACTCGAATTTGACGAGGTTACTTGACCTATATCTGGTCCTAGCATTCTATCTGCGCCAACAAAACCAAAAACGGTATTCGTGGTTTTTCATGAGTTAAAACAGCGGTGAAAATATATCCCCCCAAAAACAACTCCGTTGTAAAAACTGGCCCGCCAAAAAACCTCAGCCGCAAAAAGGAATGATATCCATTTTGCCCGCCAGCCACGTATGTAGGATGCTCGGTGCTTCGCACCTCGCTGTTGAGTGTGCATATTGAAACCTGATCCTCCTACCCCTAACCTCCACCGTCAATGTGTTCCTGTTCCCTGTCTCCTTCCCACAACCCCCTCTCACCCTTAGTCCCCCTCGGTTTCACCTAATATGTTTCCTCTGTTACACCAGCAGGGAGCTTTACGCTTCTTTCAATGCTGTTGGCGGGAGCTTTTTGCCAGATGAACAAGCCTGAATTGAAGCATTACTTCATTACAGTTGTACCACCGCTGATTACTCGTGACCACCAGTAATACTTATGTTAGCTTGTTCATCTGGCAAAAAGCTCCCGCCAACAGCATTGAAAGAAGCGTAAAGCTCCCTGCTGGTGTAACAGAGGAAACATATTAGGTGAAACCGAGGGGGACTAAGGGTGAGAGGGGGTTGTGGGAAGGAGACAGGGAACAGGAACACATTGACGGTGGAGGTTAGGGGTAGGAGGATCAGGTTTCAATATGCACACTCAACAGCGAGGTGCGAAGCACCGAGCATCCTACATACGTGGCTGGCGGGCAAAATGGATATCATTCCTTTTTGCGGCTGAGGTTTTTTGGCGGGCCAGTTTTTACAACGGAGTTGTTTTTGGGGGGATATCACATCTTTTTGCATGGCTAGTTTTCGAGTGGTACTTGTACAATACGGTTCAATTTAACAAAAGTACCTACGAGGTAACTAGTAAATTTTTTCCTAATTGAAGTTTTATCCTACTCGAAATTTTGTAAAACCCCTGCAAATTCTTGACACAACGGTTTATTATCTTCTATGAGCAGAAAACCCTTCAGTCTGGATCACTAAATGATAAAACGTTAGTTACTTTACAGTAGAGTGCATATTGCATTGTCTTCCATCCTCGACCCATGTTCAACATTTCATGTCATTCATTTATAATTAATTTTTCTATCGTTTTTTAATTTAATTTCTGAACTTGAATCAAATGTATATGGAAAAACGTTACCGTTCTATGTAAACCACTCATCTCTGTACGATATCATCGCGAGTATATTAGAAATAATTCAGAAATAATCAGAAGAAGATGAGATGAAGAAGGGATGAGATGAAATGTGGTCATACGAGGAGGTGATGGTTATGTTATGACCAAGTTTGACTTAGTACTTAGTTTGACTACGTACTATATTGAAGTGGCTGAAACGTACAAGGTGAGCTCTGTGCAGGTTCAGTTAGCAGTCATTGAAGAAACAGCAAAGCAGGCGTGCAGTTATATAGCAGATAACATGACTATGAAGCAGTAGCATGAATGCAGTCCTATGACGGGCTGAAAAACAATATAACAAAATTAAATTGTGTACATGCTGCAACAAAAGTGGAAGTTCTTCCCGGTGGGGGGGGGGGGGGGTTGCCATAAATGTAATTGAACATAAACCTCTGATGTGAAAAAAAAGTAAATAACCACATGCATACAAGTAGAGGGAAAAAGTATGTTCTGGCACAGGGGTCACCCTGCCAAGGTCAGGGTAGGCAATCCCGCAATACAAGGGCTGACCCGCAATGCAGGGGCAGACCCGCAATACACGCACCTCGCTGGGTCACACCTGCCAAACACATACCTCGTATGGGTGTTGGTGGTGGGGTAATTATTTTCAGTATGTCATACTGCGAATTAGCATACCTTTAATTATTTAAAGTATGGTACACTGCACATTATCCTACCTGTCATTATTCACTGACCCACAAATACACGTACCTCGCTGGGTCAGACCAGCAATATACATACCTTGTATGGGTGGTGAGGTGGAGTGATTTATTTACAATATGTCGTACTGCGAATTAGCCTACCTTTCATTATTTACTGTACACCATACTGCGCTTCAGACTACCGGTCAGTATTCACAGACCCGCAATACACATACCTACTTGTGTTTTTTTTGTGATGAAAAAAAATTATCTATTGGAGTTTCGGATTGGGTATCAGGTCTTTTGCTTCGTCGCGACACTAATCAATGAGCTAACAATAGCTAAATCATAATAGTGATCAAATATGATAATAATGGTAATAAGTGATAATAATGATAATACCTAGTTGATCAAAAAAAAAAATTTTTTTTATACGTACCTGTTCGAATTTGTAGTGTGCTAGGATATATAGATTTGGTAGGAACCTTCGGTAGAGTATCATGCAGGAAAAAACCTAGTTCAATCTCTACCTGTATTTAGTACATAATATTTCCTACAAAATGTGAAAAAGATTTCCTAAAGTATCGGTGGTATTAACTATATTCGTACTAAATGTAATCGTATAGGTATTTAATTGTTAATTCGGGAGTACTAGACGCCTAATACATACTATTTGTGGTAAAGAATAAACGTGTAATATAATTAATCGGAAAAATGTTAACGCGTTACTCGATGAATTATATCACTTCAATAATAAAGTGATTAAAAAAAAAAAAAAACATCAAAATATCCTCCCGTGGGAGGTGTCCTGGTACTGCAGGCTCCGTGGTGGAACATACAAAATTTGCTATATTAAATTTAGTTCAATGCTTCAAAGGGGTTTTATATCAATTTTGCATGTTTATAGCGTTATTTATAGTGTGTGCCTTTCTTAGTTAAAAGCTCCATCACCAACGTCAAGGTGAAGGCACTTCGATGGAGTCCTACTTACATACTACTGGATTCCTACTTACATACTAAAAATTCATACTGCTTGAGGTCATAACGACCACGCTAGAGTCCCATTTATACAAGTCTATCTCTAAAATAATTATTACGTTTTTTAGTGTTACTGGGGGATTTCGTGTTTCCGGTATACCTATAGGTATGTCTCTAAGAAATAGTTATACCATTTTTGGGCGAAATTGGGAAATACTGGGGATGCCGTGTTTCTGGTAAAAACATTTCCATAGATATAACCATACCTACCTACCATTTTGGACCTTGAATTAAGGGATTGCCGTGTTTCCGGTAGGCTGTACCATTTTGGGACAAAATTAGGGACTAATGAGGACGCCGTGTTTCCGGTAAGAAAAAGTCCATAGATGACCATAACTACCATTTCGGGCGTTTATGTTTCTGCCGTGTTTCCAATGGCAGCTCTCATTGACTCTTTTCATCTCAATTAAATAGTCTTTTTTTTCATCACCAATAGGACTGTTTGTCTTGACTGGAGAATACTGCGGATCATTGTAACCAAATCATTTTGGACAGGGTATGTATACAAAAAGAGCATTTGTGGGGGTGTGAGTCTGGCAAAGGCGCATAATGATAATAGAACTATTAACAGAATTATTTAATTACATAGTTTTATACATACGTGATATTATTATTTAATTACATGGTTTTATACATCAATTTTTCTATACTTAGTATTTTGTTCTGTCTGAGTTATTCCAAGTACCCATGAGCAACTGTTGAGACTCCATCTTCCAATATTTTTCTTTTTGTATCAAATGGGGATAAAGCAATTTTATTAACTTGCACCGTTGAAAGGTTGTGTTTTTTAGACTGGATAACAACCATCTGCTTCCTGATTATATCCATTGAAAATAATGAGTTGTAATATTCTTCAAATTTTATCTCCTTTTCAACCACATTCCTGCTAATACCCTTGATTTTCTTTATCTCTCTTCCTCCTTCTGTCAGAATTTCATACATTTTTGCTCTCAGAGCTATAAATGCGGAAATTGTTTCCCCATTCATTTCATCTTTGAATTTACCAAGTACTTTTTTATTTTTTAAAGAGAAGCATGGATGATCTTGAGGATAGTCAGATGTGTCCATGTAGTCTATCATATTTAGTATTTCGAGGTATAAATCATCCGTTTTCATCGCATATATAAAACTATCTGTATCCATATAGCACAATTTCAATCTTTCATGTCCAAATTTCGGTAACATTATATCATAATGATACTCGTACATCGTTATTTTTGAAATATCGAGTATGCTCATACCAATGTATATTGGTTTGTTGAATACAACCGACTTTTTAGCCATATGCACAGCTGCTAGGTTTTCACTGTATATGGTTGAATCTAAAAATTCTGGTTTTGCAATAAGTTTTTCCAGTCTTTTAGGATCTGACACAAGTTTTATGGCTAGCCGATTCCTAATGTTCTCCATTGTTTTTCCAAAAATAGCGTTATTCATTAGCTTGAATAAGTCTTTTTCAAAATTGTTTTTAGCACTTTTTCTTAATTCAGTATTGAAGTCTATGTATGGTTTTAACCATCGTGATTGATTGAATTTCAATATCCGGTGGATTTTAGTAACTTTCAACCCGTGAGTGATAGCTTGCTTTAACGCCATATAATGTACTACATAGCGTTCACGCTTACCCAGGTGAGGTGTAAGTTTTTTGTTCATATCCCCCGGTGGTATAATATTTTCTGCAAGAAACGGAAGATCATTGTGTGAATTGTGTAGGTGTTGAGGGTACTCGACATCCACTTCCATGATGTACCCATATTTATCATCTTCGTTAATCGCCGATATATCAACATCTTCTTCGCACCACTTGAATGCACCGTAAGGTAGAGGTTTTGACATAGCGAATCCATACAAGTTGTTGCAGTCCTGGTATGTGACGAATGTAGATTCTTCGTTGGGGTCGTAATCCTTTGTATATTTGTTGTTTGCTTTCACATATCTGTGGGAGGCTTGACAAATTCCACCTCTTATTCCTTTTTCGATCATCAAAATCTGGTCATAATCAGTAAGAAGTTGCAGTCGGATTCCTGTATATTTTAACATGGCATCCCATGATAACCCAGGTAATGTAAAGTAGTGAGCTGGATCGAGTTTATGGCTTTTATGGATTGTTCTTCTGAAATTTTCAAAAACATCTGCTAGCAGGAGAACATCTGTTTTGAGGTAGTGATCGCTATACTCTCCAAGAGTATTACAGTTGAAATGATTCCATACTGTTTTTGCATGATGATAATCTTCATCCGTGATACCACTTTTATTTAATTTGCTGTAGAATGCTTCTTTAGGAGGTAGAGAGGTTTCTTCCAACTTTTTCCAGCTCGAGACGTATTCATATGGGAACACTCCTTTCCTTTTCATCAGGGCCACATCTTCAAGAGAGTGAAACTTTGACGTCTCTTTGAATTCAGGAACGTTTTTTGCCAAGGCGTCTAGACTTGCAGACATGAACCTAAAGGTATCGATGTATCGTATTCTGAATCCTCCTGCTACTTTTTTCGTGAAGGAGATGTACTTTTCTTCGGAGTTAGGGATAACCTCAATCTCTCGTTCGTCGTATCCAAGCTCCTTGACAACGAAATGTGAGTCGTATCCCGAGAAATTATGTATTAGGACTGGTAAAAATTTCGGATTCTGACATCTCAGGTTACAACTATTGTGTGCTGGACCTCTGTATTCACCAGTTATGTGACAATGATCACGCACTTTACCATCATTTTCAGTAAATTGTAAGTTACATAAGTAACATTTCACTGCAGATTGAAAGTATGTTTCTTTTTCTTTAGAGAGCGGTGTCATTGGAATTTTCATTGAATAGGCTGTCGAGATTGTCTCTGCAATTTTTTTAATTTGTTGAACAAAGTGAGAGACTGCATCCTTTCCTCTGTAGACGATCGGTTCCGATGGTATGTCTAACTGCACATCCTCAACTTCATCCAATTTCTTAACATAGAAACAATAACTCATTGGTACGTGTCTATGAATTGTTTTGGTGCAGGATTCCGTCGGCTCTTCTGCTGCTGGTTCCAATATTGCCTCAAAATCGGCATATATGACGTACGGAACTCTCAAGATTCTTTCAGGATGTTCAAACTCGATGTATGGTTTTTTCGTAGGCATTTCTATTCTAACCGCATTATTCTCCATGCAGTATTCAAGATGTTCAGTCAACTTTTCCTCTTTCGGTTTACCGTATTGATCATCGAACTTTGTAAAACACCTTTTACAGATGAGTATTTGACTGGTGTGTTTTGTCAACTGTCTTACAACCAATTTTTCAAAATTTTTTATGTAAACATAATGGTGTGTACCTGAGTCGTCATTTATGAGTAGAAGGTCCCGGTGATCAGCTAATTCTTCTTTAACAACTTTGAGTGGATATACTTTGCAATCTTTCTCCAGTCCATATACATTGATCGAAATATTGTTGACAGTCTCGAATTTTTTAATTTGGTGTAGAGGTGTTGGAAAATCGATGCAGGAAAAGTCATATGGATGATCAAGATTGAAGTATTTGCTCACACGGTGCGCATTTTTGGTAATAAATTTGGCTAGAATGGAGTACTGGAAGCATAATTTGTCATTATTCCTCACATTCACGCAAGCCTTTTTACTTTCAATTTGAGTTGGAAGGCGGATGTAAGTGCTTCCCACAAGAGGATTGTTTTTATTGATTCTTAAACGTAATCCGTCTATATTTTTCAAAGACCATCCGCTTTTCATCAGTTGGGCCTCTTCCATTTCGTTTTTCAATTTTTCGTTAAATTTCTCGATCACGTCATCCAGATTTGTATCAGTTTGTATAGCCTTATTTCTTGTTTTGAATGCTTTATCTTGCACTTCGTCGTTCACATTTTTAAACGTACACTCAACAATTACATTAACCTTGATCGATGTGAATTCATTCAAAGCTTCTCTGATTTTGATTTTAACCTCCTCCTGAATTTTCGAAAGAAAAGTTGGTAAATCAGCAGGCGAATCATTTCGAATAAACCATGATTGCAGTCGGTTTTTAAAAGCGGTATGATATTCATAAGCCTTACCTCCTCCTATTTTTTCCATTAACTCTCCCTTCTTCGGTTCCCACAGCTTGAGTTTTTTAACCAGAGGTGGTCCCCCACATTTATTCTCATGTCTTTCAAAACTTGCACGGTGTTGGAGTTGAAACTCTTTTCCGCAATACACACATTCCAGATTGCCACGACATTCCAGAATATGTCTCAAGTATTGATTGACAGGAATCACCTTCAAACACTTTTCACAAACACTATTCTCCATTTTCGCGAGAGAGATGTTCACTGCTTGGTGGTCGATGAACTAATGATTTCATCTCAATCATGAAGCCTTTATATAGGTGGGTCACAGCCAGGGTTACCAACTTTTATTCGGAGTCAAAAAAGTACGGTTGGCAACCCTAGTCACAGCCTTCTATATATCGAGGGGTCACCACAGCCTTCTATATCGAGGGGATCACCACAGCCTTTTATATTGAGGGATCATCAGCCTTCTATATTTGATATATCAATGGTAGAGGGAGGAGATATGACATTTTTGTAGTGGTGGGGGTAATGAAAATGGAGGTGGTAAATGAAACTTTTATTTCATATTACTTCTGTAAAACAAAAGGAAGTAAGAAATCATTCCACCTTATATCTCAGATAAACTGAGGGAGTACTCGTATTTGATTCATCATGTTATCAACCGTCATCCCAGCCACTGAATGATCAGATTTTGGTATACAGCCTGGTATTGTTAACCATTTTAGCGGCACACACCCCTATCTCTCAGATAATCTGAGGGAGGTATGGGACCCAAAGGTCACTGGAACTATGCCATCTGCACACTAGGTTAACGTACTGGCTGCAACGCATTATCTGGGGAACAGGAATCAATCGAAGTTGATTCTTTACAGATATGATGAGACATTAGGAATACTTTTGATGGTGGCCCAGGGAATCGAACCCTGGATGTCCAGATGGTAGGCGGATGCACTAACCACTAGACCAAAGTAACCAGACATTGAGTACGTTGTTGGACCTTCCACTAATATTAGCTAAATTTACTATGAATTCACTCATTTTCTTCTGGTAGGTATATTGATCACTATACCCAAATAAAAAGGTTCTTTTTAAAGTATAGCAATTTAAAACAATAATTGTTATAATTATAATCATTATTATTATGAGGAAAACGGAAAGTACCAACATTTTTTTGAAAAACTCAAATTTGGATACCCAATTTTGGAAAATCCAAAATGATACCAAGTGTGGGTACTTTTCTGGTTCAGGTTATGTGAACTACTTTTCTGGTTATGTGAATTATGGATCATGACAGGAATCAATTAAGTGGGAAACGAGACAATCTCCATGTTTCCAAAATTTGTAATAAATGACTCCTTATTGCCGTAATATATCGTGGCAAAAGGTCTCGTTCGCGGGTTGGATACATTTCAAAAGGGTTTTATTGTTTACTGACCCAGAGGTTTCAACCTTCTTGGGAACGTTACCAAAACGTTTTCGCTTAGCATATTCCATAAATGTGTTCTCATAAGCGGAATATCATATTCAATTTGGTCTGGGTCTTCTTTGAAATAAAGTGAAACTGCAAACGCTATCGCAAACACACCACAATCAGTGAGGTTAGGTTGTTGCTGAACTTTGTGATAAATTATTGGCGGGGAAAAAGGGTATAATTTATTAATGTAGATTTTGTGGCTGACGTATAATGATTTGTTATTCAAACTGTCGTATATGTGTAAGTGGTTTCCATCGTACCAAGTGCATATCCAGTGACCGACAATGTCTGCCCCTGTCTCACCCCCAAATAAGATTTGTATGTTTTGTTTATTTTTGTCAATTTGTTTAATGTGTTCTTGCAGTGCATCGTAACAGTATAACACATCTTGATGGTTGTAAACAGCCCCGTTGTGATGCTGATGTTGTAGCGAAAATGCGTTTAGCAACTCGCCGAATCTGTTGATTACCTGATCTTGTAATTCCGAGCCTTCCGTTAATACGTTTTCTTCATCTTTTACTCCCAAAGTGAATCTAAATTTTTTTCTAGTTACGTTATCAGGACGCACATTGAAGGAGTTTATGGAAACTAGATTATCTACGGCTCGTTTCTCTGGGATTTCGCAAAATAATTCTTTAGTGATGACATTATCTTTTCGTAATTCATTTGTTATTAGTAGCGATTTTATCGGTACTTCACTTTGTTCTTTATTTTTCAAAATAAATGCGTACACGTTTTTTGCACCGATAGGCCAACGTTCCTCTGTTATTTTGTCATCATTGGCGCAAATCCATTTTGATCCCCCACTTCGAGTGAATGACTTATAGTGACCTTCATGTATACTCGTGCCGTAATGGAAAATTGCAGCTATAGGAATGTAGGTTGATGCAGCTATTGATATTGTAGTGCTGGGAACTTTCGTAATTCTGAAATCCGGTATTTTATTAAGATTGTTGTCAAAGTTCATCAATTGAATTATTATATAATTAGAAGCTGACGTAATATCACATTTCTGGCGGGCTTGTCCCGCTGTTCCACACGTTGTGCACTTGTAATCCTCTAGGGGCGGTCCCCAATGTCCTATAGTAGCTGACACCATTTGCGCTAATGTTTTTGTGCCTGCCCTGAAAGGAATTCTAAGAATCCTTTCCCGCACTTCTGTGTTCTTAGCGCTGTGGCAATTACGGCAGATTAAGCTCTCTGTACTTGTAAAATTAAAGATGGGTTGCAATTGAATGCACTTTTGGAACACATCTTCCAAGAACTGTACCACATCTTGCTGTTCTCTTGTTGAGTATTGCACTCCTACCAATGATCTTATTTGTCTTGTGTTTCCTACGATCCCACTTTCATATAAACTTAAATTATCTTTTAACTGTTCAGGTATTTCATCGCTAGATTTTATTACGTTTCGTACTTCGTCACAAGCGTACAAACATTGAATTGCTGAGTTCGCATAGCATGAAACGCCGTCATCGTTTGTGAACCCAGTGATTTGTTGAACTGTACATTTTTCGTTGGATGTTTTCGTTTTCGTCGTCTGTTTAGTGGCGGGAGGATTATCATAATTTATATCAACCTCTGTAGTAGCCCATGTTCGGTCTCTGCGGTATATTGTACAGTTTCCCTTTGGTACTAATGTGGGAAGGTCTGGCCTGTAGACGGCTCGTAAACGGTTATATTCCTCTACTGCTGACTTCAACGACTTGATATTTTTTGGGTTGAAATTTATTAAATGCAACCCCTCCATTGATGTAACTCTCGAGAGGGCAACATAAGTCTGAGCACAGGAAAATATAGATTCTCCAATGTCCATGACAGCTGTTTTCAAACTTAGGCCTTGGCTTTTGTGAATCGTGATTCCATAGCTCAATGTTATAGGAAATTGTTTTCGAAATACAAAACATTTGTCTATAATTTCAAATTTCGTCGTTATTCTTTCTAAGCTGTGTAATAAACCATTGGCAAATAGTATCACGACATTTTCAACGTCATCATCAAGTCCGTATTTGACTTCTTTTATTTCTCCGATTGCCGAATTCACTAAACCTTTAGTTAAATCGATATTTCTTCTTAGCATGACTTTAGCTCCAACTTTGATTGTTATAGTAGTTTCCATGCCAGCTGTTCGTGAACAATCTACGCGATACTCTTCGAGTAGTTTGCTGACTCTCTTTCGCATGTAAGGCCGGCAATCGATAGAATCTCTTGCGATTAATTTAATCTCATCACCTTTTAGTCGTGATAACATTTCTTTATTTAAATTGTTGCATTGATTTCCGGTTGCACACAAACATGTTGTGTCAAATGGCAAATCGGCTAAATAGTTCCCTATGTCTTTCAACCTTTCCTGAGCAGTTTTCGACATCATAGGTATCAGTCTCTTTTCTAACAATTGTATATCTTCCGCTCCCAGAGTGCCCACCCTCACTCTTTCTAATAGTTTTGCATAATTTAGGTCCTTTGCTTGGCGCATATTTATCGTCAACTCGTCATATTTGAACAACTCCACCCATATATTTGTTGTCATGATAGACCCCACACATTTGGTTAGAATTTCGGAAGAAATATTCACATATGGTGGTTCCTCATGTACGGGTGGAAGTTGGAGAAGGTCACCAAATACTAGAATATTTTTCTTGCCAAACCAACCATCATTTTCATCATTTGTCCCAAATATTTCTGACAATCTAAGATGGATATATAGGAGTGTGAGGTTAGATACCATCGATATTTCATCTATAATGAAAAGAACTACATCTTTCAATTCATCTCTCATAAGTTTAAGTACATCATTTGATAATGGGCGATATTTAGGTGTTTTACCGTGCTCTACAGGCAACTGAAATTGTCTATAAATGGTTATTCCGGATACATTATAGGCGCTCAAGCCTGTTGGAGCTGAAACAGATACTATTGCTTTTGGCATTTCCCTATTAATCCAAGCACGTAAATTTTGTATCAGGTGACTCTTTCCG